>CM052813.1:72087396-72393633 GCA_028533885.1 Nasua narica | reverse complement strand
AGGCCCAGCCAAGTGCCCTGGTGTCTCCAGACCCAAGGACCAGCTGCGGCTGGAGAACCCAGGTGTCCTGGGCCCCTAGCCTGAGCCTCCAAGGACCACAGACAGACGTTGACCCTGGCCCAGAAGCTGAGCATACAGTCTAAGTGCCTTGTAGACGGGCCTTAGTATGGGTGTGCCCACACTTTGTGGGTGTGAGGCTCCTTATCTGTTCCTCCACCAGCTGGGGCTACAGCGGTGGAGGCCAAGGGCTTTGGGGCGAGGTGCCTTCCAGAGGATGTGAAGGTGGGGGAGGGAGAGCCCCTGTCCCCACGGGGGCTGAATTTGGGAAGAAAAGGTAGTGAAATCCCCTGCCCAGGAGCTACAACGGTCTCTCCTCTCTTCCCCCCCCATCTGCAGACATTTGGGGACACCTGCCATTTGGGGTGGGGCAATCCCCTAGGACAGCATGGGCTCCAGGGAAGTCACTGCTTTGCAGAGGAGCGTACAGGGGATGAGGCCTCACTGGGGACAGAGGGGAGGATGGGGGCATCTGGGGAGTCTGCCTTCCTCCCTTTGAAGCTGGAGTGGTAGGGAGAGGCGTTGAAACTGGAGGGCTCAGGAAGGGCAGACAGAGACTTACAGGCAGGAGAAGCATGACAGTTTGGGGCAGAGGTGAGCGTTTTGAGGCCCCAGGTGGAGCTGGAGAAGAAGGACAGAGGCATAAGGCTGAAAAGTAGGTTGGAACCAAAATAGAAGGGAGAAGATTTTAGGCAGAAGAGGAATCCGATCAGACTTATTAATTCTAAGGGCACCTAGGAGAAAGGGCGAGAGGAAGGCGGTTATGAGAACAGAGGTGGGGAAAAGCGGCTTTGATGGTGGAGGCACATTCAGATGTTGCTCAGGAGACCTCAGGAGGTTTGGGAGACACAGAGATGGGGGGCGGTGGAGACGAAACCCAGAGGCAGGACCGCAGGGCACTTACGGACTGAAGTATCCAAATCCGGAAGGGTTCAAAGGAAAGCTGCAGAAACTGCTCCGCGGTGGTTAGTATTCATGACCACCGCACAATAGATGTAGGTTCACAATGGAGCCTTTCAGTTAAAACTGGGTTCCTTTCGCGTGGTTTCTGCCCTCAGAGGCGGGCTGTGCGTGCCTGGAATGTCTAGGCGCCTAGCCTGGGCTGACCCCTGTCCGTGACCTCCGCGGTGTCCGTGCATGGTAGCTCCATCCCTCAGTTAAGATGACAGCACAGAACTATTTCAAGATTTTATATATATAATCATAATATACATGTGACCAAACCAGAGACTGGAAGAGTCATCGAGGTAATAGAGCCCAACTCAGGAAGAGGTCACCTGCCTTGGGTCTGGCTAGAGGCAAAGCTAAGATCGGCACCGTCTGCAGGCTCCCGGACCTGGCGACACAAGTACCACACACGGGTCACACCCTGGTCCGCCCATACACCACTCAACACCATGGCTTTTCAGAAGGTGGCAGGAGTCTTACCGGGAGGGGGAAAACCCTCTTCGGGCTGGTGGGTGTGGCCCAGCTTTGCGGTGGAGAAGGTGCTGGAAGGAGGCCCTTATCACCTTCCCTGTCTGCCAACTGTCCTGTCCCTGGTCCCTACACACTCGCCTCCCTCCCCGTCCATCCGCGGACTCACTCCCCACTCGCTCCTCCAGCCTCTCCCCTGTCACTAGCGTCGCCACAAGAGACAGAACACGGGGTTGTTGGTGATCAGGAAGTGAGGTAGGCAGGAGGGAGGAAACTAAATCCAGGACTTGGAATCCGCAAAGGGACTGAGGGGACCCGAAATGGGGGCTGAAGGAAGCGGGGCCAGGCCCAGGCTGCTCTTTACGAGCAGAAGTCCGGTCAGAAGCCTGGGGCTCCTGGAACCGATGCTGTCATTTCATGCGGGGACACCAGTTACAAGCGGAAACAAAACACAAGAGAAACGAGAGAGACGTGTTGAAAGCGAAGTACAGGGACGAAGATTCGACAAGTATCTTTTTGTACCGAAAGTTGGAACACTGGGATCCTCCAGGGATGTTTAGCCATTTGAGGTTTGGGGAAGAGGGTTTTTATATAACCACACGGGGTGTGAGTAAAGAAAACACTTGGGCTTACTCAAATAAAAAGAGCTATCCTTAGAGGGTAGATTGGAAGGGCTGTCTGGCAAAAGTTCTCCTTTAGAAGAGCCTGCCTTCCTCACACCTGTTACCCTCGCAGGACTTGGGGCCAAGCCTTTAAGAACTGAACACCTTCCGCAGTGGATCCCAAGTTTCAGCGAGCATCAGTCACATGGAGAGCTTGCTAGGAATGCTGGTTCCTGGCGCCCAACCCCGCCCCAGAAATTCTGATCCAGGGGCTATGGGGTGAGATCACAAGGTTATGGACACCCCAGGTGGGGGTGCAGATGAGCCCCTGGTTCACGCTTTGTGAAATGCTGGCTCTCTAGAAGCTTCTCAAACTTCCCTGAGGACGTCACCTGGAGGACTTACTTTTGTAGAAAATACTTGTAATTCGGGGAGCCTGGGTGGCTCAGTGGGTTAAAGCCTCTGCCTTCAGCTCAGGTCATGATCTCAGGGTCCTGGGATCGAGCCCTCTGATCTCGGGCTCTCTGATCGGCAGGGAGCCTGCTTCCCTCTCTCTCTCTCTGCCTGCCTCACTGCCTGCTTGTGATCTCTGTCAAATAAACGAATAAAATCTTAAAAAAAAAAAAGGAGATATTTTTAATTCGTGCCCTTAAAAATTATAAAGACTATATATAATTTGGAAATAAGACTACCACACAACGGCCAAATAAGAATCGTCCATTCCATGCCCTTGTTTGGTCACTCAGAAATCAGCTAGGACCGCGTTGTGGGTCACCTTCCATTGTCTATATCCGGGAGTTCGCCATAGTCTACTTTCCCTTCCACGTGAATTCCAGAATTCACGTGGAAGGGAGAACCAAGCTGCCAGCTATTTCAGACTCAGGTCTTAAAAATCGATCAAGTACCTATAATACAGGTCTTTGAAAGGTGGCGTCTATGTTTCTTTTTTTTACAGTTTAATCTTTAGTCTTTTCCTGACTCCCTAGCCCAGATAGCTAGAGCCAGGCCATCACTCAAAGATGCAAAGATTCCTCGTCCCATCCTCAATAAATTCGGATTGACAAACAAGAGTCCCAGGTGATTTTCAAGAGGGAAGTTTAGGCAACAATGGTTTACCGAACTCCCTAGGGCACCATTTTGGGTCCCACTCCCGAAGACTGTAATTCATTTGGTCAGAGTAAGTAAGGACAGACACCGCCCACACCCCCCCCCCCGACTGAACCCCCAGGAACGACAAACGAACATCAGCGGCTACACATATGAGTCAACAGAATGGCCTTGCTTACAAAGCTTTTGTCAAACCTACAAAATGAAGAGGGGTAAGGAAAGCTGAGGTGAAAATATCCTATTTTTAAAAATCACATCAGAAGGGGCAAATGGCTGGCTCAGTTGGTGGGGCATGCAACGCTTGATCCCAGGGTCATGAGTTGAAGCCCCACATCGGGCATAGAGAATACTTTTAAAAATCACATCAGATACTCTTTTCACAGGAACATAAAATTTAATGTTTATGGCCAGCAATATGCTGAATTCCTAGTTAACAGAAATAAGTCTACTGTGGTTTTCATATTCAGCATCTACAACAGGTTCAATGACTTGGAACTGAGAGCTATTCCCAAATGTGGAAGATGTTTTTAGGATCCCCAAAGCCAGAGATTTTCTGATCTCTTTGGTCAATTTTTTTTTTTTTTTATGTACTGCATTTTGGTACCCCAAGAAGATGGAAAAGGATTCTTCTGGAATGAAATGACTGAAGCAAAAGCTCTTCAAAGAATCCTTACATCTCTAGGCAGAGGACACATTCATAGCCAAGAGGCACTTCTGAGAAATGATCTGGCTTCTCAGGACCATGACACATCTTACAGGCGGCCCCACGGGGGGCCTAGCACAACAGTGTCACGGCTCAGCACCCTTCGGGAAAGCCTGTGGAGCCACTTACTCAGAGAGAGGGCTCGAGTGGGTACAAATGTTACAGGAGTCCAAGCACACAGGTAATGCCGAGTTGGCAAGAAAAGTTGAATTCAACTTTCAGTTTTAGGCAAGTGATAGCATTAATTTTAATATTGAAGACTGAATGAAAACAGAGCCCTCATCGAAATTTTTAATGTTTCCTTCTAAACGAAGTGCAAGCGCCTTTTCAGCAATGAAGGAAGCCTGCAGAGTGAGCTTGTGACAAGGGCTCCTTGTCTACAGCACCTCCCCCCAGCCGCAGAGATTAATAAAGGCTTCAGTGAACACCATGATGGGGACTTCTGCTCGCAGAACTAAGGCTGATGAGTAGCTAAACGCGAGGGTCAGATACGAACTGTGTGAAAACAGTAAATGTTCACCATCACGTTAGTAACCATGAGTTCACGCTCATTCCCTCCTGGACCACACTTAACAAATAGCCTTAGAGGTTCAAATGAAAAAGACGAGTGTGAATTCGTGGAGAAACTGGTAACATTTGAAGTCAAAGAAACTTTCGGAACTGCTTCGGCATACAAAACGGATGATGGAGACATAAAATCCAGTGACTTCAACTGCTCTTCCTTTTTAATCAGCTTTACCGAATGATACCATACATTAGTCATCACATTGGAGGGCAAGAGGGGTTTCCTGTACATATACAAGATTGTGCAAGCTCATTAACTGAGGCTTAGAGGTTTTACCAGTTTCAAGACGAGAGGCAGTCCGACGCTTTTCAATACAGGTGAAGCACAAGAGTCTGGTAAACGAGACAGAGAATCCGCTCGGCAGGGTGAATTCTTAAGGCGCGTGGCCACTGCGCACACTCTCTGCCAGTGACCCGGGAGAGAGGACTTCCTCCCTCTTGAGCTCAACCTCTGCTGAGCGCAGGCCTGTGGGACGCACCAGTTCCACGGTGCGTCCACACCAACCATGACACTGAAGCAACGGTCTTCTTTCTCTACGTGTTCTCAGGAGTAACAGCTAATCCTGGGTCATCCTACTGCTTGGGTAACCTACTTTCTAAAACATATTAAGTATTAATCTGGCAAAGTTCTCAAGCGTCTTGGCATTCAAAATATCTCAGGTATGTCACCACTGTTAATCTACTCACTAAAAATTCTTTGGGCTTCCAGAAGATTGTTTCTGATCCCCACCCGCACCAAATTATGGCAATTACATACAGAATAAATCCACGAGACTTAAAAGAACTAAAAAGACGGCAAATATAGGCTTTCCCTTAAAGAAATGAAGCGGAAATGGAGAGGCAGGAAGAGAAAGTCTAAGACACACATGGAGGAAGCTAACCCCACTACATTTCTATCACTTATATGCAATCCACGAATAATTTTGATTAAGTGTGGTCCTACTTCCTCTTTCCACACCCAATCACATCAGAGAAAGGAAACTTTAACCCCCCCCCATTTTAAATATGGAGTTGACCTTGAATTGGCCCAAATTGGAATCCCCACAGCCCCTCGACTCGACAGAGGCGCTGGACGGGCATGCGCAGTCGGCTACAGGGTCTCGGCACAGCCTCGCTGCCGTCCGGCCCGGTGTCCCTCGCTCACGCCCCTCGGCAACGCGTACACTGAGAGTCTGCAGAGCCTCCCGGGACACAACAGCAAAAGGAAAACCATGCAACACGTGTATTTACAATCCCTCACAAAGCCCAATTCTCTTACTACAGCAATTTAATATCTGTATAAAAAAAGGCTTTCATCAGCAGGTTTTTAAGAGAAAAATCAGAAGAAAGCAATTACTGTGGCTGAGATGTGAACTAAAGTGGAGAAAGAAAACAAAACGTTTACTGGGTTTAAAAAAAATAATAATTTCACAAGGAAAGGCAATGTTCAATCTGTATTCCTATTACCTTTCTCCAGAAGCAGAATATTAACACAAAATACAAACTCATCTCTCATTAGAGAAGTTAACTGCATAAAATTTCAGTGAACTGAGCCACTCTCTCTCCATTTAACATTCATTATTGTTGCAAATTCCGCGTAATCATCAGTGGCTACTGAATGTTTCCTGTGGGTGATTTTATACTTTTGCACAAACCCTTCATAGAAAACAGGTACTGGGAGGAAGTTTAAGAAGAACCAAAGGAGGACTGTTCTTCCTTCCTGAAGGAGCAAAACCAAATCACTGCCTGTCTCAGGCCCTCCCACTGCCAGGCCGTCACCAACTCCTCAGCTCAGAGATCAACACTGGAGCGAGTCATGTCCCCATCGAACCGGCGACGGGGAATGCTGGGTTGTCCGTGCTCCTAACGGGGCTTCCAGAAGGAAACTTCGCTGCTCCTTCAACAGCGGGGCTGTGCTGCCCAGCCAGCACCTGGGGCGAGGCCCAAACCCCTGCCTGTCTGCGGTGTCGTCTGGTGCCAGGTCTGTGGGCTTCTCCCCTCACCACTGGTTCCGGCGCCGCTCGGCTCTTGCCTCTTGCCTCCAGCGCAACCCGACACCCCCCAACTCACCACCTTCTCCCCAGAAAAGAGCCCTGTGCCATGTCCACAGCTTCGCATTTATTTCCATAGCGATAACACAGCAGAGATGTAGCAACCATTTGAAGAAAAAAGAATCTCTATGAAACCCGGTAGTAATGCATTTCAACTATTCCAAGTCTTCTATCGACTTAACGTTTATTGAATCAAATGCTGAAGTAAATGGACTCCCCCTAGGTCTTAGAAATCGCGTCAGACCGTTTGTCTCATGAAGTCTTTATGATGGGATTTGACAATCTAATACCCAGGCAAGTCTGACAGTTACAATCCATGAAGCACAGGACTCCACACAGATTGCTTGACCTAACATTCCGAAGGACATTTTGTAGTACTAGTTTAATTTTGCTCTCTCCCTAGAAGGCAGAAACCACATCCCACACTCCTATGCAACTTGTTCTTTTGGTATTTTTAAATAAATGAATGAGAAGAGGTGGAGCCATAATGAAAATCTGGCTTCTTTAGGCACAATTAAACACAGAGGTCTTGGAGAGAAGACAGCCTGTGTGTTCATCTGCTCAAGGTTGTTCGTCACAGTTCCTTTAAAAATGCCTCGAAATGCTGCCCGCAACAAGGGACTCAAAGTATGGGACCGAGTGTGTTAGAGAAGCAGCTCGCCATTTTAGGAAACATACAAAGTGAAACCAGTCAGTCGTGACTTAGGTACAAGACTTGTGCCTCCTTGGCCAATTTCTCAGACACCAAAACCCATTCCTGATTATCAATATACACTCAAACCAAAGTACGGAAACACGGACTTTTGTTCAGAAGAGGGAAATAAAAGGCACAGAAACCTGCCAAAATAGAATTTTTTTTCCATAAGAATAATATGGTTGATTAAAATAGTTTATCACTAGTAAAACTTGTATCACTAGAGCAGACAATACAAATCGGTTTTTAAAAAAATGACATTCACTGAATTCCTGGTCTGTCATTCAATGTGAATCATCATCAAAAATATATTACAATTAAAGGTTTGAAAGGAGTTCGGTTTGGGGTTTCTACACTGTATTTAGTATTTCAGATAAGAAGTACCACAGTAACCTATTAGGTGTCTACTGTCCCTCCATATGCAATGCATGGCGATTCAAGGGTCCAGCGCCTTTCTCCTGCAGGCTCAAAGACGTCCGCGGTGAGGAATGTCTAAGTGACAGTTATACCCTCATTAAAGGCAGTCTTGTGCATCAAACTCCACACCTAGAAAGTTCGAGAAACTGTTTTCCACTTTAATAAATATTTCTCTGTATTTGTTGCTTTTAAGCTCAGCTTCAACTTTGTCCAGGAAACCATTTCACAAGAGGGTACATCACAACCTACTATCAGCAATACTCCTTGTTTATTAGAATCTGAAGATGTCCATATTACATCAAATATAAATATATATTATATTTACATTTCCTTCTTAGCTTTTCAATCTAGGTGAGTGTATTTATAGATAATGCCACTAATGTCACCACCATTGTAATTCTCAGTGCAACTGGTATTTTCCTTCCATTAGATGCATATAAGATTAGACAGCATCTAGAAAGAGGTGTACTGTTCTTTTTATTTTTTTAAATAAAAGGAAAGAATGGGTATCCATGAATGGAGATCTAGGAATTTTCTAGATTTTGTTCTGTTTTTTAATATTTCAAAATACCTGAAAAATGTGGTCCCTTTTTTGCAATACTAATTCTCTACTTGGGACAAGAAAATAACCAAATACGCAACAGAAAGGAAAAGAGCCCAAAGAAAAGAGAACCTGCTTGTTAGCTCATTAATCTGTTTAGTAAAGATCTGTTTTAAAATGTCTGACTGCTGTACAATATTATACAAAAACAATCTTCAGCCTTCAAAGCAGCTGGTACATTTTCTAAGAGATTTGTTTGCCCGCCTAACAGTCTGCGGCCTTGGTGGGCCTTGATCTTGGTCACTTTCGGTCGTCGATAGTTTTAATGAATTCCACTGCTGCTGTGAACTGCATCCACCAATAGGATTCCTCTCCAGACAGACAGCTGGCATAAAAGCTACTGATATACTGGACAGTGGACAGCAAGCAAGGTGGATTTGCCTAGAGAAGTGAAAAATGAGAGTCAAATACTCAGATGTATAGTTCTGCAAAAATCATCTCAGTTAACATCTTCAAATGGTTTTCTGTGAAAGAGGTGCCAGTCCTTTTTGAAAATAATCCCCAAATTCTTCTTTGGAGGTGATTTATAAACCCTAGCCACTAAGAACAACAACAGTATACTGGAAAGGTAACTCGGGTTCTAATGCCAGTTGGACTATCTAGACTATCTAGAGCTTTCTATCCTTGTAAGTCACTGAAGCTTGCTGGTCCCTAAAGTGGTTGAACTAATCTCAGCAGACTTACTCAACGCCCCAGGATTCCAAAATGTCAGATAAGGAAACAAACGCTATATGCCAAGTGAGTTAAAAGTCTAGGTAGAATCAGCCGAGCAAGAAAAAAAACTAAAAAGAAAATATGCCTTCTGTTGCCAGAGGTAACACAGAACATCTATCACTTTTTCTTCGTGTGGAAAGGACGGACACAGGTGTTTTAAGTGGCTGGGAGAAGCTAAGGCCTGTGCCTCAGAACACGTTCAAAGGGGCCCAGCACAGGAACTAGACCATCACACGTGAACAGAGAACAGCGAGGCCCGCAGCTGGAGTTATGAAGGCCGACCGCACGCGGATCCTATGGGTTGCTGACTGAGCTAAGAGTTCAGACTGCAGAACTACCACAGATATAGGACACCTGCGTGGCTCCATCAGTTGAGTGTCCGACTCTTAATTTCGGGTCACATCATGATCTCAGGCTTGTGAGATCAAGCCCCACGTCAGGCTCTGCACTGCTCTCCCTCTGCCGCTCCTCCCCCACACCCCCCCACCTCAAATACATAAATCTTTGAGAGAGACAGATGTCAGTATGGTTTAAAATTATATGGCACAATTACAAAATAAGAGCCCTCGTTCTTCCCTCATTCATTTACTCATAATTACAACCAAGACCCTACCAAGAACCTCAGGCACATAACAGCTGGAAATGTTCATCTAGCAGTTTGGTCCTCCTTTTCTTTCTTTTGAAAACCATAACTTCTGGACGGAAAAAAATCTTACATTAGACTCTTTCTTTCTGGGTAACACAAAGCTTGAGACTGGGAAGAGCCGAGGTCTCTGGAGCGTGGGAAGCCCTGCACCACCCGGCTCAGAAATGCCAAATAAACTCTTTTCATTAGTAACAGTGAGGGGCCCACCTTTATCAACACAAATACCAAAACGGGCACGAAGTCATCTGCTCCAGGGACGGAGTCCTCATTGGCCAGACTCAGGAGGTTCATGATGGTGGAGCACATTCGCAGGATACACTGCACTTTGTCCCGGGGGGTCTTGTAAGCACTTATTGTCCTGATTTCCGACTGTGCAGATGGCCAAGGGGCCTCCCGAAGATAAACCTAAGTGAGACCAGAGACAGAGAGGCAGATCCTAAATCCAACAGCAACCATAGGAAGCCACCACAGCAACCTGGGTGCCAGGAAGCAGAAGGACAAGCTTGGTGCCTTTTCCTTTCTTCAGTAACGCCAGATTGCTGTTCCTTCCTCTCCGACTGAGATTAAAGCTTAATGTCTATACTTTTAAATAATTTGCTTTGCATTTTCAAATAAAGCAACCCAGATATCCATTAATGGAAGAAAGGACATACAATTAACACCAAATCCAGAATTCAAAAAATTTCAAATAATTCATAAGTAGCTAGAATGGAAATTCTCTACACATAGTAGCTGATTCTAAAAGCCCAAACAAGCAACTTCTGAAAGAAAAAAATGTAAAAAATATGTACATTTGTTGCAAAAGCTCTAAAAATAACAGATTCAAAAAATAAAAAAATAATTTAAAAACTCATGCTAATCAGTATATTTCATTAGTGGGGACTTTAATAAAATAGTCAGAAAGCTCAAATACCTGAAATTTTCCTATTAGTTTGTAAAAATTGGATGACACTAAAAGGCAATTTTGACGTCACATTCAGATTTAATTTCTTCCGCTGGAATAATAATCCCACTCCGTGGAATGTCACCAGATCCCTTATTTGAATAGGACTTTTCTGCAGAAACAGGACTATAAGAGGGGGTTCCTGGGGGGCTCAGTTGGTTAAGCATCTGACTCTTAAGATTTCGGCTCAGGTCACAATGTCAGGGCTGTGAGATCAAGCCCTGCATCCAGAGCCTGCTTAAGATTCTTTTTCTCCCTCAGACCCCATCCATCACACACTCTCTCTAAAACAAACAAACAAACAAACAAACAAACAAACAAACAAACACAACGCATCCATGGGGAGCACTGCGGTGGGAGGCCAAGTGGCTTCGGGGCCATCAGCACGGCCTCCTCCTCATCTCCCCACTGACGTGCAGTTCCCTGCCAGGCAATTTTAATCCTAGGACCTTTAAGAACTTTACAGTTAGAATTACATCTAATGCAAATTGTGTTTTGTAATCTATTACATTGTTTCCACGCATACAGTATATGGAGCAACTACCAGCACACCCGGGGGGGGGGGGGGGGGCGTATAAAGCTGCATTACCTCTGGTATCTGAAGAGCTCTGTGATTTGCAGTCACTACTTTAGACAGCCTCTGAATATGATCATGAAGGACCCTGCAAAGCCCCCAAAACACATATGTAAATACATATTTCAGATAATAAGGCACACAAAGAGTCATAATTGATTTTTTTTCAAAATATTTAAAACATTCAGTCTTACTTCTAGATACAGATTACAATTACAGTTGAAAGTATCTCTTAGTGGGCGCCTGGGTGGCTCAGTTGGTTAAGCAACTGCCTTTGGCTCGGGTCATGATCCCGGAGTCCTGGGATCGAGTCCCACATCGGGCTCCCAGCTCCATGGGGAGTCTGCTTCTCCCTCTGACCTTCTCCCCTCTTATGCTCTCTCTCACTGTCTCTATCTCAAATCAAAAAATAAAATCTTTAAAAAAAAAAAAAAAAAAAAAGAAAGTATCTCTTAGTTATAAGTGTTTCATCTTGCCAAAAAAAAGTCTCACATTTAGGATCTGCTTAGAAATGCTACATGAGGGGCGCATGGGTGGCTCAGTGGGTTAAAGTCTCTGCCTTTGGCTCGGGTCACGGTCTCAGCGTCCTGGGATCAAGCCCCGCATCCGGCTCTCTGCTCAGCGAGGAGCCTGCTTCCTCCTCTCTCTCTCTGCCTGTCTCTCTGCCTACTTGTGATCTCTCTCCCTCTGTCAAATAAATAAATAAAATGTTTTAAAAAAGGAAAGAAAGAAAGAAATGCTACATGAGCTGAGGGGAGAAGAAGAATAGGAAAGTCTTTCTTTTCCAGCTGAGGACAGCATTCCAAGAGAAAAAGGAGAGGAGCCCTAGCCCAGAAGCCACCTGGACACACTAATTAGTACAAAGCACAGAGGAAGGGGCGCCTGGGTGGCTCAGTGGATTAAGGCCTGTGCCTTCGGCTCAGGTCATGGTCTCAGGGTCCTGGGATCGAGCCCACATCGGGCTCTCTGCTTAGTAGGGAGCCTGCTTCCCCCTCTCTCTCTGCCTGCCTCTCTGCCTACTTGTGATCTCTCTCCTCTCTGTCAAATAAATAAATAAATAAAATCCTAAAAAAAAAAAGCACAGAGGAAGCAGAGGGATCAAAAGCCAGAAACCAAAGATCACAGAAGGTTAGAGAAGGGGCTCTTTTATTTTTTGATTTTTATTTTTTTTTTGAGAAGGGGCTCTGGAGAACACTCAAACTCTCTCTCATTTCATAGATGAAAATAATCAAGCTTAAAACAGTAAAGGATTTGCCTAAGGTCATCAGGGGTCAGGAACAGGGGCTAAACCCAGCTTTCTCAGTTTCTACTATTCTCTCCAGAACACTGTGTTAACTGTCCACTCCGTAAGACCTACAGAAATGCTATGGAGGAGACTGTAGGAATAATCTTCTCCAAAGCTACTCTTTGCTGTAAATACAGTCTCCATGTCCCTAACTCCTTATCCCATTTTGGAAGCCAAAAACTGGTCTCTGCAGAGAAAAACAGGTCCCATTTGGTGAATTAAGTACAGAAGCTTGGGTGTACCTCTGAGTATGGACCAGTGGGAGAGGCAGACTGGAACAATCCTAACCCATTCACAGAACATACACACAAGATCTTAGCATTTCCATGAAAGAAACCTTCTATAAACCACTCATGAGTCACCCCGAGGTCCTATCACGTGGAACCCTTGAGAGCTGCTGACACAGGAAGCCAGTGTTACTGCGGGGGGGGGGGGGGGCGGCCGGGGGCACAGGAGCCACCTCGACATCCTGGGGGCAGAAACAGGGTATAGCAGCGCTCAAGAAAATGCAAAAAATGGAAAATAAAAATATGAAATCATCCCTAGTCTCATTACCCAAAGTATAACCCCTGTTACCACTCCAGGTCTTTTTTTTTCAGGATTAATTTTTTTTAGGACCATTTTTTAAAATCAGCTTTATTGAGACCTAATTCATAACACCATACATTTCCAGATATTTTTTGATATTCAAATGTAGAGCTTTCCATTCCTAATGCATAGATATCGAGCATAGAGAAGTCAAGCACTATGCTTGACGCTGGGAGAGAGCAGTGAATACAATGCTCCTGCTCTCACAGACCCGATGATGCAGCGGAGGAGAAGAGTGCTCGCCAGACGACCACACACAGCAGTGATCGAGAAGTGGGTGGCTCTGCCCCCCAGGGGACATCTGGCAGCGTCTGGAGACATTCTGGTTCTCACAGCCAGGGGGTACTACTGGCACCTAGTGTGTATAGACCAGGGACACTGCTAAACATCCCACAAGGCACACGGCCACCTCCTACACCAAAGGAGTATCTGGTCCCAAATGTCAGTAGCGTCAGGCTGAAGAAGCCTGATTCTACCAAATGTACAAGCACAACTGTGGCAAGCGCTAATGAGAGGGACACAGACCCAGGAGAGCCCTGCCAGGGAGGGGACCCGATCAGAAAGGTCAGGGAGGCGGTGCTGCAGTCAAGATCAGAGGGAAGAGAAAGGAGGCGAGAACAGCTGGTTTGCAAGAGCAGCGGTGCCCTCCAAAAAGGCCACAGCAGCTGACACGGCCTCCAGCCTCATTCCCGCTGCCCTGAACACAGAGCGTCACCCTTTTTTCTGATCTTGGAATCAGACGGGTAAAAAACGGTAACACTCGCTGCCCTCACGGTCACATACTAAGTCTCAGCACAGCTTGTGTCAGACAAGGGACTGGCTGATGGACCCCTGCGTGGTCTACGGGGGCGGAGTAAACGTGGGGGTGCTCACTGGTCACGAAGTATGTCCCCGTCCTGGTTAGGGTAGAAAGCAAGCTTGAAGATCCGGTTCATCACACTCCGTTCGATGGCCAGCTGGGCGTCCTGAAGCTGCTCTTCGCTCGCGTTCTGCCATATGACATCCTGGGCCATTGCGCCATAGAGGAACTGCAGAAAATCTTCTACCTGAGCAGTTTTATCATCAGCTGCTGTGAGTTGCTGAAAGTCTCCAATGTAAAATAATATTTTTTTAAATACACTATCTGAATAATTTTAAAAAGGAAATTATAGAAATCATTTTTATAACTATCTATGCAGATATTATGCTCTTAAAGCCAAAAGTATCTGGACATGGCTTATCTTAGGAGAATACATGGCCACATCATTAAAATCGGGAGAAAGGTAAGAAATATGCAAAAGTTGAAGAGCAAGCGGTTTGTTATAAAAATGACATACTTTGACCAATGTACAAAATTGCTCAATCACTATATTGTACACCTAAAACTAATACAACACTGTACATTAATTGTAATGGAATTTTTAAAATAAATACTAAAAAATAAAAATTAAAAAAATTTTAATGATATGCTTTATTTTTAAATATGAGAATTTTGTGGATCCAAAATCTTAACCAATTTTCCCAATTTCATATAAACTACAGACATCTAATGCATGGTAAAAATGAAATTTCCTGGTTCGACATCAATGTTTAATGATTAAGAATCCATAAAACATCTGGGAATTTAAGGGACTACACTCTTAGACATGCAACTACTCAAACCAGCAATACAAAAATTCCCAAATCTCCCCACTACTACATGGCTGAAGAGATGCTTAACCTAAAGGTCTTCAGTTACCGTGAATGAATTCCCTGATCTTCTTTTCTTTGCTCTCAAGCAGCAACCTCACACAGACAGTGGTGAAGTAACGATTGGCCACCTCTTTGTCCCGCAACACCCGCTGCAGTAGCCTCTCCAGGTGGGCCTGTGTGGTCTGCAGTCCTTGCCGGCAGCGAGTGAGATAAGCAATATAGGGTGCCCTTTTCCTAAAAGGAAATAGGCTTTGCAGCACATCACAAACATACAGTGCACACTTCCTTGGAGACCAAGAAGTTTTCTTAAAAAAAAAAAAAAAATATATGACCTCACACACTTTGGTTTTATGAATTAGCCATGTCGGGCTGCGGACAACGGTCCTGAGGACTAATCACGCTGCCAGCTCTGGGAACAGAACCATTCTGCATGTTGGTGAAGGATAACACCTACGGAGTTAAACACTTAGCTCCCTAACTCACTACATGTTACTAAGTCCCTTGGCATCCTTGATCTATTTTATATTGGCTCATGGACTCCATGCTGGCAGGACCTCACACTTCACAGGAAATTGATTGCTAAAAAGACTAAAACAACAAAATGCAGGCTAATGTACCACTAGATCATTAAACGTATCATCGATAACTTGCTTATACTCTAATTGTAACGATCATTAGAGCACCCATCCCCTAAGCCTAGGGGCCTCGTCATCTCCCAAGAATCTCACTGACGTTCTCCTCCTGAAATGTTAGCAAAGGGCAGCCAGCAGACAGGAGGCAGCAATTTTTGGGCTACACCTGCTTCCTTGCTCCGGGGAAGTAGTTTTTCCAGTCACCCACAAGAAAAGGACCAGGATATCCTAGCTCTCCTGGCCTCACCTCTACTAACGCTGCTTCTGTACAAAGCTGAAAGAAAGTCCACTTCTCTGATTGTGAGAGCTGCTCATCTACAACTACATTTCCAGATAAATATCGAAATGGGTTCCTCGGAAATCTACATCCAGGTAAACACAGCCCAGCATGTTGCCACAAGCCTAGATTCACTTGTGAAAATAAAGACAGGGAAGAAGATCCTTGCCACCGGGTGACAGGTGCAGGAGGCTGGGGTAGTTACCTGTAGTCCTCAGCAATAGAGGCCAGCAGTTTTCTACAAGTTCTGTTATCAAAGCGGCACACACAACGCATTGTTTCTTGAAGTTGAGCCATTAAATTCTTATCTTGTAAATTAATTGCTTCAGCTATTTGAACTTTTAAGAAGCATACAATTTCATTGTCTAAAAGAGAGAGAGAGAATTGTTATTGTCGAGAATTTCCATTGCACGCCATCCCTCAGCCTTTGGGATGTCAGTTCTGCTTCACCATGGATCAGCAACACTAAGCAGCACCACTCCTTACTTTAATGAAGCATCAGGAATCCAAGTGCCCTGATCTGATACTAATACAAATATACTAATGGAACCATATGGAATTGCTATATAGCTTACATAGGTTGAATACAGACAGTTCTACATGGATCAACCTATAAATACAGGAAAAACTTACCCTCTGGGTCTGTATGGTCTGGTAAACCGTTCCTTGTTGAATGGGTTAGCACTGGGAAAGCAACAGAATCCGCAGAGCAAAGAGCAAGTCTCAGTTTCTTTTTTGCATCTCTGAAGAATAAGTCAAAAGTACATTAATTTCTTTTTTATTTTTTAAAGATTTTGTTTATTTGAGAGAGGGAGAGAGAGAGAGAGAGAGTGCAGAGTGCACGCGGACAAGCGGGGGTAGGAGCAGAGGGAGAGGGAGAAGCAGGCTTCTCGCCGAGCAGGGAGCCCGATGCAGGGCTCAATCCCAGGACCACGGGATCACAACCCAAGCTAAAAATAGCCACCCAACCAAATGAGCCACCCAGGCGCCCCAAAAGTACATTAATTTCTTTATGCAGATACGGTCACAGTTTAAAAACGCTCACTATCTAAATTAATAAATATGCTACCTCAGGACTCAAATGTTTCAAGAGGTCATAAATAACAGATAATTTTTAATTTATTGACTCCTCACTTAAAGGAACAGGCTTTCTAGTGACCTGAGGAGCAAGGCTATAGAAATATTCTGGGCAAGGATCATTCTGTAAGTCCCCAGAATCAAACAACAAATCCTTTGGACCCTGTAACATACACGGAGTCCCCACAAGGGGCATCATGAAGAGAATGAGAAAGGGGCATTTTGCCAGGGTCAGCAGGGACCACAGAAGTCACCAGAGGCATCTCGTCACCCACACCAAGAAGGCCCTCCACCACACCTCTTGAGAAAGGCTGATCCTGCCGCAGACGAGCTCACCGCCTGACAAGAAGCCCTTCCTATCGCTCTACCACTTGAAATGGCTGGGGGAGCCTGAACGGCAGGCATTTCTCACGTGGCCAGGGAGCGTGGTGTGGGCAAAGGGACTGCCACTTGCGTCATTTAAATCACTGACGTGAGCCCTGCACGCACATGAAGTGGTTGGTTTTTCTCCGTTGACTTAAAGCCTTTGCTATATGGCATCCAGAGTGAAGCAGTCCTTTCAGGAAAGAGCATTTCGTCCTTATCTCTCTGCTCTATACACTTATTCGGCCTAATGAATCATCTGACTTGAAGTGACTGCCGTGGTGATGAAAAGTCCAAGCCCACAGAGTCGAAGTCCTATCAAAGGAATACCTGTACGAGAAAGCGGAATCCTGAGGGTGGGCCGCCTGGCTCGCGGAGTCCGGGAGATCGTCGGCCGAGATGTTCTGCAGCGCTTCCTCCCGAGGAGAGTCGTGCGCGCTCTCGCCGTCGCCCATGACCTCTGCACAGACCCACCCCCCAAGAGAGGACAGAAGCAGGTTAACCTGGAGGAGTCTCGCACGAGGTGTTCAGAGCTACTCGACCATCAATTAGCACTGTGCTTTCCAGTCAGAGTTCAAAAGAAGAAAGCAAGTTCGCTTAAACCAGCTGATAGCAGCAACGACAGATCACGAGAGCGGTTGTGGCGAAGAGAATGACTTTTACGTCCTATACCGATCTTAACCCAAGGCAATGAAAATCTGTGACTTAACAGATAATGCTTTACTCAGAACTGCTGAACCACAGAACCAAGAGGGGCCTCACAAAGCATCCTGCACGACACCGTCACGTTACAGACATGGAATCCTGCCCGGTGAGAAAGCGGCCTGCTGTACAGCTACCTGATGGCCGAGGTGAGCGCTGCCCTCTGCTCCCCAGGGCTCTTCACTAGGGCTGTCTCCACTGCCCAAATGATGAGCTGGGACCGACTCACCAATGCAGCCACGACAGATCTGTGGCTCCCGCAGCTGCTTTTATGTTTTTAATTAACCGATTTAGAGAATACACTCATGTATAAACTCAAAAGGAATAAAAATTCATTACTGTAATAAAGATACTGTGCTTACATAGGACAACTATCTTTATTAGGAGATAATTTCAAATGCTTTAGGGCAAAAAAGGAAAAAAATAAGCAGAGAGGAAATGCAGCCAAATGTTAAGTCCCAGGTAGAGGGAACACGGACCTTCACTGGACTAGTCAACTGTTCTGTCCTTTGAAACTTTTCAAAATAATACGTATGGGAAATCCGCCTCCACTCTGGCTCCCCTTCATGCTCCCTGTGCATTCTCCCCGAGCCAACTCACATCACCAGTCGGATTCTCCCAGGGATACACCGTGCACATACAGGCACCAACTCACGCGGTATACAACTTATGCTTTTATACACTTTTCTTTCCTCTTACTTTATTTTAGGGACTGTACCGTATTTTTCTGACAGCTATGCAAAGTAGCTATTAAAAACAAAGGTTTGAAATGCATGGGTCAACTTATACATTTTCTTTCTTCTTTCTTTCTTTCTTTTTAAAGCCTTTATTTTTAAGTAATTTCTACACTCAGCATGGGGCTTGAACTCACAATCCCAAGGACAAGAATCACTTGCTCCTCTGACTGAACAAACCAGGCACTCCCACATGGATTTTTTTTTTTCAATAAAAACATGGAGTACAGTGAATGTATTTTCTCTTATGATTTTCTTAACAACATGGTCTTTTCTCTAGCTTATTTTATTGGGAGAACGCGATATATAATAACATATAACATGCAAAATACATCTTAATTGACTATGTTAAGGCTGCAGTCAACAACAGGCTATCAGTCGTTAAGTTTTTGGGGAGCCAAATGTCACATATAAATTTCTAACTATGTGGGAGGTTGGTGCCCCCACCCACCCACCCCGACACCCCCCACACTGTTCAGGGTCAACTGTATTCAAATCTGTATCATGATGATCACCTGTACTTTCATAGTTCGCCATTGCTCCGTCACTGGGGCTGGTTCGCTTAATGGCATTCCTGTACTTGTCCAGAATATCCTCGGCGACCTGAGCTTGTGCACTGAGTCTAGGGCTGGGGTCATCTGCGGGGGAAAGGAGAGTGAGAGGATCAGCTCCCCTGGGTTTGTAGCAATTCTGATGTTAGTACGACACCAGTAGCATAATCCCAAAGGCGGATTAGGAGGTAAGACTTAAAAAGAGCACATATCTCAGTGTTAAGAGGCACCATGCAGCTGCCTGCTCCTCCCACTTCTCGGTCTGAGGGCTTGCCCAAGCACGAAATCGGGAGGATTAGCTCCACTTTCTCATTGGCAAAATTCTGCATGACCGTGTTGGGAAGCTCGGTGCAGACTACATGGATGATGGGTTTCTAAAGCGCTTCCACTCAAGTTACTGTTACTACCAGTTCATGCTAACGGAACTTCCAACAATGCAGATTCATGTATTCAGGCATCTCCATGCTAAAGGAGGGGAAAAAGTATCAAATTTAGAATTAAACTCTTTTAAATAATAATAATTTTTAAAATGCCTTCCTCCAGTCTTCCTGTATGGCTCTCTCTCTACACCACATTTGACGACTTCAGATATCAGTATTCTGTCTTACTGAATCTCATGATGGCAGTGCAGCTGCTGCTAGGAGAGTGCACTTTTGTGCCTGCAATGGTGTCAGTGGCACTCGGAGAGAATCTAGCCGCTGCTGGCAAGTGCTGGAATAGTACCCAGGGTACACAGAGAAAAAGTTTATCACCATCAAAGATGTAGCACTGTTTACTGTCAGGACCATTATCCTGTCAGCAAAATCAGTGCACCAAAATGTGCTCCTGGAGTCTAAGATAGCAGAGTCATTAACAGTCATCAAGGCAAAGAACTGCTACAGATCTATGGGACAAAATCAAGTTCTATAGTGAAATGCAAACTTCTGAGGTAGATCTAGACCAAGCAGGTAACCATAAATGTCCACATTCTGGTAGAATCCCATTTTTCAGGAAGTCTAAAAACAAAAAAATCACTAGATTATGTGTGTGTGTTAATAACAGCTAATAATAACAGCAGCTAACATTTATTGAGCACTTACCACGTGCCAGGAACTGTGCTAAGCACTTTATATGAACAATCTCAATCATCACAACAACCCTACAGGGAGGTACTGTTATCACCTCCATTTTACGGACGAGGAAATCAGGTATTATAGAGAGGTTCAGTAGGATGCTCATGGGCTCTTCTGTTTCCATGGGTAAAAAAATTTACTATCCATATCTCTGTAAAATCGCAGTAAACTACAGAGAAAGAGGATTTCTGAACTAACTTAATCTTTCTACTATAATGGTATTTGAATGCATGAGAAGAGAATCCTAATAAAATCTGATCTTCAAAATGTAAACTGATAAAACTTTTATCATTACAAGATCTTTCTTTAGAGAGGAAGTACTTTTTTGCTACTGGTTTTGAGTGCTGTTGAGCGTTCTGAAAAAGGAACAATAAAATTTGGCTAACCATAGGGAAAGCCAAAATGTCACTTATAACCTTTATTTCTATGGCATTAAGAATTTTATCCCAGGAAGTAATGAAAACAAACAAAATACGCTACATATATGAAGCTGTGAGCAATATTTTCACTGTAAAAAAACTGGATACAATTCAAGTATCCAAAAGCAAGAAAACATTCACAATGCTATCAAATCATATGACAGATTATTTGTGAGCCAATACAGATTATTAAAACCAACCACGTCTACTAGAAACTGGAGAGGGTTTATGAAATAACATTTAGTAAAAGAAGAATATAGAGTTACACGACACTCTGATTCGATCATGAAAAAGCCATGTACTAATATGGAAAGATTGCAAAAGAACATTAAAAAAAAAGGATAGTTAGGGTGACTGCATTATGCACAGACTGTTAAGAAATTTCCTTTCATATCATTTAAAAGTTGATTTAATGATAATTTTCAACAGGTCATTAATTAGGAATGGGCAGAAATTTCTGCACTAGTAGGGAAGCTAAATTGCTTGAATCAAACACAAAGAAAATGAAATAAATACCTTATGAAAAAACTTACTCAACTTAGCTTCTAGATTAGGCACTAAGAACTAAGAAAAATGTTTGCCCAAAGACACAAGCAAAAAATAATTTGTAACTTCCCCAGTTATTAATTTAACATTTTAAAAACATGAGATTTCCTTAAGAGTACTTCACTCCATAAACACTGGTGAACTCATAAACACTAGGAACGTGGTATTTGTTTCCAACTCTTCTCAACCAGACTGCAGGCTCCTGAAGAATAGGGGTCATGTGATTTGACTGAATAACCACAACACTTAGCACAGTGCCTGGCATGAGTCAGATGTTCAACAAGTATTTGCTGACTGAATACGACTGGCCTGACGGCTCTCAGCAGGGAACCTTGGCCTGGACACACAGCTCCTGCTCTTCAAAACCCTTCATTTCAGGAGAGTCACTGCACCACATAAAGCAGGGATCTAGAGACCATGGATACACATCCAAATACATGCAACGAGATACCAGAATAACATGCATTAAAATGGGATTCTACCTGTACTACGCTGAGCTATCTAAGGAGGATGTTCTTTGGAAACCTATATACCATTTTTTAATAAAAATCTGCATTTTAATGTAGTAGGATAACAGTTGAAAATCAAGATAAGAAAAAAAGAGGTGAGAAATTAATTTCCGGTCTAGATGCTCTACAGCCATCGGAAACAGTACAAAGCTACCAAACTTAAGGTGGGGTCATTAACACTTTCTCGAACTCATTCCTTTAAAGGTGCTCATTCATAATGTGCCAAACAGAAGCCGCAAAAACACAAATGCTGAATAAATAAGAACCCAATCCCTAGTTGTATTTTCCTTGGGCCAGATAGCAATGTTAAAATGATTCAAGCTGTAAAAAATTAGTAAAGTTTATAAATTTTATAATACTGTTGGAACATTTTATCACAAAAAAAGGAAATGATTAGATAGAACGGAATTTCACTGTGATCCTGAATAATCAAGAACTACAGATGGGAATAAATTTAGAATTCTATGATCAACATGAGAGAAAGCTATTTGATCAATGATCCAAAGATCGGGCATGCATCGCGCTAAAACCATCACCACACTTCCCTAAAAGGCCCCGTGTGGCATCGTCCCCCTGGGATGTTGCGTTGTAGGGTGTGTCTGGAGGCTCAGCAGCGGGGGGCCTCATCAGAAACAGAAGTTATGATAATGAGGATGAGGATGGCGGTGGCGGTCTGCAGGAAGAGCACACGGAGGTTCCCTGCGGCCACCACCGGGAAGCCACAGAGCTATGAAGAACACACTCCCCACTGCACGCACACAGACACACTCTTCTAAAAAGGCAGCGCTTACGGCGCGCAAGAAACAGTGCTATGAAATATGTGCTCTGGGAATGAAGGAGCCAGGAAGTCCACGGTCTACAAACCTGTGAGTGTTGAGAATCTGTCAGGCCCCACATCATCTTTGTCTTTTTCTTGTTTTTCTTTCTTTCTAAATGGTATAGGAGCTGGAAATTAAATAAAGTCAGTAGTGTGACACATAACATACTGCACTACTTGGAAGACAGCAGTCATTTTGGAGTATAAACTGGTGTGCCAACATTTCTAAGTGAAAGGAAGGTGAAAAGTTTAAAAGCTAAGAAATCTTGAGTGTCAACTGATAATCATTCTTAAAACAGCACTGAAGGTTCTTAAAGAAGCTCTCAGGATCTGCTCTGAGGTCATCTGCCACAGGAAGAATGATTTAATTCGAATCTGTTGGGACTCAGTCAAAACCACTGCCTCTTAACCTCTGCTCAAAAACAACACATTCAAAGCTCCGAGCCTCAATCTCTCCTCATCAAGGGGGCTTGAGTGCAGCCGAGAGCAGTGCTCCTCAGCTCCTGAGCGCCGCGGTGCCGAGAAGAGGCCTTCAGAAGAAGTCCCCAGCCTTAATCCTAGACGATCTCTCCTTGCAGGAAGAGACGCTTTTGCCAACTCAAATCTCAGTATCTACTGCTACAATGCCAGGCTATTCACCAAAAAAAAAAAAAAAAAAGCAAACAATTTTATACAACTGCCTTCCAAAATAAACACTAATATTTAGGATATAAACATTCTCAATGAACATAAATATAAAAAGCTAAGTTTACTCCAGGAATAGAAAGGATGAATTTTCAAGGTTTAATTACCAATAGCATCCCTTTTTCCTGCAATAATTATTAGCAATACATGTCAAAAGTCCTACGTTTAATCTTAATGGCATATGATACTTAAGCAACCATGACCTGCCTGATTTCCATTTGTGAAACCACTACCACTTCCTGCAAAGAACAAGAACTGTCATTTCTAAAGGCCTGCCTTTAGCATTCACCTGAGTGAAACCATTTTCTATACTCTCAAAACGGGCAGAAACTTAGGCCCAGCAAACCTCACAGAGGAGGTGACATACTGGCTCTCTGAAAGAGAGTTGGGGGCTTTTGCTTCTTGTTGCTCATATAACTCTAATATTTTATAAAATTACCTTTAGGCATGGCAGAAACAAAACGTTTTCTCCACCAAGGTCTGTTCCTGTCTGATTTCTCATCATCGCTATCTTTGCGTTCTTCAGTCTGTAGAAAAAGTTTGATGCTTTATTTGGAGTTGGACAGCAGGATAAATTACTAGGGAAAGGATTTCAGTTTGTCTGTGACATACAAAAACCACTCTTGTTTGTCTTAAAAGAAAATCTGTTCTTATTGCTGTACAGGAAACTTCTGAAACACGGAAGTATACCTTTTAGGCACCAGACTATGATCTGCTTGAGGGCAGGCACTATCGCATTACTCTTAGTAAACCAAAGCTTTAAACACAGAGCCTAGCATAGAGTAGGCACTCAATAAATACTTTTGAAAGGAGTAAGCACAAGGCCCATCAAGTCTAGAGGGGTGGCAGAAATGACACAGTAGTAGTAGTAATAAAGGTGAGGACAGACTGTGTGCCACACACCAAACATTGAGAATACGTATTATTTAATTTAAACCTCACAGTAGCCTTAGGACACAAATACTACTATTAAGTCCTTTTTATAGACGAGAAATAAGGGGCTAAAAAAAAGTTATCTCCCTATCTTCCCCAAAGTTATATAGCCTGCATGTGGCAGAGCTGGGACTTAAACCCAGATAGACACTTCAAAGCTCACGTTTTGATCGCCAGTTAAAGTGAGTTATTAAAATCACATGTCAGGGCGCCTGGTTGGTTGAGTGTCTGCCTTCGGCTCAGGTCATGATCCCAGGGTCCTGGGATTGAGTTCCGCAGGGGGCTCCCTGCTCAGCGGAGAGCCTCCTTCTCCCTTTCCCTGCCATTCTGCCTCCTTGTGCTATCGCTGTCAAACAAATAAATAAAATCTTAAAAAAAAAAAAATCACATGTCAAAGAGCTGAGACTATACTTCCTTTACTAGCCTATCAAGTGACCTCAGACAAACCATTTAATTTCTCATCCTAGAAACTGTGAGGTTTAAATGAAATTAGATACAAAATTGCCTGGAGAAAAGTTCAAAGTGTCATAAAAATGCAAAATACATTACAAAACCAAAATAGTACAGGTTTCCCATGGGTTACAGTTGTGGACAAACTAGACTGACAGATCATCTTCAATCATGACTGCTGTCCATCCTTACTCTTCGATTGATATAGACCGTGTTCATCTCACATATCAAGAGAATCTGGCAGATAGAACATTAAAGCTAACCACAATTAGCAAAATTCTTCTAGATGGCCTGTGTCCCATACCTCTCCTCTTGAGGAGTCCTTACTCGGGGATGAAGATGACGAATGAGGTGCAGCCACCAAAGAAGTAGCACCAATGGCTGCGGCTGGAGGGAGTTCTCGCTCTTCATTCCCTGGACGACGGTTCCAGCTGGGGTCACTCATAGGTCGCCGGACAGATGACACTATATCGGAGCTCCTGCTGCGAACTAATCTCTCGGGGTAAGAATGCCTTTGCTTGAATGCCTCCATTTCAGCCGGAGTTAAAACATGGGAACCAAAGTTTGGCAACCTGGCCTCATTTCCTCCCACAGCTCCTTCCAGGATTGGGGGATCTGGTGGTGGATGCGATGGCCTGGCATAGTGAACCTTCGGCCTTACCACAGCAGAAGCCCCTAGAACACAGGGGAAAAAAGTGTGCAACTGAGATACAAACTGATCTGACAAAGGCGTTAACAAAGGGTTTTGGTTCTGTTCTGCCCAGGATAAGAGTCAAAAAGCTCATTTGACTAGTTTACCTTCATGTGAAGACAGTGGATCAAACATGGCAAGTAGAGACTCTGACTGAGAAGGAGGAGAGGTCAGCTGGTGGGCACCTAAAATAAACAGGCAAACTGTAAAGAACTCATCACTCGGTAAGAGTTTCTACACAGTGAAAAAGGTTCTAGCGTTCTTCCACAGTTTTCCTTCTTTTTTTTTTTTTAAAGATTTGTTATTTGAGAGTGAGTGTTCACAGTGGGGAAGGGGGAGAGGGGGAGAGAGAGAGGGGGAGAGAATCCCTAGCAGACTCTCTACCCAGAGCAAGCCCCATACAGGGTTTGATATCACGACCCTGAGATCACAACCTGGGCTGATATCAAGAGTAGGAGGCTCAACTGACTGAGTGACCCAGGCGCCCCCACAGTTTTCCTTTTCCGATCAATAGAACTTGAGGGGCATATCAGAAAAAAGAGAATCTAATAAATATCATATTCTGATTACTTCAAATTCATGATATGTTTTTATCTACATACATGGTATGTTTTTATCTGGATTTTAATGACATTTAAGTGGTCTAGCATTGCATGTTAATTACTTTTAATGGCCAAATTGTATTATAGTTAATGCAAAGAGTAGAGCCAAAAGATGTAAAGCATCAAAATTTTCAGAATGTTACAAGTGCCCTGAAGCTCACCTTCCTTCCACCTATAAAAATAAAGGCAAAAAATAATATTAATAATAAGGGCAGGGGTGCCTGGGTGGCTCAGTCAGTTAAGCATCTGCCTTTGGCTCAGGTCATGATCCCCGGGTCCTAGGATTGAGCCCTGAGTCAAGCCTGCTTCTCCCTCTCGTCACTCCCCCTGCTGTGCTGTCTCTTTCTCACTCTCGAGTAAATAAAATCTTTAATAATAAGGGCAATAACCTAGGAGTATAAATAAAAAGTTGTAAAATTTGAAGTTCTTATACTACTCTCGGCAAATGAAAATTTATAAAAGTACTCCTAACAAAAATGAATATACTATATTACATCACAAAACAGACTTGAACTACTCTCAGCTGTGGAGTAAAAATGACTCCTTAAAGTATACATCTACACAAACAAAATCAGAAATATTAAAACAGGTAAGTATTCAAAGGCTAAAACTTTCAAATACATAAAAGAAACTGTCCCTTTAGGGGTGCCTGGGTGGCTCAGTCAGTTAAGCATCTGACTCTTGATTTTAGCTCAGGTCATGATCTCAGGGTTGTGAGAGTGAGCCCCACTTAAGATTCTCTCTCTCCCTTTGCCCCTCCCCAACCCCCTAGCCTACACCCGCCACCAAGGGCGCTCTCTCTTTAAAAAAAAGGAAAGAAGAAACTGTTACTATAAACTTTTTGAGTCTGAACTCTTTAATGCTAATGAAGGACAGTTCTTTGATTTTATGCTTTTTGATTTTTCTTCTGTTCTATATATTTACCTTCCTCTATTAAAATTATAAAAATAGTTTTTCTTTAAAGACTATAAAAATAGTCTTTCACATTACTATGAAAGACAGCTTAGAATATCAGTTCTAAAATTTTCATCTTAAGACACTTCTATATTCTTAAAAATTATTGCCCCAAAGAGCCTATACATGTTGGTTATATCTACTGATACTTACCATACCATAAATTAAAACCGAAAACAAATATGTATTTATATATTAATTCATTTAAACACATCTGTTAAATGGTAATACAAATAACCCTTTTAAATGAAAAAATAACTTTCAAAATAAAAAGATAACAAGTAGAGTGACACTGTTTTAAATTTAACAAATTCCTTTAATGTATGGTTTAAGAGAACAGAGCTGGATTCTCATATGAGCTTCTGCTTTCAATCTGTTGCAATACATACTTTGATTGAAGTATATAAAGCTGGCCTCACACAACATGTAGTCAAAAAACGGAAAATAATTTAATAGCCTTCTCAGATAATTGTGGACATTCTTCTATGATATGACACCAAATCTTGATTAGTAGTTTTTAAAGGTTAGTTACAATTTGGAATCGGAAACCAAATCAATGAACTTTTACTCTGTTACACTAAAATTAATTGGTCTGTCTTTCACTTTAAATGATGTTTGTAACATCATGCATTGATCACCTGGAAAATATTGGTTCAATTAGATACGCACATCTTCCACATTTTGACCCATTTCAATACATAATATCAAAAAATTACATTCTCATCAGAAAAAAACACCCATCTCATCCAAAAAGTCTTTAAATATCAGTAAGTTGTCTAGCTCATGAAGGTGGATACAAATTTTCCAAAATTTTCATTTTTATCTGAAAGCCTGAATTTTATCCCTGGCAACAAACTCTGGCGGTCGTTTTCCTTGAAGTGATAGGCTCACTTTGTTCATTTTCAAGAAATGCCTGCCAAATACCCAAATATAAGTAACTACAGTTTGTCAGTCATTCTTTCGAGTAAAAATGATGTGTCGTGAAAAACAAGAGAAGAAACAGCTAATTAAGCTCACAGCTCCAGTGACCATCTAAGTGTTTTCCTTTGAGCTACTTCTCATTTCAGACTGCAGCAGAAATGCATTAGGAGTATTTCCTATTTCTTCAGAATTTTAAACAGATGTGTACTCAGGGTTGAGATGTAATTAAATAATTTTTACTGCTTCAGGAAAGATATTCATATGTAACTTTCTTTTTTAACTGGGAGAGAATATAGTGACTGCTAACAATTAGGTCCCATTGCTCTGCTTCATGCTAAGGCCTGCCCCAGCAAATCTTCCCACCTTTGCTTGGGCACCATCAGTGCAAAAGTCAATACAGTGAAAAGGACAATAACCTTTTACCATTATGAAAATAGTTGACCTCATTATCCCTCACTCCCCAAAAGGGTCTTAAGGTTAGTGGTCCATGGAGACTATAACTCTGAAAATTGCTTATTTAGAACAGTGGTTTTCAAATGGGGCTATTTTGTTCCCCTAGGGATCATGTGGCAGTATCTAGAGACATTTCTGGTTGTCACGACTGCAGGGGAAGAAGGGGAGTGCTGAGTTCCTGGCAGAGGCCAGAGATGCCACTGAACAGCCTATAATGCACAGGACAGGTTTCCATAACAAAGAACAACCTGGCCCGAAATGTTACTAATGTTCAGGATGAGAAATCTTGGTTTAGAACAAAAAATATCTTTTATAAGAAAGAAAAAGTATCTAAAACTCCAGCACATAAAACCACTGCTAGTATTTTGGTATTTCTTTCCTATGCTTTCTCTATGATAGGTTATTTATTTATTTATTTAAGATTTTTATTTATTCATTTGACAGAGAGAGACAGAACACAAGCAGGAGTGGGAGACAGAGAAGCAGGCTTCCCGCTGAGCAGGGAGCCCAATGCAGGGCTCTATCCCAGGACCCTGGGATCATGACCTGAGCCGAAGGCAGACACTTAATGACTAAGCCAGCCAGGTGCCCCTGATAGGTTTTTTAATGTTTTATTATATTATATATGAAATTCTTTAGGATAAATTTCCCAAGAGATACTATGTTCTAGTATTTCTAGAGTTCCAAGTTACTTCATATGCTTTAAAGGATTTTTTTTTAAGATTTCTATTTATCCATTTGACACAGAGAGAGAGATCACAAGTAGGCAGAGAGGCAAGCAGAGGGAGAGGGGGGAAGCAGGCTCCCTGCTGAGCAGAGAGCCCCATGCGGGCTCGATCCCAGGACCCGAGATCGAGATCATGACCTGAACCAAAGGCTTGAGCCACTCAGATGCCCCAGCTTTAAAGGATTTAAAAAAAAATTCGCGGGACGCCTGGGTGGCTCAGTTGGTTGGGCGGCTGCCTTTGGCTCAGGTCATGATCCTGGCATCTTGGGATCGAGTCCCGCATCGGGCTCCTTGCTCTGTGGGGAGCCTGCTCCTCTCTCTGCCTCTGCCTGCCTCTCTGCCTGCTTGTGTTCTCTCTCTGTTAAATGAATAAATAAAATCTTTAAAAAAAAAAATTCGCAAAACAAAAACAAAACAGCCACACAAATTATGAGTGGGTGCATCAAAATTCACTTAGCAATGCTATTTTTCAATCCTTAGGTTGTTTCTCATTTTCTGCCAATATGAAAGCTATGAAGAACATTGATATAAACGCTACAAAGAACATAAGACTTTCTGCATACAAGGAACGGTTTTGTTTTTTTTTTTTTAAAGATTTTATTTATTTATTTATTAGGAAAGAGAGTGAGAGAGAGCATGAGAAGGGAGAAGGTCAGAGTGATACGCGGACTCCCCATGGAGCTGGGAGCCCGATGTGGGACTCGATCCTGAGACTCCGGGATCATGACCTGAGCCAAAGGCAGTTGCTTAACCAACTGCGCCACCCAGGCGCCCACAAGGAACGGTTTTCTGATGACTAATTCCTAAAGTGGGCTAACTGAACAAAATTTAGTTTATGAATTTTTTCTTTTAGGGCCTGAACTCATGACCTTGAGATCAGACCTTAGCTGAGACCAAGAGTCAGACACTTAACCAACTGAGCCACTCAGGCGCCCCTGGTTTGTGAATTTTCAAGGCCTTCCAGACACAGTGCCAAATTACGCCCCAAAGTGCTCTATCAACTGATATTATCACCATCAAAATTATAAGACTGCCAGTTTGACCTGTGAATGTGATCATTTTTAAGTCATTCTCCTTTCCCCCTTCTTACCATGAGTTACTTCATCCATGTCTGGACTAGTGACAGAATCTTTACCCCCAAAATCAGAGCTGCATTCAGATCTCAGGTCTTCAATCTTATTGGGAATATCCTCGGAGGTTGCACTTATGCCTTTAAATAAATAAATAAAGTAAAAAGTAAACAGCAAGAACAAAATAACCACATGAAAAGTATATGAAGTTTGGAGAAATGTAAATATTCTCAAACTTTTTATGTCTCAGTGCTATATGTGTGAGATATTTAGTATCGTATCCTTTATCGTACGACTGCCTAAATATGCTTACCTTGATTTGTACAACATACCCGCAAGTATCATCTAAATACAGTAGCAGAGGCCACCAAGAACAGATAGCATTAGAGAAGGAACACACACAGACTGTATGCCAGTTAATTGAACAGGCTCTATAAAGCCACACCTTAAGTTCTCAGAGATTTAAGGTCCCACGGAAATAATTTTGTTTCCTGGAAATTCCTCAACTCTTAAACAAAACCTTGTTATCAGCTTTATAAATGGAGAGGTGGGAACACACCTTGCAATCCTTATTCCTTAAAACAAGACAGACATACCCGACACAACACTGAGGCCTGGTGTGCTGGGGCGGGAACTGACCTCCCTGACATCCGTATCATCAGATGTGCTACCTAGCCCGGAACAGCTCTCCAGCTCCTGTAGACGCTCCTCCTGCTTTAGATCCGGGGCCTCTGAACAGAAGACATGAGGTGCCACCTTAGTGATTCTGTGAGCATGCCGCAGTTTCAGCCTGTGACCCACATGACGGAAGCTACCAGAGTGTGAACGAAATCATTGTAAACAGATTTCTAAGTCTGGGCCAGTTAGCAAAGTTGGTTAGATCGAGTGTTAAAGAAGCTGAGGTTGTAATTTTCATTCCAATATAGGCCAGTTTGTTGTGCAAAGGTGAAAACTCTGTCTGTAGATCACTAATCTCATAAAATACGCTATTGGTTAAGAAGTAAACTCAGCAGGAGAATACAGAACCAAACATTTTCTTAAAAAAATAACTCCTACGGGCAATCAATAGAGAGTAAGCTAACCTTACTGTCTCCTTATGTAAAGGGCAGCAGGTCTGAGTCCATTAATACTATAAAATGTATCAGAATCACTTAATTATTCTTGAGCCAAGTAAATCAGGAGAATGTTATTCAGACATACAGTTACTTAAATTTGCATTCTGGTAGTTGACATTTAATTGAAAGCAACATTTTATCTTCATAATCAGAAAAAAAAAAGGAGAAATGCAATATTTAAAAAAGAGAAAGTACAAAACACTTTATATACATTTATAATAATCCTGCACAAAATAATTCTCAAGACTCCAGAGTCTCAATTTCAATACATTTCAAAAATATATTAGATATCTTTTAAAGGGCCAAGCTCTCCCTGGGATGAATCTAGGCATGCTTACCAAGCCTCCAACTGCTCAGGGTTCAAGTTGTACTGCTATTCCTATTTTGTGATGAGTTAGAGGGAGATACCGAACTCAGGGCCCCACACAGAACTCTGGTGAGTTGCTAACAAATATCTTAGCCTATGCCATCCAAACTGCATTTTTTTCCTTGATGGACAGAAAATGCCCTGTCCATCTGAAATTCTCAGTAATATGGTTGTGTCACACTTGACAAAATGCACATAGTATAGAAATTAAGATACCTTACATTTAAAACTTCTGCGCAAGTCAAAAGGCAAACAGTGACGGCATACTAACCTGAGTCACTTGGCAATACCTCTACACTCCAAGCTTCGCTTGTTGTCTCTGATATGGTAGAACCAGTGCAGGGGTCAAGAAGCACTGACCCTGAACCTGGCAGGCACAGTAAACTGCCTAACATGTTCTCTGCGGCTGCACCTGTATAACCAGTGGGGAGCAAAGGGTTAACGAAGATCCTGATGGAAAGAGCAGTGATAATGGAGAAGGGCCAAACACTAAACTAACGTCATCTCTACTCTATCCACAAGAAGGAAGCCAAGGTAAGTGTAATTTCAATCAATACCACCACTAAAAACACAAATTTCCCACTTTGGTCACAACGGCACAAGCTCTTTTTTCTCAGTTTCCTCCTGTTCACCTTGGACTCTCCTTAGAGAAAACATCCATCATTACATCAAGTCATTTCAACTAGCTTTCATCTTGGTTTTGCAGCACATTTTTACATGTGTCCCTAAATACCTAAAATGTATAGTCCTCAAAGGGATTAAAAACACTCAAATGGAGATACTTAACCACAGAAAGTTAGACTGGCCAAATATGTTTTCTTCTGGCACATTAGCCACATATTCAGAGCAATAAAATATATTTGCAGGAAAACACATCTCTATACCATGCATTCAACTGCAAATATAGCTCACTGCTCAAACAGAGCTTTCTGCCAGGAAAAATACTACTTTGGCCCCTGAAATAAAGTAATGCAAAACCAATTAAGAAATCTGTTTACACTACTTAAAAAGACAAATAGAAAGGACAAACACACCCGTGTTAGGAATACTCAAGTTCAGAATGCTCCACCAAGTCTGATTATGCCTAACAAAAGAACAATTCTACTACAGTGCATAAAAAACTTCTGGCAAAAGGTTACTGGTGAGAGTTACTTTTTAAAAATATATCGTAAAATAATTACAAATAAAATAACATCTGGAACTTGCCTAAACATAACGGGGGACAGGGTAAAAGGGTAGGTAGTGGGAGAAAAGATGAGACAAAACTAGCCACGTGTGTACGTGTGATCGTTGAAGCTGAATGACGGACGGGTACACAAAGTTCAATCTTCTCTCTTGGATTTGCCTGAAATATTCCATTATTTAAAGAGAAAATGAACATGCTACTTATAGGACTGTACGAAATCTTTCAGAACCCACAGAACAGCAGTATCCTAAAGAGGGTGAATTTTAAAGCACGTAAATTATACCTCAATAAACTTGATATTAAAAAAAAAAAAGAAAAAACTAGTCACTCTTTGGAACCGAATTAATCCTTCCAAAAGAAAAATTTTTTTTTTTTTTAAGTAAGCTCTATGACCAACACGGGGCCTCAACTCACAACCCTGAGATCGAGAGTCACATGCTCTACTGACTGAGCCAGCCAGGTGCCCTATTAAATTCAATTTTCAGAGAATCTTAGTACTATATTATTCTGAAAGATTTTATGGCTATGATCTCTTAAGTAAATTTTCATCTTCAGGTAACGTGTTTAGTCTCAAAAAGAATATCCTAAGAATACATACTATGCCCTGAGAACAAGAAGCTAATTCAGAAGCTTGGTTTTTCTTTTTCAGCAGGGAAGGGAGAGTTAAACGTAGATAGGGAAAAACGCTACTTATATTTAGGTAAAGAAAGAAAGACACAAGCACCTTGTTACATACAGTTATCTCAGCTTCCCAGTCTGTCTGTCAGAGGTGAAGTCCCCGCCCATGAAGGGTAGGTGGATATGAATAACTAAACAGCAATCTTCCAGAGAAATTAAACAGCAGTTACCTGCAATTTCTTGTAAGCGATCTTCATCAATGTTAGGGTCAAAATCACTTCCCAAGACATCTGTACTCCAGGTCTCACTCACTGTTTCTGATATATCTCTGTCATCTGTCAGTCCCATCATGTCACGTATTTCAAACTTCCTTAGCTTATCATCAAGATTATCTTGGGTTGTAGCTATCAAAAACAAGATTATGCACTCTAAAAATGGCGGCACAGCTATTTTTTTTAACAACTTGAAAGATACATATTTTCTCATTAACACGGAGCATGCAGTACCAAGGCACTGAATTATCCCCCTACGGTACTACTTCCCTCTCGGAACTAAGCTCAGCATTTGGACCCCCATTTCTGATAGATTAACGGAGGCAACTTCTGCAGTGTGACTCTGAAAAAAAATTGGGATATATTTCCCTCTCTGTGTATTTACACAGGCCTTGTTACTTGCTTTGGCCAAAAGAGTAAAGAAGTGTGCCAGTTTCAAGGCTAGGCCTCAAAGACCCTAATAAACTTCTGCCCTTTTTTCACTCTTGCTTCTGCCATGAGAACAAGGTTAAGCTAGCTTATCCATGCTGGTGGATAAGGCACCACATGGAACGAAGCAAAGATCATCCCGGAGCAGCCACCTCCTCACTGACCAGCTGCCCCCCAGCTAAGATTAGTAGAGCTCCCTTCTCCAGCGCCGGTGACTGCAGACACATGAGTCAGTCCAGTCGAAATCAGAATCACCCAGCTGACCCACAGACTTGAGAGCACAAATAAATGTTTGTTGTTTTAAGTCACTAAGTTTTGAGGCAGTTTGTTACACAGCAATTATTCCGGCAATAATGAACTGATAAACCCATACTAAAATATTTTTTTCGTTTGCCTTGAATATATTCCCGATACTAGAGTTTTCTCTCTTCCCTTGACTAATGAGTAAAGTAGTAGTCTGTAATTGGTCTCAATTTATTAACCTAATGCTCACAAAATGTAGACCACCAACTACCTACATCAGAATCACCTAAAGGGCCTATTAAGTGATAGTCTTTCAACTTCTGTCCTAAGCTATTATTTTAGGTTTCTTTCTTATTTGCAGAAAATTTAATCCTAACTGATATGACAAACTAGTCCAGTAAACTATAATACTACTTTTATTCAAGCCACACACATCCCAACTGGCAATGCTCTTTTCCTTTCTGAAAATGTACTGTACAAGGATTTCAAAAACAAGACACGGGAAATGGCTTTTTTTTAGTTTCCCAGGTTATTTTTATGCCCACTCAGGTCTCAGAATATTGCCTCAGTCCCAGCTGATCTGCAATCTGCCCTCAACACTCCCTCGAAGGCCACCAGTGATCTTTAAATCAACAAATCCAGGGACGCCTGGGTGGCTCAGTTGGTTAAGCAACTGCCTTTGGCTCAGGTCACGATCCCAGCGTCTTGGGATCGAGTCCCGCATCGGGCTCCTTGCTCCGCAGGGAGCCTGCTCCTCTCTCTGCCTCTGCCTGCCTCTCTGCCTGCTTGTGTTCTCTCTCTGTTAAATGAATAAATAAAATCTTTAAAAAAAAAAATAAATCAACAAATCCAAAGAACTTTTTCAAATTAATCTTCCTAAAGCACGATAGAGATCCATCTATCTTTCAATCCTTACCCCACATTATTCCCCTACTTGATAGTTCCTGAGTAAATACTATGGTTTCTCACTTCCCTGACTTGCTTATACTATTCTATTCCTTCACCTAGAATGTCCTATCTTTAGTTTCTGCCAACGCAATGTGAGCCAGGCTTTGAGGCTAGCATTTTCTTCCACTAAGTTTTTCCCTACACTCCTAACACATGTATATCCCACTCAGAACTGCCAAGGCACTTTTATAACACTTTTAGACATTTGTATACCATCCTCTCCCTATTCTAAGTGCCTTTAATCCCAAGTATTTATCTTTATATCCCTTAAAATTTCAGTATTACAAAATTGAAATGTCAAATATTATAGAATTCAAGCAATTCATTTTAATTATTCTATGTAACTTAAGCCTAAAAAATTCATTTATCAACTAAACATTTTTAAGAACTGAAAAGAACTATGAATAAATCCAAGTTTTATGGTCATTATATAATCAACTTAAACTTATTCTTTTACTGAACACAGCCAACTTGCATGGAAATACAGTTTATCTTGCAGCCAGGTAAATTCTTTGCTACACGAGCAAATGTGTTCAACTTCACTTTACCTTGTTCATGCTCTAATAGCTGGAGAGCTTCAACTCCGTTACTCCCAGAAGGTCCTGCTCCAAGTTCTGATACAGACTCTCCTTCTAGGTCTAGAGAAGATACTGAATTGGAGCGATTTGATGGACCTAGAGAAGTGTTTATACTGTGAGTAAGCTTTTTAAAAGTCACCAGCCACCACACAACTTTTCACGCCTTGATAAGAGACTGAAAACTGATTAAGGTGCATTTATTTATTTCTACGTATGTATTTATTTGAAAGAGAGAAAGTATGCGAGCAGGGGGCATAGGGAGAAGCACAGGGAGAGAGAACATCTCAAGCAGACTCCCTGCTGAGCACAGAGCCAGATGTGGGACTAGACACCACAACCTCGAGATCATAACCTCATTAGAAATCAAGAGCCAGGGGTGCCTGGGTGGCTCAGTGGGTTAAAGCCTCTGCCTTCAGCTCAGGTCATGATCTCGGGGTCCTGGGATTGACCCCCGCATTGGGCTCTCTGCTCAGTGGAGATCCTGCTTCCCCCTCTCCCTCTGCCTGCCTCTCTGCCTACTTGTGATCTCTCTCTCTCTCTCTGTGTCATATAAATAAATAAATAAATAAATAAATAAATAAATAAAAAAGAAAGAAAGAAAGAAAGGAAAGAAAGAAAGAAAGAAAGAAAGAAAGAAAGAAAGAAAGAAAGAAAGAAAGAAAGGAATCAAGAGCCAGATGCTTAACCAATTGAGTCACCCAGGCGCTCCAAAGTGCTTTTATTTATGTTTTTATTTTTATTAAGGTGCTTTTTAATATTTTTTATTTACTGGGGGGGGGGGGGCGAGAGAAAGGGAGAGAGAATCTTAAGAGGGCTCCACACTCAGCATGGAGCCTAACATGGGGCACCATCTAAGGACCCTGAGATCATGACCTGAGCCAAAATCAAGAGTGGGATACTTAACCAACCGAGCCACCCAGGTGTCCCAAGGTGTTTTTAATACTGCATCTGTACCTTAAAAACACACACACCCTTTAAGCCAGCAATCATGCTTCTAGGAATTTATCCTAGAAAACAACTCAAAAATTCACCTAACATTGCTTGTCAAAGGGCTTTTTACAATGCTTGAAAAGCAAGAACAATCTCTATGTTTAATGATACAAGAATGTTTAAATAAATTAGGCCCACTCGAAGTTGAAGAAAAAAACCATTAAGAATCTAAGTTATTTAAGAAAGGAAAGGTCGGGATGCCTGGGTGGCTCAGTTGGCTGCCTTCGGCTCAGGTCATGATCCCAGCGTCCTGGGATCGAGTCCCGTATCGGGCTCCTTGCTCAGTGGGGAGCCTGCTCCTCTCTCTGCCTCTGCCTGCCTCTCTGCCTGATTGTGTTCTCTCTCTGTTAAATGAATAAATAAAATCTTAAAAAAAAAAAAAAAAAAGAAAGGGAAATGTCACTGCTATACCGTTAAACAAAAAAAGGTTACAAAACAACATAAACCTACTTTTGCTATAAATAAACCGAAATGCTGTTATTAATAGAATGGTAGGGGCGCCTGGGTGACTCAGTCAGTTAAGCATCCAACTCCTGATCTCAGCTCAGGTCGTGATCCCAGGGTCATAAATTCAAGCCCCCCAAAAAACAGAATAGTAAAATTATAATGATTCAATTTCTTTTCTGCATTTTCTAGAATGAACGTACATTACTTCTGTTCTAAAAAGTTGGAGAAAAAGGAAAAGTCATTATGTTTTGCTTAAAATGATAAACTCAACTTTCCTCATTAAAAAAGTTGTCCTCATACATGAAATGACAGATTCTCACTACACAATCTATGCTTTTAATTTTCCAATTTTATCCCCATTTCCATTGTATCTTCCTGCTTCATAAAGGTGTGTGTGTGGATAAAGAAATACAGAACATTAAAAGTATACACAACATCCTAAAATACTAGTGAGTCCATTTTTCCCATTTAGACATGCACTCTATCCCTCTAAAGGAGCTCCATAAGTTTTGGTATACATTAATAGTAGAGAAACTTGGCATTGTTCAAGTCTCAATGAAGACCTGTATCTTCATTTTATATGATCAAAGGTCTCTTGCAATCTTTTCCTTTTTAAATTTTTTTCTTGAAATCTTAATTTATTCCAGAAACAATCTTTATAGCCAACTGTTCAAGATCATTAGAGGAAAACTTTATTACTCTCCTCAGGGAGAGGAGCAGATGGTATAATTATAATTTATAAGGCTCCTTTAAAGATCATAAAACAAAGTATTACTTGAATCACATAACTCTTTGAATGAAGTAACCCTTCACCTTCAGATATTCCTTCCAGATTATCACTGCAGAGGGAAAAGCGCAAGGTTTTATCAGGTTTACCGTGGAGTTTGTTTTCATCGACAGGGACATCGCCTTGCCCTCCATCCGAAAGTTGCATGTTTAGGACCTGAAAAATAAAATGCCCAAAAATATAAATAAATAAAAATTAAAAAATTAAAAACAAAATGCCATTGGTTTATCAGAACTAAAAGATTACTGATATGACAACAGACCACAGCAAATGCATATTTAAGTTCTTCTTAATCTTAAATTCTCATTTTTAACAAAAAACCCATTCACAAGATTCTGATCAAGCTTCTAAGTACCCTTAGAATAAAGCAGATCAGTTAAAAAAAGGGAACTTATGCCTTTCCATCACCCGGTATCAGAGAATGAACAGGCAATCGGCTATCAGCGAGCAATAGGTAGGATCATAAAAATCAAAAGGTTTTTTGAAGCAGCAGGCCGGTCCTTCTGGCTCTGCCATGTGCCAACTATATAATCTTGGGTAAGTGATTTAAACTTCTTTATCTATAAAAGAGTCATGGTAAGAGTATGCATACCATGAAGTTGTTGAGGATTAAATTAAAAAAATGCACAGAACGCATTCTGCATGGCAAAATGACATTAAAATCACAGTACATTTTTTCAAAAGTTAATAAGCTAATTTAATAGGAAGAAAACAGGAACAAAGTATCTTGTAGGCACCAGAATTCAATCAATCCAGTTTGAGCCTTGCCTCAATCACCATATACACAGCCACAAAAGTCCATACCAGGAGCTGAAGTGTGACTTCACAGCCATCTCTAGCTTAGAATGGATGGCCTTTTTACAAGGTTTCTACTTGTTAGATGACTTCCAAATAAAAGAATTACTTTTCACTCCACACAAGCCTCATAACTCAGCTGTAAACATGTATCTCCAACCTAACAAAGAAATGAGTGCTTTGCTGAAAGTCAAACAGCATGTTTTAAGCACACCTGGAACTCGAAATCACAGCCACTGGGATCCTAGGTTGTTGGCAGAATATGAAGGAAGAACAGTAGCCTCACTTAAGAAGAAGAAAAATTTAAAAACCCAAAACCCTGTAGGTGCTGTTTTGGCCCTGCATTTAAGTGAGTAAATTAAAGGGTTTTTTTAACATCTCTATACCTTTATTCATGTGATGCTTTAAAAAGCCATTTAAAAATAGAGTTATTTTGGGGTGCCTGGGTGGCTCAGTTGGTTAAGCGTCTACCTTCAATTCATGATCTGAGGGTGCTAGGATCGAGCCACACGTCAGGCTCCCTGCTCAGCAGGGAACCTGCTTCTCCCTCTGCCACTTCTCCCTTTCCCCTGCTCATGCTTTCTCTGTCTCTCAAATAAATAAAATCTTAAAAAAAAGATTCTCTCTCCCTTTGAGCCTTCCCCTTCCCTCTCATTCAAATAAATAAATAAATATAGAATCATTTTCCTATTTGTTTGAAATTAAATGCAGACATAAAAATTTTTCATTTTGTATTTTAAAGCTAACTTGGATCTTTAAACTCATAGTGAGCAATGTACAAAGAATCTTCAGGAAAAATCTATCTAAAGGCCTAGAGAATGATAAGCTTACCAGCAAACAAAAGGCTCATACCACAATGAAGATATTTCCCTGCACAGGAGTGCAGGCTGCTGTCTTCAGGACAGCCAGAGCTGGGACCTGGGGGAAGGGTAAGCCAGGAAGGTAAAACGCCCTGACTGAAATTCAGTTGTTTTTCCTCGGTCTAACATTCCCCATATAAACTTATTACATTCCAGAGTTCCTAAAAAGTTGATTCTGACAGTTTTTGCCAGTTCATGTGTGTGTGTGTGTGTGTGTGTGTGTGTGTGTGTGTGTGTGTGTGTGTGTGGACAAAGTTCTGGACTTTCACAGAACTCTTTCCTAAGGGTCACGCCATAGTTCCAAACACAATCACCCACTATCTTCACTTCATCGACCACTGTAACTGGTCCCTTCATCCCAGGTCATGAACAGGTTTTCTTGACTAAGAAGCAGTCCCTGTTGAGTATAAAATGATGCTTCTTTTTGATTTCTTCATTCTTTTTGCCTCTGTCCCAAGCTCTTCTGTATACAAATATCTTAAAAGCGATGCCCACACCCCGAGTCCATTTCTTCAAAATATTTTACTTTCTTAGTTTTAAGTTCTGTCTTCCATTTCTTCCTAACCAACCAAAGAACAGAGAATATTTCTAAAGAATGTCTGGCTCTTTAAAGCAAGAATACCACTAGTATATCATTAGAAAGAAAAGAAACAAAAAACATTTCCTACAGGTCACTGGAAGTCTTTTCAATTTCCATACTACAATTTCCTGGCTTCCTGTCTCTTCTATACTATGAGGAAAATTCCTTTTGGTGTAGCCCTAATCACCAAATACTGTGCTATCAATGCATTAATGTGAAAGGCCCCCAGAACTGTTTACAGGGAGTTTGGCATTTAATGCACTCATTAAATGCATGTTGACTTATAGAAGCAAGAGACCAGGGGCGCCTGGGTGGCTCAGTGGGTTAATAAAGCCTCTGCCTTGGGCTCAGGTCATGATCTTAGGGTCCTAGGATTGAGCCCCGCATCGGGCTCTCTGCTCATTGGGGAGTGTACTTCCCCCCCCCCCGCCTGCCTCTCTGCCTACTTGTGATCTCTCTCTCTTTCTGTCAAATAAATAAATAAAATCTTTAAAAAAAAAAAAGAGACCATGAATTAGTGAAAAAAAAAAACCTAATTTCTTAATATTGATGGCTATAAGTTAAATGTAAACAGTACATTCATACCTCATTTTCCGACATCATCCCTGGAGTGAGTTGGGGACCTGTCCCTAAGGAAATGACCAACACCTCCTCTGGCTGTACTTCCTGGATGGTTTCTTGAGATGATCCCTCATGGTCCATATGTAAGTCCATTAGCACATTGGTGCGGCTTCTACTTCGAGTTGCTAACAAAAAAATTTTCAAATATAACTTAGAGAACAAGACAAAATGAAGAAAATGGTACAGTAAATACAAAAATGTATCTTCTATTAATGTAGGACATTTGCGCATGCACAAAAAAAGTGAAGAATATGAATTTTTAAAAAAACCCTACACCTTCCCAGTTACTCTACTGACGACTGATACAGATTCTCCTTCAAAACTGATAGAAACAATAGTCCCTGTGCACCTGGCAGTGAGTGACACACGGATGAGTGCACCCGCAGAACAGCAAACACGTCTCTCGGCTTAAGACTTGGGGTGACGATGGGACGCCTGAGTGGCTCAGTTGGTTAAGTGGCTGCCTTCGGCTCAGGTCATGATCCCAGGGTACTGGGATCGAGTCCCGCATTGGGCTCCTTGCTCAGCGGGAGCCTGCTTCTTCCTCTACCTCTGCCTGTCCCTTCCCTGCTTGTGCTCTCTCTCCAACAAATAAATAAAATCTTTAAAAAAAAAAACTTGGGGTGCCAAGAAGAGCACTACCTTATTTCTTATCAAGATACCTTCAACTATTTCTCCTATAAAATGATTTAACTGCCACTGAACTTATAAGCATCAGAAAATCTCATATAGAAATCTGATAGCCGTATAAAGTAATATATGCCAACTGGACAACTACTGACAAAATCAGAATCAGTTTTTGAAAACACATTGATTTTCCTCAAATGTACTAGTCTCCTTCCAAAAATGCAGGAAAAAGACTTCCCTATGTTTGAGTATAAGTTTCCCTTCTGCTTTAGAGAAACATTCTAAATTAATGAAAAATCTAATTACTTTGGGGTGCTCTTTTCTATAAGTAAACAAGTTTTACCTATGAGTAAAAATAAGTAATAGTTTTTCCTAAAATAATCATCCTACACACTCTACAAGAACTTTTGGATCCTGAAAGATTTAGATAGTTTGACAATTTCTCTATGAGTTTAAGTCTTCTGTGGTAAGTTTCAAATTTCTTTCAGAGGGCAATAAAATTCAGTATAACCAGAACACTGAATAGAAATCCTACTTCAGTACAAAATAACCATAAGTAAAGACATAAAGCAAAAACACTCTGTAATAACAAAAGTCTTTCAACTTCACTTTGAGTGAAAGTGACCTACTTGAAGACAGAAATATAAAGAATCCTCTTGGGGTGCCTGGGGGCTCAGTTGGTTGAGCTTCCGACTCTTGGTTTCTTGGTTTGGGCTCAGGTCATGATCTCGGGATTGTGGGATTGAGCCCCACTGTCAAGCTCTGTGCTCAGCGGAGAGTCTGCTAGAGATTCTTTCCCTTTCCTTCTCTTCCCCCCTCCCCCGCCAATGTGTGCATGCAGTCTCTCTCTAATAAATAAATCTTAAAAAAATTAGAGAAAAATCTAAAAAGTCCTCTACACAATGCTGTAGATCTGTCCACTAATCACCCTTACTTTCAAAATCCAGAGCACACATCAATTTCCAAAAGCTCAACACAGGCTCGCTCCCACCTTTATTTGCTATATTCTCCTGAACTGTGAACTTAAATTCAAGTTCATGAATAACTACATGAATCTTAAGCAACAAACCTGACAATTTATAAAAATGCAAGTAATCAAAATCCATGTAGCAATTTACATAAAGCAAAAGAAACATGCACATGGAGCACACTTTCATACTATTTCTTAAAAGAAAGTTATGTAAGAAGAGGAAGAACAGCCTATTACCCACCAAATGGGGTTACTAGAGTAATATGAGCAGTAAGATTGGTGGTTGAGGAATCCCAGGCAGTGATGGCTGCTAATTGTTGTCCTGGGTTGCGAAAGCATTAAACAAAAAGAAAATCAACCCTCTGAATAATGGACACACTTTTTAAAAATATGAAATAAATTCAATGACCAGGTCATATGACTATATGAAGTAATAGTGGGCAAACAAATGAAATTTACTTTCCATTATATCCATATTTAATGATACTTCTAGATGACAAGAAACTAAATGAAAGAACTAAAACAGGAGTGAATAATGCAGGAAAAAAATCTCTGATTTACTAAAAATCATTTATTTCTTCATGTTAAAAAGTACAAACAAGCTATAATATTAAAAGTAAATGTGTGACAACAAAAAACAAAAAACAAAACAAAACAAAAAACTGTGTGTTGGGGCACCTGGGTGGCTAGCAGGTTAAGTGCCCAACTCTTTTTTTTTTTTTTTTTAAGATTTTATTTATTTATTTGACAGAGAGAGAAAGATCGCAGGTAGGCAGAGAGGCAGGCAGAGAGAGAGGGGGAAGCAGGCTCCCCACTGAGCAGAGAGCCCAATGCAGGGCTCGATCCCAGGACCCTGAGATCATGACCTGAGCCAAAGGCAGAGGCCTTAACCCACTGAGCCACCCAGGCACCCCTAAGTGCCCAACTCTTGATTTTGGTTCAGGTTACGATCTCAGGGTTGTAAGATCGAGCTCCTTATCAGGCCCCACACTCAGTGGGGAGACTGCTTTTCTCTCTCTCTCTCTCTCTGTCCCCTGCCCTGCTCATGTGCCCCCACTCCCTCTCTCTCACTCTAAAATAAATAAATATTTTTTTTAAAAATCACTGAGTGTCAAACTTCATCTTTTTTCTATTTTTAATTCTGAAAATTGATATTTTGGGATGATGAAAGCCAAAGATTTTAAGAACATGTTGCCATATTTTCGTTGACAATATTATTCCGTATTATGTTAAATGTAAGATGGATTAATTTTAACAAACTGTCAGTTCTTAACAAATCAGCCAATGGAAGCTTAAAAATGAAATCCTGTTCTTCAAAATGTGTAAAATAAAGTAACTATTCATGTTCACTAACTGTTGCGGAGCTCCTCATTTTCATTAAAAAATTGGCACTAAAACACTGTTCCCTTGGCCTAAACACTCTTTCTCTCCCTCTCAGGTCTACTTTGTCTAACTCCCATTCATCCTTCAAGAGAAAGTATAAGTTTCACTGTCTCTAGGATCTTCTCCTGACACCATCACCACCTGGCCAACATGCGTGCCCCATAAACTTCCATGCATACTTATCTCCATCAAATACAGTATAATGACGGCAACTGGATTCCTCTTACTCTCCCCAGTTAGACTACGGCATATCCTAATGGTCTCTGCATCCCCAGTGTCTAACACGGTGCACCCCCCCACCCCCACCGCCATGCAGGATAGTGATTATACCTACTCTTTTGGCATGGATTTTTTACATGAATTAAATGAAATAACATCTATAAGGTATTCATCCAGAGTCTGGTATAGACTACATGGTAATGCTCAATCAATGTGTGTGTGTGTGTGTGTGTGTGTGTGTGTGTGTGTGTGTGTATAGATATCAGATGTTTACTAAGTGAACTTAATTAAACCCAATTCTTAAACTTGACCAAATAAAATGAAACCTTTGTTTTATAAAATAACAAAGATACCTTAGCTCACCTGACAAAAGCTTATTAATAATAACAATAATGGAAAAATTATAACTGTATTTTCAACTTTACTGACAGAAACCTCTAAGTTATTATTTTATTATGTTATTTAGAACTTTGAAGAAATGACAGGGCTATATAATTCAAATGACACTTCCAAATTTTCCCCAAAAAGTTACTAAAATATGAACAAAGTATACTGTAGGTGGAATGATCTCACTTAATTATGAAAAGTATGTCTAGATAAAGCTAGAGCCTACTTATAAACCTTAACTAATTGGTACAATTTTTTAAAAATGTATTAGTATCATAAACACAAAGAGAAAGGCTTTCCCAAATTATTTAAAACCATATTTCAAAAGACTAATCAGTAATAAAAGCCAATAAAAAACACTAAATTTAAGGGAAAGCCCAAATATGAGAAATGTTCTTTACCTATAGGCAATCGATTCTTTTTATTTGCTGGAGTGGTTGCTGGAGACAGCTGAGGAGTATTATAGGGAGTCATTTCCAAACTGCTGCTTTTTCCCGGCTTTGCCTGGGGCAGGTTTGCCAATAAATTGTCAAGAGCCATCCTATCTTCTCTCAGTTGATCTCCAGACATCACACTCTTCATAAAATTCACCTGGCAAAGGCAAAAGGACCTTAGCTAGTGAGATCAATTTTTCAAACACAGTATCTATTCCTCACACAATGTACTCATCTATGACTCTGCCCATGCTTAGATAAATGACTTTTGAGAAAATCCTATTAAAGAATAAGGCCATTACCAGAGTAATAAGCTGACTATAGGTTATATAAACCACAGTTCTGCTCAATCCTTCCAGAAGATTAACGGAGGACATTGGAGGGGTCTCCACTGCACGGCCCCCAATCACAACATCAAGAAAAGCAGCAACACAGCTCTGTTAAACAGGAGAAGATTACAGTTAAATATTTCCTCTTTAAAAGGCAACAAAATTTCTAATTAAGGTAGACAAGCATGCAAAAAGCTTTTCTTCTTGAAAATTATATTAAACCCAACAATGAAAAAATTAGACTTTTTGAACTGACACAGACTTGTCTCCATGAAATTCTGGTACATGAAACAGACATGACACAGAAGAGTGCACAATACCCTACCATTTGTGAAAAGGGAGGGATGGGGTGATTGGGAAAACATATGTTAAGAATTTGCTTATATACATATAGACCTCTTGAAGAAAACATGAAAAACTGAGAACACTAAGAACCTTTTGAGGAGGAAATAAAGGTTAGAGATCAGAGGTAAAGTGGAATTTCACTATATTACCTCTGAATTTTAAATAAGGCTGAATGTATAGCCTACTCAAATATGATTAAAATATAATTTAACAGAACAATGCCATAAAACATATTTATGAAAAATACTTAAAATTATACAATTATTGTTGATTTAGTGATTTTTTAAACTAAACTATTTAAAGATTTATTCATCCATTTTAGAGAGTGAGTGAGTATATGCACGTGCACACACAAGCACTCAGTGGCGAGGGACAGAAGGAAAGGGACAAAGAGAATCTAAAGCAGATGCCCAGCTGAGCACAGAGCCTGACCTGGGCCAGTCTCAGTACCCCGAGTTCATGATCCAAACAGAAGCCAAAGGTCAGAAACTCAACTGACTGAGCAACCTTATTTATTTAAGACTTTTTTTTTTTAAGTAATCTCTACACCTGGGAAGCCTGGGGAGCTCATTAGACTCCTCATTTCTGCTCTGGTCAGGATCTTGGGGTCATACGATTGAGCCCCATGTGGGGCTCTGCATTTAGCATGGAGTCTGCTTAAAATTCTTTCCCCCTCCCTCTCTCTCTGCTCCTCCCCCTGTCTGCATATGCACAATCCCTCTCTCTCTCTAAAACAAATAAATGGATAAATAAAATATTTAAAGTAATCTCTGCATCCTACGTGGGGCTGGAACTCCAACTCCGAGATCAAGAATTACATGCTCTACCCGCTGACCCAGCCAGGCACCTTATTATATTTTTAAAATAAAATAATCTTTTTTTAAAAAAAATTAAATAATCAAAAAAAAAAATTAAATAATCTTAACAGCCCTTTGGCTCTCGTTATAGTGGCATCTCCTCAACACTTCGATAAGTAAGAATTAGTAATCTTTACTGACATCTTCCTTTAAATGCTTCTGATCTAACCCTGTATTCTCTATAGCTAAACCAAGGGTAAATGAAAAGAATATTTAGTTTATTCTTAATTAATTAAAGGACAAGATTTAATAAAGACAACAGTTAAGTTCACTAATACTTCAGCAAAATTTTCTATAAATGGTATTTCACACGAGATAATATTCATTCTTACTTTGTCAAATTTTCCAAGGCTGCTCTTTGTCCGGGGATCTCCCTCTTCAGAGCCGGTCATTGCCAATTGCTGCAAAAGGCGGCCAACCTGAAACGAAAAGCAGTGTCGGGAGACCCGGGCTATAGATACTTACAAATTCTTCTCTATGAAAGTGCTTCCGTCCTAGTCTAAAAAGCTGTTTCATAGTAATATTTACACCATCTAACCAGGCGTGCAAAGTAGGGTCCCAAATTAAATGTGTATACTCTCTACATCAGCTTTTATAATATTTAGATTAAGACAGATTAGATTATAGACAATAAATAGAAAATTTTACTTCGACATTACATTGACAATGTAAAAGAAAAATATAACACCTTTGTTTCTGATACTATACTTTCCATACATTTAACTTTTTTTTTTAAGATTTTATTTATTTGACAGAGATCACAAATAAGCAGAGAGGCAGGCAAAGAGAGAGGAGGAAGCGGGCTCCCCGCTGAGCAGACAGCCTGATGTGGGGGGCTCAATCTTAGGACCCTGAGAACACGACCTGAGCCAACGGCAGAGGCTTTAACCCACTGAGCAACCCAGGTGCCCCATTTAGATATTTTAAAATTCACTTGCAAAACTTGATTCAAGTTACTTGAAGTTAATATTAAGTACTTTTCCCTTTACAGTTCACAAAATATTCAAGGTAGAATTTTTTTTCTAAATTTAAAAAATCCTACAGAACAGAGCTGCTTGGAAAGTAAATGCTATTTCACAGAGCAAGTTCCTTACTGGTAAAAGAGAACTGTTAATTTACTCTCTTTATTTTTTTTTAATTTATTTTTTTTTACTCTCTTTATTTTTAAAGATTTATTTATTGCAGAGGAGGCAGGAGGGACAGAGACAGAGAGAGAGAGAGAGAGAGAGAGAATCGCAAGCAGACTCCCTACTGAGCCCAACATGGGGCTCCATCTCACAAACCTGAGATCATGACCTGAGCCAAAATCAAGAGTCAGACGCTTATCAACTGAGCCACTCGGGCAACCCTAACCTACTCTCTTTAAAGACACTTTGGGGAAAGCTAATATCATACAGTATCATCTTAGTATCTGGTACAATTCCCTTTTTTACTCATTTTGACAGTAAGTGATTCAATCTCTATTGGAGTGACGAAAATAAAAACCTACAACTACACTATCTTAATAAATTTAGTGTTTCATAGATGATAAACATCTTTAAATTTTATTTCAGGGATTTTTATATAGTTAGTTGCTAAACATAGCAACATAATAGAAATGACCATGTGAAAAAAACCTTATCATTTAAAAAAATCATCCAAAGATATATTATATTCCAAATAACCTCAGTTTCTTCTTTACAGTTTTTCTGGGGGACAGGATATGATTAAAAGATTCCCTTAAGAAATAATAACATGGAGGTGCAAGGTGGTTCAGTCAGTTAAGCGTCCGACTCTTCATTTCGGCTTAGGTCACAATGTCAGGGTTCTGAGATCCAGCCCTACGTCAGGCTCTTCACTGGGCGTGGAGTCTGCTTAGGATTCTCTTTCTCACCTCCTCCCTCCGCCCCTCCCCCTCATTAATAAACAAATAAACAAACAAATCAATAAATAACATGATTTCAGTAGTTCTCGTGATAAAGGGGGGAAAAGTGCTAACATAAATCCAAAAGTCCTCTTTCTGAAACTCTGAGGACCAGAACAGTTTCAGATTTCAAAATTTGAATATTTTAGAAAGGTTGATTAACACATACACGTAACATAGGCAGTACTAGAGGTAGCACCCTGTTATCAAATGTACTCCTATTTCTGCAGCAAAACTTGAGTATTCATTAGTCCTGAAAGGAATAACTAGCAGTGATAAATAGTCTCATGTTAGTTCAAGTCAGGTTTTGCTACCAAATAATGTACAAAAGATGATGCATAAATATTTTCAATCATCCTGGTTTTGAAATCATGGTAAAGGGATGGTGGCCTTGTTCTAGAAAATCTAATCAACTAGGGGCACCTGGGTAGTTCAGTTGGTTAAGCATCTGTCTTTGGAGTCCCAGGATCCAGCCCCACAGCAGGCTCCCTGCTAAGCAGGGATTCTGCTTCTCCCTCTCCTTCTGTCCCTCTCCCAACCTGTGCTCTTACTCTCTCTCTCTCTCAAATAAATAAATAAAATAAAATAAGGGGCATCTGGGTGGCTCAGTGGGTTAAAGCCTCTGCCTTCAGCTCAGGTCATAATCTCAGGGTCCAAGGATTGAGCCCCGCATCAGGCTCTCTGCTCAGCAGGGAGCCTGTTTCCCCCTCTCTCTCTGCCTACTTGTGATCTCTCTCTGTCAAATAAATAAATAAAATCTTAAAAAATAAAATAAAATAAATAAAAACTAACACAAAGCGCCCTTGGGTGGCTCAGTCGGTTAAGAATCTGACTCTTGGTTTCAGCTGAGGTCATGATCTCAGAGTCCTGGGATCAAGCCCCACATTGGAATCCAAGCTCAGTGGGGAGTCTGCTCAAGGATTTCTCTACCTCTCCCTCTGCTCCTCCCCTCACTCTCCCTCTCTCTCTAAATAAATAAATCTTTGGGGGGAAAACTAACAAAATATTTTTTTAAGACTTTTTTTGTTTGACAGAGAGAGAGAGAGAGCACAAGCAGGTGGAGTGGAAGGAAGAGGGACAGGGAGAAGCAGGCTCCCTGGAGAGCAGAAAGTCCAACATAGGGCTTGATCCCAGAACCCTGGGGGATCATGACCTGAGCCAAAGGCAGACGCTTACCAGACTGAGATACCCAGGTGCCCCCAAAACTAACAAAATATTTTATGACTACAATATTTTTAAATCCCAATATAACTTTTATTTTTTCAATTTATTTCAGAGAGAGAGAGTGAGTGAGCGTGTGTATGTGTGTGTGAGCACAAAGGGGTGGGGGGAGGGCAAAGGGAGAGACTCTCAAGCAGTCACCTCGATGAGGGTGGAGCTGGACCTTAGATTGAGTAGAGCTCAATCCCACAACCCTGAGATCATGACCTGAGCTGAAAGCAAGAGTGGGACACTCAAACTGACTGAGCCACCCAGGTGCCCCAAAACTGCTTTTATTTCTTAAGAAGCAAATATTCATGGACACCTGGGTGGCTCAGTCATTAAGCATCTGCCTTCTGCTCAGATCATGGTCCCAGGATCCTAGGATCAAGCCCCATGTTGGGCTCCCTGCTCAGTGGGAAGCCTGCTTCTCCCTCTCCCACTCCCCCTGCTTGTGTTCCCTCTCTCCCTGTGTCTCCTTCTGTCAAATAAACAAATAAAATCTTAAAAAAAAAAAAAAGGCAAATATTTAATCCAGTTTGAGGAAACAGGATAGTAAGAATGTATATGTACTGCCATCATATTTTCTGTTCCCACCCCACTACTCACTCAACTGATTTTCAACTGAATGCCACGTTACAAAGCATACCTGCATCAGATTAAATCTTGCCACCTCATTAATAGGAGCATCGGAAATTATTCCATACTGTTCTGGGTTGACAACTGCAGGACAAATGAAGCAGGCCAACAGGAGATCAGTACACATTGCCCTGACCTCCCCGACTTCCAGTCTGTCTACACAGGAGAGGGTTTTGTACATCTGTGACACGATCCACCTCAAACTATGTGGAAAGCAGTATGTGTTCTGTTTGAGATAACCAATAAACTTGTTCACCAGAGCCACCAGTTTGGCCTCATTGGAATCCACCATCTCTTGAACCTTTTGCCTGAATCTATCTGAGCCTTTCTCTCCAAAGAGCTTTTCCTGTTGTAATGGGGAGAACCTATCGATTAGCTTGTTTGGATCTGTTTCCAGGTGGTCTTCATCTTCAACAAGCAGTTGCATGATTGGCTCATGTAAAGTAGCTGTGAGGAAAAGTTTGGCAGAAAACAGTCCTTCAGAAAAAAGTTTAAATAAGATGCTGAAGGCACAAGTTCCTCTCCTCAAAAGTCGCCTGGGGTTGTCACTTTCTTTAAGTTCAAATTCAATCAAGTATCTCAAAACCTGAAGGAGGTAGCTTTCATCTTCTTGCATAATGCAGTTGCCATAAAGGGAGGTAAAAACTGTGTATATAACACTTTGTGTGTTCTCCTGATTAAGTTTCTCCCCAGCAACCAAAGAGGAGGCAATAAGACGAGGATTTTCCCTTAACCGACTCAAGAATTCTCCATAAGCAGTCTCCTGAAATCCCAATTGCTTATATCCATCAACAAACTGTGTATCTTCCAAAATCTTAGCATGTTGGCAACATTCAGCAGGGGAAGCTTCAGCACTGAAAATGAGCAAACAAGCAAAACAATAAAAATCAGTAACAATAATACAATACATACATTCCATTGAAACCTGGAAACGTATATTGATTATAGTCCTAGTAAAGAGATCACCCCAACTCCTCAAATCTTTCAGCCCACCAGCATCTGAAGATGTAAAGAAAGGTGGAGAAATTCCTCCTACTAAATCAGGTTCAATGAAAAATATCAAAAAAATAACCATTATTCTAATTTCTATCATCAAAAATCAGTCCTGCTTTTTTTTTAGCTTCACATAAATGGAATCATACTTTTCTGTGTCTGCCTCATTTTCTCAAGTTTATACCTCAGCACCACTCTTCTTAGAGCTAAAAACTGCTTCCTAAAGCAACAGAATAAGATATTAACAGTGAAAAACAGGTTTCTAAAACTGAGATGCAGATATACAGGTAGATATACAGAATCAAAACATGGAAATACACAGTTGACCCCTGAACAATGTGGGGAGTAGGCGCATTGACCCCCCCCACCCCCGTGCAGTGGAAAATCCTTACATAACTTTTGTTTCCCCAAACTCTTAAATACTAATACCCTTCTGTTGACCAGAAGCCTTACAGATACCAGAGCCGATTAACACATAGTTAATATATTATATACAGTATTCTTACAATAAAGTAAGCTAGAGAAAAGAAAATATTGTTAAGAAAATCATAAGGAAGAGAAAAGTACATTTATAGTAATCTACCGAAAAAATTCACGTCTAACAGTGGACCCACATGGGTCAAATCAGTTTTTAAGGGCCAACTGTATATTAAACAATACCAGGAGAAAAGGGGTGCCTGACTGGGCTGAATTGGCGGAGCATATGACCCCTGATCTCAGGGTTGTGAGTTTGAGCCCCACAGTGGGTATAGAGATTACTCAAAAAAATTTTTAATAATAATAATAATAGGAAAGTAAAGGGGCGCCTGACTGGCTCAGTGGGTAACGCATGTGACTCTTGATCTCAGGGTCATGAGTTTAAGCCCCAAGTTGAGGGTGGAGCCTACTTATAAAAAAGAACACAAGATAATTTACTCTCATCAACAATAAAATGTTATTATTTGTAAAAGATACAAAATTAACTGGTGTGGTATAAAACGTTAATGCTTAAGTTATAATTCTCTAAAAAAGGCTTAAATTAATTAACAGACAAAATAAGCAAAGACTCACCTTAATGTTGATTCAAACTATCTGAAAGCATGCACTTTGTTGGAAATAGATTCATTTATAGTTAGCACAGAATTACAGTGGTTCATAAAATTAAACACCTCAAAACCATTTTTTTTTACCTGGTTATGATAAGCCGATCCAAATTAATTCTCTGTTGCTTAGCAATCCATGCTGTACGATACAACTTTTCAGCCGTCTTAAGTACATCTGCATTGAGCCTCTGAATGAGTTGTTTCTCAGAGTTCACGTACAAGCGCTCCTGCTTAAGGTGATGGGCCAACGTGTGAATATCCAGCTTCACCATCTTCAAATGTGGAGAAGGTACAAAGGCTGATCACTAAGAGTAAAAAGACAGGTTTAAAAATTTTGTGTCACTTAAGACTGTTTTTCCAAAATCAAAAGGGATAAGAGAATACATTAAGAATTAGGGTACAGGGGGGCCTGGGTGGCTCAGTGGGTTAGCCTTTTCAAATGTCTATTTAGGAAGGCCTTCTCAGAAAACTCCTAAAATAGAAACCATCACTTCCTATTTCCTTTTCCGGACTTTTAAAAAAGTACTTACCTCTGTCTAGCATTATATTACAGATACTGACTTGCATGTTCATTATGGTTAGAGCATGGTTCCCCCACTAAAAGGTAAGGGCCACCAGGGAGGAGTACGACTTCTCTATTTTATTTACTCACAGCTGTAATTTCAGGGCTGAGCAGAGCACCTGGTTCGTAGCAAGAATTGAACAAATATTTGCCAAAGGAATGAATGAAATCACACAAATCTTGTTTATCTAGTAGTTAAACAAACTGATAGAAATAGCACACATATTTTAAAGCATTATTATTTAAGCTATACCCTTGAACCTAGAATGCCTGCCAGACCACACTTTTTTTTTTTAGAGCTCCAACATGACCTGAGCTGAACGCAAATGCTTAACTGACTGAGCCACCCAGGCACCCCTGTTTTTAGAAATTTTTAAACTTTCTTATTTTAATGAACTACTGAAGACTAAGAAAACTTCAGATATTACCATCTAACCTGAATCTTATTGCTTTAAAAACCACTTTCTTGGTGGTGGTTTCTTGGTGGTGCACTTGGGTGGTGCAGTCAGTTGAGAGTCCAACTCATGGTTTTGGCTCAGGTCATGATCTCAGGATCATTCGATGGAGCCCCAACTCAGACACAGTACTCAGAGTCTGCTTGCGACTCCTGCTCCCTCTGCCCCCTCCCACCTGTGCGCGCTCCCTCTCTCAAATAAATAAATCTTTAAAAAAAAAAAAACTTCCCTTTTTTTAAAAAAAAAGATTTATTTATTTGACAGACACACAGCGAGAGAGGGAACAGAAGCAGGGGGAGTAGGAGAGGGAGAAGCAGGCTTCCAATTGAGCAGGAAGCCCGATGCGGGGCTCAATCCCAGGACCCTGGGATCATAACCTGAGCCGAAGGCAGACGCCTAATGACTGGGCCACCCAGGCGCCCCCCCCCCCCAAAAAACCACTTTCTTATACCTTATCAATTCCCTCGCAAACTATACCAAGCCTTTATTCCAAATCACCTGTATCATGAAGGCCCTCATACTTCTCTCTTCTCAAAAGATAAAAGTACGGGCGCCTGGATGGCTCAGTCAGTTGAGTATCCAACTCTTGATTTCTGCTCAGGTCGTGACCTCAGGGTTGTGGGATCAAGCCCTGTGACAGGCTCTGTGCTCAGCGTGGGGTCTGCTTGTCCCTCTCCCTCTGCTCCTAGCTTGCTCTCTCTCAAGTAAATAAAATCTTTTTTAAAAAAAGATGTATGTCGGGCCCCTGGGTGACGCAGTTGGTTGAGCGACTGCCTTCGGCTCAGTTCATGATCCCAGAGTTCCGGGATCGAGTCCCACATCGGGCTGCCAGCTCCATGGGGAGTCCGCTTCTCACTCTGACCTGCTCTCTCTCACTCTCTCTTTCCTAATAAATAAATAAAATCTTTAAAAAAAAAAAAAAAAAGATGTATGTCCACTAAGATAATTTGTTAAGTTAATAACAAAACCATGTGAGCACATTAAGAAAAACTGGTGACATACAGACATAATTGTATTAATTCAATTTACAGAAAATTCATATATGACTTTATAGACTTCTATGTGGGAACTCTAACATCCTCTAGGGGGCTCTAAGTACACAGACTAAAAACTATAAGTATTACAAATAATGGAAACAATACTAAAATGGGCTCTTAAAGACCTGAATGCTTCATTAATTAGTTCTGTTACTTTGGGCACATAAAGAATATTCTCTGAACCTCAAGATTTTTTTCACCCATAAAATATGGACTCACCCATAAAATAGCTATATTTATTTTATCCCTGGTACAAGCAACATATTAGGTACTAGGAATACAAAAAGGGATAAAGCCTTGTATCCTCAAGGACTTTCTAACCTAGCAGAATGAGGCAGACATGCAAGCAAATGGCTGTCCAAAAATGTTACGGGTATTATGCTAGAAGACTGTACAATGTAGATGGGGGGAAAGAGAAGGAACCTGTTCCGTACCTAGTCTTAAAAGGCAAGCTGGGGAGGGGGTTGAGAAGATTTGCCAGAGATAAAGAAGATGGTGGGTGGAGTAGAATTCCAGATATGGAGAGTCAACCAAGCAAAGGCACAGAGGTATGTAACGAAGAGTACAATTTAGACAGCTACCCACGGCTTGCTATAGTTTGGGGAATGGTGTTTGTGTGTTCAGTGAGGTGGGGGGAAGGGAGGGAATGTGCATAATGAAAGATAAGGCTGCAGAGACAGAAGGTACACAGAAGCCAGAGTTAAGAAACTTGGATCTTACACTGTAGGTGATGAGAAAAGTTTTAAGCATGAAATTAATAAGATTAGATTTTCATTTGGGAGCATAAATTCTGACAGAAAGGAAAGGATGAAGAGGTGGGTATAGGACCAGCAGAGAGACAAAAATTCCTGACAGGCAGGAAATGTGGTGGCAAAGGAAGGAACAGGACAGGTTTGAGAAGTGTTACGAGATATAAAATATAAGATTTGTTAACAACAAATGGGGGGGAAAAAAGTAAAAGTTTACAACTCTGGGAACAAGGGTGGGTGTGGTATTAATTCACCACAGTTGAGAATTGTATGTGAAAACATGTTATCAACTGAAAATGGTGCCTTTACACACTTCATCTTTATAATATTCCTCTGAGATAAGTGCCCTGCAGCTAAGGAAACTGAGGCTCAGGGATGTGAAGTAATTTGCCCAGGACCACACAAGTGAGAGATGAAAGAGCCAGTACACTATTATTATTACCCCAATCTCTACAAGAATGACTCAAAAAAAAAAGATGTGTGTATATATGTGTATACACACACACACACACACACACACACACACACACACACACAAAGGAATACTATGCAGCCATCAAGAGAAACGAAATCTTGCCATTTGCAACAACGTGGATGGAACTAGAGGGTATTATGCTAAGCAAAATAAGTCAGTCAGAGAAAGATAATTATCATATGATCTCTCTGATATGAAGAATTTGAGAGGCAGGGCAGGAGGTCATGGGGGGGGAATGAAACAAGATGGGATCTGGAAGGAGACAAACCATAAGAGACTCCTAAACTCATGAAACAAACTGAGGGTGGCTGGGGGGTGGGGGAGGTAGGAATAGGGTGGCTGGGTTATGGACATTGGGGAGGGTATGCGCCATGGTAAGTGCTGTGAAATGTATAAGTCTGAAGATTCCCTGGGGCAAATAATACATTATATGTTATTTTAAAAAAAAAGAATAACTCAAAAATCCTGTGGTTACTTAGGAGAATATCTTATTTTTAAGAGGCACATGCTCAGGACGCCTGGATGGCTCGGTTGGTTGAGCGGCTGCCTTTGGCTCGGGTCGTGATCCCGGCGTCTTGGGATCGAGTCCCGCATCGGGCTCCTTGCTCCGCAGGGAGCCTGCTCCTCTCCCTGCCTCTGCCTGCCTCTCTGCCTGCTTGTGTTCTCTCTCTGTTAAATGAATAAATAAAATCTTTAAAAAAAAAAAAAAAGAGGCACATGCTCAAGTATGTAAAAGTAGTGATAGGATATCTGCAACTTACTTACACATGGTTCAGCAAAAAAATTAGATTTTTAAAATGCAGCAAAATGTAAGCAACTGTTGAATCTGGGTGGAGGGTAGATGATAACCATTATATTATCCTTCAACAATTTCAGTTATAGGGGCGCCTGGGTGGCTCAGTGGGTTAAAGCCTCTGCCTTCAGCTCAGGTCGTGATCTCAGGGTCCTGGGATGGAGCCCCGCATAGGGCTCTCTGCTTGGTGGGGAGCCTGCTTCCCCCTCTCTCTCTGCCTGCCTCTTTGCCTGGTTGTGATCTCTCTCTGTCAAATAAATAAATAAAATCTTAAAAAAAAACCTAGTATATTTAAAAAAATTTAAAAATAAAAAATAAACAATTTAGTTATGTTACAAATTTTTCATTATGGGAAAAAATAGGGAAAAATATTTTATAAATTCTCAAACTGTGCCCTTTTTGCTGCTTTAATACAACTTAATTCAACAAACATATTACTGGGCTTGGCTGGAGCCTAGCCAGGTCCCCTAATCTCAAGGAGCTCACAGTCTAATTATAACCAAAATATTGTACAAGATAGGACACATGTTTCCAATGACACAGCAAAATATCAACCAATTTATGCAATTTAGAAATTAAAACCTTCAAATATAGCTTCACTTAAAAAAATTAACACATGAAAGTAATGCTCCACCTAGTTTAAATAAGAATTCACCTTCTAAACCCTTTAATAGTTCCAAACATCTTCAAAAATATTGTAAATAGATCTAGACAAACTTGTTAGGCATATTTTTTCTTTCATCAAGTTCAAGAATTATATGCTTTAATACTTTTCTTTCTATAATTAGTTTGTCTGGGTGCTGTCAAAAAACGGGTAATAACTTATCCCACAAAATAATACTTTTAAAAACATTATACAGGGGTGCCTGAGTGGTTCAGCCAGTTAAGCGTCTGATTCTTTTTTTAAAGATTTTATTTATTTATTTGACAGAGAGAGAGAGTGAGAGAGCACAAACAGGCGGAGCAGCAGGAGAGAGAGAAGCAGGCTCAGCGCTGAGCAGGGAGCCTGGTTCGATCCCAGGACCCTGGGATCATGACCTGAGCCAAAGGCAGACGCCCAACTGACCGAGCCACCCGGGCACCCCAAGCATCCAACTCTTTATTTCAGCTCAGGTCATGATCTCAGGATTGTGAGATCCAGCCCTGTGCCAGGCTCCATGCTGGGTGTGGAGCCTGCTTAAAATTCTTGCTCTCCCTCTCCTTCTGCCTCCTGCTTTAAAAAAGAAATGTGTCGGGGGCGCCTGGGTGGCTCAGTTGGTTGGGCGACTGCCTTCGGCTCAGGTCATGATCCCGGAGTCCCAGGATCGAGTCCCACATCGGGCTCCCAGCTTCACAGGGAGTCCGCTTCTCACTCTGACCTTCTCCCTTCTCATGCTCTCTCTCACTCTCTCTCTTTCCTAATAAATAAAGAAATAAATAAAATCTTTTAAAAAAAAAAGAAATGTGTCGGTAAACCACTGGGTAAAATGCAAAAGATTAAAAATATTGATTAACTCTGACCTATATTTTTGTCCACAGATTACCTAAATTAAATTCATGTTCTGAATACTATTTTAAGGGGGATGGGGAGGTGAGCCTGGTGGTGGGTATTGAGGAGGGCACGTATTGCATGGAGCACTGGGTGTGGTGCACGAACAATGAATCTTGTGAACAATGAATCTTGTTAACACTGAAAAAATAAAATTAAATCTAAATAAATAAATAAATACTATTTTATACAACATGTAGCACATGCCAGAGTGTAATGATATTATATCTCTATCTTGACTGTAAACAGGAGGTAAAGAATTCAACTTTGTATCCTAACATAGCTGATGGTAGGTAAGAGCTCAAACATGTTAAATGAACTCAATTCAGGTAGCCCCAAGTCTATTGGCTCATACATTTTGAAAAAATAATATCCCCCCCCACAAAAAATAATACCTATCAGGTTACTACTTAAAACAACAGTTGGAGAAAAGGGTTTGAGAACATAAAAGGCAAAGTCTATGAAGTTGTTCTGCTCTTCTGAAGCACCACTATAACATAATAATTATAGCTACTGGGAAAGTGCTTCAATAAAACGTAGGCATTAATAACTAAAAGTGGGGAAATTTTAACAGCAAAGTACAAACACCTGCAAGTAAGTTAGTTTCCTGAAAAGTAACAATGACAATATCAGTATCGAACTAACAATAATAATACTCACAGGAAGCTAACATTTATTTAGAACTTTATCATGCCAGGCACTGCTATTTTTTTCCTCACTGAATCCTTATAACCCTATGATGACTGTGCTCTCATTAACTTCATTTAACAGTTGAGAAAAGTGTTGACATACCTAGCAAGCAGCTACGTCAAAATTCACACTGACTCAGTTCTGGTTCCAAAGCAGCCCTTGCTCTCAATCGACTAATCTAAACATTTTGTCAGTCATATCTACCTTAATTTCCAGTTCTGTTAATAACTGACTCCTTAAAGTTCCTTTTATCTACTGGTTTTTATAGAACTTCACCTGGCTTCTAGTTATATCTACTTCATCTGAGTTTAGGCTCAAATATCATTTAAAATACAGGTGTCTCCACTCTTACCTCTTAGTTGAGCTTAAATTCTTTATTTCCTCTCTGATTTTTTTTTTAAGATTTTACTTATTTACTTATTTACTTATTTATTTAGAGAGAGAGAGAGAGAGAGAGAGCAAGCAAGCACTCGTAGGGGGAGGGATAGAGAGAAAAGGAAAAGCAGACTCCGCGCTAAGCACGGAACCTGACCTGGGGGCTCGATCTCACAACACTGAGATTATGACCGGAGACAAAATCAAAAGTTGGACGCTTAACCAACTGAGCCACCCAGGAGCCCTTCCTCTATGATCTTAGTATCAAAATAGAATCTTAGAATTGGAAAGGTTGTTAAAAGTTATCTTCTCCAATTTAATTCAAATTGACAAATATTTTCTGAATGTCTTCCCTGTACCCAAGCACTAACAGTACAGGACAGAAAAAAACAGAGGCAGCCTCTGTCCTTGCAAAGCTTCGTCAACCACGAAGCCGGGAGCAAGTAAACTGCAAGTAACTACAAATACAAGTATATAAATGTGTGTGTACACACGTACACACACACACACACACACACACATATTCTCTTGTGTTCTATTTTTTTCTTTACTTTGAATGAACTGCCTTTCTCTAGGTTAAAGCCAACCTTCATTTGTATGCTAATTTCCTCCCTTCACATCTACTTAAGAACATTACTGTAGAAATCCCAACTACCGATCTCCCTCCCATCCACATTTCCTTCTCTACTGGATCATTCTCACCAATACATAAACACGCTATTATTTTTCATCTTAAAAAAAAAAAGAAAGAAAAGTCTCTACTTCATGTCTTCCCTTCAGCTTCCACCCCCATTTCTCTCCCTCCCTTTACAAGAAAATTCTTTGAAAGAGGTGTCTATAATCACTGTCTCCAGCTTCTCTCTTCTGATCCCCTCTTGAGCCCGACTCTTGGTTTTGGCTCAGATTGGGACCTCGGGGTTGTGAGATCAAGCCCCACATGAGGCTCCATGATCAGTGTAGAGTCTGCTCTGCTTGAGTTTCTCTCTCCCTCTCCCTCTGCCCCTCCTCCCATTCTCTCTCAAGTAAGTTTTTAAAAATATATACACAAACAAATAAGCACATTATAATCCAATGATACACTGGATAGATCCTAACAGAAGGATCTAAAACGGTTGATCACTCTCCTTGAAACACTTTCTTTGACTTTGGGACATCACACTCTCACAGTGTTCCTCCTGTCTTCTCCACTCAGTCTCAGTTTCCTTTGTAATTCCCCCTCATCTCCCTGATTTCAAAACACTGGAGTACCCTACCCGGAAGCTGAGTCTTTAGACCTTTCCTTTTCTATCTACACTCAGCAGTAGACAATCTCATTCCATCTCATGGCTTAAGAACCATCAAAATCCTGGCAGCTCCCAAATTAGTATCTCCAGACTTTACCTTTCCCCTGAATGCCAGATTCAAATATGCAACTACCTACTCAACATCTCCTGTGGGCTGTCTAACTGGCATCTCAAACTTAACATGTCCAAAATTGCCCTCATCTCCCTCCCCTCCCACCAAGTAAAACCTCTTTAAATCCCAGGCTTCCCCATCTCAATCAATGGTAATTCCATCTTTCCAACTGCTTAGGCCAAAAACTTTGTCATCATTCTTGACTCCCTTCTTTTTCTTACACCCATTATCAACTCTTGATGACTCTACCTCCAAAACATATCCAAAATATATCTACTTAATAATCGTTCTGCTGCTAATTACCACCCTGGTCCAAAGTACCATATCTCTCATGTTGGATCACTACAACAGCCTCCTAATTTTGCTTCAGTCCTTGCTCCTGGTCTACTCTCAATATAGCAGCCAGAATGACTCTATAAAAGCCCAACTCAAATCAAATCACACTTGTGCCCAAAATCCTCCAAAAGCTTCTTTTCTCAGCTCTCCATGGTCTGCCTCCACCTTCCTTACCTCTCCAATCTCACCTCCTATAACCACAAGACCTTATAATTTGCCATCCAAACCAAGACACTACCAGGAGTGAAAGTGGGCACTATTAATAATATGCCATCAAGACAAGAGATGCAAACAAGGACATATAATCACTCTATTATTGCTCGCCCCCTTTGATTCTGCTCCATCGGTGTTCTCAGACTCGCCAAGTATACCTTCCCCTCCACACCTTTGCACTTGCTCGCTGCCCAAATCTCTTACTTCCTTTAGGACTTTTTATTCAAGAGTGGTCTTCTTCAATGAGGTCTTTCTTGGACACCTTATCTAAAATGTCAGTCGCTAGCCTATCACACATTCATATCTCCTCTCCACAGAAAGAGATATTTTTGCTTAATTTGTCCCCTGACAAATCTGCACTGACTAGAACAAAACCTACCAAATCACAAGCATTCAGTCCATATTTGGTAAATGAATATATGAATGAATAAGAGGTATTTCAATAACATATATTCTTGTTAGAAACTTCATAGCCAGAGTAGTTATAACATAGGAAGAACAGGAATATGGTCTTTGGTGGATGAGAAAAGAAGTGAACAGTATAAAATCATCATTCAATGTTAACTAAAATAAGCATACTGAATGTATGCTAAAATAAGCAAACTGATACTGAAAATATTAACGATACCTTGAAGGTTCATGAAAGACTTAAAGGAAAAACAAAGTACCATCTGTGGTACTTTGTAGAAAATGTGGTAAATGTAAAGGTACTCAAATTTTTCATTTATTCCTTACCTCCTAGATGATAATTTCCAAACTTCTTAGCCTAATACTCAAGGACCAATCTTGCCTTAACTCACACTTCCACTCCTCACACAATTTTCCTATATAAAATTGTTTGTTCCAGCTAAATCCACCTTTTCATTTTTATTTTCAATTCACCTTCATAGTATTATATTCATTTTTTTTAAGATTTTATTTATTTATTTGACAGAAAGAGTGAGTGAGAGAGCACAAGTAGGGGGAGCAACAGAGGGGAGGGAGAAGCAGGCTCCCTGCTGAGCAAGGAACCCAATGCGGGACTAGATCCCAGGACCCAAGATCATGACCTGAGCCGAAGGCAGCTGTTTAACTGAATGCGCCACCCAGGCACACTAGTATTATATTCATTATTTACATCAGGCTTCATCTTAATTACTTACCTACTTGTTCTAATTTCCAAGGCCTGGCTCAAGAAAACCTTCCTTCCCAACATATAGTACGCCCCAGTGATAAATTCCAACTCTGAACTCTTAAAGCACTGCTTATCCATATTCCTAATTTGAAACTTTTTATTTTCATCTTTGATGTCTGTATCCTGTCTTTCCAGCAAAAATGAGAGGTCCCCTCAAGGGCTGAGAGTATCTTTCAGATGGATGTATCCCTAGCCCCCAATACCATGAGCATACACAAGAAGCGCTCTATATATTTGGTAATTGCATTGTCACAAGTTGCTCTGCAAAAAAGAAAGTAAGTAAAATAAAAGATTTTTACATTAACATTAGGCATTAACATATCTAACAATAACAAACAGAGTTTTTTGCTGAAATTTGCAAGCATTTTCCAAGGGAGATCATTTCTTTTTGTAGTCAAAAATTAGACTCTGAAAATCTGTAACTTCGGTTCCATTTACCACATTTTCTACAAAAATAAAATTCATTATAAACCATGCACATTAAATCAAATTTTAAGCTTTTCAACTCATGTTATGAAAATGTATCAGTGAGACAACAGTGGGAAGATTTCAGTTGAAGGAGTAAAGCACAACGGGTTTCTGCATCCTTCCGCAATGGTATAGAGCAGGGCCTGGCAAATTGTAATATAGCCTATGGGCCAAATTCAGCTAGCGGCCTGATTCTATAAATAAAGTTTTATTGGAACATGGCCATGCCCATTTGTTTATATTTAATCTATGGCTGTTTTCATGCTACAATGGCAGAGTTGAATAGTTGCCAGAGTCCTCCAGAGTCCATATGCCCCACAAAGCCTAAAATAGTTACTATCTGGCCCTTTACAGAAAAAGGTTGCCAATTCCTGATAATCAAGCATACCTACTCTGATGCAGAGCATGGTGAGGAAGAACAGCGTGAAATGTGTGAACTAGATGCTCTAAGGAGGGTACACATATTACAAATGTTAGCAACTATGCCTGAATGAACTCTTATGACTCAAGAGAAGGACTCTATATACGAGGAAAAAGATGATTTGAAATGTTTTATGGAATGAGAATCATGTTTCATGTTTTCTGTTGAAAATTTCTTTTTTTTTTTTTACTCAAAACTGTTTGTGTTTATTTGAAATTCAAACGTAACTGGGTGGCCTGCACTCGTATTTGTGAAAGCCGGGGACCCCGCTTCTGTGGGATCTGTTGAAAATTTCTAATTAAAGGGGTGCAAGTTAATGTTAGGTATCTAATGGTCTACACTTTAACAGCTAGACTTCAAGTAAACAAACTAATCTAATAAATTCAGGAATAACTTTGTGAGGCAGCCCATATTATACAAGAGAAGAACACCTGCTACTTTCTCATTTTAGAGACTACGTCAAACATAGCAAAAAGGATACCAAAACTGGGGTCAGAAGATCTGAGGCATTTAAGACTGGGCTTTGACACCTACGAGCAGGGTTACCAACTGGCAACTTAGTCACTGCATCTAACTTTCCTCTTCTTCAAAACAGGAGTGTCCCTGTCCCTCTCATATGCTACGTTGTATAGTTCATATGAGATGACTGGAAAGTGTAAATGACTACACAGTGTAAATCACCATTCTTGTCCATTAAAAGGAGATGTCTGGGTGGCTCAGTGGGTTAAGCTTCTGCCTTCGGCCCAGGTCATGATCTCAGGGTCCTGGAATCGAGCCCTGAGTTGGGCTCTCTGCTCGGCGGGGAGCCTGCTTCCCCCCCCCCCGCCTGCCTCTCTGCCTACTTGTGATCTTTTTCTTTCTGTCAAATAAATAGATAAATATTTATATTTATAAAATAAAAAAATATAAAATAAAAAAATAAAAGGTGATGTCTATCATTTCAAGAGGACACAGCTCCATGTCCATCGCATAAGAGAACTGACCAAAATGAACCTCTCCATGAAACTAAGTGGGAAGTATTAGTCTTAACTAAATAGGTAAGACTTGCAGAACCTACACTTGTAAAAAGCTTATTAAAAGTGAAAGTAAAGGCCAATAATCTTCACCCCAAGAGCATTTTTAGTGACATAAACGCCACACACAAGTGTGGCTTTGAAATTTGAGAACAAAGCATGTTTTGCAAATATGTTAATGTGCCTAATTTTAGATGATCCAATTAAAAATTAAAAAGATAATGACAATTAAATATAACATGGCATCCTAGAACAGAAAAAGCACATCAGGTGAAAACTAAGGAAATCTAAATAACATGAGCTTTAGGGGCGCCTGGGTGGCTCAGTGAGATCAGGTCATGATCTCAGGGTCCTGGGATGGAACCCCGCATCGGGCTCTCTGCCCGGTAGGGAGCCTGCTTCCCTCTCTCTCTGTCAAATAAATAAATAAAATCTTTAAAAAAAATTACATGACCTTTAGTTAATAATGATGTGTCAAACGTGGTTCACTAATTATAACAAAGATGTTAATGTAAGATGTTAGTAATAGGGGCAACTTGGTGCTGGGTGTATAAGAACTCCTTGTATGATCCTCTCAATTTTTCTGTAAATCTTAAACTGTTCTAAAAATAAAGCGTAATTTTTAAAAAATTACACAAGTAATACACTTCAAAGTCCAAAAATCCAATTTAGCAACTTTTTTTCAGTAAAAAAAAGTATACCAACTTGGGAAAACATTTGAACACTGTAATTTATCACAATCTTTAAAAACTACCTTCTAGAAAAAGGATTACCAGCTACCACATAATGTTCCAGAATCTATTAACAGCTGGTAACACATTTTAGCGTTCTTTTTTTTTAAGTGTTCATTTTGTTTAAGATTTTATTTTTAAGTAATCTTTACATACACCCAGTGTGTGGCTTGAACTTACAACCCTGAGATCAAGAGTTGCATGCTCTTCCAACAGAGCCAGCCAGGTGCCCCAACATATGTTAGTGTTTAAACTATCACAATGAAAACGTGTTCTCCCTTGCTTTACTGTGATCAGAAATGAAATACAAATACTTCATAATAAAGTTTCCATAGGCACATTACATTTGTACTAATTCCTGGTCAAGTGAAGCAAGGCAAATGCACTTCCTAGCCAGAATGTTTAAGAAAAGTCTCTTTTGGGGCACCTGGGTGGCTCAGTTGGTTGAGCTGCTGCCTTCGGCTCAGGTCATGATCTCAGAGTCCTGGGATCGAGCCCCATATCGGGCTCTCTGCTCAGCAGGGAGCCTGCTGCCCCCTCTCTCTCTGCCTGCCTCTCTGCCTACTTGTGATCTCTCTCTCTTTATCAAATAAATAAATAAAATCTTTTAAAAAGTCTCTTTTTACATTTAATAGCAAACTCTCTTCAAAGGCACGATAATTAGTAATGGTTGAACTTGAAGAGAATTTTAATTGACTGGTGGTAGTAAAATATATCCATGCTTGGGAAATAAAAAGAACAATTAGCTGGGACGGTTGGGTGGCTCAATTGGTTAAGCGTCTGCCTTTGGCTCAGGTCATGATCCCAGGGTCCTGGGATTGAGTCCTGTATTGGGCTCCCTGCTCTGTGGGGAGCCTGCTTCTCCCTCTGCCTGCCACTCCCCCTGCTTGAGCACGCACACACGTGCTCGCTCTCTCTCTCTCTCAGCCAAATAAGTCAATAAAATCTTCAGAAAAGAAAAGGAAAAGAAAGAAAAGAAAAGAAAAGAAAAGAAAAGAAAAGAAAAGAAAAGAAAAGAAAAGAAAAGAAAAGAAAAGAAAAAGAACTACCACACATTGACACATTTCAGGCTTGTCATGAACTAGGCACCAATCACAGGCTTGAACATGGTTATTCGCCTTTATCTGTGTAACACTCCTGAAAGGCAGGTATTCTTACCAACATTTCACAGGTGAGGAAACTGAGGAAGTTAAATCATCCGTCCAAAGTCAAGTTAGTAACTGGCAAAGCTGAGAGTAGAATCCAGGTACATGTGGCTCGCTCAACTTTTACCACTATGCCCTCTGTGAGTGCATAATTCACAGTCAAGGCCACTTTTAATCACCCCAACCTTTGGAAAACTGTTAATATGCGAGTCAGTATCTGGATAAGTCCCCCTTTCTTTGGAAGTTTCAAACTGTCTGACAAAGTCAGGTTTAGTTGGACTTCGAGACTAAATAACCTATATTCCCTCAAATTCTATGAAAGAAACGATATAGCAAAGTTTAGAAAAAGTTGCTGGAGATTAATTCCTTAAATCCCTTTTTTTACATCTTCCAGCTCATCTCCCACCATTTCTTCACTTCCCCAAAGCAGCTGTTGCTCCACACTACATCCTAAAGTCTCCAACATGAGCAGATGCTATTATATAGGCCCCCAAAGGCCCACAGCCTCCTTATGTTCAAATGAACTCAGGTTTACCTTCAAGGCCCAGCCCCCAAATCTCTTCCCTCTGTGAAGTTCTGGGGGAACTGCTCCCACCAACAGAGTGCATCCCTTCCTCCTTTATGACGCTAAATAACAATGAACTACAAAGTAGGAAAGTTACTCCATTTTCTTTTTATCTTTTTTAAAATAGGCTCCATGCCTAACATGGAGCCCAACGTGCGGCCTGAACTCATGACCCTTGGATCAAGACGTGGGCTGAGATCAAGAGTAGGATACTTAAGTGATTGAGCCACCCAGGCACCCCAAAAGTTACCCCATTTTCAAGTCTCTTTCAGTCCTTCTATTTACATCATAGAGAAAATCTAAGCAAGGTGCCATTCGTCTTCAACACGTCTCTAACACTTTGCTAATCTCTCCTTTTATTTAAAGGATAGTAGGCCTCAAACCCAGCATCTTTATTTACTGGTTTATTTGTTTGTTCGTTTGTTATTTATTTCGAGAGACAGAAGTGCAAGCAGGAGGAGGGGCGGAGGGAGAGAGAGAGAATCTTAAGCAGCCTCCACGCTCAGCACGGAACCCCAACAGGGGCTTGACCTCAAGACCCTGAAACCATGGGGCACCTGGGTGGCTCAGTGGTTTAAAGCCTCTGCCTTCAGCTCAGGTCATGATCTCAGGGTCCTGGGATCGAGCCCCATGTCGGGCTCCTGCTTGGCAGGGAGCCTGCTTCTCCCCCCCACCGCCTGCCTCTCTGCCTACCTGTGATATCTATCTCTCTCTCTCTCTGTCAAATAAATAAATAAAATCTTTAAAAAAAAAAAAAAAAAAGACCCTGAAACCATGACCTGAGCCAAAACCAAGAGCTGGACACTTAACTGACTGGGCCACCTAGGCACTCTAAACCCAGCACCTTCTGCAAAGAGTAGCTAGGTAGGTTTCATAACCCTGTTGTGTTGTTGTGGTGTTTTTTTTTTTTAAAGATTTTATTTATTTATTTGGCAGAGAGAGATACAGTGAGAGAGGGAACACAAGCGGGGAGGGGTGGGCGGGGAGAGGGAGAAGCAGGCTTCCCACCGAGCAGGAAGCCCGCGGGGCTCAATCCCAGGACTCTGGAATCATGACCTGAGCCAAAGGCAGACACTTAATGACTGAGCCACCCCGGCGCCCCTCATAACCCAGTTTTGTTTTTACTATATTTAAGTTGCTTTCTATTGAGGATATGAGGTGTTAGCCTTTCATTATGGTAATAACATAAAGCTTCTTTTTGTTTTTTGTTTTTTTAAGATTTTTATTTATTTATTTGACAGAGAGCAGGAGAGAAAGCACAAGCAGGGGGAGAAGCAGAGGGAGAAACAGACCCCCCACTGAGGAGGGAGCTTGATGCAGGACCCTGGGATCATGACCTGAGCCAAAGGCAGACGCTTAACTCAACTGAGCCACCCAGGTGCCCCAACATAAAGCTTCTTGAAAAATATTTTTAAATCGTGTCCACAAAAGAAGACAAATAAATAATAGTACAAGTAGGATGCAGATCTGGGAAAAATTATGATGTTATTCAAGGATTAAGCTGGGAAACATTTTTAGATACTGATGCCTACACCCTGACAGAACTGCCAGTTACTTTTTCTGTTGTTCATTATATAGGCACTTACAGTCCTTACATAATATTCATATTAACCTGATATGGCAAAAAAAGGACAGGACTGTCAATTTTAATGACCTACCTGCCACAATGTTACTGCCTATATTTTATCAATCAAATATTTCAAATTTGAGGACTTATTTTAACTACCCACCACTTTTCAGGACTCCAACCAACCCATATGAGATAGACATCCCTTGCAAATATTTTTTATAAGTATAAATAACCATCTTGAATTACAAGGATTTGTCTACATGTGTTTCCCCTTACAAGACTTAACCTCCTTCGGTGCAGTAATAGTTTATTACTCATTTTATAATGTTTTATTAAGTTATATGACCTAAAAATCGTCAGGTATTAAAAATAATGAACTCATTTATTTCCAAAAAACGGACAGATACGCACAGTAAGCTTAATACAATTCCTTCACTCATTCATTCAACAAACGTTTGTTAAACATCTACGATGTGCTAGGCACTCATCAACAAGATAGGTAAGGTCTGCCCTTGAGGGGCCCATGTTCTCACACTGTACATGATAATAACAATTTTGAACAGTTTCCACAAATCAGATTTCTATATACCCTCTATTTTGAATCCTTTCCCATTGTCATTGGCCAGTTAAATCTCACTTGGGCATGAGAGCCTAGCTCAAACTGAGGAGCCTTTCCTGGCCATCCTCATCCTTCCTCATTTGGCCTCACCGCTATCACAGCATTTTATACTATTAGCAACAAAATGTTGTTTTCTCAACAAAATTCCATTACCTGAAGTAGGGAGATAGCCGTCTTGGTATCCCCATTGCTTCGCAGACAGACTGTTGTTTAGCAGGTACTGACTTAATGTCTATATTTATAAAAAGTTAATAAATAAAGGACTGAATGATGATGAGCCATGAGCTAGTTAGGAATCAGCCAAGTGACTTCTAACCAGTTCTAAAATGATTAAAGAACAGTAACTAAATTTAAGTTGAAAACATCTACTATTTTTCTAATAGGCATATCTGAAATAATTATTACTGATATTATTACTGTTATTTTCTCATAATTAAGAAATAACTGTCAGTAAGGAGAAAAAAGGAAACAATGATACTTTAATATCTTCAGTTGGTATATTTGAAATAAGAGTAAAACATTGTAGGAAAAAAAATGGACTTAGTACCAACTCTTCCCGGCATAAGAACAAGGAACTGAAAGGCACCATACCTTGCAATACAAGTAACATAAAGCCAGTGTATTTATATGTCAAGTTAACACTATACCGGACTTCTTGTTATGACACCAAAATTCTAGACCCTACCAAAGTAAATAAAATCCAAACAGATGTCAATTTTACCTCCAATACACTACTAATTTTCTGCAACTAAAGAAGACAGATTGACCACAAAAATAATGAAATTCATGCACACCCAACAGCCTATGGGTTAAGCTTGGATTTTATTATACAACTCAAATGAGAGAATATTAAGATACTGGACAGCAAATATACATTAGTAAATACTAATGTATCCCTACTTGTTCCAGTTCAAAACCTTGACTTTTTAAAGTATTACTTGAAACCATTACTAATGTAACTGGCAATATTAAACAAGATTAAGTTTGAAAGACACTAAGTAAGTTATGGTACACCTTTGCCATCTAATACTACACAATTATTAAGAAGATAGAGGTACACAGAAAGTGGTCCATTATCTACCATTACATGAAAAAAGCAAAGGGCAGAACAAAATGCATGGTGAGACCCCAAAGGCAGCGAAAACACAACACTTGAGCAAGATTGCCTGGACTCCAATCTCAGCTTTGACACTCACTAGCGGTGCAACCTTTGATAATTACTTCTCCTTGCCTCAGTTTTCGCATCTGCAAATGGATATAAAACAGAATCAAATTCATAAGGTATGTTCATGGGGTGGTGAAGATTTAACAAGTTAATATACCTAGGGGTGCGTGGGGTGGCTCAGTTGGTTAAGCATCCAACTCTCTTTTTTTTTTAAGATTTTATTTATTTATTTGACAGAGAGAGAGAGAGATCACAAGTAGGCAGAGAGGCAGGCAGACAGAGAGAGGGGGAAGCAGGCTCCCCACTGGACAGAAAGCCCAATGCAAGGCTCAATCCCAGGACTCTGAGATCATGACCTGAGCCAAAGGCAGAGGCTTTAACCCATTGAGCCACCCAGGCGCCCCAGCATCCAACTCTTGATTTTGGCTTAGGTCATGATCTCAGGCTTGAGATCGTCGAGCCCTGCATCGGGCTCCGCGCTGGACATGGGACATGCTTAGAATTATCTCTCACTCTTTCCCTCTGTCCCTCCCCACCCAAAACAACAACAACAAGTTAATATATGTAAAGCACTATGCAAGCACAAGAGTTAACTATAATTTCTGGAAAAAAATAAAAAATAAAAAATCCAAAATATATAGTATGTGCATGTGTATGTGGGGAAGAAAAGCTTTCATTTTTTGCACTTTTTAAAAAAAGTTTATATTTATTTTTTTAGTAATCTCTATACCCAACATGGGGCTCGAACTCACAACCCCATGATAGAGCCACATGCTCTTCTGACTGAGTGAGCCAAGGGCCCCTTTTCTGCATTGTTTTTAGGGGTTTTTATTGTTTGTTTTTAAGATTTATTTTAGAGACAGAAAGAGAACACACATGAGCAAGCAAGTGGAGGGGAGAAGGGGCAAAAGAGGGAGAGAGAATCCCAAGCAGACTTCCTGCTGAGCATGGAGCCCAGCTGAGCACGGTTAATCCCACAACCCCAAGATCATAACCTGAGCCAAAATCACGATGGACGCTTAACTGACTGTGGCACCCAGGTGTCCCTTACAAGTTTTTTTAGGATTTTTTTTGCTTTTTTTTTTTTAAGATTTTATTTATTTGAGAGAGAGAGAGAGAGAGCACAAGCAAGGGGAGGGGGCAGAGGGAGAGAGAGAAACAGACTTCCCGCTGAACAGGAAGCCTGATGCAGGACTCATTCCCAGGACCCTAGGAGCATGACCTGGGCCGAAGGCAGACATTTAACCAACTGAGACACCCAGGCATCCAGTTTTGTTTTGTTTAAACAAAGAACATTACTCTAGTAATTTAAAAAAGTGAGAACATAATAAAAACTTGGCAGTAAGTAGTACAATTACTTAAACACTCAGGAAAAGGCGAATTCTGTGCATAATTATATATTAACACCGGGAGGGGTGCCTGGGTGACTCAGTCATTAAGTATCTGCCTTTGGCCCAGGTCATGATCCTCCTGGAATTGAGCCCCACATCGGGCTCCCTGCTCGGCGGGAAGCCTGCTTCTCCTTCTCCCACTCCCCCTGCATGTGTCCATTCTCTTGCTGTCTCTCTCTCTGTCAAATAAATAAATAAAATCTTAAAAATATATATATATGAAAGTTTTCAAGTGCAACAAAAAGGACAGTATTTCTGGACATAGTTCAACAATAACAAGCTACACACCAATAAGCAGGACTGCAATGATGTCCTTTGATTTCCCAAAGGCAATAAATTATACAAAAATATGCACCCATTCTAGAAATGGGTATCACGAACTTTCACAGTTAGATAAATCTCCATTAATTTAATAGTCTGAAATTAAATACCACCAAATCTAATTTCCTCCTATTCAAAAATCTCTAATGACAACTCACTAAGACAAATATAAATCGGGAGCTTAAGATAAACCAAATGATTCTTTAAAAACCTAAAATCCTTAGAACCCTCTGAGAACTTTTGAGAGAAAGATTTCACCACCTCACAAGCTTTGAGGAAGCTTTAGTCCCCTGGATAAAAATAGCTTCCTCCATAAATACAGTGAGTATATAAAACAACCAAAGAGAAGAGCAGAAAGAGAGCTTTGAGCTTCAGCTGCATTTTTTTGCTAAGCTGTAATACTGGTAAAGCCTGTTTCAAGATCCAAGTGTCCACCCTAAAAATTAGGGAAGGTATACAAACGGCAGGCTGTCATGTTCATTTCATCACATTTACCAGAATGTATATGGTTATCACATAAAATTATAAATATTGCCAAACTTCAAGCAGCATTATTATCACTGTGTTTTACCTTAAAGGAAACTCCTGGACCATAAGTAAGTAAAGTAAGTAAGTAAATAAATAAATAAATAGATAGATAGATAGATAGATAGATAGATAGATAATAAGCAAATAAATCTAGTTTAAATAGCTTCTCTTTTTTTTTTTTTTAAGATTATATTTGTCAGAGACACAGCTCATAAGCAGGGGGAGCAGTAAGCAGAGCAGGCAGGGGGAGAAACGGGCTCCTTGCTGAGCAAGGAGCCCAAGGTGGGCCTCGATCCTAGGACACTGGGATCATGACCTGAGCTGATGGAAGCTGCTTAACCGACTGAGTCACCCAGGCGCCCCAGTTTAAATAGTTTTTCAAAAAGAAATCAATCCTTAAGATGCCTCCACAAAATTATGAAATTCATAATTTTAACTAGTTTACATAATGTCTACAAAAAGAGAAGCCTTGTAACTTTTAGACCTAATGTATTTTTGTCAGGTGTCATGATTTACAAATAATGGAAGTAAAATTAATAGCTGGGGTCAAAGTTTTGCATCAGAAAATGAAAGGAGGGGTGCCTGGGTGGCTCAGTGGGTTGAAGCCTCTGCCTTTGGCTCAGGTCATGATCTCAGGGTCCTGGGATCGAGCCCCGCATCGGGCCCTCTGCTCAGCAGGGAGCCTGCTTCCCCCTCTCTTTCTGCCTGCCTCTCTGCCTACTTGTGATCCCTCTCCTGTCAAATAAATAAATAAAATCTTAAAAGAAAAAAAGAAAATGAAAGAAGACAGTTTGGAGGGGGTTAAAAATAGATGCGCTTAGGGGTGCCTGGGTGGCTCAGTCAGTTAAGTGTCTGCCTTCAGCTCAGGTCATGATCCCAGGGGCCTGGGATCAAGCCCCGCATTGGGCTCTCTGCACAGTGGGGAGTCTGCTTCTCCCCCTGCTCATTTCTCTCTCAAATAAATAAAATCTTTAAAAAAAAAAAGAAAAAAAGATGAGTTTAGCCTAAGACCTAATTAAAAATACATGTATTTGGATAAAATTAAGATTGCTTAGGAAGAGAATTTGACTCTGGTTCTGTATAAAGAGAAAAAAGCTAATATTCCTTGACTAATTCTGTTGCCTTTCAAATTTTCCAATTTTAAGCCTTTCAAAGATTCATCAAAAATAAACTGGAAACATAAATTAGTAAGTCTAAAAAAAAAAAAAAAAGGAAGAATGAACATATCTGACGACATGTTGCCCACTAGTCTCCAGCGTGGGTGTGCCGGCATTACAATGGAGCAAGACAATGCAAGCACCTTTTCAGACAGATAGATTAATGAGCAGACATCTTGCCTGCTTTTACAGGGGCTTTTTTATAAGTGGGCTTAAAGCCTTATATTTTATTTTTTAAGATTTTATTTATTTATTCGACACAGAGAGAGAGATCACAAGTAGGCAGAGAGGCAGGCAGAGAGAGAGGAGGAAGCAGGCTCCCTGCTGAGCAGAGAGCCCCAAGCGGGGCTCGATCCCAGGACCCTGAGATCATGACCTGAGCCGAAGGCAGAGGCTTAACCCACTCAGCCACCCAGGCGCCCCTTAAAGCCTTATATCTTAAAAATGGCACACAAAAAAGGTATATATAAAGATAATTTTGGCTTGATATATATATAAATAAAATCACACTGTTAGCATTAAGCTATACTTTTCTTTTAAACATATGCTCAACCATTCACTATATATATTAAATATGACAACTCGAAGTATCAACAAATAGTTCAAAACTGGGTTTCAGGGTCTGGCTAGCTCAGCTGGAAGACCATGTAATTCCTCATTTTGGGGTCATGAGTTTGAGCCCTACACTGGGTATACACATTACTTCAATAAACTTAAAAAAACAAAACAAAAAACTGGATTTCAGCTTAGAAGTAATGAAAACCTGCCCTACTGAAAATGTTTTTACAAAATCAGAGTACATACTGATACATATTCCCAAAAATGAGGAAATAAAGTATAAAGAAAGAAATTTTAATTACTTATAATTTAAACACAAGAGGGGCGCCTGGCTGGCTCAGTCTAGAGACCATGCAACTCTAGATCTCAGGGTTGTGAGTTCGAGCCTCACATTGGATGTGATGCCTACTTAAAATTTTAAAAAAAGAAAAAACAAAAACAAAAAACAAGGCATCCAATAGCTAGGTGCCTGAAGCCTCTTCTAAAATGTGTACATGATACAGAAATTATTGGTCCTAGTTTCTTTAAAAATGAAAATACTTTGATTAGATTTACTTAAGGAGCAAAAGTCACAAATAATTCTATGCAAACACAAATTTAGGCAGTTCGGATGTGAAAAAATACATAACTGAAATCCTTCATGCCTATGTAAAGATTAACTCCAGAGAAGGATTTATATGTAGGGAAAAAACACAAGTTGAAGGGGAAAAAAGTTAATTAACCATTTGAGAAAATTTTTTTCAAGTACTGGTCTTTCTATAGCAAGTAAGAGGAAGATCACTTATTTATTTATTTGAGAGAGAGAGAGAGGGAGCGTGCACATGCAAGCACGGGGTGGGGGGAGGCAGAGGAAGAGAGAAACTCAAGCAGACTCCACACTGGGCATGAGCCCATCACTCAGCCGGATCTCCTAACCCTAATATTGTGACCTGAGCCAAAACAAAAGAGTTGGACACTTAACCAACTGCGCCATCCAGGTGCCCCTTGAATCAGTGTTGTTTAAAACAAACATAATGTGGGGATGCCTGGGTGGCTCAGTCAGTTGAGCGTCTGCCTTCGGTTCAGGTCATGATGATCCGAGGGTCCTGGAATTAAGCCCCACATCAGGCTCCTTGCTCAGCAGGGGTCTGCTTCTCCCTCTCCCTCTGCCTTTTGCCTTCTGCTCATGTTCTGTCTGTCTCTCTCTCTCTCAAATAAATAAAATCTTTTTTAAAAAGGGGGAAAAAAAGATTTTTTACATTAAAAAAAATAAAAGAAGGGGGCACCTGGGTGGCTTGGTTGGTTGAGTGTCAAACTCTTGATTATGGCTTAGGTATTGATCTTGAGGTTGCTGGATTGAGTCCCGTGTTGAGCTCCATGCTTAGTGGGGAGTCTGCTTGAGATACTCTCCCTCTCCCCCTCCTCCCACTCACACGAGTACATGATCTCTCTAAATAAATAAATCTTAAAAAAATAAAAATAATCACTTCACTGATTACTCATTAACTACAAAGAAATAAGGGTGCCTTTATAATATAAATCTAGTAGATACTACTTTATTCAAATGATCAAATTTACATCAATAATGAAACTGACATCTGGTGCCTCTGATGTGACACACTGAGACCTAAAATCAACTACACAGCATTCCAACCAAAAATGTTTAACCTGAATCATGCAGAAACATTCAGACAAATCCAAATTGAGGGGCATCCTACAAAACAACTCGTTTGGATACTTACTGTCATGACAGACATCTTCCACCCCGCCCCCCTCCAAAAGGCTGGAAAACCAGTCCAGATTCAAGCAGGCAACTAAATACAATGCAAGACCCTTAAATGTATCTTGGATCAAACACAAAACCAAATATTTAACGACAGTGTTAGGGCAACTGGGGAAATTTGAATAGGTACTATATGTTAAAGAAATTATTATATATGTTAAATTTCTTGAGGGTAACAACTGAATTCCAAATATGTAGAAGAAAGTGTTTGTTCTTGGGAAATACATACTCATATTTAGAGGGTAAAGTGTCCCGATGATATCTATAGCTAACTCACAAGTGGTTCAGGGAAAAATGTGTCTACTAGTGCATAAAGCAAGCATAGCAAAATGTTAACAACTATGGAATCTAGGTAAGGAGTACAAAGGTATTATTATACTACTGTTGCAACTCTTCTGCAGGCTTACAATTTTTCAGAGTTGGGAAACAATACTTAAAAGTTATGGATTCAGGGGTGCCTGGCTGGCTCAGTTAGAAGAGCACACAACCCATGAACTTGGGGTCTAGAGTTCAAGCCCCACGTCGGTGTAAAAATCACTTTAAAAAAATTATGGATTCAGGGGTGCCTGGGTGGCTCAGTGGGTTAAGCCTCTGCCTTCAGCTAAGGTCAAGATCTCAGGGTCCTGGGATCGAGCCCCGCATCCAGCGCTCTGCTCAGCAGGGAGCCTGCTTCCTCCTCTCTCTCTGTCTGCCTCTCTGCCTACTTGTGATCTCTCTCCTCTCTGTCAAATAAATAAAATCTTTGAAAAAAAATTATGGATTCAAAACAAAATCAACAGAAAATAGGGAAATGTGCAAAGATGACTTAGCACTTGTATTCTGCCTTCTAGAATAAAATGTTCACATCATCATAGTTGCTTTTAGTATTTAAAGAAAACTTATGGTATTATCCCCTTTGCACCACCTCCACTCATTCTTATTGCCTTCCAGAAATTGTGAAATTATGAGATAGGGTATGCCCATTTTCAACTTTACTAAATAACTGCAAATGTTGTCTCTCGAGGCAGTTGTACCAATTTAAACTCCTACATTGTTTAGAATCTGTCCTACATAGAAACTGTCTTACAGGAGTTTCTAAATTGCCATTTTCAGCGACATCCTCACTAACTTCGATACTGTTAGACATTAAAATTTTTTTATCTCATTTCAAAAATTCAGTGTCATTTATTCCAACCTAGGACTACAAAGTAAAAGAGCCTTAACAAAATAAGAACTTCATCCACAGACCCTTCCTTTTATCACATCATTCTAAGACGTTCAGGATAATCAAACCTACATGGCAGCATGTACTAAGAATGGTAAGTCCCCACGTGACATCAAATGCCCATGAAAGCACAGCATAATGTTTGGGAAATAATTTCTTATCTTTTAAAAAATGTAAGATGAAAAGGTTCAAATTCAACCGGCATACAGAATACTATCTGTAAGATTTTTAAAATAGAGGGGCGCCTGCTGGCTCAGTGGGTTAAGCCTCTGCCTTCAGCTCAGGTCATGATCTCAGGGTCCTGGGATCAAGCCCCGCTTGGGGCTCTCTGCTCAGCAGGGAGCCTGCTTCCTCCTCTGTCTCTGCCTTCCTCTCTGCCTACTTGTGATCCCTCTCTCTCTCTCAAATAAATAAAATCGTAAAAATTTTTTTGATATTTTATTCCTAGAAATAACCTAGGTCTTATAAATTAACTCATTTACTCATTCACCAAGTATTTACTGAGTACCTGTCACGTGCCAGCCACTATTCCAGCACTGTGGCAAAGACAAAGTCCCTATTCTCGCAGAGCTAACATTCAAATGGGGAGACAAAAATTTAAAAAACTAATATACAAATAATATGGTATCAGATAGACACATGATATTAAAAAAAAATAAAGGGGCAGGGGACAAAGAATGACAAAGGAGGCAGTGTACAGACACACAAAGTACCAGGCAATTTCTCTCCAAGGCAGAGATTTTGACATATCGTGTGTTCAATTCAGAATAAACTATTTCAGCACCAATATCTTTCCATAAAATACTTTTCCTCACTTTTCCATACTCCGCTTTATTTTTTTCCAGGAAAAAAAAAAGTTTGCTGCAGTGGTTTTTCCACTATTGTTATTATTTTAGAGGGGAAAAAAATCTCACGCAAGGTATTGACAGGTGTTTTACAAAGAGTTGCAAATTTCAAGCCCCACATAATCTAAAGAAATGTTAACAGTGATCCGTCAGTGAGAAGTCTGATGCCAAAATGAAGCTGAACTGTATTTAAAATGGAATTTCAAGAAAATGATTTACCAATTCTCCCAACTCTATCACCTGCACGTTTACTTTCTATCATATATGAGAAGAATAATAGCAATAGGAAAATATATCTGAAGAGAGATCCTGTGGTTTTTACTTAAAGGTTAAAAAATTAGGGCACCTGGGTGGCTCAGTTGGTTGAGCGACTGCCTTTGGCTCAGGTCATGATCCTGGAGTCCCGGGATCGGGTCCCGCATTGGGCTCCCTGCTCTGAGAGGAGCCTGCTTCTTCCTCTGACCTCTCCCCTTTCATTCTCTCTCTCTCTGTCTCAATTAAATAAAAAATAAATCTTTAAAAAAAAAAACAACAAAACATTTTGGGACGCCTGGGTGGCTCAGTTGGTTAAGCAACTGCCTTTGGCTCAGGTCATGATCCCAGCGTCTTGGGATCGAGTCCCGCATCGGGCTCCTTGCTCGGCAGGGAGCCTGCTCCTCTCTCTGCCTCTGCCTGTCTCTCTGCCTGCTTGTGTTCTCTCTCTGTTAAATGAATAAATAAAATCTTTAAAAAAAAAAAAAATCAGAATATCCCCCTTTTTGGGGCGCCTGGGTGGCTCAGGTCATGATCCCGAGGTCCTGGGATCAAGCCCCACATCGAACCCCACTTCCGCCCAATTCCCTGCTCAAAGAGAAGTCTGCTTCTCCCTCTGCCCCTCCCCCCAACTCATTTTTCTCTCTCCCTCAGATGAATAAATAAAATCATAAAAAAAAAGAATATCCCCCTCTTTATTTTTTTTTTTTAAGATTTTATTTATTTATTTGAGAGACAGAGAAAGTGAGAGAGAGCATGAGAGGAGAGAAGGTTAGAGGAAGATGCGGACTTCCCGTGGAGCTGGGAGCCCCATGTGAGACTCGATCCTGGAACTCAAGGATCATGACCTGAGCCGAAGGCAGTCCCTCAACCAACTGAGCCACCCAGGCGCCCAATATCCCCCTCTTTAAAAGCCACACTGCAATCATGTGATTTATAGAAAAACAGCACACATTAAAATTTCTTTTCGCAGTCTTACACAAGAGCTTAGAAGGCTTCAACCACTTAGAACGAGGCGGTGCCTTCCTACAAAAATCTAAGGGCCAAAGTATTCACTTCCTTTTTTTCATCATATTATTTTGCTGATTCCCCAGTACCCTGAATGAAGTATCTGCAATCTATCTTTCAAAATTATTACTTTGACCCAGCCAAATCTTCTTTTACTTCTGTGTACAAAATTCCCTCTTTCATCTGTACTATAATCCTATCAGCCTTATCTTCTTTCTTAAAAAAAAAAAAATTCAAATATCTTTCAGGACAACTTATAGATCCCCAAACACTTCTACCTCAGAAGTTCTTTATCTTTTTGTACCACGGATCTTTTTGGTAGTCTGGTGAAGCCTATGGACTCTCTCCCCGATTTTTATTTTTACTTCATTAATTGATTATAATCTCGACACCCAATGTGGGGCCTTAACTCACAACCCTGAGATCAAGAGTTGCACACTCTACAGCCTGAGCCAACCAGGCACCCCTCAGATTGCTTTTAAATACATAATTAAACATATGAAATTATGAAAGAAATTTATATGGAACTGTTTAAATTTAAAAATCATGATTTGGTAATATATTGCGGCTTTATCATCATATTAAATAACAAGATCTATCAGTGTGGCTAATAATGCTATAAATTCAAAAAAATTATAACCATAAATGATATTCTGAGAGATCTGCAAAGAGTGTAAACATGATACAAAAATATTTGTAATTTTTATTGGTGACAGCCACAGGCATTGCTAATTCCATTGTGGTTTGTTGCTTACATTCATAATTAGAGAAACTAATAAATTAGTTCCCAGATAATAAAAATAGATGTGATTTTATCCCCTTTCTAGTTCAAAAATCCTCTATACTCTATCCACCAAATGGTGAAATCCCGGGTTAAAATCCTTTCTAGTTCAAAGCTGTGCTCAAAGTCACTTCTGCCACAAATTTTAAAATAAAAACAATGATTCCTCCCTTGCCCTAGCTCTCATCTGAACATATCACCATGCCTGTTTTTCCACAGACTTATACACAGAACACTGTTTATTTCTATGGTTTGCCCAGCCAGCACCCACTTAAATTTGATAGTCAATAAAAGGTGAAGTTGAAGGAAAGGAGATGGAAGCAACCAACAGTCCCTCACTTCCAAGACATCCAACAGCAAGTGGAAAGATGCCAAGTATACTGTGTGTGTTTTTTTTCGAAGGTGGACTGCCCCCAGACCCATGAGTCCAGCTTGTCAAGAGTCCCCGAAGCATGACATCTTCACCACCGGCACTCGGAAGATATTCCACCTCCCTCTCGCCTCCTATGCTCAGTTCTCTACCTGCCAGGTCGCTCGCCTGGGGCTCCCACCCGAAACCGCCCCGCCGTTCCCCGGTCCTTTTCCCATCCCATCCCCCACGCGTCCCTCCCTCCCGTCTGCCCCAGGCAGCCCCGGCCCGCGGGCGCCGCCACATCTGTTCCCTGGACCTAACCGTGTGTCCCCCTACCCCCACTTCTACCGACACGGGAGGGAAGGGCCCAGGCCCCAGGGGTCAGCGGGACTCCGTGGCCCGGCCATTAGGCGCAGGCTGCGGCCCTAGGCCAGACCAGCCCCGCAGCCAGGCAGCGAGCCGCGCACTCCGCGCGACTTAACCGGAGACGCGCACTCACCACCGGGATCACACGGAGGAGAGCACCCAGGTCTCGCCGCACCGCCACTCGGCCTCGGAGCCGTCCCCCTCGCCGCGAACTGCCACCGCCGCCGCCGCCGCCGCCGCTTGCCGTCGCCGCCGCTGCTGCCGCTGCCGCCGCCGCCGCCGCCACTACTCGCTAGCTGGCTTCCCTGCGTCCTGCGGCGGCGCTGCCGCCACGCCATGGCGCGTGCGCGGCGCCGCGGGGGCCCCTGGGACTGGTGGTTCGCGCGGGCGGCCAGAGCGGCCCTTCTGTTTTAGCCAGCCCTGTCTGCCACCGGCTTCAGCGGTCGCGGCGTCTGCGGTACGGCGAAGCGCCTTCCGGAAAACTGTTCCTCATCCGACCCGCGACCTCGCTTCCGCGTAGGTTGCTGCTGGCTGTGAAAAACACGCCTGTGCAAGTACGTGTAAAGTAAAAGAATTTAGAACATTAACATCTTCGGTTACAAGTGTCACTTGCCCCGGACACATGACTCGACTCACACACGCGCGCACGCACAGACACACACACCACCTCTCCCTTTCTGTTAAAAGTTTCTCAAGTTGCCTTCAATGGTATCGGGATTTTCAGTTTTAAACCTGATTTCCCAGTCCTCGTTTTATCCTTTTACTTACTGTAAACTCGAACGTACAGTTTAAGTTGACTGATTTATCTGAAAAAATTTTGTTTTACAAAAATAACTCAGGTGATTTCAAATGTCAAGTTAACGGAGCTGAACAGTCATAGAAACTTCAGAATTGGAAGACACCTTCATAGGTCATTAGTCTAACTCCCGCCCAGGCAGGAATTCGCTCTTGTACATTCCAGCCAATGGTCTTCCAACTTTTTTTTTTTTTTTTTTTAGATTTTATTTATTCGTTTGAGAGAGAGCAAGAGCAGGGGCCAGAGGCAGAAGGAGAAACGGACTCCCCGCTGAGCCAGGAGCCGGACATGGGGCTCCATCCCAGGACCCTGAGATCACGACCCCCTCCTACCCCAGCGCAGACGCTTAACGGTGTGAGCCCCCCGGGCGCCCCCTTCCAATTTCTATTTCCACATTTAGAATTTCAGGGAGCTCACTATCTCAAGTGAGATACATATCTCAAGGGAGCTCACTGTTGGACAGCTATACAAGTTAGAAAGTTCTGCCTTGGGTGAAATCGGCTTCCCTTTTACTTGATGTATTACCCTTAAAAATCGTCAAAATTTGCTTCCCATTTATTGCCTCATTTTATTACCATTCATTCTACAGTTAGCTGGTCAGATATTATCACTATCATATAGTCATTCAACTGATTCAGGAATTCATTTGAAAGATTACTTATAAGCTCTGTTTTAAAGCATTGCCCAAAGGACCAGGGGAATGAAAAAAGCAACAGGATACAGTCTGCAATCTAGGGTGAGAGGGTAACTCATAGATTAAGGATCATAATAATAAACTAAAGTATAAAGCTCTATGAGAGGCCCTGAGAAAGGTTTCATTAAGTTGCGGTGCTATGACTGTAGGGAGATGATAGTTGGGAGTTACTGGATGGCTGGATTTCAAGAAGGAAGATGGCATGTGAGAATTGCTAAGGAAGAACCCAGCCTGAGCAAAACCTGAACACATTCAAGGTTTGCTTTCACTTAACATTGAGTACTCTCGATGGGCTGGAGCACACATGCCATGTGAGAGAGGAAGGTAAGGATCCCACAAGTTGCAAAAAGTTCCTCAGGGTTGTGGAAAGAGCACTGGGATGGCCAATTGTTTTGAGCCCTACTCTGCCATCTATAAATCAAGAGCTTGACCTAATAGGCAGTTTGCAATTTTTTTCCCCACACAGCATACGCCAGGAACACAACCCCCACTAGAATAATGGATCACTACAACAGTAATTCTTTAAAAAAAAAGATTTATTTGAGAGAGAGGGGGAGAGAGAGAGATCACAAGCACGAGCAGGGGGAGGAGCCAAAGGAAAGGAAGAAGCAGGTTTCTGGCTGAGCAGGGAGCCCACTGTAGGGCCTGATCCTAGGACCCTAGGATCATGACCTGAGCCAAAGGCAGACACTTAACCGATTAAGCCACCCAGGTGCCTCCACAACAGTAATTCTTGTGGAATATGTGGTAGGTGGTGTTCTCGACACCTTTTACACATGGAGAAATGAACTCAAGAGGTGAACAGATGCCTAAAATCAACAAATAGTACTCTCTGAGGGTACAGATCCCCATCTTATTTACCACTGTCCCTCTGGAACCTGGTATACCACCTAGGATGTCATACATATTTTTGTTCCTTTTTTTTTTTAATATATGGAATGAATAAACAGTGAACCCTGGCTAAAGCTCTTTTCTTTCCACTACCCCACTCAGCCTTCCCTAATACACAAGGACATGAAGTTACATATCTGTATTTAGGAAATTCATACTGGATCTTGATTAAAGCTCAGTTCTTCAGATTCCTAGTTCCATACTCCCCATAAAACTACTCTGCTGCAGAATCAGAGTGCACTGACAAACTCAGAATTAAAAAAAAAGTTCCTGGGGTGCCTTGGTGGCTCAGTTGGTTGAGCATCTGCCTTCTCTCAGGTCATGGTCTCAGGGTCCTGGGATCAAGCCTCATATCGAGTTCCCTGCTCAGTGGGATCTTCTCCTCCCTCTACCCCTCCCCCTGCTCATGCTCTCTCTCTCTCTCTCCCTCTCTCTCTCTCTCTCAAAATAAGTAAAACTCTTTTTTTAAAAAATGTCAGTGCTAGGGCGCCTGGGTGGCTCAGTTGGTTGAGCGGCTGCCTTCGGCTCAGGTCATGATCCTTGAGTTCCAGGATCGAGTCCCACATCGGGCTCCCAGCTCCGCGCAGGGAGTCTGCTTCTTCCTCTAACCTTCTCTCCTCTCATGCTCTCTCACTTTCTCTGTCTCTCCAATAAATAAAAAAAAATCTTAAAAAAAATGTCAGTGCTAAAAGCTAATTGAACCATTACATTCACTATATTTCTTTTCTAAAATTCATTTCCAATCAAACGAGTAATACGGAAATTCTTGACCTTAAAAGATGTATACAATAAAGTTAAAAAAAAAAAAAATCCTCTCGATTCCCGTCCAATTCCACCCAGAGGGAGCCACTCTTGTCAATGACAGGTATCAGTCAAAACTTGAGGGGGGGGGGGCTGCTTTAATACAAATAGGATCATGTTGAACATACCATTCTGTTCTTTTCATTTAAAAATAAATCAAGCTTTGGGGTACCTGGGAGACTCAGTGGGTTAAAGCCTCTGCCTTTAGCTCAGCTCATGGTCTCAGGGTCCTGGGATCAAGCCCTGCATTGGGCTCTCTGCTCAGCGGGGAGCCTGCTCCCCCCACTCTCTGCCTGTCTCCCTGCCTACTTGTGATCTCTCACTCTGTCAAATAAATATAATCTTTAAACATAAATTAAAAAATCGAGCTTCAGCCCATATCAATACATAAAAATCCACCTCAGCTTTGAAACTTTGCACAGCCTATCATAGTTGATTTAGCATCCCCTATTGGTTTTGACATTTAGGTTGACTGTATATTCTGAATAACAAAAATATAACTGTGAACTAATGATGGTTTTTTTTGAAGATTTTATTTATTTTACAGAGAGAGAGACAGCAATAGAGGGAACACAAGCAGGAAGAGCACCAGAGGGAGAGGGAAAAGCAGGCTTCCCACAGAGCAGGGAGCCTGATGGGACTCGATCCCAGGACCCTGGAATCATGACCTGAGTCGAAGGCAGACGCTTAACAACTGAGCCACTCTGGCGCCCTAATGATGTTATTTTTTAACATAGTTCAAAAAATACTTAAGGGAAAAAAATTTTTAAAGCTCTGGCAATCTGTAAACAACAAAGAATTCCAGAAAGACATGCATAGAAGCTGTTTGACACAGGTGGCAGAGAGTATTTCTTTATAGAATGCTTTTTGGGGCGTCTGGGTGGCTCAGTGGTTTAAAGCCTCTGCCTTCGGCTCAGGTCATGATCTCAGGGTCCTGGGATCAAGCCCTGCATTGGGCTCTCTGCTCAGCAGGGAGCCTGCTTCCCCCTCTCTCTCTGCCTGACTCTCTGACTCTGTCTACTTGTGATCTCTCTCTCTCTCTGTCAAATAAATAAAAATAATAATAATAATAAATAAATAATAAAATGCTTTTTGCCCTTTGGAACAGCTCAGTTGCGAGCAAAGGACAAGACTACAGTCATAACCTTACTCCATATTCTGGGCCCTTGGTTGTCCTACACTGGCCCCCACTGGCAGGCTCAGAAATAGTAGCAGCACTCAGAGGTTGATTTACTATGAAGCTGATGGAGATTATGATTTAGGGGCCCTCACTCGCCTGGGGATTCTTCCAAGGCCCAAACAATTCAGTCAATATGATTTTGTAGCATTTGCCAATGAATTTTTAATTATTGGCTAAGTTGAGGGCAACAGATAAAAGCCTGAAACTTGAGAATACAGAAAATGAGGAAAAAGATGCCTATAGAACAGAGTCATGAACTGTGCAACTTGCACTTCAGCACAGTGAAATCTACTATAAACCTTATCCTTCCAGGGTGTCTTGGTGGCTCAGTTGGTTAAGTGCCCTACTCTTGATCTCAGCTCAGGTGTTGATCTCAGGGTCATGAGTTCAAGCCTTAACAAAACAAAAAAATACCTTATCTTTCCATCAGTATTGGGGATGTCCAGACTGATGGGAGCTGTCATGTTAATGCAACGTCAAATTTTGGTACATTACCTGTATTTGTTTTAACCTGTGACTATAACATGTGAAATATCTTTAATGTAATTATATCTTTTTTTTAAAGATTTTATTCATTCATTTGAGAGAGAGTGAAAATGAGAGAGGTCACAGAGGGAAAAGTAGACTTGCCACTAAGTGGAAGCCCAACATGGGGCTCGATCCCAGGACCCTGAGATCATGACCTGAGCTGAAGGCAGACCCGTTAGAGACTGAGCCACCCAGGTACCCCAATGTAATGTATTTTAAACTTGTGTCTTTCACTGACCTTTTATGTTTTCTTATATTACTTTTTTTTTAGTTATTTTGAAATTTATTGATTTGTATTTAAACTGTTGACAAAGATTTGTTGACAAAGACCAGAAATAATCTGAACAAGCAGAAAAATACAGTTAATACTACTGAAACACTAAAATAATTAAAGAACACATGGTTTATCCAACAAAACAATACCTCTTAAATGCTGTCATTGATACAAAAACTGACTGCTTTTTACTTTTCTAAACACAGTGGCATAATCAATAATATTCAATCACTTCTGTTTTTTTCTGAATACATAAAAATTAAAATGCCAATTTAAAATGAATATATCTTCTCTTTAAATGTTTCCTATAAATACAATTTCAATATTTTCATTCAACAGTAGTGTGGTTTAAGAGATTTTTCATTCACAAGTTAAACAATCCAGCCAAAGGAAATAGAGAGTCTAGAGGCTCATAGTGCAAATAAAGACTTTAAGAATGCAGCAAGTGACATTTCTAACAAACATACCAAAGAGATAAAATTTTTAGAAGATACATGCAAGAAGCCCCTCTAAGCAGCTGGCCACAGAACTAGACCATTTAAACCATTTTACTAGTGATTTAAATGGGACTCTAGATGTTTCCAGACTCAACTTGAACTTTCATCATGGGCTTTGTATTTTGCTTTTCCAGTTTCACTAATGACACAAACATGACTCAAATCTCTGAAATACTCATTATAGTCAAGGGCATATCCTACAACAAACTTGTCTGGAATTTCAAACCCAACAAAGTCTGGTCTGTATCCAATACTTTGAGGAGTCCTTTTCACCAGCAAACTTGCAACCTTGACCATCTTTGGATTATACTGTTGGACCAAGGAAAGCAAGGTTTGTATTGTTTTGCCTGTTTCAATTATATCTTCAACAATCAAGACATTCTTTCCAGTTAAAGTTGAAAGATCATCTCCACCAATTACTTTTATGTCCCTTGTTGACTGGTCATTACAATAGCTTTTCAGTCTAATAAAGTCTACAGTCATAGGAATGGATCTATCACTATTTCTGTTCAGTGCTTTAATGTAATCCAGCAGGTCGGCAAAGAATTTATATCCCCCCTTGAGCACACAGAGGGCTACGATGTGATGGCTTCCCATCTCCTTCATCACATCTCGTGCAAGCCGTTCCGTCCTGTCCATAATTAATCCATGAGGAATAAACACCTTTTCCAAATCCTGAGCGTAATGATTAGGTATACAAAATAAATCTAGGTCATAACCTGGTTCATCATCACTAATCACAATGCTGGGGCTTCGGGTTGCCATAACGGAGCTGGCTGGTGCGTGGAAGGAGGGCAGTTCTCTTCTGTATTACTTTTAGTTTTAGTTCTTAAAGGTTTTTCAAGCTCAGTAAATTCCTGATAGATAAACAGGGATTTTTTTTTAAATAACAAGAAAAGGTAGACAAAAAAATAACACAATTTACTCTTTGAAAAACACAGATATCAACAATTTTAATAGCCACGTTTCCTCATCTTGAAGTAACATAATTTATCATTTCAAAACAAAATTATTAATTCTCAGTAAATATTAAATACGAAATTCATGCAATTTTAAAAAAATTCTAGAATACAGAAATTGAAATTTAAGACTTTGTAAAGCATATGTAAAAATAATGGTATAGTATTATCATACTGTTAAACTTACTTTTCTTTTTTTTAAAAAAATATTTTATTTATTTATTTGGGCGACAGAGAAAGTGAGAGAGAGCATGAGAGGAGAGGTCAGAGGATGAAGCAGACTCCCCGTGGAGCTGGGAGCCCGATGTGGGACTCGATCCTGGAACTCAAGGATCATGACCTGAGCCGAAGGCACCCGTTCAACCAACTGAGCCACCCAAGTGCCCTAAACTTACTTTTCTTACTTAATATATAATACGTTTGTTTTACCAACCTAAAAAGCTAATTCTAAAATTTATATGGAAATACAAGTACCAAGAATAGCAAGACACTTCTAAAGTTGGAAGAACATGTTCTACTGGATATCAAGCTATAGTAATTAAGACAGAACCTAATATGATAAATGGTAAAATTCTAAAGAATGAAAAAATGAAGAAAAGTTAACTTTTTTATGGAAGAGGAATTAGGGTCAACTAGGGTGAAAAAGTGAGGACTTCTGGTGCTGACAACATTCTTTTTCTTGATTTGGATTTTGTATACCTAGGGATTTATTTTGTTGATTAAATTATATTTTTTAAAAAATATGATTATTCATGGGGCACCTGGGTGGCTCAGTTGGTTGAGTGACTGCCTTCGGCTCAGGTCATGATCCTTGAGTTTGGGATCGAGTCCCACATCGGGCTCCCAGCTCCACGGGGAGTCTGCTTCTTCCTCTAACCTTCTCTCCTCTCATGCTCTCTTTCACTTTCTCTGTCTCTCGAATAAATAAATAAAATCTTTGAAAATATGATTATTCATAATTCTATAATTTTATTATATATCATATATAATTATATTTATAAATTATAGATTTATTTTATTGATTAAATATTTTTTTAAAGATTTTATTTACTTATTTGAGAGCACACAAGCAGGGTGAAGAGCAGGAGAAGCAGACTCCCTGCTGAGCAGAGAGCCCAACATAGGACTCAATCCCAGGACTCCAGGATCATGACCTGAGCCAAAGGCAGACGCTTAACCAACTGAGCCACCCAGGAGCCCCTGATTAAATAATATTATTGACTATTCATTAAACTGTACACTTGGATTTTATATATTTTTCTGTACTCACATTGAAATTTATAATAAAAAGGCTTAAGATATGTAAAACATCCAGCCTGTAATAAATATTCAATTAAGGGTAGCTACTATTGATATTTTAAAAAAAAAAGAGGCGATGGATTTGTGACAATCTCCAAGAAATATAGCTAACTGGATGAAAGTAGAACCATGTATGTAGCATTCTCCATCACTAGTTTTAAAATAGGGATACACACACACATAGCATACAAATATGAATGAAACCTCTCTAGGCTACACAAGAAAGTGGTGTTGGTGGTTATCTTTACCAGTGTAGAGGAATAAGGCTGAAGTAGGGTGGCAGGCAGATTTATTTTCATTGTATATTATACATTGTACCCTTTGGATTTTATACCATGTACATATATTTCCTATTATATTTTTAAGCATTTATTTAAGTAATCTCTACACCTAATGTGGGGCTTGAAGTTGCACACTCCTCTGACTGAGCCAGGCAGACACCCCTATATTTCCTATTTTAAAAATTTAGAGATTTAGGATACATATTGTCACTCAAATATTATCACTCAAGTTCTATAGAGGTAGCTCTTTATACTTAGTAGCTTATTTTACTTCAATGGAAAATTTAAAACAGAAGAAAAACTAAAATGCTTTCCAATTAATCAAATACAGGGGCACCTGAGTGGCTCAGTGGGTTGAAGCCTCTGCCTTCAGCTCAGGTCATGATCCTGGGGTCCTGGGATGGAGCCCCACATCAGGATCCCTGTTTAGCAGGGAGTCTGCTTCTCCCTCTGCCTCTCCCCCCTGCTTGTACTTGCTCTCTCACAAATAAAAATCTTAAATTTTTTTTAATTTTAAAAATAATAAAATACCTTTATCATAATAGCCTCACAAGGAAGCAAAATTATATACATTTTACAGACTAGTGAACAGAGCCTCAGAGAGATTAAGTGACTCGCCCTAAATCATAGCTAGTTTAGTGACAAAACTATAACTCTAGTTTTTATGCTTCCAAACCCCATGTGCTTTTCTCTCTATCACACTATCTGAAACAGCATGACTTCCCTGGCTTGGGGGTGTGGGGGAGTTGGGGTAATAAGAATAGAAGATGCACTATTTGTGACCTCTTATTTGTGTGCGGGGAAGGTTCCCTGTTAATTGTAAAATTCTCTTTTAAAAAGTGAAGACAGGGTCACCTGTGTGGCTCAGTCGATTAACTGTCTGCCTTCAGCTCAGTTCATGATCCCAGGATCCTGAGATAGCCCCATGTTGGGCTCTCTGCTCAGTGAGGAGCCTGCTTATCCCTCTCTCTGCAGCTCCCCCTGCTTGCGCTCTCGCCTGCTCTGTCAAATAAATAAAATCTTTAAAAAAAAAAAAAAAAGTCAAGACAAAGAAAACCAATTGCATAGCACATTGCACTTTCAAAAGCACACACACACACACACACACACAAAGGATACGTGATTTATACCTAGTATTGTTCCTGGCTCAGGTGTCATGTAGATACTTTTTACTCTTCAGTTGTTTAATAAAGGTTAAGGCCCAGTCTTGCTTTTCTTTTTTTTCAAAGATTTTATTTTTTTAAAGTAATCTCTACACTCAATGTGGAACTCAAACTTACAACCCCAAGATCAAGAGCTGCATGCTCTACTGACTGAGCCAGCCAGGCACCCCTACAATCAGAGTTTTCTTGAAGTAAATGCTCTAAGAAAAGGGAGGGTCAGGAGCCTTAGGACCCAATAATAAAAAAGACATCTATGTAGCCATATGAGAGAGTAATTAGAGCATTTTCAAAAATATTTCCAAAAATCTGTCAAATTCAACATAATCACACATTATTTCCCACTGAAAGAAATCTTGAAAACTGACTCTCAAGAGATGGTTTTCTTGAAGAGCTTCTAAAATTTATTCTCATAGTATAGTTACATGATTAACAGCATTTCTATTACCCCACAACTTCTCACGCACTTTTATATACAGTATCTTATCTGATCCTTGAAACAAGGACAGAAATCCCTGACATTCAATAGATGATAAAACTGAAGCTCTGGTAGGTTTTTCCCCAAGGTCATGTGCCTTATTTCTTAGTTGAATATTCTCCCCAACAAAGGATGTGGAAATCAATTATCGGGGTCTAAACATTCAATTTGTCTATTACATAAGTCTTTTCCTTTTCTTTCCTGTTGTATGTCTATAATTCCCTTTCAAAAAGGAAGGTTTAGGAACTAAATGACATCCAATCCTCATCAGTCCTAACTCTGCTTAGCTGAGATCAGATGGGAAATAGAAATCTATTTTCTTACCCATAGGAGCATAAGTGAAACGAGCTGGTTTAAAGCACTGGGTAAAAACCTACATTTGTCTGACACTCATCAAAATATTTGCAAACTGTGTAACTACTCTATACCCTAAACACGATATAAATCTTATAAACCCAAAGCTCAGGATGATAATCTAGACCACAGAAATTAAAAATCAAATTGCCAAGGCTCAAATCCTGGCTCCCTATTGTCTCAGCTGTGTTATCTCCTGGGCAAGTTTCTTCACCTCTTGGGGCTTCAGATTCCTTAGCTCTAAAATAAGGGTTAAAAAAATGCTTTCATAAGACTTAAAAGAGATTAATCACATAAAGTGATTAGCATAGTGTCTAGTGCTTAGTTAAGTATTGATAATTTGGCACCCATACTATTTTTGGCACTTAAAATTCAGGGAACTAGATTTATCTATTCAATCCATAGAAGATCGCACTTTGGATTATATAATAATATATACCTAATATACTTAGTTTTTAAAAAGATACTACAAGCACCAATATATCCGTTCCCTTTGAGAGTTAGCCAGATATCGCTTATCTAAATCTTAGGAAAAAGAGTTGCAAGACTACTCCATCAATCAAGGACAAGGCTGAAACAGAGCTTTGTTTTTAAGGGAAATGGATGTTACATATACAAAGTTTGTTTGAAATGATATGAAGCTGTAAAGTGGCTGGTGATTTCTATCTTAATGGACTGATGCAACCTATAGAGGGTCAGTATTACAGCAGTATTACAAGCCCTGTTGTAAGATGGGTGATGCAACTTCTATAGTCGATTCTGAGTCACCAGCATAACCTTAGAGAAGCAGTGAAGGGGGAAAATTCCTGAGTACTTAGTCCTAAGCTAAACGTCTTAGTAAACTGTGTGTAAGATGTTTCAGTCCTATTTGGACATGGTATTGTGAATACCATGAATCTCAAGAACACATTTAGTGGAAACATACTGGAGTCATCACTTCCTATGATAAAGTGCCATGTATTTTTGTAAGCATCTCAAAATATTTTGTATCAGACTTTCCATCTGTCCATAGCAGGTCCTCCAAAAAGATTTGTAGAATGAACTAATTAAACAAAACAAAAAACAAAGATCTAAGAGCATTGGCTATGAAGCCAAGCTTACTTGGATATCAATTCTAACTCCATCACTCATCAGCTCTATGACTTTAAGCTAGTTATTTAATATTTCAGTCCCAATTTTCTCATCTGTTAAATGGGTAATGCCAAGTACTAAACTGTAAGGACCGAATGACATAGGAAACAGAACAATGCTTGGCACATAGTAAGTCTAAAGTAAAATAGTAGCCTCTATTATTTTTTGCTACAGGTTGTTATACAAGAGTAAAAGCAATCTCAAGAGATCTTTGTCTATCAGATGGGTTTAAGCACAATCTGACCTTTTCCAGGAAGAGTGAAGTTAGAAAGGTATCAAGAATAAAAGACAAGGAAGGCCTTGTAAAAGATAACCCGGGGCCACAAAAGGAAAAAAAAAAAAAAGAGGAGCAGAGAAAGCAAGGGGCGGCAAACTAGAAAAATGATACCTCCCAAGGCGGGAGCGATGGCATTAGTAAGCTCTTCGGGAGAGGGTTGCCACACTGGGGTGGGGACTCAGGGCGACGAGGCAGTTACTTTGGCCAGGCTGTGACTTACCGTGGGGTAGGGCAATGTGGAGCAACCTGGTATAAAGATAGCTGGCTAGGGAGAGCAGGACCGACAGAATGACTAGGAGCCACGATCCGCGGCCAGGCGGTGCTCCGGCCAAGCCCCAGCTCGAGGGCTGCGGGCTGGAGAACAACCAAAAGCCCTGAGGCTCTGACACCCCAGAACCGTAGCGGCTATAAAGGGCAAGGAAATTTCTTCTGAGGTGATCACAGCACCTACGCTGTGACCAGCCTGCCTGGGACGGGTTGGAAGCTGGGAGGAGGAAGAGCCGATTCCCGCTTCGAGATGAAGGATGGAGGAGGGACAAGCGGACAGCGGAGAAAGAGAAGCAAAAGACCCAAATTCCACCGCCTCAAGGGATCACGCACGCCACACTAGCCTCGGCCCTACAGGGCCCAGGCTGGGGAAAGGCGGGACTTCTGCCGTTACCGGCGGAAACGGCCTCCGGGTGAGAGGTCGCATGAAGGACAGGCAGCTTCTGAACCAATGGGGTCTGCGTCTGGAGCGGATGTTGCCTCCCATTGGTGGCTGTCGGGTGCGGCCAGCAGCCAATGAGTCCGCCGGGAGGGCGTAGCAGTGACGTTTATTGCGGAGGAGGCCGCTTCGAATCGGCGGCGGCCAGCTTGGTGGCCTGGACCAATCAGCGGCCTCCAACGAGCAGGGCCTTCGCCAATCGGTGGCCTCCACGACGGGGCTGGGGGGAGGGTATATAAGCGGCCTCGGCGACGGCGCGGTCGACGCTGGCTGAGACATCACAGGCTCATCAACTTGGGGGGGGTTTTTGTGAGTCTGAGAGGTAAGCGCACGGCCTGTCTTTCCGGACCTGCTTTTCGCCTTGTGTGATTTGCCTGCTGACCCCGGGCTCTGTACCCTCAGATCAATAATCTCGGTGCGCTCGGGTGCTGTGGCTTGTGGCTGGATTGCCTGTGACGTCCTGTCTGCTTGCTGACCGACTGGCCTACGGCGCCGGCAACATGAAGCTGTCCCTGGTGGCTACGGTGCTGCTGCTGCTCGGCGCAGCGCGGGCCGAGGAGGAGGACAAGAAGGAGGACGTGGGCACGGTGGTGGGCATCGACCTGGGGACCACCTACTCCTGGTGAGTAGGGTTTGTGGATTGGGGGGAATGGGGCGTGGCCTCCTGGGCTGCTGTGAGAATCGCGGTGTTGATGCCTGATGTTCTTGGTGGCTCTTTTCTGCCAGCGTCGGGGTGTTCAAGAACGGCCGCGTGGAGATCATCGCCAACGATCAGGGCAACCGCATCACGCCGTCTTATGTGGCCTTCACTCCTGAAGGGGAGCGTCTGATCGGCGATGCAGCCAAGAACCAGCTCACCTCCAACCCTGAGAACACGGTCTTCGACGCCAAGCGGCTCATAGGCCGCACTTGGAACGACCCATCTGTGCAGCAGGACATCAAGTTCCTGCCTTTCAAGGTTCGATGGGGTTTTCTTTACCCGGGCGGAGGTGGGCGGTGGTGGTCGGAGTGTTTAAGAAGTTACTGGAAAATTGTGGAGACAACAGAAATGACACAAACATGGTGTATCTGTAATAACTTTTATTGAGGAATCTTGGTATGTCACAAAACTTAAAGTATGCTGGGCAGACAAAGACATTTCACACTTGACTGTTTTGTCTACAGCGTTTAGGATTAAAACTGAAGAGGCTTGTCTTTGTAAGGCATCCATACTCAATTAGGTGTTTTCTGGTCGATATTCAGTTCCAAGCAACCAAAGTAAACCAAACTGTGGGGGAGGTAGTGGGACTCAGGCCTCTTTTTAAAGTTTTAAATGTTCTTGCTTCTGTGTCTGGAAATAATAATCATTCTGTAAAATAGGTGGTTGAGAAAAAGACTAAACCATACATTCAAGTTGATATTGGAGGTGGGCAAACAAAGACATTTGCTCCTGAAGAAATTTCTGCCATGGTTCTCACCAAAATGAAGGAAACTGCAGAGGCTTATTTGGGAAAGAAGGTAAATATTTCTAGAAAAATGTTAAGTAATTTTATTTTTCCTATTCTTGATTTATTATGTAAATGCTTTCATTGTTTTAATAACTTGAATCTGAATGACATCCATGTATGTCAGTTTTAATTACTTGCATGTTTTACTGTAGGCCAAACAAAATATTAAGGACTTTTCATGTATTACCACGTGATGCTTGCAAATCTATGGATATAAAATTGCATATGTTATATACACCTAACAAATCGTCTTAGAAACTAAAGTGATGTTTTGAGTACAACTTAGATAAGAGTTAAATGGTGTGATAAAAATACACTTAATTGCCTTTTGTTATCCTTTTAGGTTACCCATGCAGTTGTTACTGTACCAGCCTATTTCAACGATGCTCAACGACAGGCAACCAAAGATGCTGGGACTATTGCTGGATTGAATGTTATGAGGATCATTAATGAGCCGTGAGTGTTAAATTCCAAGTATAGTATATTTGCTAAATCAGAGGAATGTAAACTTAACTAAGCTTTCTTTTTCTTTCTCGTTATCTTAACAGTACAGCAGCTGCTATTGCTTATGGCTTGGATAAGAGGGAAGGGGAGAAGAATATCCTGGTGTTTGACCTGGGTGGTGGAACTTTCGATGTGTCTCTTCTTACCATTGACAATGGTGTCTTCGAAGTCGTGGCTACTAATGGAGATACTCATCTGGGTGGAGAAGACTTTGACCAACGTGTCATGGAACACTTCATCAAACTCTACAAAAAGAAGACTGGCAAAGATGTTAGGAAAGACAACAGAGCTGTGCAGAAACTCCGGCGGGAGGTAGAAAAGGCCAAACGGGCCCTGTCTTCTCAACATCAAGCAAGAATTGAAATCGAGTCTTTCTATGAAGGAGAAGACTTCTCTGAGACTCTGACACGGGCTAAATTTGAAGAGCTAAATATGGTATGTTTCTTGGTTTTTTTGCTTTGCTAATGGGATCTGGTTAGACTCTGTTTACGATACTGCATTTAGATGGGTAGACAACATCTAGGTACAATAGGCATCATCACAGTAATTGTGTTTCCTATTCTAGGACCTGTTCCGTTCTACCATGAAGCCTGTCCAGAAGGTGCTGGAGGATTCTGACTTAAAGAAGTCTGATATCGATGAAATTGTTCTTGTTGGTGGCTCTACTAGAATCCCAAAGATTCAACAACTGGTTAAAGAGTTCTTCAATGGCAAGGAGCCATCCCGTGGCATCAACCCAGATGAGGCTGTAGCATACGGTGCTGCTGTCCAGGCTGGTGTACTCTCTGGTGATCAAGATACAGGTATGTCACTGTCACAGCATCTCCCACAGTACTTCTACAGTACTTTAATAGCTTGATAGGAAGAGTATAACTATCTTTTGCTTTAGAAGGTAATAGAACATGAGCAGCAGGGTCTCCCAGCTACTAAAGAGTACAGTGAGGACAAGACCTGGCTCAGTTTCAAGATTATTAGCAGCTATATTGAATTTAGTGCTTCTAAAATGATTTTGCATAGAACCTCACATTAAATGGCAAGATGGAGAAGATAAAGTTAATACAGTTCAAGGAGAGACTGCTTGGTAGTGCTCCTGTGATTCTTGAATTAGAATTTAACCTTGGTTACCTTTACCTTGCAGGTGATCTGGTACTGCTTGATGTATGTCCCCTTACACTTGGTATTGAAACTGTCGGAGGTGTTATGACAAAACTGATTCCAAGGAACACTGTGGTGCCCACCAAGAAGTCTCAGATCTTTTCTACAGCTTCCGATAACCAACCAACTGTTACAATCAAGGTCTATGAAGGTAACACCCTACATTTGTGAATAACATAGTATGTTTTTGAAAAGCATGTTCCTTAATATATTGAAATAAGAAGGGAAAGAAATATTTGCTATTTTCAGACCAGGTCCCTAATATGACTAGTATTGAGTTTGGTAGAGACAGCCCCAAAATCTAGTTCTTACCTCGCTATCTGGCACTTTTTGCCTTTAAAAATAACTTCTGAGCTGACTCCTAGAAAAGAGTTGATAATGCTGTAGATGAAATTCAGTTAAAAGTTAGTAGTGGGGAGCCTGGGTGGCTTAGTGGGTTAAAGCCTCTGCCTTCGGCTCAGGTCATGATCCCAGGGTCCTGGGATCAAGCCCCTCATTGGTCTCTCTGCTCAGCAGGGAGCCTGCTTCCTCCTCTCTCTGCCTGCCTCTCTGCCTACTTGTGATCTCTCTGTCAAATAAATCTTTAAAAAAAAAAAGTTAGGGCGCCTGGGTGGCTCAGTTGGTTGAGCGACTGCCTTCGACTCAGGTCATGATCCCGGAGTCCCGAGATCGAGTCCCACATCGGGCTCCCAGCTCTATGGGGAGTCTGCTTATCACTCTGACCTTCCCCCTTCTCATGCTCTCTCTCACTCTCTCTCTTTCCTAATAAATAAATAAATAAATCTTTAAAAAAAAAAGTTAGTAGTAACTTAATAGAGTTCCACTTGCTACTCCTTATAGATCAATAGTGACCCACTTCTAGCTTGATAAGCATGCCCTTGCCCCTGTAGGTTCTAACAAACTGAAATGTAAGAATCCAGGTGCACTAATGTTTGTCAGTAACAGCAAGTTTTTTTTTGGTGTAACTTCTAGGTGAACGACCCCTGACAAAAGACAATCACCTTCTGGGAACTTTTGATCTGACTGGAATTCCTCCTGCTCCCCGTGGGGTCCCACAGATTGAAGTCACCTTTGAGATAGATGTGAATGGCATTCTTCGAGTGACAGCTGAAGACAAGGGTACAGGCAACAAAAATAAGATTACAATTACCAATGACCAAAATCGCCTGACACCTGAAGAAATCGAAAGGATGGTTAATGATGCCGAGAAGTTTGCCGAGGAAGACAAAAAGCTCAAGGAGCGCATTGACACTAGGAATGAATTGGAAAGCTATGCCTATTCTCTAAAGAATCAGATTGGAGATAAAGAAAAGCTGGGAGGTAAACTCTCCTCCGAAGATAAGGAGACCATGGAAAAAGCCGTAGAGGAAAAGATTGAATGGCTAGAAAGTCACCAAGATGCTGACATTGAAGATTTCAAAGCTAAAAAGAAGGAACTAGAAGAAATTGTTCAGCCAATTATCAGCAAACTCTATGGAAGTGCAGGCCCTCCCCCAACTGGTGATGAGGAACCAGCAGACAAAGATGAATTGTAGACATTGCTCTGCCAGTGCTGTAATATTGTAAATACTGGACTCAGGAACTTTCGTTAGGAGAAAATTGAGAGAACTTAAGTCTCGAATGTAATTGGAATCTTCACCTTGGAGTGGAGTTGAAAATGATATAGCCCAAGTGGCTGTTTACTGCTTTTCATTAGCAGTTGCTCACATGTCTTAGGGTGGGGGGTACGGAAGAATTGGCTATCTTAAAAAGTGGGTAAAAAAGCTGGGTTAGGGCATGTGTTCACCTTGGAAATGTTCTATTTAACAATTGGGTCATGCGCATCTGGTGTAGGAACTTTTTCTACCATAAGTGACACCAATAAATGTTTGTTATTTACACTGGTCTAATTTTTGTGATAAGCTTCTAATTAAGTCCGTTGCTTCAAGGTTAGATTCTCACTTGGGGGGAGGGGGTTGGGGTTTTAACACTTCCAGGGAATTTCCTAACATTTACCTAGTTTAAGAAAGGGGTGGGGGATGCCTGGGTGTCTCGGTTAAGCCTCTTGACTCTTGATTTCTGCTCAGATAATGATCTCCGTGTTGTGGGGTTGGCTTGTCCCTCTCCCTCTGCTTCTCTCCACCTTTCTCCCTTCCCCCCTCCCTCTTTCTCAAATCTTACCAAAAAAAGAGGGGAGAGGGAGGGGCATCTGGGTGGTGCAATGGGCTAAGCAACTGATTCTTCATTTGCGGTCAGGCTATGATCTCAGACTCATGAGCCTGAGCCCCCTTTCAGCTCTGAGCTCAGCACAGTGTCTGCTTGAGACCCTCCCTGGCCGCCGTCTGCCCCTTCCCCAGCCCCCTCCCACCACCACAACCCCCCCCCCCACAATATAAAATAATCTTAAAAAGGAGGGGGGGCGCCTGGGTGGCTCAGGTCATGATCCTGAGGTCCTGGATTAGAGCCCCAGATCAGGCTCCCTGTTCAGCAGTCTGCTTCGCCATCTCCCTCTGCCCCTCCCCTCTGCTTGTGCTTGCATACGCACTCTCCCTCTCTCTCTGTGAAATAAATTTTTTTTTAAAGATTTTATTTATTTGACAGAGAAATCACAAGTAGGTAGAGAGGCAGGCAGAGAGAGAGGGGGAAGCAGGCTCCCTGCCAGGCAGGGAGCCCGATGCGGGGCTCGATCCCAGGACCCTGAGATCATGACCTGAGCTGAAGGCAGAGGTTTTAACCCACTGAGCCACTCAGACGCCCCTCTGTGAAATAAATTTTAAGATTTTATCCATTTATTTGACAGACACAGCGAGAGGGAACACAAGCCAAGGGGCAGTGGGAGAGAGAGAGAAGCAGGCCTCCCACTGAGCAGGGACCCTGAAGCCGGGCTCCATCCCAGGACCCCCGGATCACGACCTAAGTGGAAGGCAGATGCTTAATGAGTGAGCCACCCAGGAGCCCCCAAATAAATAAAATCTTTTAAAAGAACAAAAGAGGGAAGATAAACATTCTTACCTAGGCAAGGGCCATTTTATAGTGCCCAAGGGTGGAGTTGTCCTGAATGTAGTTGAAATTTCCGATTTCCCCTTAGCTTTAAAACTTTGTAGTGGCTTTTTACTACCAATGCTTTGCAGCTGCTAGAATTCTAAGACTTGGTATGAGTGATGGATCACTATTAACTTTATACACTTAGATTCAGTTCATAATTTTAGGATACAAAGATGTATTCTAAAACCTCCACTATGTCAAAATCTCCATCTCCCTAAATTTCTCATTAGAGGTCTGGAGTGGGGTCTAGGATGGTGATCCCGGAACTACTTTAAGCCCTACTACAATTGTGGATCAAAGGCAGTCATTTGTATCAAAAGAGGTTCAAGATTACTTCAATTGGCTCTCTGAGGAAAGGGATGATCTAAATGAAAAATTTTGTGTGATCAATAAAGGGTAGGCTCTCTGGTGCTAATAAGAAATCTAATACTGCTCAAGGATAAATATTTAATAGGTGGGCAGCCAGCCGAAAGGTTAATTGGCTAACTGTGGCAGAAATGGAACCTGACAGCGTGATTATTTTACTTTGAGGCCCAGAGCCTGCCGCAGTACCCCAGAAGCATTTGGACAAGCCTGGAGTGTAATACCGAAGGTCTTCAGGCCAAGTTCAATAGAAACCTTAAAAATGATCTGCAGTACTGTGTGCCGTGGTGTTAGCAGGCGGCTGAGAAAGACAAGGCCCAGTCTTCATCCCTGTCCTCAGTGGCTCTCAGTACCACATGCCAACAGACTGCCCTTCTTTCTGGAGAGCAGTTCTGAATACTAGAAAGATGGATGTCCACTCCCTGATTTATACAGCCTAATTCTGCAACATTTTTGTGGTCATTTTTTTTAAAAGATTTTATTTTATTTTATTTATTTATTTTAAAGATTTTATTTGTTTATTTATTTGAGAGAGAGAGAATGAGAGGGGAGAAGGTCAGAGGGAGAAGCAGACTTCCCACAGAGCCGGGAGCCCGATATGGGACTCGATCCCGGAACTCCGGGATCATGACCTGAGCCGAAGGCAGTCGCCCAACCAACTGAGCCACCCAGGTGCCCCTAAAGATTTTATTTTTTTAAAGATTTTATTTATTTATTTGAAAGAGATCACAAGTAGGCAGAGAGGCAGGCAGACAGAGAGAGAGGGAGAAGCAGGCTCCCTGCTAAGCAGAGAGCCCGATGTGGGGCTCCATCCCAGGACCCTGGGATCATGACCTGAGCCGAAGGCAGAGGCTTTAACCCACTGAGCCACCTGGGTGCCCAAAAGATTTTATTTTTATGTAATCTCTACACAATGTGGGGCTTGAATTTACAACCCTGAGATCAAGTGTCACATGCTTTACTGACTAAGCCAGCCAGGTGCTCCTTTGTGATCAATATTCTGAAGCAATCACAATTACTTAGGCTGTATTGCTTGTAAAACCCTTTTATTATTTATTTATTTAAAAGATTTTATTTATTTGACACAGAGAAAGAGATCACAAGTAGGCAGAGAAGCAGGCAGAGAGAGGAGAAAGCAGGATCCCTGCTGAGCAGAGAGCTGGATGTGGGGCTCGATCCCAGGACCCTGAGATCATGACCTGAGCTGAAGGCAGAGGCTTAACCCACTGAGCCACCCAGGCGCCCCGGTAAAACCCTTTTAATAGAGGTTTTTGCACTTGGGTTATCCTACTGAGTGGGTAAGAGCAAGAGGGATATAGAGTGCAAAAAAATATTTTGGAGGTATAAAACAGCTAAGGTTTCGTTTAACTTTTCTGAGAGTTTGTCATTTAATAAAAATGTGGAATTTATTAGTCAATTACAGTCACAATACAGTCATTATAGATTTCCCCTTCTGTATTCATCCCGCCAAACACAAAACAGAGCAGTGCGTCAGTCTGACTTTCCTCATGTGAGTCACCACCTTGGGTCACCCCTTTGTCGGTGGAATCCCCTTTCTCAGGCTCGCAGTTTAGAGTGACAGAATTTGAATCTTCTCTCTCAGAAGTACACATCACTGGCCATGGAATGACACACATGGAATGATCCAGTCGTCCAGGGGGTAGAAAAGTATCAAATTTAAGCAAGGTCCAATGCTGCTTTTCTATGTTAGAGAAAAGACAAACATACAAAGGCTCTGTGTTAAGAAATTTCCAGAAATGCTCAGTGATTTGCTATATCAGCCCTAACAAATAGGAAACAACAACAAGAAAATCTAGGGCGCCTGGGTCGTGTGGTTGGTTAGGCGTCTTAGACTCTTGGTTTTGGCTCAGGTTCTAATCTCAGGGTTGTGAGATCAAGCCCCATGTCCGACTCTGCGCTCAGTGTGGAGCGGGCTTGGGATAATCCTCCCTCTGTCCCTCCCTTTTATGCTATCTCTCTCTCTCTCTCAAATAAATAAACCTTTTTTTTTAAGATTTTTTTTTTTATTTGACAGAGATCACAAGTAGGCAGAGAGGCAGGCAGAGAGAGAGGAGGAAGCAGGCTCCCCACTGAGCAGAGCGCCTGATGCGGGGCTCGATCCCAGGACCCTGAGATCATGATCTGAACCGAAGGCAGAGGTTTTAACCCACTGAGCCACCCAGGCGCCCCTCAAATAAATAAATAAATCTTAAAGCAAAAACCAAAAAACTAAGAGCTATTGCTTTAATGATGTCACTCCCTGGAAGTTTGGTTTTCAATCCTTTGGATTTAGATGTAGAGGGAAAAGCCAAAGCACCATGATACTTTTCAAAAGAATGGTCACATTAGTTTAAACATTTGTTTAAAGACGCCCAGCGAACACCTGCTCACCTATGTGATATTGGTACATTGTATCCAGCGCTCCTGTGGGAGTCATCCCTCCAAAGATATACAGGTGTTTCCCCACAGCCACAGCTGAGTGGGCAGCACAGCCTGTGGGAGGGGCCCCAGTGGGACTTAGCTCCTGCCACTTCATGTCACCTGTCAAGAGAAAGCAAGTGGGTACAACATGACCTAGAAGGTGGATTCCACCTTACCTGTCAGACTCCTGCAGTGTGCAAACCAGTTGCTGAAGGTCATTCACTCAGCACTCTGAGAGGTAACACAGCAAGGTTTAGTGGGTGCAGAAATTACTCGGGGGAGCTTCAAATTCTGTTTGGGTATCCAGGGAGGGAGAAGGAGCTCAGTACTCCATAGCTTTAGCAAGCATCTCAGGTGATTCTGATATAAGTGGTCTTTGGAGTACACCGAATAATAGGATCTTATCTTTGGTGACTGTCACCATTTACTACTTTGGAGCCCTGAAGGAGTCAAGTTCTATGTCTGTGTGTGCACATTTTATATCCTAGCACTTCCTTAGAAAGCAACGTTGGGAGTGCTGGCTAGGCACTTTGTCCTCGGAAACTGCTATTATTTCTGCCTTCTCTCTTCTTACGGGTGAAGAAACAGAATCAAAGAGGGAGACACTTGTCCAAGACCCCACAGCTAGCAAGAGGCACAGCTAGAATGATACTCAGGTCTGATGAACCTGTGTTCTCTACACTGTAACGTGCTGCCTCAAGCACCTGCTCCCAGCCTATTTCGGCAAGGATATTTGCATCTTTTCAAACAGGCATTGAAATGAGGCATGATATTATTGGATTTTAGGTTTACAGAATTACCAGGGTAGGAAAGGAAGAGAAATAGCCAGGAAGCAGTTCCTCAGCACAAGGGAATGGGATTTTCTTTTTTAAAATATGCATTAAAACCCCAGTTGAGAGTCCCCCAGGTGGCCCCATCAGTTAAGTATCTGCCTTTGGCTCAGGTCATGATCCCAGTGGGGTCCCGGGATCAAGCCCCATGTCTGGTTCCCTGCTCAGCAGGGAACCTGCTTCTCCCTCTCTCTCTGCCTCTCCCCTTCCCCCCCACTCATGTTCTCTCTCTCTCTCTCTCTGTCGAATAAATAAAGTCTTTTAAAAAATAAATAATTTAAAAATAAAACCCCAGCTGACTGCTGCAAGGAACACTTCTGTGAAGATATTTTCCATCTGTCAATTCAAGGCTGGGGTCCAGCATCTCAGAGTTGAAAGGGAGAATCACCCAGCCTAACCAAAACAAGAATCCCAGCCAGTGTCACCTAGCCTCAGATGTCACCAACCCAGAGAATCTATTGTTGGGCAAGGTGGCCCAATACACTACACAGCAGTTCTCCTGTCTTCGGCCCACTGTTCCAATTCTTGTAGTGTACAGGAACGCAAAACACGCTCATTTGTTTGTCCACTCAAGGTATGCACTCATCACCCTCAATCTACGAGACACTGTGTTAAGTATACAGGGGAACAAAAGAGACATAGCCCCTGCCCTAAGGAAGCTTATAGTCTGAAAAAATGACCCAGAACAAGTCTAGGACATATCAGCCCTTCAGACCCTTAGAGACAATTTTCAAGTTCTCCCTAACTTTCCTCTTTCTGGTGTGTGTGTGTGTGTGTGTGTGTATGTTTAAGATTTATTTGAGAGAGAGAGAGCACGCAAGAGCACCCAGAGGGAGAAGCAGGCTTCCCCCTGAGCAGGGAGCCCAATGTGGGACTTGATCCCAGGACCCTGAGATCATGACCTGAGCCAAAGGCAGATGTTAACCAACTGAGCTACCCAGGCGCCACCTCTTCCTGGTGTTTTTAACCATTTAGTATGGCAATTCTGGTCACCAACCTCCAGACACACTCAAAGTTGTCCATGCCCCTCATGAGCACAGGGTTAATGGTTAATGCCAGCCAGGGAATCCACTCAGGGAATACAAAACATAATGCATTTTAATAAAAGAGTAGGGTTGTTAGAAGCCTAAGGGTTAGTTAATGGCCTGGGTACATAGCAAGTACTCAGAAAAGGATTGCTTTCATTAGTAGTATTATTTATTATAATTCAGGCCACATCTGACAGAAATCTAGCCAAGATTCTGCTAGCTGGCTGGTTACCCACACTTATAAGCAGCGCTACATTCTATCAAAGCATATTTTATTTAATTTTAAGAAGACAAGCCCCCATGCCCTCTACCCTACTTACTTATATCAATGCAATGGAGATCATCATAGAATCTGTCCCCTGCCAAGCCTCCATGGATGAAAAGCTTTGTCCCTGCAGCCACCATCACGTGACCATGCCGGGGGGATGGAGGTTTTCCAAGTGTTTCTGGCTGTGACCAGGTTAGAGTGTCTAGAAAAGTAAATTCACTGACATCAGATGAAAAAGCTAGGAAAAACATGAGAAACAGACCCAATCTTCACTTCCCAGCAAGCAGAGACGCTCAAAGCAGAAAGTGACCTTGGGGTCATTCGCTCCAATGTGCCAACCCAAGCCAGGCCTCCCTTCTCCCACAGCCTATCCATCCTCTTTCTGAACACTTCCAGGGCTGGGGAGTTCACTACCTAACATGCCTGCCCCTTCTACTGGGCATGGGGAAACTACGCTTTGCTTGGACCGGGAACTGCCCCAGAGTTCAAAATTATGAGTCTGCTTCTTCTGTGAGGGGCCTTTACGGGTCTTCCTTTTTCAAGACAGTATTTTTAATTGAATCCTGGGGGAAAAAAAGACTACTTTCAAAGTCAGCAGGGCCTGCTAAAGTGGCAGTATAGGGTAAGAGTTAGAACACGGGGTGTGGAGTTAAAGCTGGCTCATTTCATTGAATAACTTTGTACCAGTGAATTCCCTAAGCTCTAGTCTTTACAGTTGTAAAACAGGGATAAAGATACTATCTAGCTCTCAGGATTAAATGAGATGATGCACATACGGCACAGGCTCCGAGGAAGTACTCAGTGCATGAGAGTTTGTGTTAGAATTACTATTTGTGCTACCTAAAGGTTGTGAATGGAGCCCCACTGTTCTAAGGAATAGTTTGAAATAATCTGAAAAAGGTTTATGCACAAACACATTCATCACAGCATTGTTTGTAATAGAGGAGAGCTGAAAATAGCTTCAGTGCTTCAACAGGTGAATGACTGTTTATTGCTACGGTCATGATAGAATACTATGTAGTTATTAAAAATGTTGAAGACTGAGGCACCTGGCTGGCTCAGTCAGTAGAGCACGAGACTCTTAGTCTCAGGGTCAGTTCAAGGCCTACTGGGTGTGGAGCCTACTTAAAACAAACAAATAAATAAAAACGGTGAAGACTTCATGATCACAGGGGAAGTTTGCTTAAGTGAAAAATATAGGATGCAAATATTACATGTAGAATTATCTCTATTTTTTTCATTTTATTTATTTTTATTAAGTAAACTCTACTCCCAATGACTCCCATGCTCTACTGACTGAGCCAGCCAGGTGCCCCATCTCTGCTATAAAAAAAAAAAAAAAAAAAAAAAGGGCCCCTGGGTGGCGCAGTTGGTTGAGCGACTGCCTTCGGCTCAGGTCATGATCCCGGAGTCCCGGGATCGAGTCCCACATCGGGCTCCCAGCTCCATGGAGAGTCCGCTTCTCACTCTGACCTTCTCTCTCTCACTCTCTCTCTTTCCTAATAAATAAATAAATAAATAAAATCTTTAAAAAAAAAAAAAGATTGGAAACACACTGAGAAGTTAATAATTTGGGAGTGACAGTATTTTATATATACAAATACATATAAAGAACACATATACATGTACATTTTTCCTCCTTCCTTAGAGTTTCATGTATTCAAAACCAACATTATTTAACATTTTAAAAACTGCCTTAAAAGATTTGCAAAGAGAAAAGTCATACTGTGATGTGTCTTCATTCTTCCAATTTTACTTTGGAAGTTTGAAGTTTTACTTATTGCATCTTCTCAAAAAAAGGCTGCATCTCTCATGAAAAACACACATGAAAACTATTTTTGTCATGTTATTTGTAAATTGTTATTCATCAATGCCTACTAGTAAGAGGAAGCAATGCAAATAAATGCTCCTTACACACAAATCTGGCAAGAGGTCTCATAATTCCAGGGGCACCTGGGTGGCTCAGTGGGTTAAGCCTCTGCCTTTGGCTCAGGCCATGATCTCAGGGTCCTGGGATTGAGCCCCGCATCAGGCTCTCTGCTCAGCGGGGAGCCTGCTTCCCTCTGCCTCTGCCTACTTGTGATCTCTCTCTCTCTGTCAAATAAATAAAATCTTAAAAAAAAAAAGAGGTCTCATAATTCCAAATTTTTATATCATTATCACTCAGGAATTCCCCTCCTCAGCACTACTCCATATAAATGTTTGTAACACACACAAAAATTAATGTATACATTCACTGTAACACTGTCAGCAAAAAGTCAATCAGTAGGAAAATGAATGAATGAATGAGGAATACCCACAGGATAGGCTCTGCAAGGAAACTAGTACTGACATAGAAGACATCCATGACGTGTGATTAAATGAAGGGATCATTACAGTTCATATTCCTGAGATGCTCCCTGTATGCCAGGCCTGTGCTATGCACTATATCACATTATCTCATTTAATCTTTCCAGCTCTTTTTAGTAGGCACTATTGCTATCTCTATTTTACAGATCAGCAAACTGGGACCCAGGGACATTAACTAGTCAAAAGTAATACAGGAAGTATGTGACAGATCTGGCCCCAAGTCCAGTTCCGGCAGCTTCAAAATGCATGCTTTCAACTACTGACATCAAGCCTCACCCCTGCAAAAGTAAGCTATAGAAATGTATTTATAATTTGATCCCATGTATGTGTATTAAGGTTTCTGTATCATTTCAAAATTCACAGAAGAGTCATAAATGTCCATTTACCCATATATGTATGATTTATTAATGCATAAGCGAGTCTAGAAGGAGACATCAGGAACTGCTAAGAGTGTTTTCCTCTGTTTGGGGAGTGGGAAGGAAAAGGCTAATGTGGAAACTTTCACTTTTTTTTTTTTCCTTTATAAATTAGACTAAACAGTCTAAATAATTTAAATATTTTAAATAGACCATTTATAACTTTTTAAATGCACATGTTGCTATGGGAGCAAGATATTAGCTAAGGGACACATTGAAGACATCTAGAAGTGAGTCATTCAGACAAAGTGTCATTTTCTAACCTCTGCCTCTTACATCAGGTAAGCTGTAGGCCGGGGTGCCTCTGACCTGGTAAGTGGCAGCCCTAAGGGGGCCCGCCAGTCCATACTTGCGTCAAACACATGTAGCTTCACATCCTGCACAGGCTGGGCGCCTCTCTCTCCGCCCCCAAAGACATACAGCTGGTTTCCAATGGCTGCAGAGGATGTGTGGAAAGTTCTTGGGGATGGTGGAGGGCTGGTCACCTCTGGCATGGTCCAAGTCCTTGTTTCTGGTCCAGAGAGAGAAGGCAGGCACCTAAAATATCCAGGCTGATGGACCTCTTATCTTGACTCTGAGGCTAGGAACAGTTACCTTCCAGATCCCCAACCCCAAGGGGGACAGCAGAGGTCTAGGTGGGGTTCTTGTGCCAAGGAAATCAAGGAGGGGAAACAGGGGATACTGAGAATTTTCCCAGAGTCAAATCTCCCAAGACTGAAAAGTCACACATGCAATTAAGAATGAGGTCAATTTGTTTTTGGAGATCTTCCTTCAAACATCGTCTCTGAACACTCTTCTCTTTTGCCGACTACTCTGGGCCCATTCAGAGCAGTCCAACACCTACTAAAATTCTCCCCACTAGCGGCTAGAACTAAATGTGCCAAATTTCCCAGAATATGTGGCCACTAAAAGCGGACAGACAAAGCAATCACAGTGTCAGTAGTAATAATAATAGGTCCTTCTAAGTAATCCGTGCTAAATAAATATTGGTTTCTCCATTTTACAAGGCAAGGGAATTAGAGCAGAGACAGACGAAGTCATTTGTTTAAAGTGACATGGCTTGGGGCACCTGGCTGCCTCAGTCAGTGGAGTGTGCAACTCTTGATTTTGGGGTTGTGAATTCGAGCCCCACATTGGATGTGGAGATTTACTTAAAAAATAAAATCTTAAATAAAATAAAGTGACATGGCTAATAAATGGCTGAGTTGGGATTCAGATTCCGTTTTGATGACAAGATCGGTATATTTTCCACTCTTCCGCCTTGAGAATAAAATTTAACCACCTGGAAGAGGTCCAAAGAAGCTTCTCTCTTTTTCGAATGCAGCATGAGTTTCATAGAAATATATGCATTAATTGAGCACCTTCCTTGTGCAGAATCCTTGTCCTAAGCATTCTGTCTGTCATCCCCACTCAACTCTAGGAGGTGGCTGGAAAGCACCCTCATTTTGCAGATGAGGGAACTGAAGCTCAGAAAATTTAAATCCTTTCCCCCAGGTCACAGGGCTTGTGAGTAGATCTATCAAGACTCCCACACTTGTGCCACCACAACACTCCAGGAATTATTTCTTGCCTAGGAAATTCTGTGCCTTTTGTAAAGGTCTTTTTGTTGCTGTTGTTTTTTAAAGATGTTTATTTATTTGAGAGAGAACGAGCGGGGAGTTAATTTACATCCTGGCCAAACTTGACAAGGTAAGACCTGTGATTATCCCAATGTGAAAGAAGACCAACTGTTTGCAGAGAAGCATCTTATTGACAGAGCACTGGGCAAGAGTGGACTGTCACGTGAAAAATGTCCAGGTCGCTCATTGTTAACAAAACGTATATTTAAATAGATACAAGTTTTTTGGCCTGTTGAATCAGCAGCGTTTAAAAATGATAAATTCAGGGGTGCCTAGCTGCCTCATCCGACTTTTGATTTCAGGGTTACGAGGTCAAGCCCCACACTGGGCACAGAGATTACTTAAGAACAAAATCTTGGGGTGTCTGGATGGCTCAGTTGGTTAAACATCCAACTCCTGATTTCAGTTCAGGTCTTGATCTCCTGGTTGTGAGTTCAAGCCTCAGGGCTGAAAGTTCAAGCCTTAAAGTTCACAGTGTTTTACTTGGGTCTTTGGGATTCTGGGCCTGAATTCTAAGCAAATAACCGTCAATGACTTCTGAACAAAGATGTTCACACTTTGTTATTTGTAATGGTAAAAATCTGAAAACAAACTAAATTGTAGTATTGTCCCCAAATGGCGGATCATGCAGCCATTAAAAGTGATGTTAAAGCAAAGTTGGCAGGAAACCGTTTCTATAGTAATTATGAAATGAAAAGGAAAAAGGTGCAAGAGTGTAGCAGTAAAATAGTATGAACTCAGGCTTACAAAAATGCAGAGAAATGAAAGAAAGGAAGTACACAGAGAGGTTATCGGTAGCCTGAATGTCATAGGACTGTGGATGTCTTTTGTCTACTTTACACTTTTCAAATATTTTACAATGAATTATGTTTATAAAGAGGAAACTACCAGAAATTTTTAATTACAATTTTTAACGAAAAGACAAGTCCACCTCCCCTGGGAGGTTCGGGAACATCCTCTCAAAAGAGATGTTCCGAAACTGTTTTGTCTGTGATTAAACTGCCAGTGAGACTAGGCAGGAACTTTGCACTGTTTGGCTAAAAGAAACGTAAAAGGAGGATCTAGGTCAGGGTTTCTTAACTTTGGCACTGTTGGCAGTTGAGTCTAGATAATTTGCTATTGTGGGGGGCTGTCCTGTGGGTTACAGGATGGACAGCAGCAACTCGGGTCTCTGCCCACTAGATGCCAGTAGCAAGCCCCCACACCCCGAGCCTGATCACCAAAAATGTGTCCAGATGTCTTCTGGGGGACACAATCGCCCCCATTTTAGAACCCCTGCTCTAGGTGACAGGTTCTAGGCTGGCTTAGTCACTAACTGCCTGGTGACTTTAGGAAACTCACTTCCCCTGGACCTGGTTGCCTACTTGCTTAGCATAGCTCTTCTCTGAAGTTTCTTCCAGCTTTGGCTTTTAAGAAATTGATAATTGTACCTGGTATGAGGTGGGGTGGGAGGGGATGTAATTCTGTTATTTTCAGATTCTGCTAGAAGTTAAAATTCCTATTTTGGGGCACCTGGGTGGCTCAGTCAGTTAAGTGTCTGCCTTCAGCTCAGGTCATGGTCCCAGGGTCCTGGGATCGAGCCTCACATCGGGCTCCCTGCTCAGCAAGGAGTCTGTTTCTCCTTCTCTCTCAAACCCTCTCTCCCCACTGGTGCTCTCTTGCTTTCTCTCTCAAATAAATAAATAAAATCTTTTAAAAAAATAAAAAAAAAAAAGAAAAAGAAAATTCCTATTTTCTATGAGGTCAGCAAAGTTAAATGAATTATTCAGGAAAATCCAGATGAGTTTTGCTCCAGGAAATGGAAACAGATTAATTTCTTTATTTAGGTAAATAAAAATAACCTTTGGCTACTTACCGGGATTCAGAACTTGCAGGCAATTTCGATTTCCTGACTGGTCAGCACCTCCAAACACCCAGACGGTATGAGGTGCACAAGAGGGAACGAAGCTGGCATGCTCGTAACGGGGCAAGAGGCCCTCCACAGCGGCCAAATCCCACCGGTGTGTTCCTAGAAGACATGTCACTCAGCCCCTGCATTGGAGCTGCTGACTGCTTCTATGGGTTGACAGACTTGAGGGAGGGGAAAAGGGTCAAAAGCGTAAGTGAACCACCATCAGGTCACTTACAGGGGAATATGCTCAAAATCTAAAAAGTTCCATAATAGAAACTTCAGGGGCTGTCTGGCTAGTCTAGAAACCCTTCTCCAAGGAATCTGTCCTCATTCTCCCAACCACGGGAGTAGAGAACCCAGGAGACCTGTTTGTACTACAACACCCTGACTTTCTGGCTTCGGCTGATTGGTTCAAAGGCAGTCACTTGACCCAAAATGGGTCAATCAGAACCTCCCTCCAGAGAAGCTGAAATTCAAACAGATTTCCGGATTTCTTCTATCATGTGTGGAGAAACAGCTAAAGTCAAAGTAAAGAGAAGAGAAAAGAAACATCCACATAAAGAAATGGATCTCCCCAGAGAGAGTGATGGAGAAAGTAGATGGTTTTTGACGGCTTTCCAATTCCTATTTCTGCTCTCTCCTGAGGCTAGGCTGTATGTCCTATGTTTGGATTCTTCTTTTTTTTTTTTCTGCTGGTTTAAGAGAGTTTCTGGTACCTGGAACTAAATGATTTCTGGCTAAAACAAGTTTACAACAGCCAAGGGGAGTAAGCCATTATCCCCATTTTACAGGACATTGAAGCCCCGATGGTTTAGACAGGTTAGCCAGGGTCACTAAGCTGGGACTAGGTCCCACCGAAGATGTATGTGAACTAGACAGTGAGTTTCTTGAAGGCAGGAAGAGATTTCACTTGCCTTTTATTTCCTAGTGCCGGGTGTAGAAATTCAAATGGCTACGTAGGAGGGAATGTGGGAAATTGGAGGATGAGAAACCCCATCGAGATGTGGCATCTCTACTGTTGCCATGTAGATAAGCAGGCCTGATGTCAGATCTCCCAAAATTATCAGAAGCCACACCTTTTCCATTTTTATACATAGACACTTGCACATTTGGTTGGTGAACAACTTAGATTAAATAGATAACAGTAAAAAAAAAAAAGATAACAGCAACGTGACATGGACCTAACAAAACGTGTATGTAGGCCACTGGTTTTCTTCTGCCCACTGTGTGTAGCAGAGTGGCTACCACTCATTACTTCATTCATTCATTCATCCAACCATCTGTCCACACAAAGACTTAAAAAACACCTACTCGGGGTCTGGGGGCTCAGTCGGTTAAGTGTCCGACTCTTGATTGCAGCTCAGGTCATGATCTCAGGGACAGGAGACCCAGCCCCGAGTGGGGTTCAGCGCTCAGAGCATTGGGCCTATTTAAAGAATTTCTCTCTCCCTCTCTCTCTGTCCCCCCTTCCCATTTGTGCCCTCACTCCTCTCTGTCTAAAAAAAAAAAAAAATTAATTAATTTTTAGAAAAGGACCTACTCTGGGCCAGGCACTATGGTAGTGGCTTGGGATACAATGATGAATAATATAACTATGTGCCCTGTTTCCAAGGAGCTTATACTCTTGTGGGGAAGACAGACAAAAAACAATCACATGTGATAAGAGCTGTGAAGGGGGAGAAGAATGGGAAAGTATAGAATACTATGGAAATATAGAGGGTGGGTTGTGACATTGTGATTTATATTAAGAAATATATACGTGGGGGTGCCTGGGTGGCTCAGCGGGTTAAAGCCTCTGCCTTTGGCTCAGGTCATGATCTCAGGGTCCTGGGATCGAGGCCCCCCACCGGGCTTTCTGCTCAGTGGGGAGCCTGCTTCCTCCTCTCTCTCTGCCTGCCTCTCAGCCTACTTGTGATTTTTCTCTTTCTGTCAAATAAATAAATAAAATCTTAAAAAAAAAAAAAAGAACTATATGTGTGATCTTTGTCAGTTCCAGGTACAGAACTCTTAAGACCCTTGGAATTTTCCAAGTTATAAGATTGAAAGGTGTCTTATGTAACAAGCCCCTGTCAACTATATCTGGGTTTATGTTTTGAGGTGACTTTTGGAAAGCCCTAAGGATGACTGGCTGCCAAGGGAACCAACCATATGATTAGAAGTTTGGAACTTTCAGGGGTACTTTCAGGGGTACCTGGGTGGCTCAGTGGGTTAAAGCCTCTGCCTTTGGCTCAGGTCATGATCTCAGGAATTGAGATCCCTCAATTGGGATTGAGCCCCCGCATCGAGCTCTCTGTTCTTGGGATCGAGCCCCGCATCGGGCTCTCTGCTCAGCTCTCTCTCTCTTTCTCTCTCGCTGCTCTCTCTCTCTCTGCCTGCCTCTCTGCTTACTTGTGATCTCTCTCTGTCAAATAAATAAAATCTTTAAAGAAAAAAAAAGAAGTTTGGAACTTTCGGCCCCAGGTTCCCACCCCCACCTCTAGGAAAGGTAGAAGGGCTAGAGGTTAAATCAATCACCAATGGCCAGTAATTTTAATCAATCATGCCTGTGTAAAGAAGTCTCTAGAAAAACCCAGAAGAAGGGGTTTGGAGAGCATTCAGGTTGGTAAACACATGAAGGTGCTGGGAGGATGGTGCACCTGTAGAGGGTCTGGCAGCTCCGTGCCCTTCCCCCATACCTTGCCCCATGCATCTCTTCTATCTGGCTGTTCCTAAGTTATATCCTTTTACAATAAACCAGCGATCTAGTAAATAAACTATTTTCCCAAGTTCTGTGAGCCACTCTAGCAAATGAATGGAACCTGAGGAGGGGATCATGGGAATCTCTGATTTATAGTTGGTAGGTCAGAAGTACAGACAGCAACCTGAACTTGCAGTCAGTGTCTGGAGCGGGGAAGGGGTGAGAGGATAGAGCCCTTCACCTGTGGGATGTGATGCTAAGACCAGAGGTCAGAACTGAACTGAGTTGTAGAACACTCAGCAAGTGTGGCAGAGTTGCTTCGTGTGTAGAAAGATCCTCAGAGATTTGGGGGCCAGAAATGAAGTACTGAGACTAGTGTTGAGAAGAGAGGTATGCGCAGAAATGCCTAAACTAGTCCAAAGGTATCAGGGAAATCTTCCTGACGGAAGTGATAGTTAATCCGAGATCTGAAAGATGACTAGTAGCCAGGTGATAAGGAAAGGGAAGAGCCTTCCAAGCAAAGCCTTGGAGACCAGAGATTCAGACACGTCCAAGGAACTGGAGCATACTCAGTGTAGCAAATGTGGGTTTGGGAGAGCGAAGAAATGAGTTGGGAAAGTCTTGAAACATGGGAGTGACATGGTCAGATTTGTATTTTAGACAATACTCTCTGGCTAGGTATAGAAAATGCTCCGTACAGGGGTAAGCTTGGAAGCAGGGAGACCAGAGAAGAGGCTGTTGGAATGTCTAGTGAAGTAATAATGCTTGGACTACAGCAGTAGGAGGGGAAATGGACAGACATGGATGAAGATAGAGACACTTAGGACTTGGTGAATAATCGGATATGTGGATGGAAGAGAAGGTGGAGCCATCCATGTCTCCCCGAGGAATATTTGATGAAGGAATGGTTGGATGTCCGGAGCTCTAAATAGTGCCCCCCCGCCAAAGAAGGTACTGGTTGGGTAGATGTATTCCAGAGGTCTGCTGAGACCTTAGGGACTTCTCAGTGACGCTCATTTTCTTAGAGGAGAACCCTGCTGCCTGGTCTGAGCTGGTGTTCTTACAAATGCTCTGTTCACGGCCAGCAGCGCAGGCTCTGCTCTCTGGCTGCAAGGTACCTGCCCTGCAGCTGCTGATCTTACCCAGGTCCATGATGTGCACATCTGAGAAGCTCCTGTGTGGATCTGCTCCCCCAACAATGAAGACCTTCCCGCTCTTGGCGTCACCGACTGGGGGTAAATATGAACAGCTGTGGCCAACCCGAGCACAGGGGCTCTCTCCAGGGGGGGTCAAGGTGTACCTGCCAAAGGGAGGATGTATTCAGGAGACCTGGGCACCAGTGTGCTTTTTCCACTCCTCGTTAAATACGCCCCCAGAATGATGGCTCTTATACACACACACACACACACACACACACACACACACACACACACACAGAATGATGGCTCTTATACACACACACACACACACACACATACACACACACACTTTAAGCTGTATCCGGCAAAGCGGTATTTCCCTGATTAATCATAGTACCTTGCATTTGCACATAACATTTGACTTTTCAGTTTTGTCACTACTTCGTCACACATTAACCTAATGGGGGTGCCCTGGACTAGTCATTGTCCCCATTGGATGGACAGGGAAACTGACAGCCAGAAAAGTTCAGTGGTGTGTCCCAGCATGAGATGGAGTCGTGAGCATGGTTTGTGAATTCAGGCAGACCGGATTCAAGCTCTAGGTCAGATGCTTTCAACATGTGTGACCCTTTGGAAGTCATTTAATCTTTCTAAATCTTCCCTAGTTTCCTCGTTTGTAAAATGAGGATGGCTGTAGTTCTTATCTGGGAAGGGTAAGATAAGGTCTCATAACCAATGCAGGGAAGGTCTCTGCATAAATGGTGGTTAGAGCTTTGGGTGCACTCACATGGGAACCCACAGCCCTAACGCTCTTTAGCCACAAGCCTGCGATGCATTGTCAAGTAATACCCTCCAGAATGTACTGATTTTAAGAGCTTTCCCAGATTATTCATAAAGCTTGATCTGATGGAAGCCAGAGCTAGGACTCTGGAAAAAAATCAAATACAGGATCCATCCCTCTCATTCTCTAAAGTTATTCTGAATGTGATTGTAAGAACATACTTCAAACTTCTTGGTTGGAAAAGAAAATTCTGTAGCTGTTTCAGGCCCCGTCTTGTTTGACCTCTCTGGCATCTGGTGGTCCTGACTCTACCCTCCTTCTCATCCTTTCTCCTTACCTGGTTCCCCCCACATCCCTTCCTTTTGGTTCTCTAACTATCTTTCTGGCTGCTCTTTTGTTTTTGTGCTCTGAATCCTACCCCACTAGCTGTCTCTTGAGGCTTCGTATCCCTGGATTCTCTTCCCTTCCCAGTCTCCATTCACTTACCCTATCAAGTTTGTCTCCACTGATGGTCTCAGTTACCACTCGTCTATATATCCATCAGTGATTTCCAATTCTCTATTTCTTTTCCAAATCTCTCTCCTGATAATGAGATTCACACCTCTTATTATCACCTGAATGATTACAACAATGTATCATGCCTGCGGCTAACTTCCTTACAATCCTGGTTTCCCTTAATCTGCACAAAACCCCTTTGAGGACAGTATTATTGTCATCTGCTTTTTACAGCTGAGGGCCCTAGACTTAGAAAGGTTAAATAACTTACCCAAGAGCACACAGCCACCCAGATGCCCCGTGAATAAGACAAAAAATTCCTGTCTTCAGAGCCTTTATAGACTAGTTGGGAAGAGAAATATTAAACGGATAATTTTACAAATATCCATTTTATTTTAATTGTGATGTAAAGAACTACAAGGGATATACTGTATGACAACATATCATAAGGGGACCTTACCCTGTGTAAGGAGAGGTGGGAGAAGGAGGTGGTCAGAGAAGGCTTCCTGAAGAAGCACCATTTGAACGGAGCTCTGAAGGATGAGTATAAGTTAGCTGGACAAAGAGAGGAATGAAAGATGGAGGGAGGGGCGCCTGGGTGGCTCAGTGGGTTAATGCCTCTGCCTTGGGCTCAGGTCATGATCTCATCATCTCATGATCTCAGGGTCCTGGGATGGAGCCCCGCATCGGGCTCTCTGCTTAGCGGGGAGCCTGCTTCTTCCTTTCTCTCTGCCTGAGTCTTTGCCTACTTGTCATCTTTCTCTCTGTCAAATAAATAAATAAATAAATAAATAAAATCTGAAAGAAAGAAAGAAAGAAAGAAAGAAAGAAAGAAAGAAAGAAAGAAAGAAAGAAAGAAAGATGGAGGGAAAGAGTAACCCAGGTAGACACCAGCACACACAGTACCGGAGTTTGCAGTGCAAGGTATGTTAAAGAAGAGAAAGAGAACAAAGGATGAGTTAGGGTACTTGAGGTTGGAAAGACAGGCAGGGACAGATCATGCAAGGTCCAATGGGCCATTTTAAGGACTCTGGTTTTTATCTTAAGATCAAAGAGGCACAAGGGGTGCCTGGGTGGCTCAGTCGGTTAAGCATCTACCTTCGACCTGGGTCATGATCTCAGGATCCTGGGGTTGAGCCCTGCGTTGGGCTCCCTGCTCAGCAGGCAGTCTGCTTCTCCTTCTCTCTCTACCCCTCCCCACTGCTGGTTCCTTCACACACACACACACACACACTCTCTCTCTCTCTCTCAAATGAATAAATAAAATCCTTAAAAAAAAAAAAGATCAGAGAGGTATAAAGGGTTTTAAACCAGCGAATGTGGAGCGCTTGGGTGGCTCAGTGGGTTAAGCCTCTGCCTTTGGCTCAGGTCATGATCTCAGGGTCCTGGGATTGAGCGCCACATTGGGCTCTCTGCTCAGCGGGGAGCCTGCTTCCCCCTCTCTCTCTGCCTGCGTGTGGTCTCTCTCTCTCTCTCTGACAAATAAGTAAGTAAAATCTTTTAAAAAATAAAATAAAATGAAATAAAATAAAACCAGGGAATGCCAGGATCAGTTGTATGTAGACACAGGGAAGACGCAGGGAAGCCAAACCGGAAGACTTTCCTCCAAGGTCCTACAGAAGCACTGCCTCCTCCCTACAGCCTTCTGTGAGCCCTGCTGCAGTGGTGACCACATTTCCTCACTATCACCTGCTCAGGGCAGCCCCTACAGCGCTGTGATTACTTGCCTTTGTAACTGCAGCACCTACCCGGCAGCTGCCCCTGTGTTAGCTAAATAAAGGGTTGGTTGAGCCAGCAGCCAAGAAGCAGTAAGGCCAGTTTAATCCAAATCCACTTCCCTGAAAATCTGAAAAGTGAGTCACAGCTTGAGGGACGACACAGTGTTGGAGCTGAGGCTGCCAGATGGTCAGTGTCTTACTCTTCCTAGTAAATGGATTTTAATAAAATCAACATCTGCTCTGCGATAATTATTGACCCACTATCTTTCCTCTGAAGACCTTTCCAGACAGTTTGAGTCTAATTACCAACAACTACAGACAGTTTCATCTTTCCCCTTTTTCATAGATGATCAAATATGTTAGTAAACGACTTAAAATGAAACAAAAACTCCTGTTTTTCTCTGTCTGAATCCTTCCTTACAGACCATGTTGCTTTCCTGGGCTTGTCTCCAGGCTCCAAGACTGGAAGCAGCTTCATGGTGTCCTATGCATAAGAAAGAAAGGCACTTTTTAGACATTTATGATTATCTTCCACCTAAAACACAGAACAAATCAGGTCACTTCCTTCCTTAAAAACTTTCCTTTTGAAGTGCCAATTTCTAGGGTTTGATTAATTTGAATAATCATTACCAACCCTTTGATATAAACTTGTATTTGGGAGGCAAATATAACACAACTCTATTAACCCAATTATAGAAGGTTTTTGGCTAAAGTTTTCTGTGTATCTGTGAGTTTCATGGAGAAGGGGCATATATAAAAAAACTTTTTTTTTTTAAAGATTTTATTTATTTATTTATTTATTTATTAGGAAAGAGAGAGAGTGAGAGAGAGCATGAGAAGGGAGAAGGTCAGAGGGAGAAGCGGACTCCCCATGGAGCTGGGAGCCCGATGTGGGACTCGATCCCGGGACTCCGGAATCATGACCTGAGCCGAAGGCAGTCACCCAACCAACTGCGCCACCCAGGCGCCCTCAAAAAACTTTTTAGGGGGGCACCTGGGTGGCTCAGTTGGTTAAGTATCTGCCTTCAGCTCAGGTCATGGGATCCAGCCCTGCATTGGGCTCTCTGCTCAGCAGGGAGCCTGCTTCCCCTCTCTCTCTGCCTGCCTCTCTGCCTACTTGTGATCTCTTTCTGTCAAATAAATAAATAAAATCTTAAAAAATTTTTTTTTCAGGGGACATAAAATATTCACACTCATCAAAAGATAAAATATTTTGGGTCACCTGGATAGCTCAGTCATTAAGCATCTGCCTTCGACTCAGGTCATGATCCCAGGGTCCTGGGTTCAAGCCCTGCATTGGGCTCCCTGCCCGGCAGGGAGCCTGCTTTTCCCTCTCTCACTCCCCTTGCTTGTGTTCCCTCTCTTGCTGTGTCTCTCTCTGTCAAATAAATAAAATATTTTTTAAAAAGATAAAATATTTTATTTTTTTGAGGTTTATTTCTTTTAGTAATCTCTACACCATATATGGGACTTGAACTCATGATCCAGAGATCAAGAATCACATGTTCTTCCAACTGAGCTAGTCAGGCACTCCAAAAGATAAAATATTTTATTTTAATTTTATTTTATTTATTTTTTTAAAGATTTATTTACTTGGGAGGGGAGCAGAGGGAGAGGGAGAAAGTCCCAAGCCAACTCAGCCTGTAGCCTGAGGTGGGCGCTGGTTCCCAACACTCCAGAGATCACCACCCCAGCTGGAAACCGCGAGTTGGAGGCTTAATGGACTATGCCACCCAGACACCCCAAACAAAATATTTTAAAAGGTTGGGAAATACTCAACTCTGGGATAAATCCTGGCCTTAGCATAGCATTGAAAGCCTTCAGGACTCAACCATCTTCTCAAGAACTCAGCTCCACAGTTTCTTGCTATAGTGAGCTATTTTTTTTTAGACTATTTATTTTTTTGACAGAGAGAGAGAGAGCACAAGTAGGCAGAAAGGCAGGCAGAGAGAGGGGGGAAGCAGGCTCCCTGCTGAGCAGAAAGCCCGATGCGGGGCTCGATCCCAGGACCCCAAAATCATAACCTGAGCCAAAGGCAGAGCCTTTAAACCACTGAGCCACCCAGGCGCCCGTATAGTGAGCTATTCTTGCTGTATTTGTTGTTTCTAACATGGCAGGCCCTTTCATATCTTGGATCTTGTGCTACTTCCCCTACCTGCAAAGTCTCTTTCCTTCTTGTCCACTACCAATTTCCCAGTGAACCTCCAAAGCCCAGTTCAAACGCTCCCTGCCTCCCCCCTTCTCAGGGTAACCTTCCCTGATATGTTGCTTTCCATTTACATCCTCAAGTTACTTCCTTCTGCCTCTGAAGGTTATCCGGCCACTGTCATTGCAAGGATCACCCTGAAGGTAATTATCTATTTAAAGGTCTCTGGATTAGATTCTACACTAAATTCTAACAGAGCTGGGCCTCTCAGATTCATTCAGAGAACCTACCAATGGGCTCGGCTTAGAATAGAACTGAGGGATGAGTGAATGAAGAAAGAAAATGGATGAGATTCCTGGGAGATAAATGCATAAATCCAACCTTTGGCCTAAGCCCCTGGCCGCGGTCCCCAAAACCCAGTTAGGTAAACTTTGCTTGGGCCGGGACTTCCTACAGCCACCGCTGCCAGTCCCATCCCCCAGTCCATCCCCGCGTGGCAGCGATAGAGGACAGGAGTCTGGATTGAGAGAGCACAGGCTGGTTCCTTTCCGTCAATGTGGGTGGGCCGGAGTCCGATCGTGCCCTCCCCAGGGCTCTCCACCCGGCCGGGGCCCACTACCCTACAGGATGGGACCGCCCCCGCCCAGGATAGCATGAGACCCACCGCCCCGAGAATCCCAGACCCAGACCGCATTACCTGCGGCAGCTAAGGACGGTCCCGGCTGTGGCTCCGCCCCTAACATGGGCGGGGCTAGGATTCTCGCCCCTCCCCCAGACCCGGAAGAGCGCGGCGGCCAACCGCTCTCCAGCTCTCGGCTCCTAGAACCCGGCCTCCAGGGCGTGCCCTTGGAACCCGACCCGGAGAGGTCCTCCTCGCTCTCTTGCTGCCCTCCCGGAGTGTCGGAGTGTCGGCCGGCTGTGTGTGTCTGGGGAACCAAACTGGCTGGCCTTCCCTGGGGCCGTTCCTCCCAGGCGGAGTAAATAAGCCAGGGCTACTTGGAAACCATTTACAAGCGAAATGCTGGGGGCTGGGCGTCCACTTGGACGATCCAAATTCCTTCGGCAGCAGGGCTAGGATATTTTCAGTTCCAGCGGCTGTTGGAAATGGTTTTTGAAAGGGAGAGTTAAAGATGCTTTTCTAGGTGTGAAATCTCCCTGCGTGGTCCTTAGGCCACTTCAACCTTTGGTGCCTTAAACAGCTGACTCATTCCATAATTAGCGTTAGTGACTATGGCAGACACTATGCTGAACCAAATGTGGCCTCTGGCCTCCTGGAGGTTACAGTCTAACTTAGAGAGATGAAACAGAAAAACAAATAACTAGGTACGTTTGCAAAAAGTGCCAGGAATAAAAACTTCAACGAGAGTATTCTCGGGGAAGTTACTTTTCTCTGGGTCTCAGTGTCACCCATCTGGGAAAATGGAGCTATTAAGATTTCTGTCACAAGGTTGTGGTGAGGAATACATGACCTAATGAATATAAAGGGCTCAGTGCCCAGTGGCTAGCACAGAGTTGGTCTTCTGTAGAGCGTAATGCTATTCCTAGCTATAAATGAAGTTTAGACAGCAGTCCTGAGTTAGACTGCTCATTTGCCTTACCTTTGGTCTCCATAACCATAGGTCCCCTGCCCCTTTCCTGAAAATGGAGCGGTGGCTCACTTATGTCTATGTTCCAGGAACCCCACAATCATTTAGGAAGACTGAAACCAGTTGCTGTGTCCTAGGAAATAGAAGAAAACGCTAAGGAAAGAGACCACAGGAGATCCTCAAGAGTAGAGCCATGGTACCCTAGTGGGAACCAGACAGACGTGCTTGGGTTCAAATCCAGGCTCCAGCACTAACCATGTAACCCTGACATTTGGCAAGTCCATTAACTTCTCTGAGCTCCAGTTTCCTCATCTCTAAATTAGGGATGAAAATACCTTGAATACCAATTCTTGAAATTATAATAGGAATTTTTTGACAAAGTGGAATTTGAGGTCTGCTGCTCTCCTCACAGCTCAACTATCCTGTTTCAAACACCTAGAGTCTTTGTGAGTTCCCATACTATTGGAAAAATCTCCACTTCTGTCTTCCACAGAGAATTTTAGGAATATTCAGTAATTCTGGGAGCACTAGGGTGGCCCAGTCGGTTAAGTGTGTGCCTTCGGCTCAGGTCATGATCCCAGGGTCCTGGGATTGAGCACTGTGTCAGGCTCCCTTCTCAGCAGGGAGCCAGCTTCTCCCTCTTCTCCCTGTGCTTGTGCTCTCTCTTGTTATCTCTCTCTCTCTCTGAAATAAAATCTTTTTTTTTAAGATTTTATTCATTTGTTTGACAGAGAGAAAGACATCACAAGTAGGCACAGAGGCAGGCAGAGGGAGAGGGGGAAGCAGGCTCCCTGCCGAGCAGAAAGCCCGATGCGGGGCTTGATCCCAGGACCCCAAGACCATGACCTAAGCCGAAGGCAGAGGCCCAACCACTGAGCCACTCAGGCGCCCCCAAATAAATAAAATCTTAAAAAAAAAAAAAGGAGTATTCAGTAATTCTGCTCTCCTTCAGGAAAGAAAACTAGGACTAGATTGGCTCTGCCACATGTCCATGCACATCTAGATGGAGATTTCTGCTCAGAGCTGCAGAATGCTCTGAGGGATCCAGTGTCTTTTGGCTAGCTCCATTTCAGGGTGCCAAACTGCAGTTGCACATAAGAAAAACTGGAAAAGGTTTGTGGGCAAAATAGCGACCACTTTTCTTTGTGGGACCTATGCTTTATACTAAAAATCACATTTCAGAAATTGCTGGAAGGAACTTTTGAGATCTGTTTTTAAAATAGAAATGGAAAGGGGCACCTGGGTGGCTCAGTGGGTTAAGCCTCTGCCTTTGGCTCAGGTCATGATCTCAGGGTCCTGGGATTGAGCCCCGCATAGGGCTCTCTGCTCATCGGGGAGCCTGCCTCCCCCTCTCTGCCTACTTGTGATCTCTCTCTCTCTCTCTCTCTCTGTCAAATAAATAAATAAAATCTTTAAAAAACAAAATAAAATAAAATAAAATAAAATGGAAATAGAGGCCCAGAGAACTTAAAATGATTAGCCTACATAAATGGCAGAACCAGGAGCCTAGATTTCCTCCTTTGCCAAAGGAAGACTGAAAATACATTCCAGTCAGCAAAATAAATGACCAATGTGTCTATCACTTCTTCTAAGAGGTCACCCAACATTCTGAAGGATGCTTCCCTTCTTTCTCTCTGCTGTGTATATCAAGAGTGAGGTTTACTGAATGAGATGGGGCTACAGGGGGGAGTTTACCAGATGGTTTGGTAATGTGAGGACTGCCACCTGTGATACTTTTATCACCTGCCACTTTTATTACCTACCTGTTCACTGACTTATCAGCAAAGGAAGCAATAATGCTGACGTCATCTCCCCTTCAAGCATATTATAATTTGTAAAGAATGGTCATGTCCATCTCCTTACTTGCCTTCCTTCCCAGTTCTGAGAAAGTATCTTGAGTAGGATTAATTTCCACTTACTGAGGTTCAAAGCTAAAAAGTGAATTGCCAGCTTTCTAAAGAGGACTGTATTAATAATTTTAAAAAGTCAAAAACAATAGTATCTTTTCCTCATTTGGAAATTTTTCTCCAAGAAATTCTGAACATGTCATCCTTACACTTTTTTCCCCCTAAAATTTTAAATGTTACCTCTTCAGAAAGGCCTTTCCTGTCCACATAATACTAAGAGCTAACATTCACATTGCACTCACTCTGTACATGATATCGTTTAAGCCCTTTCTATATACTACTAACTCTATTAAACCTTAAGACAAGCCTATAAGGTGTTAATCTTATCATCTGCATACAATATGATGACAATTATTATCTCCATATAGAAGCCGAGAAAACTGGAGTACAGAAAGGATAAATGATTTTGCAAAAGTCACACTATGAGTAATGGAGCCTGGACTTGAACTCTGGCCAGCTGGTGCTAGAGTTTGCACACTTTACCTCTACTATATTGCCAACCTAAAGTAGGCCTCTTACACTCCATTTTTCTTACAGTACCCTTCTTTCCCTTTTAGGCACTAATCACACTTTGCAATTAGGATTTGCTCCTTTATATGTATTTTGTTTGTCTCTGTAAGACTGTAAGCTCCATGAGGGCAAGGATCATATCTGTCTCATTCATGTTATAAGTGCTATATAACTATTTGTTGAATAAATGAAGACATGTATGCTTATGGGCATCATTAATCCTGCAACAAACTTTTAAAAATTAATTTTAGGGGTGCTTGACTGGCTCAGCACTATAGAGCATTTGACTCTTGATCTTTGGGTTGTGGGTTCAAGCCCAATGTCGGGTGTAGAGATCACTTAAAAATAAAATCTTCAGGGGATGCCTGGGTGGCTCAGTCGTTAAGCATCTGCCTTCGGCTCAGGTCATGATCGCAGGGTTCTGGGATCGAGCCCGCATTGGGCTTCCTGCTCTGCGGAAAGCCTGCTTCTCCTTCTCCCACTCCCTCCGCTTGTGCTCCCTCTCTCACTGTCTCTCTCTCTCTCTCTGTCAAATAAATAAATAAATAAATAAAATCTTTTAACCCGCTGAGCCACCCAGGCGCCCCAATAAATAAAATCTTTTAAAAAATAAAAAAACAAAATCTTAGGGTCCCTGGTTGGCTCAGTAGTTAAGTGTCTGCCTTTGGTTTGGGTCGTGATCCTGGGGTCTGGGATCGAGCCCTGCAGTGGGCTTCCTGCTTAGTGGGAAGCCTTCTTCTCCCTCTCTCAGTCCCTCTGCTTGTGTTCCCTCTCTCGCTGTCTCTCTCTCTCTCTCTCTGTCAAATAAATAAATAAAATTTAAAATAAAATAAAATCTCTGGGGGCACCTGAGTGGCTCAGTCAGTTGGGTGTCTGCCTTCAGGTCAGGTCATGATCTTAGGACCTTGGGATCGAACTCCGCATCAGGCTCCCTGCTCGGTGGGGAGCCTGCTTCTTCCTTTTACTCTGCAGCTCCCCCTCCTTGGTCTGTCTCTGTCAAATAAATAAAAATCTTTAAAAAATAAAAAATAAAATCATCAAACAAAATTTAAAAAAATTAATTTGGGGGCGCCTGGGTGGCTCAATCAGTTGGGAGTCTGACTCTTGACTTCTGCCACGGTCGTGATCTCAGGGTCATGAGATTGAGATTTTAAAGATTTTTTTTTCTTTTTTTCTTTTTTTATTTTTTTTCTTTTTCTTGAGATTTTAAAGATTTTATTTATTTATTACTTATTGAGACTTTAAAGATTTTATCTTGAAGTAATCTCCACACCCAATGTAGGGCTTGAACTCACAACCCTCAGATCAAGAGTCGCATGCTCCACTGACTGAGCCAGCCAACCCACCCCCCCCCAAATGCATTTAGAGCAAGAGGATTCAGGCCAGGGTCATTTGAACAAATATTGAGCACATGCTACTATTGGGTTATAGTAACTGGTCTCCTAACTGGTCTCTCTTCTGCAACCATTGCCTAATACAGTCTCATACAGCAGCCAGAGTGATCCTTTTAAAATGAGTTACACATGTTATTCCTCTGCTCAAAATTCTGCAGTAACTCCCCATTAGATTAAAAGTAAAAATGTTCTTTTTTCTCATCCCTTCTCCTCTTGCTCCAACCACACTAATCTTGCCATTTCCAAGATTCCATCTAGATATGCTTCCATCTTCCTGCCTCTGTGTTAGCCTCTTCCCTCTGATTGCCTTCAAGCATTTGAATGGCTAACTCCCTTACCTCTTTATTGGTTCTCAGAAATGCATCACGCCATCTCCCTTACACTGCTTTTTTTTTTTTTTTTAAGATTTTTATTTATTTATTAGAGAGCGAGAGACTGAGAATGAGAAGGGAGAAGGTCAGAGGGAGAAGCAGACCTCCCGCAGAGCCGGGAGTCCGATATGGGACTTGATCCGGGGACTCCGGGATCATGACCTGAGCCGAAGGCAGTTGCTCAACCAACTGAGCCACCCAGGCGCCCTACACTGCTGCTTTTTTCCTTCTCTCTAGCACTTATCACTTCCTAATATGCTATGCAGTTATTATTTTATGTTCTTCCGTCTCTTCTAGAATGTAGTACAGATTGAGGATAGGGATCTTTATTTTGCTTTCTAAATTTCCTAAGTGCCTACAACTGTACCTGGCATATAGTTGGTGTTCAATAAATAGCTGTTAAATGAACGACTGTTCACGATATATTATGTGCCAGGTCCTGGGTTTGCTGTTTGTTGTTTTTTTGTTTTTTTCTTCACTGACGGTAGAACAGAAGACTCCCTGCACTCAAGAGACTCACACTGAAGCATATTTAAACCAGGTAGACCTATGTTCCGGTCTCTGCTCCCCTGCCTAGTCCCTCTGAGTTATGGGGCATGTTACTTAACCTCTCTGAACCTTGCTTTCCTATCAACTGTTATGAAGATTAAACGGAAAAACAGCATTTATATAGCATTTAGCGTTAGAAATCCGTAATGAGCGTTTCCCTCCCCTCCGGCGCTGCAAAATTGGTAGCCTGAGGTCTCTACCACAAGCTTAGGCAAGGTTTTCACAAGGACTTTTAAAGGTACAAACAGGTTAACTATGCCCAGGCTTACCCAATTTTTAACTTTAGATGTTCTGGTGAGAGGATGCTTAAAAGGGTCGAAGTGAGAAACCAAGGAATGGCTAGTGTCATCTACTTTGTTTTGTTTTGTTTTGTTTTGTATCAGAAAAGCTTCGCTGGGCCCACAGAAGTTAAAGTCTAAAAGGAAGGGAAGGGGAGAAAAAGCGGGGTAACCAGCCACTACTGAAAACTACAAATCCCAGTACTCCCCGCGGCAAAAAACTACGGGTTCCAGCAGGATTCACTGTCTGGACCAGGGGTACATCCAGGGACCCGCAGCCTGGGTTCAGCAGGGAAGAGCGTGTGGCGTGCGGAGGCAGCGGGGAGAATCGCATCAACTTTTACGCCGATGCGCAGACGCCTCTCACGGGCCGGACATGACGTAGGAAGAGTTCCGGCTTCGGCCTCCGCCGCTGCCGCCGCCGCTACTAGAGCCAGTGCTGCTGCCGCCGACGCCGCCGGGGCTTGTTATTTCTAAAATGGCGCCCCTAGACTTGGACAAGTATGTGGAAATAGCGCGGCTGTGCAAGTACTTACCGGAGAACGACCTGAAGGTGAGCCCGGCCGGGGCGGGAGCGCGGCTTGCGGGGCTCGCCCCTTCCGGCAGTGGGGCGCCGCTGGCCCGCCCTTCCTCTCTCCGTGGGACCCCCGCCGGCATCCCGTCGGGTCCGATCCTGGCGGTGGGCCTAACGCGGGGCGAAGCGACCGGGTCCGACCTGGCGTCACGCGGAGAGCGGGGGAGCCCGAGTCCCCCGAATGCTGTCCCGGTTCCCTCCGTGGGGATCCCGAGGGATGTCGCGGCCTCTGTCCCAGGGTTGCCCCTCCTGGCCTTCGGGCTACCCCAGGGCTCTGAGCCCTGACAGCTTTGCGTGGAGGACTCCTCTCCGCTCACCCCGACCCGGGTCTCCCGGAGGCCGACCGAGCCCCAGCGGACAATGCCCTCGGAATGGGGTCATCCCCCAGAGGTGGTGACAGGAGCGCGGGGTGGCCGGCGTCTGACAGGAGATGCCGCCAGCTCCCGGAACGCGGCCTCAGTGTGTTTAGGTCCCTGCGGAAGGGGAAGACTGTGGGCCAGAGCGGTTTGGTAGGGCTGTCAGAGAACGTCAGCTCGCCCCTCTTTCCGTACCGTCCTCCCAGTCGCTTGTTACGAGTGTTGCTTTAGTTCTGTTAATTCAGATAGGAACCCATTTTCCAGTACGTTGTTCAGCTAATTTCAGTGGATAAAGTAGTAGGCCCTCAATACAAATAATTTCATGCCTCGTAAGTTGTTTCCTTATAATCCCCTCCCTTTTTAAAGATTTTATTTATTTATTGGAGAGAGGGAGAGAGAATGAGAGAGAAAGCAGGGCGCCAAGAGTGAGAGGGAGAAGCAGACTCCCTGCTGAGCGGGGAGGCCTACGTGGGACTCGATCCCAGGACTCCAGGATCATGACCTGAGCCGAAGGCAGTCGCTTAACCAACTAACTGAGCCACTCATAAGTCTTTCTTAACTGAAGATTTCCTTTTCTTGGTTTCCCAAAGGAGAGGAGTTGTTCCTTGCAAATGCCTAGTATGTGGGGTAAAGGAATGAATGTAAGAGAAAAGGCATGTAAGTTTTTGGTATATTGCTTTTCTGAGAAGTGTTTTCATGCACAGCGCTTAGGTGTCTGACAGTGTTCAACGGTCAGTGCTAGTGCCTGTTTTACTTGTTCAGTTAACTTTGATTTGCTTTGTGGTTAGTGGGCAAACTGTTGGTAGTTTTTTTTTTTTTTTCCTTTAGTCTGGATGTAAAGCAATTTATTTTCGTAAATTCTTTCTCAAGGAAGAGATTGCTGGTTTTTTCTTTTGCTCTGTTCATACAGGAAGTTGATATTTAACATCAGTCAACAAATATGCAAAATGTTTAAGGTCACACTAGCTCTTATGGATGTAACTTAATTGTACTTACATGTTAATTATATGTGCCATATAATGGGGAGGCGTTCTTGTGCATTTTCCCCTTCTTAATAGGATACTTTGATTAAAATGAGGACAAAGCCAATACTAGCAATGCAGCTTTTTAAAAAAGATTTTATTTATTTATTTATTTATTTATTTGACAGAGAGAGAAAGAGAGAGAGAGAGAGGGATTACAAGTAGGCAGAAAGGCAGGCAGAGAGAGAGAGGGGGAAGCAGGCTCTCTGCTGAGCAGAGAGCTGGAAGGGGGGCTTGATCCCAGGACCCTGAGATCATGACCAGAGCCGAAGGCAGAGGCTTTAACCCACTGAGCCACCCAAGCACCCCAGCAATGTAGTTTTTATTTATGCTCATCTGAGTCCTTCAGATATTAGTTTTGTGTCTTCCTTCTGTTTATATGCACCGAGAATACAACCAACATTGAGACCTAATTCACGGAAAACTAACCAGATGTCTTTTGGTAGCATTGTTAATTCCATAGATCAAGTTGATTTTCTCGAATCAGTGATTCAATGTGGAATTTTCTGTTTTTTAGCACAAGTAAAGCCTTTACTTTAAAAACTTACTTTAAAAGTGAAGTTTTGAGCTTTGTGTTTTTAATGAATAAAATGTTGCTTATTATAGTGTGTCTTGATATTAACTTGAGATTGGCTATATAATTTGGAAGATAATCAGTTGGATTGGATTTTCTTTAGATCTTTTAGTTTGATAAACATTGGATTTCCTTCCCACCTTAAGGAAGTAGAGGTATTAAACCATTTCATTTCCCTTTGCAACACTATTGGGCTATACGTGTGTATATCTGTTTCTTTTTTTTCCCCCTAAATAAATTTAATTAATTGATTCATTAATTTATATTAACATATAATGTATTACTTGCTTCAGGGGTACAGGTCTATAAATCATCAGTCTTACACAATTTACAGCACTCACCATAGCATATACCTTCCCCAATGTCCATAACCCAGCCACCCTATTCCCCCCTCCCTGCCCTCCAGTTTGTTTGTCTCCCTCTCTGGTCCTATCTTGTTTAATTTTTTCCCTCCCTGCCCCCTTGACCCCCCACCTTGCCTCTCAAATTCCTCATATCAGAGAAAGCATATGATAATTGTCTTTCTCTGATTGACTTATTTTGCTTAGCATAATACCCTCTAGTTCATCTACATCGTTGCAAATGGCAAGATTTCTTTTTTGATGGCTGGATAGTATTCCATTGTATATCTGTTTCTTAATAAACTTTTTTGGGCGCCTGGGTGGCTCAGTTGGTTGAGCGAGTGCCTTCAGCTCAGGTCATGATCCCGGAGTCCCGGGATTGAGTCCCATATCGGACTCCCAGCTCTGCGGGAAGTCTGCTTCTCCCTCTGACCTTCTCCCCTCTCATTCTCAGTCTCTCTCTCTCTAATAAATAAATAAAATCTTTAAAAAAAACAACAACTTTTTTTTCAGTCTTCTGGGCAGGTAGTGGGAAAAAAACAATTTTGAGTTTTTCTCTGTAAGTAGAGGCTTTTGTCTTCGAAATGGTTTTATCAGCTGAATTTAGTTGTGCTGTTCATGTCTGGTATATTTTTAAAGAAACTTAATTTTGTTTCTACTTCTTGGCATGAAATAGAAACTAAAATTAGATAAGCCAAGAAAGTATTCCAGGAGCACCTTTTCTGAAGCTTTAGAGCCAAAATGAAAGATCAGAGGAAGAAAAATCATTGGAGCCACTTATGGTTATTATGGTAAAGATTTGTTCTAATAGAAAAGATGACAGCAATTCACCAGTGTTTTTAATTTGAGTAGAAGTTGGAGGTACTAAGTGAACTGAGTGCATAGGATGTTCTACGTCTAAATATGATTTCTCTATATCTAAATTGGAAGCGGTCAAATCATTAGTACTGGATTGAATCTGCATAACTGTTAGTAGGAATAAAGGTGAAATATACGAAGGTAAGTGGGACAAAACATAACCTTTCTTAAAAAAGGGCTCAAGTGGCTCTCATCCACGGTAAAGATTTTGGAGAGGATCATAGGAGATAGAAATTCCGTATCTGGCCAACTGGAAGAATGAATGATAAAAGGCAGATGTATTGAATACTCAAGAATTTTGGTGGGGGAAGGGTTCTATAACTTGGGGATTGTTTGATCTCTTGGACAGTTCTTAAAGATGACATGCAGGTAAAGTGCAATTCCATAATAACCACTTTTATGAATTAATAGTTTATGTAATCTTTTCAGATTCACTTTTATGTTTAGTCTGAGCCATTTTTGAGTTCGTCATATAAGGCTACTTGCTCAGCGAAGTTATACCTTGCTTGAAATGCTTCCATAAGGCTTCCAAAAATTCTCCTTTGCTTTTTTCCTGAGATTTAGTGAATAGCCTTTTACACTTCCTCATTCCAGACTCTGATTTTTTAAAATATTTTATTTATTTATTTGACATTTCTATATCCTTCCTGGAACAAATTAACATTTTTTTTCTTTTAAGATTTTATTTATTTATTTGACAGACAGAGAGATCACAAGTAGGCAGAGAGGCAGGCAGAGAGAGAGAGGGGGAAGCAGGCTTCCTGCCGAGCAGAGAGCCCGATGCAGGGCTCGATCCCAGGACCCTGAGATCATGATCTGAGCTGAAGGCAGAGGCTTTAACCCACTGAACCACCCAGACACCCCAGACTCTATCTGATTTTATAGATTCTCATCATATATGGTAGTCTTTATCCTTCCAGACTTGCAATCTGTTAGTCTTATCACTCACCTTAGTGTTTGTTTCATTGATCATTCATAAACCCATAGTGCTGGGTTTCATTGATCAAATCCAGATTGTTTTTTTGTTGTATCTTTTTCAGGTACTGTAAGGAAAACCAACCACAATGTGGCAGTAAGGGACATACTATGGCATTGTATAGGCTAGAAGAGTGTTGTCAGTGTTTTCAAGACCCTTTCTGATAGTACTTGGTATTTTGTCTTTCGGGTGACAGCATTCCTCTATATCTTATGAAACAGCCTACAGCAGTGCTGTCTGATAGAAATAAAATGCTCAGAAAGATGAGCCTTCAATGGCCACATTTAAGAAAAAATAGAAAGGAACAGTTGAAATGAATTTTAGTAATATTTTATTTAACTCAAGTGCAACTTGTAATCAATATAAAATTATTAATGTAATATTTTGCCCTTTTTTTGGTACTATCTGTGAAATGTGTATATTTTACATTTATGACACATCCCAGTTTGGACTAGCCACATTTCAGGTGCTCAGCAGTTACATGTGGCTGTAGGTGTTCTATTGGAAGGTGCACATCTCTAATGACTCCCTAGTCCCTTTTTTAGAATTTCAGAGCTAAGAGAGAATCAGAGTTCTTCTAGTTCCATACCTTTCTTACTTTACTGAGGGTATACTGAGCTTCATTGAGTGTATGATCTGCCTGAGGATGTGCACCTGATCGATGAATTAAGTTGGAAAGCTTCTTGTGCAGACTCTTTCTGATACAGCTAATAGCTGTTTGTGTGTGTGTGTGTTTTTTTTTTTTTTTTTGGTATGATGACAAATAGCATGCTTTTCTAAGTATACCTTCCATTCATCACTTTTTTTTTTTACCTTCCATTCTAGGTACATTGGACTGTTCCCTTCTGACAGCATGCCCTGTACTTTTCTCTGTCTTTGTTTCTGCTCAGTCTGCTTCTATCACCTAGTTTTTAAAAAATACTTACATAACACAAATAAAAACTCACTTAATACTCTATGAGTTGGGTACTAATATTTGCCCCATTTTATAGATAAGTAAGCACAGACAGATTATAAGTTTCTTTCCACAGTTATACAACTAGTAAGTGGAGGAGCTGGTATTCAAACCTAGGTAGTCTGGGTCCAAGAGTTACATCTGTAACTACCATTTCTGTTTTCTCTATTCAGTACCCTCCATGTCCCCTTAGAGTTCTGCCTCAGATGCCACTTTCTCCATGCAGGGCTCCTGGATTCCTCAGTCAGAATTATTAGCAATGATTAGAATGTACATAGCTGCTTACAGTTTTCAGAAGTACCTTCATGTCCATTCTATCATTTACATGATCCTTTTGTGTGGCAGAACAAATAGCAGAGCAGGACTTGAAGTTTATGTGGGTTTTGCCCACATAACTTGCTATTTATTTGCTATTAAATAAATAGCTATTTGCTATTTGCTATTAAAAATTCTCACTTTTGGGGGCACCTAGGTGGCTCAATTGGTTAAATATCCGACTCTTGATCTCAGTTTAGGTCTTGATCTCAGGGTGGTGAGTTCAAACCCCAGGTTGGGCTCCATGCTAGGGTTGAAGCCTACTTAAAAAAAAAAAATCCCATTTTTTCCCTATACTGACCTTTGTCCTATAGCACCTTATTGCTCCATTTTACCACTTTGTGTTGTGTGATAGCAAATATGTCTGTATCCACGATTAGATTAGAAGCTTCTTGAAGGCTAGGATCATACTTATTTTTGTGTTCTCCATAGTCTTAGAACACTGTCTCGTATGTGATAGACAAACAGTTAAGGTTTGTTGAATCTAATTGTATACTGTTCTATAACATTTCTTCAGATGTCTCCTTGTGTCAAGTACTGTACCCTATGGGTGCTAGGGACAGAATCTGATACTTCTCTGTGAGGGGCTCTCAATATAATGAAGGAGATAGAAAGGTAAACAAATGATTGTTGCGTGGTGTGTTAGGTGCTATAATAGAGGGCTGCTCAGGATATTGAGGAACATATTAAAAGCAGCATCTAACTGGAACTAGAGGCAATTTCACCAAGGAGGAGTAATGAGAGGATGAGGAGAGTGTGTTTAGGTAGACAAAACAGGAAGGAAAGAATGTGCTAGCAGAACAAATACCATATGCAATGGTATAGCTTAATCTGAAAGAACATGGCTGGTTCAGGGAACTTGAAGTAGTTTGGTATGGCTGGAGGTGGTGCTGGGAAGGCAGGCAGAGGCAAAATCATGGAAGACTAGGCTGATAAACTTTTTTGTCTTTCAGGTAGTATATGGAGAAACACTTTGAAATGCTTTTATATTTTAGGGAAAAACAAATCATACTGTGACTTTGGGATGTTGTTTAAAATGTAGCTAACTGGGGTGCCTGGGTGGCTCAGTGGGTTAAGCGTCTGCCTTCAGCTCAGGTTGTGATCTCAGGGTCCTGGAATCAGGCCCCATGTTGGGCTCCTGGCTTGGTGGGGAGTCTCCTTCTCCCTCTTCCTCCTCCCCTTCCCCAACTTGTGCTCTCTCTCTCTCAAATAATAAAATCTTAAAAAATAAAGTGTAGCTAACTAAAAAGAAAAGTAGATTCAAAGAAAGCTATTACAGGGATACACTGTTGTATGTGGTAGGAATATGACAAAAATCATAAAGATGGTATCTGAGTAGAGTTTTGGAAACACTGCCATAGACAAGAGGAGTGCTCTTGAGAAATTTTTTTTTACGTTTTTTTTTATTAACATATAATGTATTATTTGCCCCAGGGTACATGTCTGTGATTCGTTAGGCTTACACATTTTACAGCACTTACCATAGCACATACTCTCCCCAATGTCCATAACCCTACCCCCCCCCCCCCCCACCTCCCAGCCACCCTTAGTTTGCTTCGTGAGTTTAGGAGTCTCTTATGATAGGTTTGTCTCCTTCCCCATCCCATCTTGTTTCATTTCTCTCCCCCACCTCCCCACAACCCCCTGCCCTGCCTCTCAAATTCTTCATATCAGAGCGATCATGTGATAATTGTCTTTCTCTGACTGACTTATTTCGCTTAGCATAATACCCTCTAGTTCCATCCTCGTCGTTGCAAATGGCAAGATTTCGTTTCTCTTGATGGCTGCATGGTATTCCATTGTATATATATACACCACTTCTTCTTTATCCATTCATCTGTTGATGGACATCTAGGTTCTTTCCATAGTTTGGCTATTGTGGACACTGCTGCTGCTATAAACAGTCGGGTGCATGTGCCCCTTCGGATCACTGCATTTGTATCTTTCTTGAGAAATTTTTAAGGAGGACCATGATAGTAGATTTTAGAAATATGGTTTTGGCAGCATTTGTGGACCATGGTTTGGAATGGACAAAACTGTCATAGAAGCAGTAGGCCAGGTGACATGATAATTTAAAGTAAGGCAGTGACAAATGATTGTGGTGTTTAAAAGGAGATGGGGACTCCTGGCTGGCTCAGGTAGAAAAGCATGCTGCTGGATCTCTGGGTCATGAGTTCAAGCCCCACACTGGGTGTACAGATTACTAAAACACACACACACACACACACACACCCAAAACTTTAAAAGGAGATGAAGAAGGCATCCTAGGACCTGTTGACAGGTTAGGTCTAGGTTATGAGGAAGAGAGAAGAGTTCAGTGTAATTTCAGTTTCAGGCGTAGATTACTTAGTAAATACTGTAACGAGATTAAAGAATGCAAGGGCATTTGGTTTGGGCTATACTGAGTTTGAGATGCTGCCAAGTCAAGATACTGAGGTAGAGATGTCCAGATCTGTTGGATTTGCAAGGTTATGTAACAAATATATATATTTTTAAGATTTTATTTATTTATTTGACAGAGAGAAAGAGATCACAGGTAGGCAGAGGGAGAGGGGGGAAGCAGGCTCCCTGCGAGCAGAGAGCCCATGTGGGGCTTGATCCCAGGACCCCGAGACCATGACCCAAGCCAAAGGGAGAGGCTTACCCCACTGAGCCACCCAGGCGCCCCCAAATATATTTTTTTAAGATTTTATTTATTTGACAGAGAGGAGAGAGATCACAAGTAGGCAGAGAGGCAGGCAGAGAGAGAGGGAGAAGCAGCCTCCCCGCTGAGCAGGGAGCCCGATGCGGGGCTCGAACCCAGGACCCTGAGATCACGACCTGAGCCGAAGGCAGAGGCTTAACCCATTGAGCTACCCAGGTGCCCAACAAATATTTTTTGATTGTCAAATGTGCTCCAGACACCAATAGCTCTAACAGTAGTAAACTCAGGAGAAAGTTCTGTACCATTGATGCTCAGCTGGGGTGATTTTGCCTCTGAGAGGATCCTTAGCAGTGTCTGGAGACATTTTTGATTATCACAGCTAGGGAGTTGCAATATAGGTATATCTGACATGGGTATAGATGTCAGATACGGTGCTGAACATCCTATAACGAATAGGACAGCAGCCCCCCCTACAAGAAAGAATTATTGGTAGTGCCATGGCTGAGAAACTCCGGCTTAGACTAATGATATGGATGTTTCCTCCTGGATTGTAAGGGTGTGAATATTTTTGTTTTGGATTCCAGCTCCTCATTCCCAGTGATTTGTATTATAGTAGAAATTCTAGACAAAAAAAAGAAAAGAAAAGAAATTATATACAAAGGGTATGTAAAGAATAATTTTAGATAGATTTTTATTTCTTAAGCCAAGCGATTTTATAAATACTAGTATGTTAAAGTAAATAAAAGAAATGGTATGTTTTAGCTAGCAGGGTCAGCTAAACAAAGAATCACAAAAATTTAAAACCTGGTGTATTTGAGGAACAAGAGGGGACAGAGACAGGAGCAGAGAATAGAATGGAACCCTGAGTATCTTGAAGAAAAGGTAGAGAAGGGAAATAGGGTCTTCTAAAATGGTGGCTACGAACCCCTATTTGTTCAAGAATTGGGAACTAATTGGACATTGTGGGGAGAGATGGGTATAGTTTGCCCTAAAGTTGGGTAAGATTGAGAATCTTGCCTCAGAGACTATTTTGGAGCAGTACCAACTAAGCAGTAGAACAAAGCTGTGAAGGGCTTTGGAAGAAGGGACCATGTGTCTTCCCTCATGGCAAGGCTAGGCTCTCTGAGGCCACTGTGTGTGTAGTTGGCTGATTTATATAGAATTTGTATTTGAGATTTTGTGGACTTATTTTTGCGTGTGCTTGGTTTGGACGTGTAAGCTTCTGCTGACCTGGAGAGATGAGAGGCAATGACTTTGGCTTAGAGACTCAACTCTTTAAATCTTCACTTGGAACTGCAGAAGTGGCACTGACAGGAGACAGCTGTTATTTTACTCAAGGTAGTGCGCGTGGTCTTGGGTTGAAGATGCTGCGTAAGTAGTTTACATGTGTTCCCTAGGTACTCATCAGCTTTTGAGATTGGCAAGGTTTCACAGTAATGTTCTTGAGTTTGTGGTGTACTGTTACTTTCAGGTCAGCACTGGAGGATGTGGGCCAGTCAGCAGGCTGACTTGCAGTTTAAGGGGCATTATGGGCTAGGAGAGCCAGACATATGTGGGTGTAAATTCTAGCACATTTCACATATGGGAATCATGGAGTCCCTCAGGAATCTGTGCTGTGATTAGTTTCAAAAATGTTAATTTGTGGGGCGCCTGGGTGGCATTAAAGCCTCTGGGTTAAAGCCTCTGCCTTCCGCTCAGGTCATGATCTCAGGTCCTGGGATCGAGCCCCGCATCAGGCTCTCTGCTCAGGAAGCCAGCTTCCCCCTCTCTCTCTGCCTGGCTCTCTGCCTACTTGTGATCTCTCTGTCTGTCAAATAAATAAATAAAATCTTAAAAGAAAAAAAATGTTAATTTGTTCCAGTAAGTATATAGAAATGTTTTACAAAGGTGTATTCAATATAGCAAGATAAATTACATATAGTATAAGTAAGAAAAATGAGACAAAGAGAATGTAAAGATTGGAAACCAAGAGGGAGCCAGCGGTAAAAGTAAGAATTGTATATAAAATAAAAGCTGTGATGGCCAGATTACTTCTTTGAGATTAAGCCCTGAGCTTTCAAGGAGTCTACTGAGAGATAGAAACTGATCAGCTGGGGCACCTGGGTAGCTTAGTGGGTTAAAGCCTCTGCCTTCGGCTCAGGTCATGATCTCAGGGTCCTGGGATCAAGCCCGCACCGGGCTCTCTGCTCAGCAGGGAACCTGCTTCCCCCTGCCTCTCTGCCTACTTGTGATCTCTCTCTCTGTCAAATAAATAAATAAAATCTTTAAAAAAAAAAAAAAAAGAAACTGATCAGCTAAAAAATTCACCAAGTCTAAAAGATAACAAACACAAGCTTCTCAGGAAATCACATCTATCCTTGATAGAGGGAGCAGAGACGTTCCTCCCCTGGGTCCTCCTTGAAGGTAACTGTTTAATAACAGCATCCTGTGCATCTTGTTTATAGTCTACATGATGACAAGCTCTGTTCCTGTAATGCCCCTTATCACAGGTGGATAGCACAACATTAAAGTGTAATTTGGGAAAAAGCAATTGGGAAAGGAGGGCAGTATAATGCAGGGTGATGACAGGCCTCCCTAAAGGATAGTTTGGCTTATTTCAGGGTGGAGTTTATGGTAGGTTTATTCCTTTCCTTTCCTTTTTCCTTTTCCTTTTCCTTTTCCTTTTCCTTTTCCTTTTCCCTTTCCTTTTCCCTTTCCCTTTCCTTTCTTTCTTTCTTTTTCTTTCTTTCTTTCTTTCTTTCTTTCTTTCTTTCTTTCTTTCTTTCTTTCTTTCTTTCTTTCTTTCTTTCTCCTCCTTTCTTTTCTTTTTTCCCCTTCCTTCCTTCCTTCCTTCCTTCCTTCCTTCCTTCCTTCCTTCCTTCCTTCCTTCCAGATTTTATCCATTTATTTGACAGAGAGAGAGAGACAGCGAGAGAGGGAACACAAACAGCGGGAGAGGGAGGAGCAGGCTTCCCACCAAGCAGGGAGCCCAATGTCGGGGTTGATGCCAGGACCCTGGGATCATGACCTGAGCCGAAGGCAGACACCCAACGACTGAGCCACCCAGGCACCTCAATAAATAAAATAAAAAAAATTTTTTTTAAGTAAGCTCTGTGTCCAATGTGGAGCTTGAGCTCAGGACCCTGAGATCAAGAGTCACATGCTCTACCTACTGAGCCAGCGAGGCACCCATAAAATTAACTTTTAAAGGGGTGTGTGAGTGGCTCAGTTGGTTAAGTGTCCAACTCTTGATTTTGGCTCTGGTCATGATCTTGGGGTCATGAGATCGAGCCCTGCATCAGACTCTGTGCACTCAGCACAGAGTCTGCTTGAGATTCTCTCTACCACTCCCTCTGCCCCTCCCCTCTGCTCTCTCCCTAAAATAAATAAATAAAAATATTTTTAAAAATAAAAAAATTAACTTTTAAAGTGTACAATTCAGTGGGTTTTAGAATATTCAGAGTTGTGCAGCTATCATCATAGTCAGTGTTTGAACATTTTTATTACCCCAAAGAGAAATTCCGTAACTGTAGCAATAACTTCCCATTTCCCCCTTATCTTAAACCTGAGGCATAGGCAGCCACTAATCTACTTTCTATCTCTATGGATTTGCCCATTCTGAATGTTTTAAGTTGAATCATATAGCATGTGGCCTTTTATGACTGGTATAATGTTCTCAAGGCTCATCTACTTTGTAGCATGTACCATTACTTCATTTTGTTCTGTGGTTCAATGATATTTCATTGTATGGTTGTACCACATTTTGTTAATCCATTCATCTGTGGATGGACACTTGAGTTGTTTCTACTTTTTGGCTATTGTGGATAATGCTGTAGTAACACTGGTGTAAAGATACCTGTTCAAGTCCCTGATTTCAATTCTTTTGGCTTTATACCTAGGTGTGGTAGTCCTGGGCATGTGGTAATTCTCTTTAGCATTTTGAAGAACTGCCAGACTGTTTTCCATAGTGGCTATCCCATTTTACATTCCTGTCAGCAATGTGTGAGGATTTCTGTTTCTCCACATTCTTGCTAGCACTTGTTATATTTCATTTTCATTTTTATTTGTTAAGATTTTATTTATTTATTTGACAGGGACAGAGAGACATCGAGAGAGGGAATACAAGCAGGGAGGATGCGAGAGGTAGAAGCAGGCTTCCTGCTGAGCAAGAAGCCTGACACAGGGCTCGATCCCTGGACCCTAGGATCATGATCTGTGCCAAAGGCAGACGCCCAACAACTGAGCCACCCAAGCACCCCTTTTTTCATTTTTTAAAAACTTGTAGTCACCCCAGTATGTGTGAAATGTTATCCCATTGTACTTTTTTTTTTTATTAAAGATTTTATTTATTTATTTGACAGAGAGAGACACAGCGAGAGAGGGAACACAAGCAGGGGGAGTGGGAGCAGGAGAGGGAGAAGCAGGCTTCACGCTAAGCAGGGAGCCTGATGCGGGGCTCGATCCCAGGACCCTGGGATCATGACCTGAGTCGACGGCAGATGCTTGACGACTGAGCCACCCAGGCGCCCCCATTGTACTTTTGATTTGCATTTATTTCCCTAATGACTAATGATACTGAGCATTTTTTAATGTGCTTATTGGCTATTTATATATTCTCTTGGGAAATATGCCTGTTCAAGTCTTTTGCCCATTTTTTTTTTTTTTTTAGATTTATTTATTTGAGAGAGAGAGTGAGTGTGTATGCCTGAGGGGAGGGGCAGAGGGAAAGGGAGAGAGAGAATCCTAAGCAGATTCCCTGCTAAGCAGGGAGCGGCATGCAGGGCTTGACCTCACCACTCTGAGACCATGACCTGAGCCAAAACCAAGAGCTGGGTGCTTAACCAACTGAGCCACCCAGGCGTTCCTTTTGCCCATTTTTTAAATTGAGTTTTTTATGTTTTTGTTGAGATTTAGTTCTCCTTACATTCTGGGTATTGAACCCCTGTCAAATAGATGATTTCCAAATATTTTCTCCCATTCTGTGGGTTGGTTGTCTTTTCCCTTTCTTGATAATGTCCTTAGATCCACACAGGTTTTTTAAATTTTGATGAAGTCCAGTTTATCTATTCTTTTCTTTTATCACTCATGCTTCTTTTTTTTTTTTTTTTTAAGATTTTATTTATTTGTTTTAGAAAAAGAGGGAGAGAGCACACGTGTGAGTAGGGGGGAGTAGGAGAGAGAGAATCTCAGGCTGACTCCATGCTGAGCATGGAGCCTGATGTGGGACCTGATGTCACAATCCTGGATCATAACCTGAGCTCGAATCGAGAGTCCGACACTCAACTGACTGAGCCATGCAGGCGCACCTATCACTCATTCTTTAGACGTATCTAAGACTTCATAGTCAAATCCAAGGTCAAGAAGATTTACCCCTATGTATTCTTCTAAGAGTTTCATAATTTTAGCTCTTCTATTTAGGTCATTCGTGCCTTGTGAATTAATGTTCATAGATGCTGTGAGGTAGGAGTCCAGTTTCATTCTTTTACATGTGGAAATCCAGTTGTCCCAGTACCACCTGCTGGAAAGACTATTCTTTCTGGTAATATGTTTCTTTTCTTTGCTTTATTTTAAGATTTTATTTATTTGACAGAGAGAGATCATAAGTAGGCAGAGAGAGAGGGGGAAGCAGGCTCCCTGCTGAGCAGAGAGCCCCGATGCAGGGCTGATCCCAGGACCCTGAGATCACGACCTGAGCCGAAGGCAGAGGCTTTAACCCACTGAGCCACCCAGGCGCCCCTGGCAATATGTTTTTAATAAGTTTTTTTATATAGGCAATACATTCATATGTTTCCAAACTGAAGGGTATAAAAGACTATAAATGTTAAGTCTTCTTCCCACCTCTGCCCCCAGCACCCAATTCCCTTCCTCATATTGATAGCCAGTGTTGTGTTTCTTATGGATCTTTCCAGAAACAACAGTTTAGGCATGTACAAGTAAGTACAAGCAAGTGTGTGTATGTCTATGTGTGTATATGTATGTTTTTTTCTTTATGAGGTAGCATGTACATTATTTTGCATCTTGCTTTTTTTTTTCAGTTAAGGCTGTTTCCTAGTTTTGACATTTTAGTTTTTTTTTTTCTTAAATGCAGTAACTACTGGAAAATAGGAAGATAATTTACCAACACATCTATTTCCTTCCACAAAGAATAAATATTTTTCATGCTTTTTCATGCTTTTACTTTTTAAAAAGTAAAAGAAATAAAGATGAAAGTGGAATTCCTTTTGTTTGACATCTCCAGCAACTGCTGTTGTATATAGGCTTGGTGTATATCCTTCTAGGTCATGTTTTTTTTTAGGTCTTTTTTTTTTTAAAGATTTTATTTATCTATCTATCTATCTATCTATCTATCTATTTATTTATGAGACAGAGAAAGTGAGAGAGAGCATGAGAGGAGAGAAGGTCAGAGGAAGAAGCAGACTCCCCGTGGAGCTGGGAGCCCCATGTGGGACTTGATCCTGGAACTCAAGGATCATGACCTGAGCTGAAGGCAGTTGCTCAACCAACTGAGCCACCCAGGCGCCCTAGGTCATGTTTTATAATTCAGTGTACATATATATGTAGTAGACTGAGTATATAACCCTGTGTGTGTATCTATAAAACTCTGCAGAGCACTTTGCCTGCACTCTCTTATTTAATTCTCAGAATCTCCAGGTAGGTATCTCTGGATGAGGAAACTTAAGACACAGAGAAAGATCAAGTAACTTGCTCAGGGGTATACAGGTAAGGTAACATACAGTAAGCTAGTTAGAGGTAGAGGTAGAGCTGATATTTGACCTCTGATCTTTTTGGACTTCGAAGGCTGTGCTCTTACCCTCTGAATTATACCATGGTATTAATTGGTATGCCCCTTTTCTTAGAGTATAAAATATTCTGGGAATGGTACTTATTGATTAGGAATAAAGGAGTATTCCCTTTCAGCCCTACTCTGTTTCTCCAAAATTTGACATTTTAGCAGCATCGAACATAGTTGGTTACTCCTCTTTTTCTTTTTTGCTGCCCCTGCCTCCTGATTCCTCTTTTTTTTTTTTTTAAGATTTTTTTTTTTTTTTTAATTTGACAGAGAGAGATCACAAGTAGGCAGAGAGGCAGGCAGAGGAAGAGGAGGAAGCAGGCTCCCCGCCGAGCAGAGAGCCGGATGCGGGGCTCGATCCCAGGACCCCGAGATCATGAGCTGAACGAGATCATGAGCTGAACGGAAGACAGAGGCTTAACCCAGCGAGCCACCCAGGCGCCCCTTCTTTTTTTCTTTTTTTAAAGATTTTATTTATTTATATGAGAGAGTGAGAGAGCATGAATGGGGTGAGGGCAGAGGGAGAAGAGATTTCCTGTGGAGCAGGAAGCCTGACATGGAGCTCTATCCCAGGACTCTAGGATCAGGACTTGAGCTGAAGGCAGATACTTAATTGACTGAGCCATCTAGGTATGCTGATCACTCCTCTTTTGAAACATTTTCTTCACTGGACTTCCAGGATACCACACGCTCATGGTTGCCTTTCTGTCTCACCAAGCTATCTCTTTTGCTTGTTCCTCCTCTTTTCCCTAACTTCTAAATATTGGTATATCTTACAGATCATTTCTTTTCTTTTCTTTTTTTTTAAGATTTTATTTATTTATTTGACACAGAGAAAGAGAGAGAGAGATCACAAGTAGGCAGAGAGGCAGGCAAGAGAGAGGGGGGAAGCAGGCTCCCCGCTGAGCAGAGAGCCCTATGTGGGGCTCGATCCCAGGACCCTGGGATCATGACCTGAACCGAAGGCAGAGGTTTTAACCCACTGAGCCACCCAGGCGCCCCTTACAGATCATTTCTGAACCGAAGGCAGAGGCTTTAACCCACTGAGCCTCCCAGGCGCCCCTTACAGATCATTTCTTGATCTTATCCTTTCTTCTCTTTGTAGCTACAACTATAGTTATCTCTTCTAGGCTCGTCTATGTATGTGTGTATGTATATCCTGACAGTCTCTAAATTGGTCTCTCTGGCTCAGATCCTTTTCCTTGAATTCTGACTCATTTGATCACTTGTTTATAGAACATCTGGGGCACTTAGAAGTATGGTAGGCATCTGAGACTTAATGTGTCAAAATCAGATTCTGACAGCCAAATAGTAGAAACCACCCAAAAGTGTAGCAACTAGTGAATGGATAAGTAAAATGTGATAGATACATACAGTGGAATATTATTTATTTATAAAAAAGAACAAATAACATGTTTCAATATGGAAAAGCATTTTCATTACATGTAACGAAAAGTATTATATTAAGTCGAAGAAGCCAGTCACAAAAGGCCATATATCCAGATGTCCAGAGTGGACAAAGCCATAGAGACAGAAACTAGATAAGTGATTGCCTAGGGCTGTGGGGTGGATTGTAGGAGGAGTCTACCAGTGGGTAGGTACCCAGCTTTTTGAGGGATGAGGAAAGTGTTCTTTTTTTTTTTTTAATTTGTAGCTTTGAGGCATTTTATTATAAAAAGCTGGCACTCATATAAATAGACAATAAACTTAAAATTCATCACATATTTACTTCACTTTTTAGCTTGACCTTCTAGTAAATCTTTAGCTTTATTGATTTTGGCTGCTATATAAGGAGATTCTCCCTTGTCTGGTTGATTTAAAAATATAATTCATCAATGAGCAGCTCTTATTATTTCCTTTATTGGCAGTAGTATGCCTAGTATTAATGCTGCTTCTCGTTTTGTCATTTTGGGTTCTAATCCACTTCTGTAAGCCACCAGTGAAGGCAGATTTTGGTAATGTGGAAAGACTTGTTTCACTTGAGGCTCCGTGTTTCATGGCTTACAAAACATAACCTCCTGCAAATCCTGCAGCAGCAATGGTTAGTCTAGCTGCAGGTCAGTACCATTGTACTGGCCATGGCTCTGGCTCAGCTCCCTGGCCTTCACCGAGAGCAAGGTTCATCCCAGCTCACAGGCCTTAGCCACCAGTTTCTACGCCTCTACCAGACAGTGACATACACAGCCACCACCAGCAAGCACTGAAAAAATTTTCTAAAATTCATTATGATGATGGTTTCCAAGCACCGAGTATACTAAGAAAACAACCGAATTTTGCACTTTGTTTTGATTTGAGTTTAGTTCTTTTAAAAAAAATTATCTGCTCATGCAGGAAATAATTGATAAGCTGGACTTCATTAAAATTAAAAAACTTTTGCTTTGTAAAAGACAAGAGAACAAGAAGACAAGCCACAAACTGGAGAAAATGTTTGCAAAAGACGTATCCGATAAAGGACTTTTATCCATAACATGCAAAGAACTCTTAACACTTAACAATAAGAAAACAAACTGCTCTATTAAAAAATGGGCCAAAGACCTGAGAGGACACCTAACTGAAGAAGATCAACAAATGACAAGCATATGAAAAGGTGCTCCTCCTCATACATCATTGGTGAAATAATTGCAAATTAAAACAATGTTATACCACTGCAAGCCTGATAGAACAGCCAGAATTCAGAACACTGATATCACCAAATGTTGGCAGAGTTGGGGAGCAAAAGGAACTCTCATTCATGCTTGATGGGAATGCAAAATACAAAGTACAGCCACTTTGGAAGATTCTTTGGCAATTTCTTGACAAACTCTTACTGTACAGTCTAGCAGTCATGCTCTTTGCTGTTTACCAAAATTCATTGAAAACTTGTGTGCACCCAAAAACCTATTCATGGATGTTTATGGTAGCATTATTCATAACTGCTAAAATTTGGAACCAACCAACATGTCCCGCAGTAGGTGAATGGATAAACTGGTACATCAAGACAATGGAATATTATTTAGCACTAAAAAGAAATGAGCTATCAAGCCATTAAAAAATATGAAGGGATCTTAAATGCATATTATTAAGTGAAAGAAGCGAATCAGAAAAGTCTACTTATGTATGATTTAAACTGAATGACACTCTGGAAAAGGCAAAACTATGACAGTAAAAAGATCAGTGGTTTCCAAGGTTTGTGAGAGGGAAGGATGAATAGATAAAGCACAGAGGATTTTTAGGGCAGTGAAACTATTCTGTATGATACTATATAATTGTGTATACATGTCATTATACATTTGTCCAAACCCACAGAATGTACACCACGAGTGAACTCTAATTGAGATTATGGACTCTGCATAATACTGATGCATCAGTGTAGTTTCATCAGTAACAAATGTACCACTCTCATATGGAATGTTGATAGTGGAAGAGGCTGTATGTATGTGTTTGTAAGCAGCACGTATATGGGAATTCCCTATACGTCTCAGTCTTACTGTGAACCTAAAACTGCTCTAAAAAATAAATTCTATTTAAGAGAAAACTACAATAAGAAAGTCTTTCCGGGGCGCCTGGGTGGCTTAGTCGTTGAGCGTCTGCCTTCGGCTCGGTTCGTGATCCCAGGGTCCTGGGATTAAGCCCCGCGTTGGGCTCCCTGCTCGGCGGGAAGCCTGCTTCTCCCTCTCCCACTCTTCCTGCTTGTGTTCCCTCTCTCGCTGTGTCTCCCTCTGTCAAATAATAAATTTAAAAAAATCTTAAAAAAAAAAAAAAGAAAGTCTTTCCTTAGCGTCTTAACTATCTCAATAATGACTATTAACATCCTTGCAGTGACTTAAGCCAAAATAATTTTTTAAAGATTTATTTATTAGGGTGCCGCAGTGGCTCAGTTGTTTAAGCCTCTGCCTTCGGCTTAGGTCATGATCCCAGGGTCCTGGTATTGAGCCCCACGTGGGGCTCTCTGCTTAGCAGGGAGCCTGATTCTTCCTCTCCTTCTGCTTGCCGCTCTGCTTGCTTGTGTGCGCGCTCTTTCTCTTTCTGTCCCTGTCAAATAAATTAATAAAATCTTTATTTGAGGATTGAGGATTTATTAACTTATTAGTGAGAGAGAGAGAGAGCACACCATTGGGGGGAGGGACAGTGGGAGAGAATCTTCAAGCAGACTCCCTACTGAGCGCAAAGCCCAATGTAGGGCTCGATCTCATAACTCAATGTAGGGCTTGATCTTTGGTCATGACCTGAGCCAAAACCAAGAATTGGATGCTTAACTGCCACCCTGGTACCCCTTAAGCCAAAAACATCGAGTCACCCTTGAATCCTTTCTTTCAATGCTTTCTTTCCAATTGTTCTCAAATCTAGTGGATGTTGCATTCAGAAAACATCTAGACTCTGTTCAGTTGTGACCATTTCCTACTTTTACCTAGATTATTGTAGAAACCCCCATAAGTGGTGTCCCTGCTTCTGCCTTTACCTCTTTCCTATCCCTAAGTTCATCATAGCCCATAAAACATAGCAGACAAGATCATAAACACTCCTCTGCTTAGGGCCTCCCAATGGCTTCCTGTTAAAAGCCAGGTCCTTACATTCACTCCCAAGAACCTAAAAATTTTCTGCGGTGCTCTCCTGTTTTTCTTATTCAATCCACTAACCACTCAGCTTCGATGTTTCTCAAACAGCAAGCATGCTTTCATCTAAGCATTTTGTACTTAATGTTCTCTTTGGCTGCAATGCTGTTCCCCCATAACCTTACCTTTTTCCAATTTTTGCTCAAAAATCACTTTATCAGTAAGGTTTCTGCGCTCACCTTTTTAAAAGATATCAATACCACCTCCCGCCTCTGCCACTATTTACTCCCATTACAGTGCTTCATTTTTCTCCATTCTTCTTGCCACTATCTGAGAAAGTAGTACGAATATATATTTTACTTATTTCTTTATTTTCTCTACCTCTCATTTGAGTGTAAGCTTCTGGAGAGCAGGGCCGTTAGTCTGTTTGGTCATTACTATTTATTTACTTTCTAGAATTACTGGTATCATATTAGGCTCTCAATAAATATCTGTTGTGTTGAACAGCTAAATATTCAAGATGGTACAGTGAAAAGAGGTAGGTAACCTGGATTCCAGATCTGTTACTAAGATTAAGTAGCTTAGTGACCTGAGTGCTTGTGGGCCTCAGTCTTATCATCTGGGTCAAGTGAAAAATTTGACATAGGTGGTTTTTAATGCAGTGAGATAATAGAATTATATATATTGGTCTCTGTCCCTAGTTCCTAGCACAAAAACCCTTATAATTTCCAGGGTAATAGGAGTGTCTTTTATTCTAAAGAGGTGACTCTGGGTCAACTCCCAAATGACTCCTGGATAGAGGCTAGTCACTGGAAAAACCAACCCATGATTAGAAACTTGGCATTTTCAGTCCTGCCCCCCCACCCCCGCCCATTCTCTTCAGAAAGGAGAAGGGCTGAAAATGGGGTTAATGATGGATCATGTCTACATGGTGAAGCTTCCATAAATTCTCCAAAGTATGGGGTTCAGAGAGCTTCTGTCTGAATGTTCATTCGTATCCTTTGTCATATTCTTTAATAAATGGTAAATAAGTAGATGTTTTCCTGAGTTCTGTGAGCTGCTCTAGCAAATTAATTAGACCCAAGGAGGAGGTCTTTGTAACCTGCATAACCTTTGATCTATAGCTGGTTAGTCAGAAGCATAGGTGATAACCTGAGCTTGTGACTGATGTCTGTAGTGTGTGTGTGTGTGTGTGTGTGTGTGTGTGTGTGTGTGTAGTGGGAGGAGGTGGCACAGTCTCCTTGTGGGATATGATGTTATATCTGTGTGGATAGTGTCCGAATTGAGTCAAATTGTAGGACAACCAGCTAGTGTCACAAAGAATTGGTTGTTGTGGGGAAAAAAACCTCCACACATTTGGTGACCGGAAATGTGAGTTCTGTGTGACTGGTACAAGAGACACATAGGAAAGAAGCACACACTACGGAAGAACTGGATTTTTCCCTACATAAGAGAAAAAAACTGAATTTTTTTCTTCTACAAATTTAAACCAGAAGTTTTTAACTGAAGCAACCTTGAGAAACCATCTTTCATTATAAAGTTAAGGCTGTCAGTTCAGAAACATTGTTTCACTCACTCGTATCTGTTCCTATTATGAATAGCAGATGGATTATTGGCAGGACTAAGGCTTGTTTGGTGATATGTCTGAGGGTCGTGGGAAATTCAGCACAAGAAGGAGCTAGCTACTCAGGGGCCCAAAGCCAGAAGGACTCCAGGCCAGAAAAAAGATCTTGCCTTTGAGGTTCTAGTTGAAGATGAGGAACTTATCCTAGTAATAAGAACGAACGGTTTTATTTTGAAATTTTCTAAGCAGCTGTATTTCCCCTTATTTTCTTTTGAGGGGCTTCTTCTACCCACCCCCTGTTCCCCTGCGGTCGTCTGTCATTGTGACTTCTCTCCTATGCTTGGCTCTGTATGAAGTAGCTGTTGCTGTCAAAAGTGTCTCTTATATGTTTAGTTAAATTGTATAATTTAGATTTTATCTATTTATTTATTTTTAGATTTTATTTTTTAAAGTAATCTCTACACCCAATGCGAGGCTCAAACCTACAACCCCAAGTTTGAGAGTCGCATGCTCTACCAACTGAGCCAGCCAGGCGTCCCTAGCATTTAGATTTCATATTTTCTTAAGACTTTAGTTATTTATTTGAGAGAGAGAGAGTGAAAGAGCATGTGTGTGCATGTTGGGAAGGAGCAGAAGGGAGAGGGACAAGCAGACTCCATGCTGAGCATGGAACCCAACTCGGGACACAGGGCTTGATCCCACAACCACGAGATCCGTACCTGGGGTGAAACCAAAAGTTGGAGGCTCAACCGATTGTATCACCCAGGGAAGCCCTTAGATTTCTTAATCATTTCATTATGCTTGTGTAGTCATTTGTTTTTTAAGTAAGCTCTACATCCATCGTAGGGCTTGGGCTCATGACTCTGATGAGCCAGCAAGGTGCCCTTTTTTAATTAATTAATTTTAATTTTTAATTTTTTTTAATGCTTGTGTAGTTTAATTTCTCTTTTCTTAGCAGACCTATCATAAAACCTGGTAGGGCCTCTGATGGTACTATAAATTGGTCTCATTGGAAGGTAGGTTCTCCTCCAGTTCTCCCTGCGTAGTAGGACTTTACATGTCCTTCTCCACTGCTCTGTCGTGAGAATCATTTTCCTTCTACGAAGTCTTTTGATATGAGTGTTGTCAGAGAACAAATATTTTTTAAATGCAAACAATTCTTTTTAAAAAGTTGGGTGACTCCTCAATTTTAGGTTTACATTTTATAATTAATTAATTTTAATCTTTTAATTTTGAGATAGCTAGATTTATTTGTAATTGTAAGAAGTAATACTGAGAGATCCCACGTATCCTTCACTCAGTTTTCCCTAGTAGTAAAGTCATGTAGAACTATAGTAAAAATACCACAACAGGAAATTGATGTTGTTACAACCCATGATCTTGTTCAGATTTCTCCAGTTTTACTTTTACTCATTTGTGTGTGTGTATATTTATTCCTCTGCAATTTTATTACATCTGTAGTTTTATGTATCCAACGCCATATTCAGAATACTTCCATTACCACAAGAATTCCTCATTTTGTCCTTTTTTTTAAAAGATTTTATTTGACAGAGAGAGAGATCACAAGTAGGCAGAGAGGCAGACAGAGAGAGAGGGGGAAGCAGGCACCCTGCTAAGCAGAGAGCCTGATGTGGGGCTCGATCCCAGGTCCCCAAGATCATGACCTGAGCCAAAAGCAGAGGCTTTAACCCATTGAGCCACCCAGGAGCCCCTCATTTTGTCCTTTTATAACAATACCCACTTCCTTCCTGCTGCTCCTAATTTCTGGACCCCTGGTGACCACTAAGCTGTTCTCCATTTCTATAAATTTGTTATTTCAAGTGTGTAATGTAAATGGAATCATACAGTATATAATCTTTTGGTATAGGGTTTTTCTCAGCATAAATCTCTTGAGATTCATCAGGTATGTCAGTAGTTTCTTGTTATTACTGAATAGCATTCCATGGAATAAATATAGCCACAACTTGTTTAACTATTCACTTGTTGAAGGATACTGATTTATTTCCAGTTTTTTGGCTATTAGGAATTAAGCTTCTATGGACATTTGCACACAGATTTTTATGTGGACATAAATTTTCATTGCTGAGTTCAGTTGCTAGGTCATATGGTAAATACATGGTTTACAACTTACTGTATTTACTTATTTTTTTTTAAAGAGTCATTAATTCATTTTAGAGGTGGAGGGGGAGGGCAGAGGGAGAGAAACCCAACCAGACTCCTTGCTGAGTGTGGAGCCTGCTGCAGGGCCTGATCTCCCAATCCTGAGATCATGACAAAACCAAGAGTTTTGGGATAAAATAAATTTTATTTATTTAATTGCCACTCCAATTTATTTTAAAAATTAGTAGATAAGGGGCGTCTGGGTGGCTCCATCAGTTAAGCGGCTGCCTTAGGCTCGGGTCATGATCCCAGGTTCCTGGGATCAAGCCCCACATCGGGCTCCCTGCTCAACGGAGAGCCTGCTTCTCCCTTTCCTTCTGCCTGCCGCTCTGCCTATTTGTGCTCTCTCTATCTCTCTGTCAAATCGATCAATCAATCAATCAATAAATCTTTAAAAAATTAGTAGATAAAAACCTTTTCCTATTAGAATTATTTACTCTTACATTTGCTGGGTGAAAAGTATCATTTTATAGTTTCCTTAAAGCTGTTTTCTAGAATCTATTGTCTGTGCAGCCAGGGAATTTGCATTTTGGAGTAGCCATTGTATCATCCTCTGGCATTATGAGATGAAGGTGGAAACTGATGAATCCAACCACAGAATTGTTCAAGGGTAGTTTTCCTTTTCTATGAAATAATATATATATTAGTTCTTGTCTTTTTTTCATTTGATCCTTAGTTTTAACATTGTAGTGAAAGGTTGAATTTTTTTTCCTCTTCTTACAGCGGCTATGTGACTATGTTTGTGACCTCCTCTTAGAAGAGTCAAATGTCCAGCCAGTATCAACACCAGTAACAGTGTGTGGAGACATACACGGACAGGTAAAATTGCATGAACAGATTTTTAGCTTTTGTACTGTCCTTAGTCTATGTGTGTTTCCACTTGTGGCACAAAAAAGAGCCACAAGAAAAACAAGAAACAAAGACAGCTCATTTGATAGATTGGCCTCAGTCTGTGTGACACTAATGATTCCTGGTTACTATTACAGTGAATAAAAGCAGTGGTCAAATTATTCATGGAGTTTGTTGAAATTATACTTGCAAAGTGGATAGAATGCAGCATTATTGCTCTGTGAAGGGGGAGCGAGAAAATAAATGTGGACAGCTCACAGTGACTGTGATTAACAGGAGGTGCTTTGGTTTTAGGTGCTAATTTTCTATTCTATTCATTTCTTTTTATTCTTTCTATTCACTCATGTCAACTTTTATTGAAAATGTATCATTTCCTTAGTGGGAATGTGACTAATAAAGGTTCAGAAGGATAAAATTGTTGGTGCATATTATAGCAAGTCACTGCTAGAATAGGGGAAAGATGAGTCTCATTTTTTTCATCTGCTGGGTTTTTGTTTTTAAGAGTTTCAAGGCAGTGGCAGGAGGAATACACCTCATCTTTAGACTCTTACTGTCGGCATGTAGCTCAGTTGGAAACCCTCTGTGTATTTGTAGAGGTGTTTGGTGGGTGTGTTTTTTTTTTTTTTTAAGATTTTATTTATTCATTTAACAGAGAGAGAACACAAGCAGGCAGAGAGGCAGGCAGAGGCAGAGAGAGGAGCAGGCTCCCTGCCGAGCAAGGAGCCCGATGCGGGACTCGATCCCAAGACGCCGGGATCATGACCTGAACCAAAGGCAGTTGCTCAACCAACTGAGCCACCCAGGCGTCCCTTTTGTTTGTTTTTTTTAAACTGGGAATGAAACTAAACAGAACACTCAGTCTGCTGTATGTGCACAGTGGGGTTGTGGATTTAAGACTATATTGTGAACAATATATTCATCAATGCCAACAGGACTTGCTGTCATCTGTGCAATTTCCCTGGCTTGAATAAAACTGCCTAAAGGAGCAGAAATGTGTGTAAATTGGTTGTGATTGGTGGCTGCTCCATGAATTAAGTTCTATTTTGACCACTTTAGAGGCTCTTTTCTTTTTTGGTTTTCAATTTGTTCTCTGGGTGCTTGAGGTCTTAATAAATCTGGCATTTGCATGTTATCAGCTTCTAAATAGAGAGCCCATTAGGTCATCTCTGAGCTGTTGAAAGATTTATTTATTTATGTGGAGTGGGGTGGAGGAGGTGAAGGAGAGGTGATAGGTGGGAAGAGGCAGAGGGAAAGGGAGAGAGAACTCAAGCAGATTTGTTGCTGAACATGGAGCCCGAGGCAGGATTCGATCTCTCTACCCATGAGATCATGTCCTGAGCTGAAACCAAGAGTTGGACGCTTAAGTGACTGCGCCACTCAGGCATTCCCATCTGTGCTCTTTTAAAATCTTAGTTCTCTAGGGTAGACTTTAGGAGCGTATTTCTTAAAATTTCCATACACCTTCTCTTCAAAATTATAAAAAACATTTGTATTTTGCTAAGATAAATGATATTAATATAAGCATGCCATAACACAGTCATGAAAGTTGAAATAAACCAAATAATGTTTTCCCCTGATTATAATATTAAAATTGTTGGGTTTCCTGGGTTAACAGGACTTTTTAGCACGTAATTTACAGCCACATTTTAATACATAATTTGCAGCCATGATCAAAGGTCAGGAAATTAGAGACAACTTCAAACTACTAAAATTAATTAAAATAAAAGAATTTTACTTCTATAGTACATATACACCTTCAGTCAAATGTACAGTCTAGCTAACATTTTTTATGTTTTGAAGGTTAACAAGTGCTTTTTCACATATTCCATGTCATACTTTTTTCAAGAGTCCTGTGAGATTGGATTATATTGTGGAAAAGGAAACTTAGACTGAAAGATTGAAGAATTAGCCCAAACTCACACAGCTACTAAGGGACATAGTTGAGATTTGAAACTTAATTTTGGTGCTGGTGTCCCTGTTATTTTTAATTGTTTTTATTGAAGTATAGTTGTTATTTTAAGCCTACCATCAAATTGAACATTGTTTCTCTTATACTTGACCCTTTATATCACTTGCTAATCAAAAGCTTGGGACTTTCGGAGCTTCCGAATATAAGATGTGTCCTTTAGGATTTGTAGAGTTGTCTTCCCCTTGGGCCAGTTCTGTTCTGGCATTGTAAGATTGGGTTATGAGTGTCAATAAACCCATTTAAAAATTTTGGCAAGCATGAAGTGCTGGAACCATTGAAACAGTGTAATCTAGTGAGGAGATTGTAGACTACATTGTTGAGCTTGGTTTAAGTCTTGGCTTGGCTACATATTAACTGTTCAAGAAGTCAGTTTGACTAGGTCACAAGTCATTAGGTACGGCCTATGGACCTTTGAAGGTCTGTAAGGTGAAATCAGTTGAGGGTAAAACTACAGATATCTCAGCATGAATCAAGGGAGGAGCACAAGACTATGCTGATTGTTATTGTATTCTTCACCAACATACACGCACAGTAAAATAAAATACCAGTATCACTTAAGAATGCCCTTGATGATGATGCTTACCTGGCTGGGGAGATACCAGGATCACAAAGAATGTCCTTGGTGAAGCAGTAATCATTAATTGTAATTGTCAATTCGTGAGTTGATACATCTTTCAAATAGTCCTGTGATGGAAACAGGAAGTATGCATAGAGCACATCTGCTGCATACTGAAGAAAGATGGTTTGCTCAAGGAAAATACTGGTGTAGTTTTTTGTTATCACAAGCTGAAGTAGCTTCTTTTTTCTATGGAACACTATTTTTACTTGAGAGAATGAATAACAAGCTGTGGGTATTTGATGACGATCTTTGCAACAGCAAAGGAGTGAACCAGTAACTTCAAGGAAAACAATTGGCAATATTTATTGCCAGTGACAAAATTTGGGTTTTCAAATCAGTAAGAATTTTAGAAAATTTGAGCCCTCCATCATGATGGTGGACTGTCAGCTTCTGATATTTAAAGACTTTTTTGTTGGTGATATTAGCAAATACTGTTTTTTGGTGATGTATAATGAAATAACATTTCTGTTTTCCAAATGACCAGTGTGTTAACCACTGAGAGTGTTAGACCAGTCTAACAGAATAGGAAAAAGACCATTTATCATATGTTGGTATATTAAAAAAGTATGCACCATTATTTCTAAAGATTATTAAAATACTCTTCCTTTTTGTAAAATACACTTGTGTGAAGCTGAATTTTCTTTGTATACTTTCATCAATATATCCCAACAGATTGAATGCAGAGGCAGATTATGAAAATTTAGCCATATTCTGTTTAGCCAGACATTAAATTTGTTTTTGAAAACATTGTTTATTTTTCATTAGAAATATGTATACGTTACTACTTAATGAATTGTTACTGATTTAGACAATTAAATATTAACATGATTAGTTTTAATTTCTAATATGGTCAATAGCAACTGATGATAAACTATATAAGCAAAAGCTTTTTGGGCACCAGTAATTTTTAAGACTATGAATTGGTCCTGAAAATAAAAAGTTTAAAAACTACTGAGCTAGCCAACTGTCTCCTTGTCTCTAATGATGGAATAAAATCCACTTCTCAGGATTGCTTTTATTTTAAAATGAGATTTACAGGAGTAAATGGGATGGCTCAGTCAGTTAAGTGCCCAACTCTTGGTTTCAGCTCAGGTCATGATCTTAGGGTCGTGAGATTGAGCCCCTTGTTGGGCTCTGCATTCAGGATGGAATCTGCTTCTCTCCCTTTCTCTCTGCCCCCCCCCCCCCCGTTCATGTTCATGCTCTCTCTAAAATAAATAAATCTTTAAAAATAATAAAAACCAAAATGAGACAGAGTGTCCGTGATGTGGAAAACATATAATAGATGGTAGAAATCATTTGTGAAATGATGAGGTGAGCTCCCAGTAACCTAGGAAAAGCTTAGTTGTCTGCACATGTTCTCAGTAAATGTTTATTATGTTAAGGAATTTTGGAAAAAACTTCCATTATGAAGTAGGAACTGTTGGGTTCCTGAAGCAGAATATTTGATTATCTATTAAATACATATAGGATAAATGGAAACTTATAACACTTTTATTTAAGAATGTATTTCTATAACTATCAGTAGAAAAGTTTAAGGACACTCACTCTTCCACCATACCTTTACAAAAGTAACTGTTTTATAAAACTTTTAAATGCTCCCTTTCTGACTCTGTGTGTATACAATACATAGTAAAACTATTATATGTATAGTTTTGTGTTGTATTCTTTTCCCTAATCATTTTTCCATTTTGCTGCATAGTTTCCATTACAATAATTATTCATGATTAGTTCAGGTCTTTGGGTGTTTCAGTCTGTTGGGCGTCTGCCTTTGGCTTAGGTCATGATCCTGGGATCCTGGGATCAAGTCCTGCGTTGGGCTCCCTGTTCGGCAGGGAGCCTGCTTCTCAGTCTGCCTGCCACTCCTCCTGCTTGTGTTCTCTCTCTTTCTGACAAATAAACAAACAAATAAATAAAAATCTTTAAAAAAAAAGTCTCTTAAAAAAATCATTGAGCACTACATCAAAAACTAATTATGTACTATACAGTGGCTAACTGAGCATAAAAAAAACCTAAAATAGTCTGTTATGTTAGTCATGAAGTTTATTATTATTATTTGTTTTATTATTATTTATTGTTTGTTTTATACACATTTTCTATATATTCACACAGCATTTATTTATTTATGTACTTATTTATTTATTTTTTTGCCCTTGGAATATAGTCACAGAAGGGAATTACTAGGACTAGGCCAGAGTAACACACACACATTTTTATTGCTCGTACTGTGTGTGTGTGCGTAAACATATATGCTATGTAAATGGTGTATGATATACATGCATCATATATACATCTGTGGGATGGCAGTTGAGATGTGTACTTTTTTAAATAAAGATTTATTTATTTATTTTAGGTAGAGCCTGTGGAGGGATGGGGCAGAGGTAGGAGAGAGAACCCCAAGCAGACTCAGCCCCACGGGGGGCTTAATTTTACAACCCTGAGATCAGGCCCTGAGCCAAAACCAAGAGTCAGACATTCAACCAACTGAGGCAACCAACCAGGCACCCTGAGAAGTATACTTTCAAAGGGAAGGCTCCACGTAGTAGAAATGGACAGCAAATGTGTTGGAAAAATAATAGTCTACCACTTGATTGAGATTAAACGCTGTTTCATTTATTTGCTTGCTAATTTTAAGAAGATAGGAAAATTTTATTTTAAATTTTCTCAAGTTTTTTTTTTTAAACTCTAAGCAGGGAACAACTTCAGACTTATGAAATACTGTTATAAAGGGAAGTGCTTTATTTCTTTTAGTAGTTAACATTTAAATTTCAATTTTGTTCATGGTGACTAAGATTACTGTTTTAAGTGTTAGAAATTTAATAATTTTATTTTCAAGTGTAAAATATAACTGTATAGGAAATGATTAGTTGTAGTTGGTACAGTATATTATAGTAAATTCCTTTAATCCAAAATCTTAGAAAAACTTAAGTTTTCTTTAGGAATTAGGATTAAGATAATCTAGTTTACTGAGGTTACCACATGTACAATTTGTCAATTACCAATTTACAGTGAAATAGAATATGATGAAATACACAGTTCTTTTTTTACTGATTATTGAGAAGACACGCCACAGCTAAAGAACCTGAGGGTATACATCTCCAAAGTAGAGTGTGGGAAGGTAGGTTGATCTGCTCTACGTGATGCTGTGAAGTGTCATGTGAATTCATTCGAAAAAAATTGTTATCTACTTGTTTCCTTATTTTTTGTCTCATTAAAATAGATGTTGAGTATGGGGTGGGGTGGTTAGGTTAGCTTATTAACAACAAGTTCTCAAGTGATGGGGCACCTGGCTGGCTCAGTGGGTAGAGTATGTAACTCTTGATCTTGGGGTTGTGAGTTCAAGCCCCACATTGGGCATAGAGATTACTTAAAAAGTTCTAGACGACAAGATAAAACTGAAATAAATTTGAGGGAGAAGGCCTATAACATTAATGATCTAGGAATGACTTTACTGGTAATTGTGAGATTTATTTTAGTGCTTTTTTTAAGACTTGAGATCTGTGTGCTTGGCAGTTTTGCTTACACTTTATTTCTTTTTATAAGTGTCAGTACTTGAGATCTTCTTAATTACAGGCTTCTTTACACATTTTGCTCTGTTTTATTATTTTACTCCTTCACAGGAATTTTTAATCAGCATATATTGCCTTTCTTTTATAGTTTTATGACCTTTGTGAACTATTCAGAACTGGAGGTCAGGTTCCTGACACAAACTACATATTTATGGTATGTAAACCCCAGTGATACCACATACTTATTTAAAATGGAAAGAATCTGACTTATTACATTAAATTACATAACAATTTCATTGTCATGTGACATTCACTATTTAATTATATGAAAAAGTGGTGCTGTACTTCTTTACATTTTGCCATGTTGTCTAGTTGAAAGCAATTGCGTTTATAAATTGCTATATGCATAGGACTGGGTTGTAGCCCTGAGTGATGGTTGGCAGAAGAATAGTCCAGAACTACCCAACCCTAAGGCACAAATCATCAATTTACTATTATTTTATCACACTTTTTTTGAGCATTCTTTTTCATCTGTTTTCATTCTATGGATTGGTGAATATATGCACATACACATTTGCTATTAAGGGAGATATTTGCTTACTTTGCTTTTGGAATGTAATGTTACTGTTGAATTTTTTTCTAAATCCTATAATTTTCCTTCCTTCTAAAGGTTTCTGGGTCACTTTACTATTCTTTTAGCTGTTTTCCTATTGATCTAACACTGTCGCAAGTAAAACATTAATTGGAAGTATAAATAGTATGACTTTACACGCAGTTGTTAAATACACAGCTGAACCTAGACCACTCTTATAATTATGGTATCTGCTTTTACAGAAACACTGTTTCTTCAAATTGGTAGTTTTTCTGATAGAGTTAAGGTGATTTTGGGGGCACATTGTTGACTCAGAAGAACATGAGACTCCTGATCTTGGGGTCGTGAGTTTGAGCCCCACGTTGGGTGTAGGGATTACTTAAATAAATAAATATTTAAAAATAATAGAGTAGAAAAAAATAAAAATAATAGAGTGATTTTTGAAATTCATTTTAAAATTTTTGATTCACAAATGACCTTTTAGAAACATCTGCTAATGTAGGTAATAGAGAATTGGGAAAATGGTGGTTTTGCAGGGAAGATCCTTGAGAGACTTGCACAACAGGTTCCTGTAGGCCTCCTGAATCATAAGATGAGCACAGTTAGTAGACACTGCTTGTTTACCTTGATTTGAGTTTTTTGTTAAAACGTAATGTCCAAGTAATTCAACATGTGACTCTTCGTTTTTGTTATTTTTTACTGTGTATCTCAGTTTGTACACTTTATCTATCTATCTATTTATTTTTTTTATTATACTTAGGTATAATTTAAAAGTATATTATTGTATTGTTTCTAACTCTAAACTTTTACTTTACAGGGTGATTTTGTAGACAGAGGTTACTATAGTTTGGAGACCTTCACTTACCTTCTTGCACTAAAGGCTAAATGGCCTGATCGTATTACACTTTTACGAGGAAATCATGAGAGTAGACAGATAACACAGGTGTATGGATTTTATGGTAAGACTTTCTATTTCTCTGATTCTGAATATTTTACTTTCCTCTTTGGGAGAAAAGCCGTGCAAATCATACAGGTGCTTTATAGGAAAATTAGAAATACGGATCATCCTTTTCCACTTTCTCAACCTTTAACTTTTTCCTCTTCTTCCCCCAGTCAATTGAGAACCTTACCATGGAGAGAGAACTATTTTTAACTTTTTAGCATACATTGTCCTAGATCATTGCCTCAAAGTGTAGTCCTCAGTTTACCTCAAATGAATTATCAGAAGTGCTTGTTTAAAAAGTACATTTCTGGGTTGTACTGGGTTGCCTGGGTTGCTCAGTTGGTTAAGCAACTGCCTTCAGTTCAGGTCATGATCCTGGAGTCCTGGGATTGACTCCCTGCTCAGTAGGGAGTCTGCTTCTCCCTCTGACCCTCTCCTCTTTCATGCTCTCTCTCTATCTCAAATAAATTAAAAAAAAACTTAAAAAAAAAAAGTACATTTCTGTGCCCCACTGGAAACGTCTTGGGGTGGGAATCCTAGAATCTGCTGAAGGTGAATGTTGTGCACTTGAAAGTTTGAGAACATTGTGTGTGTGTGTGTGTGTGCACGCGCGCATGCGCGCGTGTGTAAAACGTATTTGTGTGTGCTCATCCGTGTTTTTTCCATTTAGTGCTACCAACCTTTCTTCACTTTATTGACGTTATTTTTAAAGCTGCATTGCGTTGCACTGTTTGGATGTACTATAATTGATTAAACCTGTATCTTTACCATTGGACATTGGAATTGTTTTTAGGTTGCTGTTATACACATAGCTGAATGAATATTCTTTTACATGTGTTTAATATTTTATGTGTATAATATATATAATTACGTATGTATATATGTATATCTATCTATCTGCTCCATCCAGAGAATGCTAGGACCTCGGGTCAGAAACAGAACTTAACCTTTAAAAGCAAAATATCTACTTCTTTAAAACTTTTATATGGTTGAAAGTTTTAAAAAATGAGGTTAGGAAAAAAAAATGAGGTTAGAATGGTGTTGGGAAAATTGGACAGCCACATGCAGAAGAATGAAACTGGACTATTTCCTTACACCACACACAAAATAGGTGCAAAATGGATGAAAAACCTCAGTGTGAGACAGGAATCCATCAAAATCCTTGAGAAGAACACAGGCAGCAACCTCTTCGACCTCAGTCCCACCAACTTCTTCCTAGACACATCACCAAAGGCAACAGAAGCAATGGCAATAATGAACTATTGGGACTTCATCAAGATCAAAAGCTTTTGCACAGCAAAGGAAACTGTCAACAAAACCAAAAGACAACTGACAGAATGGGAGAAGATATTCGCAAATGACATATCAGATAAGGGGCTAATATCCAAAATCTATAAAGAACTTCTCAAACTCAACACCCAAAGAACAAATAATCTAATCAAGAAATGGGCAGAAGACATGAAGAGACATTTCTGCAAAGAAGACATCTAAGTGGCCAACAGACACATGAAAAAGTGCTCAACATCACTTGGCATCAGGGAAAAACAAATCAAAACCACAGTGAGATACCACCTCACACCAGTCAGAGTGGCTAAAATTAACAAGTCAGGAAACAACAGATGTTGGCGAGGATGCGGAGAAAGGGGAACCCTCCTACATTGTTGGTGGGAATGCAAGCTTGTGAAGCCATTCTGGAAAACAGTATGAAGGTTCCTCAAAAAAGTTGAAAATAGAGCTACCCTATGACCCATTAATTGCACTACTGGGTATTTAATCTAAAGATACAAATGTAGTGATCCGAAAGGACACATGCACCCGAATGTTTATAGCAGCAATGTCTATAATAGCCAAACTATGGAAAGAACCTAGATGTCCATCAACAGATGTATGGATAAAGAAGATGTGGTATATATATACACACAATGGAATACTATGCAGCCATCAGAAAACCGAAATCTTGCCATTTGCAATGACGTGGATGGAACTAGAGGGGATTATGCTAAGTGAAATAAGTCAGTCAGAGAAAGACAATTTTCATATGATCTCTCTGATATGAGGAATTTGCGAGGCAAGGTGGGGGGTTGTAGGGGCTAGGGAGGGAATAAATGAAACAAGATGGGACCAGGAGAGAGACAAACCATAAGAAATTCTTAATCTCATGAAACAAATTGAGGGTCGCTGCTGGGGGGTGGGGAGAGGGTGGGAGGGGTAGGGAAAGGGTGGCTGGGTTATGGACATTGGGGAGGGTATGTGCTATGGTGAGTGCTGTGAAATGTGTAAGCCTGATGATTCACAGGCTTGTACCCCTGGGGCAAATAGTACATTATATGTTAATCAAAAAAAAATTTAAAAATAAAGAAAAAAATGAGGTTAGGAAGCTTTTTTTTTTTTTTTTAGGAAGCTTTTTGAAGGAGATGGCAGAACTGTTGAGATTATTAACATGAATTTTCTGTAAGCATAATTAAGGCAGATATTGAAATATTTGAAAATATTAATTTCATAACCCTTTAGTTTTAGATTTTATATTTTGGATTATTTTATGTCATAATAAAGATAAGCTAAACTCTTACTCTTCAATTTGTAAGCCATTATCAACTACTAAACTGAGAAATTTTGATATTTGATTTATAAAGCTTTGTTTATAGTAATTGAAAAGTTAGATGGCTAGGATTTGTCTCCTTTTTACAAGTTATTTTTGATTTTCATCCAGAAAATATCAAGTACCATTTAAAATAAAAGTTTTTGATTCTTTTGCAAAATAGTCAGTGGTTTGGATAGTACAATACTGTGGGGTTAGCTTAGTAAAAGCAACTTGCTCTAAGATTAATGTTATAATTACACCCCAAAATTTGACCAATATTTATCAATGTAGGACAAAGGGATAAAAGAGGAGAGGAAAGAGGACATTTTAATCAAGATGCCTTGACTGAACAAAACGACAACAGCACATCTAGGATTCAATTCTCTTGTTCCCAAGCTATGCTCACCTGTTATTTTGTTTAATAAAAGGAAGCCCACTAGCTTCTCAGGCGGGAGATAATTTTAGTTATCATGGAACTTAATATTGATTTTAAAGTAGTAAAAATGTCCATATATAGCTGTTAATTATGTTGAGCCTTCAGTTCACACTGATAAACATATACTGAGCAGTTACTGTGAACCAAATGTTTTGCATATGTATAAAGATGAAGAAGACAAGATTCCTGCCTACAAGCTCAGCCCAATGTTAGTGCTCTCATGACAAGTTTACTTAAGGATCCTGCTTCACACATAGAGGTAATTTAGAAAATCATGAGGCTTGACCATACCCTATAGTCTTCTATAGCATTTGCAGTTGTACTTATGGTAATAGTGATATGTCAGGTTAATTTTTTTAATTAAGAAGTCAAAGAACAGAACTTCCATGATATTAATGAAAGAAGAGATGTATATCCTATTAACTGTTGTAGACAGCAGAGAAAGTGTTCAGCTGGGAATATGTCAGAACCTGATTGGCAGTCTGTCTCCAGGTTTGACTGCAGGTGTACTTACTGGAGCTCAAGTATTTCATTGCACAATTTGCAGAAAATCTCAGAAGAGACAACCTAGGCCTGAGAAATGTTGAGATAAGCATCTCTGATGCTCCTATAATTAAGGGTCCTCTGATTTGTTTGATTATCCTACTAGAGTAAGGTGGTCACATTAAGTAAATTACTCTGTTTGATAGAATTGTCCAGTATGAATAACAATAGGCCAAAGCATTTGTTTTGGGTTATATGAATTTAATATTTAGCTCTTCCTGATCATAGCATTTTGATCAATAACTTGAGCTGCTTTATAGGGGCACTTCTGAAATGAAAAGCAGGACCACATGCTTAGATTAGTTAAATACATGTCTCCTTCATGGCTCTACATGGAAGATCTACCAGGTCATAGCTTGCCATCATAGTTTAATTTAAACTTTTTAGTATTGGATGCATTCTTTATTTTTATTGGCAGCTTTAGAACTTCATTAATGAGAAACTCTTCTGTTTCTTTCACAGATGAGTGCCAAACCAAATATGGAAATGCTAATGCCTGGAGATACTGTACCAAAGTTTTCGACATGCTCACAGTAGCAGCTGTAAGTTTATGTAAATCTTTGTAAAACCTCAAGTATTTTCCTGCCAATAACCCTTTGTATACTTTTATCTAATTGGCATCTCAATTATATTGACATCATTAATATTCGTTGATGAATTTAGATATGGCTAAGTTTATTATTATGCTTTCAACTCTGTTATCCTTTTTGCTAGTTAATAGATGAGCAGATTTTGTGTGTTCATGGTGGTTTATCTCCTGATATCAAAACACTGGATCAAATTCGAACCATTGAACGGAATCAGGAAATTCCTCATAAAGGAGCATTTTGTGATCTGGTTTGGTCAGATCCTGAAGACGTGGATACTTGGGCAATCAGTCCCCGAGGAGCAGGTTGGCTTTTTGGCGCAAAGGTCACAAATGAGGTAAAGCCAATATTTTTTGAAAAATGGTTTGTTGGTTGCTAATGGATTACATACAGAACTATGATGGCTATAGATAACAACCTGTTTTACATCTAGTTTATCCTGTATGTCTTTCCTTACTGGTTAAATGAGATCACATAATGAAAGCACCTCCTTCAGTATCCACTTGGTAATATGTATAAAATAAATGTGTTTTTTTTTTTCAAATATTGCAATTAAGTAATATAATAGCAAGGACAAGATAGGGTATATATATATATTATATATATAGATACACATTTTAAAAAAGATTTTATTTATTCGACATAGAGAGAGATCACAAGTGGGCAGAGAAGCAGGCAGAGAGAGAGGGAGAAGCAGGTTCCCCGCTGAGCAGAGGGCCCGACGTGGGGCTCGATCCCAGGACCCTGAGATCACGACCTGAGCTGAAGGCAGAGGCTTTAACCCACTGAGCCATCCAGGCGCCCCTATATATATAGATTTTAAAAAGATTTTATTGATTGTCAGAGAGAGAGAGAGCAAGAGGGCAAGCACAAGCAGGGAGAACAGCAGGCAAAAGCAGAAGCAGGCTCCCTGGTGAGCACGGAGCCCAGTGTAGGTAGGACTCAGTCCCAGGACCCTGGGATCATGACCTGAGCTGAAGGCAGATGCTCACCTGACAGAGCCACCAAGGCATTCCTATATATAAAAAATTTTAATATATATTTTCAATTTAGATTAATTGACATGTAACAATGTATTTAGTTTTAGATGTACAACATGATATATATATATCAATATAAACATAGATATAGTGAAAAGCCAACTTTTGAAGTTCTGTTTTCAATTAAAAAAAATACACACATACACATTATATACGCACGTAGGGATGAGCTTATATTGGGAAGTAATCCAGCACAATGGAATTAGAGCGTTAGGTTCAGCACAATTTAGGTAAATTATTTATGTACTCTGAGCCTCTGTTTCCTTAAGTTACAAAAGAAGAATAAATCTCAGAATTCTTATAAGAATCATTCTAAACCCTCAGTAAATGATAGATATGGATAGCAATATATTTTTTCATTATACCATAAAAACTTTGTTTCATATCTAATAGTGCTTATAGAATGCTTTTTTCCCAGAAACTTCTAATAAATTATGTGACTGTGTGATTTCTATAACTTAGGCCAAAGCAGCTCTCTTTGTCTATAACTTATTGGAAGTAGTGGGGTTAACTAGTAGAATGGGTTCTGTGATCATGAGAACTTTAGTAGTAAAAGGATTTCTCTTTTTTATTATTTATTTATTTGTTCGTTTGTTTGTTTATTTTTAGAGAGGGGCGGGGAGAGGGAGAGAGAGACTCTTAAGCAGGCTCCATGTCCAGTGTGGAGCCAGACAAGGGGCTCGATCTCACAACCTTGAAATCATGACCTGAGCTGAAATCAAGAGTCGGGCACTTAACTGACTGAGCTACCCAGGCAGAACAATTTTATATAATTTTATATAAATATCATTTTCATATATATGTGTGTGTGTGTGTATGTATACATATATATATAAAATATACAGCATGATTTTTTTAGGTGTGCTAGATACTTAACAAAACCTTTCTAACTTGCAGTTTGTTCATATCAACAACTTAAAACTCATCTGCAGAGCACACCAACTAGTGCACGAAGGCTATAAATTTATGTTTGATGAGAAGCTGGTAACAGTATGGTCTGCTCCTAATTACTGCTATCGTTGTGGAAATATTGCTTCGATCATGGTCTTCAAAGATGTAAATACAAGAGAACCAAAGTTATTCCGGGCAGTTCCAGATTCAGAACGTGTTATTCCTCCCAGAACGACGACGCCGTATTTCCTTTGAGGCCTTCGCCCATCCTGCTGACCCATTTTTTTCCTCCCTCTTCTTACCCCAACTTTCGTGTATTACCCTCTACATTATACTTTTTATCAAGCACTTTGCTGCTGAAATGCTGCCTCTTGCCTTTTTTTTAATTTTAAATTATCTAAATTTATTGTTTGTTATGGTGTCTATAGCGATGTTTTTCTATCAGTTTTCTCCCCATCCCATCCCCACCTTGGACTCATTTGAGAAGACTTGAGAAATGTCTTAATACTCTCACACTGCTGCATGTAGCTCTTGCTTATTTACTGGTCTGGGGGAAACAGGATGTGTTTCCTCTTTTTAAAAAGCCAATTGACAGAACAGACTACACCGAAATGCTCCTCCTTTTGTATCATTCAGCCTTTTGTTTTAGTTTGGTAAGTTTTAAGAAATTTCAGCAGCAAAGTTGTTATTCAGTGGGCACGATGGACTGCAAATGCCTCGAGTTATGTATACCTGTCCCAGCTGTAAACTTCATTGTCCTTTGTTGGATGATATTTTAAATGGATATAAAATAAATTGGTCTAAAGGGCTGCCCTCCTTGTTGTGTTTTTAAATTTTAGTTAAAACTGCTATAGCTTATGACTTTGTACAGTAAGATAATTGTATTGATCTTTTTTCAGATTCCTTGTATTTTTTAATAAAGTAATCTTAAATAAAACCCAGATAGGTTAAAGTGTTAGAAATTTTAAACAGCTGACATTGTTAGTTTAAAGTTATTCTTCCCCACCCCCAAATCAGAGTTTTTGACCCTTTGGTTATTGAATTTAAAACTTCAACTGAAATTCAATACTATTTATTTTAAAAAAATCACTAAACTGTGCCTAAAGAACATAACTGCCATATTAATGTTTTGGTTTATATTCTCAATAGTAATAGAAAAACATTTAATACTTGTAATGCTGATGTGTTCATTTGATACCAGTTAAGTAGAATGTGATTGATCCAGTTTACAATCTATCATGAATATCATTAAGTAAAATCTGTGTACTTTTCAATAGGAATCATTCTCCTCTTGCTGTAACACTTGACCTTAACTTTTAGAAAGTGTTCATTTTTTAACTGCAACTGGAAAGGTTGAAAAGTCAGGACTCTTGTATTTGTGAACTATAATTTGAAGCAAATTTTAAAAAGTGTAGAAAGAAACAAATTGTCCTATTTTGTAAAGGTCTGTGATACCGTGTTTCGGCTTTGTGTAAGTAATTTGAATATCCAAAGGGTGTGATGATCAGTTCTTTATATGCAACTGTCCACTTAATAAGGACAAGTGTTCCAGTGTCTCTTATGACTGTGGTCATAAATGATGTTGGAATTTACTATTTTGTGAAATAGTTGGTATCCCTTTACTACTATAATTAATTTTTGTCATTCCAGGAAATCTTTGTGAAGCCAGCCAATTAATAAAGCACTTTAGTATCTGTTCAGGTAGTTTTGAAAACCAACTTTTCCCCTTCAGGATAAGAACTTCCAGGTTACCTAAAAATGCAATAAAATTCTTTATAGTCTAAGCTTCTTGGCACATAATTTTTCATCAGGGTTTTTCTTTTATTAAATGAGCACAAGAATATTTTGATTTTTATTTCTTGCACCACCTAGCTCCTTGTTTAGTTTTTAAATGTATAGCTATATGAAAGAAGTGGCTAAGACATTTGCTGCACACACTTGAACTGTTGGGTCAGTAGCTTTGTGTTACTGCCCTGACCCCAGTGTAATTCAGGGGGAAAGGTATTTTTATCTTACAGGGATATGTAGCTATGTATTTTACTAATTGTGAAACACTGGAAATTAATGATGCAGACAACTTGGTGTGGTCTTTGAACAGCTCTCTGCAGTGTTTTTTTCTGTTACCATAAATTGTATTTAAGTGCTTGCTCTCCTCTGCTTTTAAGTTGTACCAATAAAATCGGTAACCTCAGCCTTCCCTTCCCATTTGACACTCCTTAGCTTAGAATGATGTAGTTGTTTTAGTTATCCCTGTAATGTGACTTTTATTTTTAAGTCATGGTGTACTGCATTTGTTTGTCACTAGTTGGGCATGTGCCAATAATATTCTGTCCATTCCTTAATTGCCATCTCTATTTTGTCTGATTTTTTTCTCTTCAGCTGAGTAATGGCTTTTTTGCATGAAAAAATAGTTTTTACTATTAGACATGTAAAGGGAAGAGAGAGTGAATGTATTGGACTTTGTAAGCCTAAAAGGAATATTTGGATCCCTCTACTAAATAAGGGCTATGTACGATATAGAGTAATCATGTAGTGGAAGATACTTGCAAGTCATAGATTTGTAGGCAGGAGGCTCTGTTACTCCCTGTATCTAGGCTGAATGTAAAATCCTTTATGTTGTATTAATGGGGGTAATAACTATTTTTATTTGCTGATGATAATATTTGGTTTCTAATAAAGTGTCCTAGGCTCTAGTGAGAACTGTCTACTTTTAATTGCCAATTACTCCCTTTCCCTTTTCCTGATCTGCTCTTGGCTAGCTTTTTATAGGTTAATGCTTTTTCCTGAAATATCTCACTACTTTAAATGTGTTCATTTGGGTGTGATCCTAAAAAGTCTGGATCAAGAGCACATCTAATATGCAACCTGCATCAGCTCCTACTCCATCTGGATGACCAGAACTGTTGGAAGATTGTGACATCTTAAACATCTGGGTTTTGCTTTTGAAATAAGGTTTGAAATACTGTTCATTGCATTAAGATTTGTGTATTTTTGCTTTGTAAGCCCAACACCAGGTTTTGAAAATGCCTGTATTGCGAAAGCAAATCCGAACTCTTTCTGAGCCTCTTTCGTTGTCAGAAATAGTATTGCTTTCCATCAGCTTCCAGAAAATTGTGCATCTGGAGTTGAAGAGATTTAACAGCACGAATCCAGATTTTTAAATGTAATTGTTTTTTAAATGCTGATGTTTGTAAAGCACCTTCAGTTCCTTGGATGAAAGGTGCTATATTCTCTCAGTGTAAATTAATAAAAAAGATTATAGGAAGTTTGTCAGAAACTTTTATCTAATACATAGTCTGTAGCTTGTCCCAACAAGAAGTTAGCGTTTTATGTAACACAATTTAAATTAAAAAATGGTTATTCCTTCACTTGGTTGCTTGACTAGTAAACAGAAGTGAAACTTTTTCTTGTTCTGCATTTGACTTTGAGCTAAGTGTTCTAGTTCTTTAAAGGCAAGATTCATTGTTATGGGCTGGACCCAGTGCCCAGAACCATGCATCATGAGATCATCCCAACTCTTTCGATTGTATGTTTATAGTGCGCCTTCATGCTGATGAAGTATACAGTAGTAAAACACCAAAAAGCATTTGGAAATTCCCCTAGTATGGTGCCAGACACAGTAGATGCCTGGGGAATGTTTGTTCCTTATTCCTCTCTTCTTAATTTTCTATTTATCAATCAGTTGGTGATTGCCTTTCTTACCCTCATGAGAGATTATGCTGGCTTGGATCACTCAAATATTTCCTTCATTCAAACTGCATGAAATTTATGAGGAGTTTTTTATGTGTAACAACAAGAATACTTACTACATAAGTATATTCCACTAAATCCCTAGACACCCACTATTTTCTCAGCACTCTGCTTTTGTGTATAAATGGGAATGAGATAGAGAAGACTGCATGGAGGCATTATGGAATGCTGTAAAGAATATAGGCTCTGGGATCAGATCTAGGTAAAAACCCCAGCTCTGCCAGGCTGTAATAGCTAACTTAAGTAAATGCTGTATGTGCCCTGTTTTGTGTTTACCTTTACCTTTACCATGGTTCTATGACTGTATTACCTCTCCTCACTCCCCCCACCCCCTTTCCCTTTCAGATGAAGGAACAGATTTAGGATAGGTAACTTTGCCAAGGTTGCATAGGAGAGCTGGACCTTGAACCCCTTTAGGGCATACAAGACTACATCTTAAACCCTCTTAAGCCATCTTAAGCAGTATTGGTTATTGTAGCTGTGTGACAGTGCACGAGTTGGGTTCTCTGGATCTTAAAATTCTGTGTCTAAAATAAGAGAATACCATACAGAGTTGATCTCAGGATTAAAAATAGCACACGTAAAGTACTCAGTCCCTGGCCCAAAGCTGCCATTTATTGAGGGCTCATTCTAATATACCATTTGCCCAAATTAAATGTAGATGGGAAGTAAGAATAATTTAAGGCAATATATAATTGCTGATACAGTGTAGCTTATGAAAGTACAACGAATTTGGAGAAGAAAGATGTAGAATGGAGTAATTGGGAAAGGCTTAAAAGGAAGTTTGAATTAAATGTGGACAAGAATGATAGGATGTACATTTCTTATTTAGTAACAACAGAAGCAGAGATTACTAGAACTTGCATGTTACATGAAGATAGGACTTGAGGGTGCCCCTTGGGAAGGCTTAAGAAATGAAAGCGGCAGCTCTATTGGCAGAACCATGTATCAGGAGTTGGCCAATTATAAAAGATCTTGAAAACCACAGTTTTAATCCCTATTAATATTTAAGAAATGTAATGAGTGATATTTCAAGATTAGTCTCCTAGTGAGTTGATGGTCCTCCCCACCAGGACTTCTGTTCCACCTGCCACACTCTTGTCTGACAAATTATTCCCCCCCCCTTTCTGATTTGGTTGAGATCGAGGCTGTTCATACTTGGGTGATATGGGGATTACATAAAATATTAATTAGGGGAACCAACAGTCATTCAGCAACATTTTTTTTCCTTGTCAAGGCCATTTTAAAACCCCCACTACAATTTATCATCATTATTTCATAGCAGGAATGTCATCTTTAACATGAAAGATGTAAAAAGAGCCATCTCAGAAGAAAGGATAGTCTTTTCTGTCAAATTCGGTTTTGTGAAAAGCTAGTATCCTAATTTTTGCCACTTGTGAGTGTCAGTGAGATTTGTCCTCAATGTGCTGGTGTGATCTACTCTATCTAGGTTGTCACATAATTGATGCATAAAAACATTTTCTAATAAAAAGGTAATAGCAAAAGAAAGTTTGATGCCTCTTCCCAGTTCCAAATATATGCCAAGGATCTACCAAAAGCAACAACAAAAACCTGTTCATGTGGCATGTGGAGAGGTGGTAGAGTACATTAAAGGAAGAATTTTATATGTTAATGAACTGTCTTTTCAAGGATGGCCCTGTTAAAGTGTAAGAGGAACAGTTACTAATACTGTGATTATGTGCTGATAGTTTTGCGTATTTAGGTCTGTCAACAATAAAAATGCAGTGAAATTTATTTTTAAATTGATTAACTGGCATTGAATTTACCATCATCTGGAGTATCATAGAGTGGTTAGCACACACTCAAAGATCAATTCTACTTAGTCCTTCCAAAATAGAACACATTGCTTTTAGTTATGGCATCAATTCTGTTTGCAGTGATGATTTTTCTTTCATGATAATTTTTTAAACCTCTTGCTTTCTTGGAAAGCCTGCATACAAGCTTGTGAGCTTTTCTTCAGAGAAATGAGCATCTGAAACATGCTTTATTTTGGTAGATTCTTGCAGTTTTCTTGCTGGATCCTCTATGAAGGGTATCTGTGAGCTGTGAGACCATCTCAACATGCTGTAGAGTCAGGGACCGCATCGAGGTGGTTCAAAATGAAGCTCCTGGAGAGTTACCTCACTGTCGCACCTGCCAGAGTTTGGAAAATTGCAGTGCTTGGCTGTTGGTCCTGGCGTGGTGCAGTGTTGGGGGGCGCCAGCAGGTGTGTGGAATGCAGGAACGCAGAGCCAGGAGAACCTGCCGGCAGGTGTCTGGTGCCTGAGGTGCAGTTTCTACTTTCCAGCGCACGGTGGCGCTTAGGTTTCCCCTGCCCTACTAGCAATCTCTAAGGCACCTCCGCCGCCACCTGCAGTCTCAACCAAACCTAGGTGGCGGGATGTGACGGCCTGAGCGCCCAATCGACTGCCAGGCTTTCGGCCACACTACAGCTCTAGCCAATGGGAGTCGGGGAGAGGCGCGGAGGAGGCGGGCCCCGCGGCATGCCAGGCAGAGGCGCGAGGCCCTCCTCCCGCCTCTCCGCCTACTCCAGCCTCCGCCGCCTCAGCTCCCCGAGCGAGCCCTGCGGCCGCCGGAGCAGCTCCCGCGGCGGAGCAGGAGCCGGATGGTCAGAGGAGCCCGGCAGCCCCAGCAGCCGCGGAGTCGCCTGGCCCCCAGGTGGGGCGGGAGCTGGGTCGAGGTCGGGAGTGGGGATGGGGTGGGGGCGCGGGAGCGGGCCCAGGGGCAGCGGCTCGGGGCCGTGAAGCATTCGGGGCTCCGAGACGGGAGGGGCGGGGGGGGTTCAGGCTGAGGGGGATTTGGGGGTGTCCAGGGGCGGGGGAGTGGGCTGGGCGGCGATCGCATCCTCGAGGCCGGAGGAGAGGGGCGTGTGAGGGAAGGGACGCGGAGGGGTGAGGCTGGGGGCGCCGGGCCGGGAGGGGCAGGGCGCGCGCGCCCCGTGGACGGGCCGTGGAATGCGGGGGGCGCGGGGCTTGGGGGGCGGGGCTTGGAGGGGCAGTGCACGCTCGGGAGGGGGTGGGCACGGGAAAGGGGAGGCCGGAGGGGCTTGCGGGGGTGACTAGGCAGACAATGAGTAGGTGGAGGTGGGTGGTTTTGGGGAGCGGGGCTGTGACGAATAGGAGCTGAGGATGGAGTGAGGGACTAGCAGGGAGAGCAGGGTTTGGGCTGAGCAGACAGGAGGAGAACTGTGAGTCCCAGGATTGTATGGTCTTAGTAAATAGGGGAAACGGAGCATCAGGGGTTTGTAAGGTCAGGTATGAGCTTAGCGAGCCTGTGGTCCTAGAAGGTGGTGCACTGAGTTTTTGGCACAGCGGGACCAGGAGATGTGTGTGTACTTGTATGTTACTTTTAGTTATCGTCTTATTGGTTTGGTTTGTAGACTGACTGGCACAGTGGAGAAACCACCTCGAAAACGGAAAAGCAGGTAAGGCAAAATGCCTTTCTATTTTGCTTCGTGTTTTTCCATTTGCTTGGCTACACCTATGCCATACTGCATAGTTATACACTGTCAGTAGATGAAGTTTTTTATTTAGCTCCTTTCGTAATGAATATAGCTACATGCAAGATCTTTTGAGGAGGGCAGAATACTACCTGTACCGTGTGTGTGTGTGTGTGTGTGTGTGTGAGATTATATGGGAAAGAGACGTGGGTAATTGAGAAATCCTAGTTTTTTACATCAGCTATAATTTCACCTCCACCAGCTTTGTTTAAAAATCTAGTATTTGGAGGGAGGGGGTGCCTGGCTGACTCAGTTGGTGCAACATGAGACTCTCTTGATCTCATGGTTGTGAGTTCGAGCTCCAGGTTGGGTGTAGAGATTACTTAAAAATAAGATCTTAAAAACAAAACAAAACAAATTTGGGGGAATCTAGTTCGCTTCGTTGGTAGAGTGTGCAACTCTTGATCTCAGGGTGGTGAGTTTGAGCCCCGTGTTGAGCATAGAGCTTGCTTTCAAAAATAAATAAAATATATTTAAAAACTAATGCTTATTGAATGTCTACTGTGTGCCAAGTAGGATGTGCAAGTGCTTTATATGTATCATCTTCTTTAAGCTTGAAACATCCCCAAGGAAGTATATACTGTTACCACTATTTTGCAGAAGAGGGAACTGAGGCACAGAGAGGCCAGGATCATTCATCTAATAAATAATGGAACTCACATCTGAATCCAGGCAATCTGACTCCAGAGCTTAGGCTCTTACCCATTATACTATAATGCCTTTAATAAAGATACAATTGAAAATAGATTTTCTTACTGCTTTTTCTTTTATCATCATACTTAGTACAGAGAGTCTAATAAAAAATCAGAGCATAGGGATATAGAAACAGAGAGTATACTTAGTCTGCAAACAAGTGAATTACTACTTGAGTGATGAAGAAGAGCATCTGTCTATCCCACAAACATCTTTGTGTGCATTTCACATGTCAATTCTGTGTGGTCATGAGATTTCTTTTGCACAGATATAGGCAGTTGCACAGATATAGGCAGTGGTCAAGAGAGAAAATAAGTTACAGTAGTAGTTAGGATGTGACCAGTAGGACCACTGTCATAGTTAATACTTGGTAAGTTACTGATGTTAGCATGCAGAATATCTCAACAGTAAGTAGATAGGAAATGCTGATGACAGAAGTGCTACCAGCCAAAGGTCGTTTGTCATTCTGGGTCTGTACTGTTCAATATGGTAGCTGTATATGGCCATAAAGCACTTGAAATGTGGCTGGCACGGCTGAGGTACTGAATTTGGAATTTTATTAATTGTAATTAATTTAAATTCAAAGACTGGTACTTGACTCACTGGAAAACGTTCAAGTATGTTTGGAAAACTTGGGTATGTGAATCTACTTTTTCATTTACAAGTTTAATGAAATCTGTATACGATTAGCAATAATCGCGCCTCGGATAAACCTCATTGGCTACGATACTGCCACTGTGCAAAGCTTGAAATCTATATACCGATCAGGTATTCCCAGTGAAAATTTAATGTCCAAAACAAGATGTGTTCTAAGTAAAAATACATGTCAGATTTCTGGTTAGTATGAAAAAATGAATGTAAAACTTATTATTACTAATTTTTGTATTGGTTATATGATGGAATCATATTTTAGATCTATTAGATTAAAAGTATTACTAGGGCCCCTGGGTGGCGCAGTTGGTTGGGCGACTGCCTTCGGCTCAGGTCATGATCCCGGAGTCCTGGGATCGAGTCCCATGTCGGGCTCCCGGCTCCATGGGGAGTCCGCTTCTCACTCTGACCTGCTCTCTCTCACTCTCTCTCTTTCCTGATGAATGAATAAATAAAATCTTTAAAAAAAAAAAAAGTATTACTAAATTACTAATTACTAAAATTATTTTCACTTTTTTTCTTTTTACTTTTCTAACATGGTTATTCAAAAATTAAAAATTATATATGTGACTTATATTACATGGTTTTTTGGGACAGATTTTAACTCTCATTACCCCACTACCCATCTCTTGCTGTGGCCTCCTGACTGCATTCTCTACCTCAAATCTGTAATTCATTCATCATGCTATGCAAGTTGATTTTGTAATTCTCCTGCTTAAATCCTTCTTTGGTTCCCCATTGTTTATTGAAAATAATTCAGACTTTTTAGCCTAATGATACAAAGAGACTGCCTTTGGGGCATCTGGGTGGCTCAGTTGGTTAAGCATATAACTCTTGATTTCAGCTCGTGTCGTGATCTCAAGGTCATGGGATTGAGCCCCTGCATTGGGCTCTGTGCTGAGCATGGCGCTTGCTTGGAATTCTCACTCTCCTCCCTCTGCCCCTCTTCTCCCTCTCTCTCTCTCTCTCTCTCGTCACCCAACCCCCCCAAAAAGAGACTGCCTTTATTTCACTTCTGCCTGTCTTCCCAGCGACAGTTTAATACCATGGCCATGGAAATTCTCAATAATGGACCTCTCAAATATCTAATATTAAATGACTTAACTTTCTGGTGAGTCCTGTACAATGAGTGAATTGCTGAATGTAACTCTATGTTCTGTTTGCTGTTCCCAGAACTTATGTTCTCTCTTTGCTTTGGGTTTTTGCACATGACTTCTCTTTCTATCTCGAATACTTTCTCCTTGTTCCTTGGCAAGCTCCCTCCTTTAAGACTCTTAGCTTAAATGTCACATCCTGTGTGTGGAGTTCCCCACCCTCTCCTTCACCTTATCTGCTCCTGGGTTAACTTGTACCTATGCCTAGGTATAATGGTTTGGGCTACATTTGAATCCTAGCGCTGTCACAGACAAGTTGTGAGATCATATGTAAGTTAATAAACCTCCTTGAGCCTCAGTTCCCTCAGCTGTATAATGAAATAATAAGAGTTCAGCCCTGGGGCACCTGGCTGGCTTAGTAGGGCAGGCAACTCTTGATCTCAGAGTTGTGAGTTCCAGCCCCATGTTGGGTATAGTGCTTACTTAAAAAAAAAAGTAAAACAAGCCAGTCTCCCTGCTCAGTGGAAGTCTGCTTCTCCTTTTCCCTCTGCCACTCCCCCTGCTTATGCTGTCTCTCTTTCTCTCTCAAATAAATAAATAAAATATTAAAAAAAAAAGACGACTAAACCAGTGGCAAAGTTAGTATATAGACTAGAAAACACTGTATTGTTACTAAAGATGGGTTCCATATTTGGCTCTGAGTTTTCTCAAACAAAACAAAGAAGAAACTAAAGCTCAACTTCCAGTTTCATGGTGTTTATAAAATCAAACACATGTGTGGGTGTGTTTTTTTTTTAAGATTTTATTTATTTATTAGAGAGAGAGAGAGAGCACGAGCAGGGGGAGGGGCAGAGGGAGAAGCAGGCTCCCCACTGAGCAGGGGATCCCACGTGGGGCTCCATCCCAGGACCCTGGGATTGTGACCTGACCTGAAGGCAGATGCTTTACTGACTGAGCCATCCAGGTGCCCCCAAATGCATGCATGTTGTTTAAGAGAAATACAACTTTTTTTAATTGTTAGATCCTTTCTTTTTTTAAGATTTTATTTGACAGTGAGTACACAAGCAGAGGGAGTGGCAGGCAGAAGGAGAGGGAGAAGCAGGCTCCCTGCTGATCAGAGAGCCCCTTGAGGGGCTCGAACCCAGGACCCTGAGATCAGGACCTGAGCCAAAGGCAGACGCTTAACCAGCTGAGCCACATAGGTGCCCCTTGATCATTAGATCTGAGAAAATTTTTTCTCACTGGTCTTCATGGTGGGGACCCTGTGTTTGTGTGTGTGTGTGTGTGTGTTGGGGGGGATATCTCAACAATAAACACAGTAGTGAGTTTTTAAAGATTTCTTATAATTCTTCTCCATCCAGGTTCATGTAATGCCAGTTAACATTATCAAAGAGCCTAATCAGTGTAGAAGTATAGAGCTCACTGATGGATCACCTTGGTTCAGAGATAAACAGAGATGAGCAAGCTGTAGGGATTCTGTTTATTGCCAGCACCTAGACTAGTGCCTGGCACTTAAAAAACAGTCAGTTGAATTATTGAATGAATGTGTCCTTAAATACTTCTCTATGAATATTTCTTTTTTTAATTAGAAAATTTTTTTACTGTCTCTTTTTAAAAGTTTATTTATTTATTTATTTATTTATTTATTTATTTATTTATTTATTTATTTATAGTAATCTCTCTACCCAGCGTGGGGCTCAAATTTATAATCCCAAGATTAAGAGTCACATGCTCTTCTCACTGAGCCACCCGGGTGCCCCTAAAACTATTTTCTTAATAATAGCGATACTTTACTCGCCTTTTTTGCTGTTATTCACTCATTCACAGTGGAGTTTTCTGAGGCTACAAGTAGGAGTGATTTCACTTCTGCTCTGAGGGCTAATCGAAAATGTATTTCTGTATTACTGTGTTTAAAATCTTTCTTTTACAATCTAATATAAATATCGATGGGTATACTTAAAAGATAGTTTTCAAGAGTTGTTAAAGGGCTCCTGCAGCCAACAAGTTTGAGAGCTGTATGAGTGAACATATCGTAAGAAAGATTAAATTGTCCTTCACTCTCAATTTTTGAGGTACTCCTTTAACAGTAGGTCCCTCCTTGAGGCTCCTTTCCTTCCTTTGGGTGTTTGACACTTCAAGAGTCCCGAATTGTTGTCTCTGGGAGTCCCCAGTGTGGCCTTCCTGAATTATTTCTTGTATCCAAGTTTTAATAAGCATCAGGCAGCAATGAGTTTAGGCTTCTATTCTTAGTCAAGAATCATGAGAGGATGTATTGTGCCTGTCTGATTAGGTCAGACCCTGATCAAGTCAGGATTTGGACCTGAATGGACAGCCAACGTACATCTCTGAAGAGGTCCTGTGGGCAAGACCATGACCTTCCTCAGAAAACAGTTCTGGAATTGCTCTAAAAATAGAAAACAAAATGACTAGTTAAGGCCCTAAAGATGGATTGTAAAGAAGAAATGATCACAGACAGAAATTTTTTATAGTTGTTATTGTCAGTTGCATACTGTGTCCATAAAAATTCTCCGTATCAAATGGAATGACTTCCTGGGTGCCTGGGTGGCTCAGTTGATTGAGCAGCTGCCTTCGGCTCAGGTCATGATCCTTGAGTTCCAGGATCGAGTCCCATATCGGGCTCCCAGCTCCACAGGGAGTCTGCTTCTTCCTCTGACCTTCTCTCCTCTCATGCTCTCTCTCACTTTCTCTGTCTCTCAAATAAATAAATAAAATCTTTAAAACAATTTTTTCAAATGGAATGACTTCCTGATGAACACTTCAAGATGAATTAATTGTCGAATTTGGTCTTAAGCATCCCTTTGAGTTGGCCGGCTGTGTAGAGTTGTTGACTGTTATGCTATATATCCTATTATAGTTGGGAAAATGGTTGCCAAAAGTATTGTTTTTATTTTACAGTAGTTGCTGTTAAGTCATTCTTTTTTTTTTTAAATTTTATTTATTTATTTGACAGAGAGAGAGATCACAAGTAGGCAGAGAGAAAGGCAGAGAGAGAGGGGGAAGCAGGCTCCCTGCCGAGCAGAGAGCCCGATGCGGGGCTCGATCCCAGGACCCTGAGATCATGACCTGAGCCAAGGGCAGAGGCTTTAACCCGCTGTGCCACCCAGGCGCCCCATGATTATTTTTCTTATTGATGTTCACACTGACCTAGCTTTGCCCAGTGGAAGCCTCTTTAAATTGGCTCCTGGGTTTTTTTTGACACAACTCCAGTAAACTTTGATAGCTTCCTTGTTTTCTGCTTAGACACGGTATTCCAGGCCCATCTTATATGTTTCCTGCTCTGACGTAGAATTGGCCATTCTCCAAACAGCAAATCTAGAGGAATGGACTGTATTTTATGTGTTTCAATAATCTTTCATAAGTGTCATTTTTATTATTTAGGTTTGTGATAAAAGTTGAGTAGCGCACAGTTGGGAGTTATATTTTAGGTTAAGATCCTGAAATATAGGTAATCTGTTATTGCCAAGTATGGCTGGATCTGTTGAGAGATCAAGTGACCAAGCGGTAGAATTGATGTTTTCTGTTTTATGGAAATTGTGGATTCCTAACGTAAATGGATGGCTTTCCTACAAGGCCACGATTTTTCTGAGTTGGGTAGGGGGGAATCCCAGGCAGAAACACATGGATATATCACTAATTGCTTAATGTTCTATGTATTCTCTAGTAGAGTATAGCCTGGAAAAATTGTGAGTAATATATTACTAATGGGAAGACCTTAATATTTTGATGGAACAATCTGTTGAGAACTTTCTTTGAAAATACCAAGATTGGGGATGCTTGGGTACCTCAGTTTGTTAAGTGTTTGCCTACGGCTCAGGTCATGATCTCAGAGTCCTGGGATCCAGTTCCTCATCAGGCTCCTTGCTGAGTGGGGAGCCTGCTTCTCCCTCTGCCTGCTGCTCCCCCTACTTGTACTCAGTTTCTCTCTCTCTTTGGCAAATAAATAAATAAAATCTTAAAAAAAAAAAGAAAGAAAGAAACTACCAAGATTAATGAGTTGTAAAAGATATCCTTAAGTTAGTAAATTAATTGACTATATAGTAAGGCTATGAATTTTTTTTAAGATTTTATTTATTTATTTGAGGGGTGGCACACAAGCAGGGGGAGGAGTAGAGAGGGAGGAAGAGGGAGAAGCAGACTTTGCACTGAGCGCAGAACCTGATGAGGCTCTATCCCACAACCTTAAGATCATGACCTGAGCCCAAACCAAGAGTCAGATACTCAACCAACTGAGCTACCCAGATGCCCCAGTGGGTATGAATTTTATTTCACAAAATCAGGTAACCAAGAAATGTTACAATTATTTTAATTCCTTCACATGAAATTAAATCCAGCCTTGGGACATGTGCCCCTCCCACCCCCAATCCACTAACTAGCAAAAATTCAATCTCAGTGATTAAGAGTGGGCATCCACCCCTCCTTAGGGTTGTATAAGAATCTGAGAGCCTTATGAGGAGGGTGAAAGGTAATTTTCAGTCCCTAATGGGTGTGACTGGTAAGAATGTTGTCAGAGAGTATGGTTCCTTGATGTTTGGTGGCTCTAACAGTTATGGCCAACTTCAGGCACACAAATTTCAGCGACGTATGGGGATTCTAGTGTAGAACTTTCAGCTTTCCTAGCAATAGCACGCACCCATTTCCCTCCAAGTACCTGTCATTTATCTAGAGCACCGCTAAGAGGTGGGGTTGCAGACCCCCTGTTTTTGTGGGTCCTGAAGAAGTCCTTCCCCTTACTAGATAATTCAGTTTTGTTTTTCAAAATATTTTTTTTATGAATTCATTTAAGAAAGAGAGAGAGAGAGCACAAGCAGGGGTGCGGCAGAGGGAGAGGGAGAAGCAGATTCCCCGCCGAGCTGGGATCCTGTCTTGGGGCTCAATCCCAGGACCTGCAGACCATGACCTGAGTCCAAGGCAGACGCTTAACCATCTGAGCCACGCAGGCGCCCCAGTTCACTCCTTTTTTCCTGTTTCTACCTTTCTGCCCTCACAGATACTGTTCTTCCAACCTTCCCTCAGCATCATCTCCTCAAGGAGCTCACATTTTCAGAAAACAAACACAAACCTCCCTTGAGGCTAGGACTGTCTTGGAGACTGGGGAATACAGTGATAATAAAACATCCATTGATGTCTTAACTATCCGGCTACGTTTTTTTCCTTCAGTAATTCTTTTAGTTCCTGTAGTGGTTTTAAAGATCTGTCCACAAATTCTTTGATTCTCCTTTCTTTAAAAGATGGAGCTTAATTCTCCTCCCCTCGAGTGTGGGCTGGACTTTGTGACTCCCTTCTAGTGGCTCGAAAACAGCGGAAGTGATGAGAACTCACATCCCAGATCAGGTCGTGAGGAGACTTCAGCTAATGTCCTGGGCGTACTCTTTTTCTCTCTCTCTCTCTCAAATCACTTGCTCTAAGGGAGACTTGCTGCCATGATGTGAGGCAGCCCTGGACAGACGAGAGCCACTTGCCATGTTGTGAAGACAGACAGCCAATGGCGAGGGCCACATGGTAAGGAAGAAAGCCTGCCAGCAACCACATGAGTGAGCTTGGAAGGGGATCCTGCATTAGTTGAGCCTTGAGATGACTACAGCCCTGGCCAACAGCTTGACTTACTATCCTGGCTTCACAAGGGCTGAGTTATATAAGCCTGTGATTTCAGGGGTGGGGGGGCTGTCTCCTTTCTTTCCACACTGGCTCTATTGTACCCAGGGGATCAGTCTCTGGCTAGGCTCTCTCTCCTTCTGGGTAGGTCTCTGATGGGCACTGGGGAGTGTGTGTGTGTGTGTGTGTGTTTTGGAAGCAGCTATCTTTTGATTAAAGGCACTGCAGGACAACTGGCTTTCAGATAGTGATGTGTGCCTGTCGTAATAGCTGAATCTTCAACCTTTTGCTTTCCTCTTCAGAGTCATTGCCTTGTCCCTGGTCTTTTGTCCCACAGATTGGGAGGTAGTCCATGCTCATGTTCACTCTTTTTAAGGCAAGAGCCAAAAGGTCGTTGCCCAGTGAAATTCAGTTTTGCTCTGCCTGTTATCTGTCACTGGGCTTTGAAGTTTTTTTCAACCCCCCTTCTTGGCTGTCTGGGAAGAATGGGTGATGGTTAATTTTATGTATCAACTTGACTCGTGCCTAGACATTTGGTCAAACATTATTCTGGGTGTGTCACGATGTTTCTGGATGAGAGTAACATTTGAATTGGTGAGTAAAGTAGATTGACCTTCCCAGTGTGAGTGGGCCTCATCCAATCAGTCGAAGACCTGAAAAGAGCAAAAAGTTTGAATAAGAGGGAACTAACTCCCTCTGCTAGACTGCTTAAATTGGGACACCAGTCTTCTCTTGCTTGGGATTTGAGCTGAAGCCTTGCTCCTTTTGGGTCTCCAGCCTCCTGGCTCTCAGCCTGGAACTTAAACCATAAGCTCTCAGTAGGCTTTCACACTCCAACTCGAATCATACCATTGGCTCTCCTGGGTCTCCAGTTTGTTGACTGCTGATCTTGGGACTTTTTGGCCTCCATAATTGTATAATCCAATTCTTTATTATCTATCTATCTATCTAGACACACACACATACTTGTTGGTTCTGTTTCTCAGGAGAACCCTGACTAATACATAAGCCTTATTTTTTTTGTAGTCTTACTTTGTTTCATCCCTGGTTTGCCAGAGTGCTCCTAAATTTGTCATTGCTTCTACATAATTAGCTGTTGGTTCTCTTCATGGATGCAGTGTGCCATGAAATGGCCGTCTTCAGCATGAGCTAAACAAAAAGAGAAATGCTTGTGTTTTCATTAACTTGGCAGCTGTTTTGGAAACATTTCACACTAAACCTAGGCATCATTCTTTATATTCTTATTTTGCAGTTGGGTTTCTTTCTCCCAGACTCTCTCCATGTACTCCCATGGGCCTCAGAAGCATATGTGCCTATTTGGCAGGATCCTGGGAATTGTTCTTGGATGGAGAAGCCCATGGTGAAGGTGCTCACACATGGTTTCCAAAAGCCTGCAGAGTGGCAGTCAGACTTTTAAAGTTTTATTTATTTATTCATTCATTTATTTGTTTATTTATTTACAAGTGATATCTACACCCAACATGGGGCTTGAACTCACGATCCTGAGATCAAAGGTTATGTGCTCTTCTGACAGTGCCAGCCAGGTGCCCCCAGAATTTTTTAATCACTGTGATAATTCCAAACTGTAGCGTTATCTACATATGTTTGGAGAACAGTTGCCCCCTTCCCAAAAAAGACCTTAGATTTAGAACAGTTGCTATTAGCTTGTTTTTCTAACAATAGATAAGCAAGTCATTTATCTATTCTGACTCCTAACTGGTCTGACTCCTAACTCCTAACTCCTGAAATTGTCATCAGTGAGTAAGAGATTTCTTACTTGTTTTAAAAGATAGGAATACGTATCTATATTGTCTCAAACCAGTTTTAAGTTATTGAGATGCAAGTTTAGAAGAAGGGGAATGTGCGACATCTAGGGGGTTTGGTCAGTTGGGCGTCTGCCTTTGGCTTAGGTTGTGATCTCAGGGTCCTGGGATGGAGTCCTCCATCGGGCTCCTTGCCAGTGGGGAGCCCGCTTCTCCCTCTGCCTGCTGCTCCCCCTGCTTGTGTTCAGTTTCTCTCTCTCTCTGACAAATAAATAAATAAAATCTTAAAAAAAATAAAAGTAAAAGAAGGGAAATGCTTTTAATAATTTATAAGAGAATTATAGAATCTCTATTAGGAAAGATTCATTGTTGAATACAGCAGTAAGCAGAGTAGGAGAAATCTACTGTTAACATACCAGAAAAGGAAGTCCTTTAAAATTCCTCAGTCTCCGTCTTTTCAAATATAGTTTACTTACATGTTCATTAATAGCTGACATATAGGGGGTGCCTGCGTAGCTCAGTCATTAGGCGTCTGCCTCAGGTCATGATCCCAGGGTTCTGGAATCGAGCCCCGCGTGGGGCTACCTGCTCTTCGGGAGGCCTGCTTCTCCCTCTCCCACTCTCCCTGCTTTTGTTCCCTCTCTGGTCATCTTTCTCTCTGTCAAATAAATAAAATCTTAAAAAAAAAATAGCTGACATGTATTTCAGTGTTTCCTAAGGATTTTATCCAAATCAAATGTCTCATATACCTGCTATTACATATCTTATGTGACATATGTGACATATGGCATTTAGTAAGAGATGTTCGTGTATTAGTGAGTTCAAGGTACTTCTGTCATTATTGATTTTTCTTAATAACCAGTTAACTGGGGCTCCTGGGTGGCTCAGTTGGTTAAGCGTCTGCCTTCAGCTCAGGTCGTGATCCTAGGGTCCTGGGATCGAGCCCCGTGTTCGGCTCCATGCTCAGCAGGGAGCCTGCTTCCCGCTCCCCATCCCCCCCCACCCCCCGCCTCTCTGCCTACTTGTGATCTCTCTCTGTCAAATAAATAAATAAAACCTTTAAAAAAATAAAAAGAGGTTCTTATACCTGAAAATGTTGGAAACCACTGGATTAGCTCTCTTTGGCGCTGATATGCGGAAAAGGAACTGTGGCTTAGGGATGGAGTCTGTGTTAGGATGTGTGTGAAGAGCATTGCAGAGCATGCTGGTGAAATCCCCAGGGCTTTGGCTGGTTTCTAGTCACTCCTTTTTTTCCCCCCTACATGCCCCAGGGGTTTGATTCATCTTTTTTCCAAAAGTCATTTGGTAATCTGTTGTTCTCTCTGCCCATAAAGCCTTCTTTGAAAGAGAATGTAGTTGCCTCAGCTTTCTCTTACCTTGTTAGCTCTGAAAGTATTTGATGCTTTTTTAATTTCAAGGATTTTTTACTGGCAGTAACAATAGAGAATGAATGAATGAATAAAACCTTATGCATTTTAGAATTTGGAATTTTATTAAAAATAAGTGGTTGCCCTAACCTTCATTGAAGAGTAAAAGAGTAGAACTCAATTTTCTACTAGTTGCTGGAATAAAGGCAATAAACTAAGTAATGTCAAAAGTTTCTTCCAACTCAAATATCTTTAATTTTTAGGGAGAGATTACTCACTTTCCTTCATTTTGTCACTGTCTTATTCTGGGAAGTATCTAACCATCTTTTCTTCTCTTTTTCTCTGTCATTTGGCCTGAAGATAATTACTTGTAGGCCATTGAATTCATTTCATCACAGAGGAGGAGAAGCTCCAGGTTATTGTTTCCAGTCTCTCTCTCTTTTTGAAAAATATTTTATCTATTTGACCTAATGAGAGAGAGTACAAGCAGGGGGAGTGGCAGACAAAGGGAGAGGGAGAGCAGGCTTCCCACTGAGCAGGGTGCCTGACTCAGGGCTCCATCCCAGGACTCTGAGATCATGACCTGAGCTGAAGACAATTGCTTAACCAACTCAGCCACCCAGGCACCCCTGTTCTCAGTCTCTTAACCTGTTGCTTTTGCAGGAAAAGCCTACTTAATAAAAATCCAATAAACAGTATTAAAAAAATCAACCTTGATATAAACTGACACATAACCTTCCATTGGTGTGATAGCCTGTGTCTCCTAAAGACACCGGCAGTAGCCAGGTTCATTCCACATGTTCTCCTCACGTTGTGACCTTGACACTCCTCCCACTTTCTGTTGAGGTTTGTGTCCCCATCTCTTAACCAGAGCAGGCCTTTGTAACCGTCTCTACCAATAGAGCATGGGTCGCGCAAAACCATGTGACTCATGGGGTTGGGTCATAGAATTGCCATGTGCTTCTACCTTTCTCTCTTGGGATACTCACTTTTGGAACCAAGTTCCCAGGCTGTGCTGTGCGGGCTCAAGTGAGAGCCCGTGTGAGAGAAACTAAAGCTCCTGGACCTCAGCCCCAGCTGAGCTCCCAGCTGACATCTAGCCTCAGCTTGCCAGCTGTGTGAGTGAGCATTCCTAAAAGTGGATCCTAATCCTCCGGATCCCCAACGTACAGCCCCAGTGGGTGCCCGTGCAGAGGAGAGAAGAGCTGTCCCCGCCAAGCCCTACCCAATCGCAGATTCGCAAGCACAAGTAAGGACTGTTGTTTCAAGCCACCTCCGCAGCAGAGGAGGACTGAATTGATATTCCATTTTGCCAGAGTTTAGAGAAGAGGCCCAACTATATATTAAAGTGCTTCAACTTAGAAACAAGACCTATTTTCACCTTCAAGACTGCTATTAGTATCATAAAAGAAGAAAAACAGATTCTGTGTCCTCTTCTCTTAGAGATTTTTATCTCCTAGGCTTTCATTTTATGTATTTATTAAATTATGGGTCTTTTTAATTAAAGAATACTACAAAATAGCAAACTTTGGACGTAATATCCCTGCCCAGATAACTCCATTCTTATGTCCTTCTAATATAGAATGTTGTATGCATGTTAATAATGCGCAGTGACTTTGCAATGATTCAGGTGAGATATGTGACCTTAGAAAGCAACATCCTCTTTGTAACTGAGTTTCTTGTATAAAATGGTATCTACTTTATATGGTTGTTGTGAGTCTTCAGTGCTATATGCATGCAAAGTGTTTAGATAGTGCCTGTCACAACATGTTGGCTCTTCTTTACTACTGCTAATCACTATTACTATTATTGGCATTATTATTTTTAGACAAGGGAGGGGAAGGATAACCAGCACAAAGGTTGCAATCTGAAACGATGGAGCAAATATTCCTAAGAAGAAGTTAGGGACAGAGGGATGTTGGGAAGTCTAAATCTACTAAAGAATTAATAAATGTGTTTTAGATTTTTATAAGGCTTAAAATTGAACCTAATAGGTGAAGACCAGAGGGACTCCTTTGGGAAAAAAGATTAGGGAGAAGATGATGAAGAAATTTTCAGAATCAGGTCGGACTGGTGCTGGTTTTTGGACCTCTTGATAATGATTGGCATTTACTGATACATTAGCCAGTGATTTCTCATATATATTACCTGTTGTCACTAGTTCATTTTTTTTTTAAGATTTTATTTATTTATTTGACAGAGAGAGAGAGAGAGAAATCACAAGTAGGCAGAGAGGCAGGCAGAGAGAGAAGGGGAAGTAGGCTCCCTGCTGAGCAGAGAGCCCGATGTGGGGGCTCGATCCCAGGACCCTGAGATCATGACCTGAGCCCAGGGCAGAAGCTTTAACCCACTGAGCCACCCAGGCGCCCCACTAGTTCATTTTCTTAACAAGCCCTTTAAATTTATTAATGAATACTTTACATGCAATAAAATGTATAGATCCTATTCGGTTCAACTATTTGTTTTTATCAGTTCTTAATTGTTTACTGTTCCGGTTGATCACGGAGTAGTCAATGAACTAAATGGGAGGAGGGGACTGAGGGAAGATAGCTTAATTCCGAGGGTGCTCATTGGTGGTTATTAGCAGGTCAGGTTTATGTTTGTTACTTCATTAGAAGACAAATGGTACTGTTCCCATTTGTAAATAGAGAAGCTGAGGCTCAGGGGAGTAAAGTGATTTACCTAGACTAACACAACTAGGAAGTGGCTCAGGCAAGACAAAACTCAGCTTTTATTGTCTCTATGATATTTTTGCGGTTACAGAGTGAAATAGTGACATTGGCATTTTTTTTAAATGTTAGTGGTGATAATTTCTTATGAGGGTTTATTAAAGTCCTATAAGTAAAAGGAAAACAGTTCTTGAAGTGCATGTCTTCTAGTTTCAAGTGCTTCAAATTTCCTCAAGCTACTAAAACCATTATTTTTAATTTTACCATTTTCTATAATTGACATAGTGTAGTTTATCAGATATTCCTCTCCAATGGCCAAGGTAATTAGATAAAATTAGTTGTTTGGGAAAACCTAGTACAATTTTACCTTTAAATATCCAAGAAAATAAAGATCATTAAGAATGAAAAGAATCTGTTTCTAGATAGCTTATGCTGTTACAGGTCTCTTAGATATAAGATTTAAAGGTAGAAATGATGTAAGTGATGTTACTTAATTTTCCTGGATAACAAATGACCTTGTGCTCAAGACTAGATGATGGACAAGTAATTTGAAGTGTTACCAAGTGGAGAGGCCCCTGGGTGGCTCAGTCGGTTAAGCGTCTGCCTTTCGCTCAGGTCATGATCCCAGGGTTCTGGGATGGAGCCCTGCATTGGGCTCCCTGCTCAGCAGGGAGTCTGCTTCTCCCTCTCCCTGTACCTCTACCCCCTGCTCCTTCTCTCTGTCTCAAATAAATAAAATCATAAAATCTTTTTTTAAAGATTTTATTTATTTATTTGAGAGAGAACAGAAGGGGAGAGAGTGAGGGAGAAGCAGACTCCCCACTAAGTAAGGAGTCCACTGGGGGGCTTAATCCCAGGACTCTGGGATCACGACCCGAGCCAAAGACAGCCGCTTAACCAACTGAGCCACCCAGGTAGCACTAAGTAAAATCTTTAAAAAATAAATAAATAAAAAGGAAATGTGGAAAATCCAGAAAATATAGAAATAAGTAAAAATTCTACTCTCTGGGGTGCCTGGCTAGCTCAGTTGGCAGAGTATGTGACTCTTGATATCTGGAGTTGTGAGTTCGAACCTCACACTAAGTGTAGTGATTACTTGAAAATAAAATCTTAAAAAAAAATTCTACCCCCAGAAGGTAACCATGATTAATATTTCAAGGCTGTGGTTTCCAAACTGTGTGTTCAGACACTTCAGGGCACCACAGCAAAATTTACAAGCACGCTGCAAGATACTTTAAATTTTCAAGGGAAACACAATGACATCTGTCAGATACCACATAACCTACAAGCTCTATGTAATTAAGTTTTAACATTAGATTACTTTATATTCATTTCTATAATGTCATATCTTTGTGAAGCTGGTTTTTCAGCTGTTGCTATCATAAAAAGCAAGTATCTGTGAAAATCTTACGGCACAGGAGACAAAATGAGGTGTCCTATATGAGCCTACAGTTTGAGAAGTGAAAAGCCCTAGTAATAGCGGTTATTTAAGAATGAAATTTTAAATGTTTTCTTGAAGAAGAAAAAAACAGCAGACACATAGTAACATTATACACTTACCACAGTGGCTCAAATTTTAAAATACCAAGCACTGACAAGGAAGTAAGAAATTAGAATTCTCACAAAAGTAGCTGATGGGAGCGTAAATTGGTACAACCACTTCAGAAAACAATGGTAATATTTAGTTGACAATGCTCATTTTATGTGACCCCAGACAGTCTTCAGACATATACCCTAAAAAAACTCTTGCACATGTGAAGGAGATGCTTTAAAAAAATGTTTGTGCTTACATTGTTTGTAACTTAGAAATAATTCAATTATTCATAGATAAGAGAGTGCATAAACTATGACACAGCCAGGCACATGGGTGGCTCAGTCAGTTAAGCGTCTTTTTAAAAAAGATTTTATTTATTTATTTATTTATTTATTTGAGAGAGAGAGAAGGAGCAGGGCGTAGGGGCAGAGGGAGAGGGAGAAGCAGATTCTCTGCGGAACAGGGATCTGGATGTGGGGCTCCATCCCGGGACCCTGAGGTCATTATCTGAGCTTAATGCAGATACTTAAACGACTGAGCCACCCAGGTATCCCTATTATTATTTTTTTTTAAGTAAACTCTATCCTCAAGATGGGACTCAAACTCAGGACCCTGAGATCAATAGTCACATGTTCTACCAACTAAACCAGCCTGATACCCCCACATTTCTTTTATAATGATCATATAACACTTAAGAGAGATCAAAGAAAAAATTATATATATGTATTGTTTTTAAAAGAAATTATTAACTGAAGTCCATACTTTATTCTGCTTTTGTAAGTTTTTACCTAATGTCCTTTTCCTGTTCTACACAGGAACATTTACATTACTTTATATTTAGTTATCATATTTCCTCAGAGACCTTTTAACACTGACAGTTTCTCAGACTTTTGTTACTTTTGATGACTTCAGCAGTTTTAAGGCATATTGGTCAAGTAGTTTTTGGAATATCTTTCAATTGGGGAAAATCACGAAGGTAAAATGCCATTCCCATCCTGTCAAGAGTACACGTTACCTACATGACTTAGGACTATTTTTTTTTTTTAAATTTTTTTAAAAGATTTTATTTATTTATTTATTAGGAAAGAGAGAGAGTGAGAGAGAGGATGAGAAGGGAGAAGGTCAGAGTGAGAAGCGGACTCCCCATGGAGCTGGGAGCCCGATGTGGGACTCGATCCCGGGACTCCAGGATCATGACCTGAGCCGAAGGCAGTCGCTCAACCAACTGCGCCATCCAGGGGCCCATGACTTAGGACTATTAATGTTAACCTTGATCACCTAGCTGAAGTAGTATTCATCATATCTCTTCCCTGTAAAGTTAGTCTTTTATTCCCCCTTTTTAGACTATACTCTTTGATAGGAAATCATTACATGTAGTCCATACTTAAAGAATGGGTGTTATGTATTACTTCTTTGAAGGCAAAGTATTAAATTATTTTAAATTTTTCTTTATAGGTGACTTGTCTGTTCTCCATTTATTTATTTGTCTATTTATTTATACTCAGGCATTTATTTATATAGTTAGTTTCATGGATTTTTTCTTTTTTTTTTTTTTTTAAAGATTCTGTTCATGGGGCACCTGGGTGACTCATGACCTTTGGCTCAGGTCATGATCCTGAGGTCTTGGGATTAAGCCCGGTGCTGGGCTCCTTGCTCAGCGGGGAGCCCGCTTTTCCCTCTACCTCTGCTGCTCCCCCTGCTTGTTCTCTCTCTCTCTGTCAAATAAATAAATAAAATATCTAAAGACAATAAAGATTTTATTCATTAGAGAGAGAGAGAGAGAGAGAGCACATACACAAGCCTGGGTGGAGGGGAGGGTGGGACAGACGGAGAGGGAGAAGCAAGACTCCCTGCTGAGCAGGGAGCCTGATGCAGGACTGGATTCCAGGACCACAAGATCATGACTCGAGCTGAGGACAGACGCCCAACTGACTGAGCCACCCAGGTGCCCTGGATTTTTTTCTTTTTTAATACTTGGTGTTATATTCCAATACTGCCTTTTTTTATTTAGCTGCTGAAATTGTTCTAGTTTGGCCATTGGGTGCTCTTCAGTTTGCTGCTGTGTCCCTTTGACATACTCCTATCATTGTGGGTTAAAAATTTTTTTTATTTCAATGCTCCCTTACTCTTTGGCACTACAGGATGCTCCAGGGTCATCTTGTATATTTCTTGCCTCAGTCATAGAATCAGACATTTCTCCAAGGAACCGTGTTTCCTTTCATTGGAGCATGGTATTGAAAATCAAGATCTGGGGTCATGTGGCTGGCTCAATCGGTAGAACACGTGACTCATGATCTCAGGGTCATGAGTTCAAGCCCCATGTTGGGCATGGAGCCTACCTAAAAAAAAAAAAACCAAGGGACGCCTGGGTGGCTCAGTTGGTTGAGCAGCTGCCTTCGGCTCAGGTCATGATCCCAGCGTCCTGGGATCAAGTCCCGCATCGGGCTCCTTGCTCGGCAGGGAGCCTGCTCCTCTCTCTGCCTCTGCCTGCCTCTCTGCCTGCTTGTGTTCTCTCTCTGTTAAATGAATAAATAAAAAAAAAATCTTAAAAAAAAAAAAAAAAAAAAAAAAAAAAAACCAAGATCTAGGTCCTGAGTGTGCTTGTTGCTACTAGGGTATAATGTATTAATTAGTGAAGTCGAGTACCATTATAGATGTTTATTGGGTTTTTGTATGTCCTGTTTTTCATGTGACAAGCCTATTCAAGAATTTTATTCAGTGGCTGAGTTGACTAGTTGTGACAGAGACTATATGGCTTACAAAGCCTAAAATATTTACTATTTAGACCTTTACAGAAAAAGTTTGCTTACACTTAATAGTTATGATAGCTATTTTCATGTCAGTTCTGGGTTGGTTTTGATTGGTTGGTTTTTCTCATCACCACTAGTCATATTTTCCTATTCCTTTGAATACCCAGTAATATTTGTTTGGATGCCAGACATTGTGGAAGGACTGGAGTTTGTTTGATTTGGGTTTTTTCCTTCTTACACATTTCTGGAGATTTTTCCTGGGACGCAGTTAAATTATGTAGAAGTATTTTGATCCTTTTGGGTATTGGTTTTAAGCTTTGTTGGGTGGGACCAAAGCAACCCTGAGGGCTTTCAGTCCTAGGGCTTTCATTCTTTACTATGTGACAAGACCCTGTGGAGTACACTACCAGGAAATTATAAGGTTTTCTAAGTCTGGCTAACGGGAATAGGTGCTATTGTTGGACTTTGTAAACTCCAGGCACTGTTCCCTCAGTTACTCTTGGATGATTTTTACCCTCTGTGTTTGGTAGTTTTCTTGGATGCATGAACCAGTACGTATTCGGTGGAGTACTTTAGAGGAACTCTTCACAGATACCCAGTATTTTCTCTCTGTTTAGCCTTTTCCTCTACAATACTCTACCCTGTGAACTCTAGCTGTCTTGATCTTCCTGGACTCTCAGCTCCATCTTTTCAATTTAGGATATTCCTTGGGCTCTGCCGGGACTCCTCTTCCCTGTGCCACACCCTGGAAATGCTCTCAGAGGGGTAAGCTGGGGCAATTGTAGGATCCACTTTTGGTCCTCAGAGATCACTGTGTTTTGTTGCCTGATGTACCGTGTCTTGAAAAACCAGTCTCTGAACTATTTTGTCTGCTTTCTTTCGGTTTTTTAATGTAAGGGGGTAAATCTGGTCCTTGTTACTATATCTTGACCAGAAGCAGAAGTCTTTGAGATCTTTTTTAAAATCCTGAATGGGTGTTTAATCTTATCAAATGTTATTTCTGTGTCTGTTGAGATGATCATGTGATTTTTTTTTCTCCTCTTTTTTTCCTGTTACTGTGTGTTGAACTACATTGTTTTTTTTTTCTAATGTTAAATCAAGCTTCCTTTTCTGGAATAAACTACATAGTCATGATCCATTATCTTCCTTTATATATTGCTACATGTACTTTAGAGGAGCTAGTATATTTTTTAGAGTTTTTGCATCTGAATTAACATTCATATTACTGCCCTTCTTCAGATTTTGACATGAGGGCTATCCTGGTTCATAAAATGGGTTGGGAAGCCTTCCTTCTTTTTCTCTAGAAAAGGTTTGTTAATACTGATGCTTTTTCTTTCCATAAATGGTTAGAAAAATTCTCTGGTGAAGCCATGTGGTGATTTCATTAGGGAAACTGTTTAATTACAGATTATTTCTTTAATAGACACACAGGACCATTCAGATTTTTCATTTGTTTGCATTTGAGTTTTGGTCAGCTGATTTTCTAAGGAGACAAATAATCTATTCAAGGTCATAGATCTAATAATGAATAAATCTTCCAAGCATGTGCTTTTTCAAACTTTCTCATACCAACATAATCTATACTTTTAAATTTGTATACTCTTTTATCCTCTACTGTAGATTATAAACTAGCAGGCAGGTTCTATCTCTGATAAAACTTAGTATCACTGGAGGTTTAGGGCTAAATAGATATAAAACTTAAATTAAAGCACCCTTGGGGTTTATATTGAGATTTTAAAAAGAGAGACCTTGATTTAAGTAGTTGTTTCAGTACTTCATTTGGACTCTTTCAGTTTCTCAAAGGTACATTTTATCTCTTTAGTAGTGGACTGTTGTTGGTTAGAATACATAATTGAAGTGGGAGTAGTATTCTCATACTTCAGAAGTAACATTCATATTGTTGCATTTATTTTTCTAGATTTTGATTTTATTTTTATTTCTTAAAACCTAGTAGGATAACTTATCTGTCTGTAATTCTAGGGCAATTTAAAGAAAGAAAAATAGCTCTAGTTCAGAATATGACTTACCAAAACCATTTTTTAATATCTGTTCAAGAGAGGTTATAACTAAGATTCTGTTATTAGGAAAGATTTAGTGAATATGTAACATTTCAATACCATAAATTGTGTCCATCTTGTTACAGTAGACTAAGATTCATATGTTGGGGAAAAATGTGAGTTTGAGTGGAGAGGGTTCAATTGAAGGTCTGTTTCTATAAAGTATGTAGTCTATTGCCAAAAGAAATACTACCTAGCAGCAGTTTACATGTGCCAAGAGAGGCCAGGAAAGTCTTGTAGTAGAAATTGTACAGGAGAGCTGTCAGACTAGATCCCTGAGGATGTCAGGCAGGAAATAAAGCTTACAATGCTAAAAAATTTTACTGGATGGCTAGGCGATTGGAAATAAATCTTCCAATGCTTGTATTTTTTATCACGCTTTTATGTTGAATAGGGAGTTGAGAATTACAATTAGGTAACTTAAACTGTTTAAAAATTTTAAACCAAAACTTAAGAATTTTTCTAAGGTTATATTGAATAAGTATTATTTTCTATCTTTTTCCTACATAGTGTTTCATTCTCTGAGATTAGGTTTGGAAATGTATTGGGAGAGGGGCTTTAAGTTCTTAGGAATAAAATACAGTGAGTAAACAATTTCCTCTTCAGTGCCCAAAATGGAAATATAGAAAATGTAAACTTCTCTGCCTACTTGTGATCTCTGTCTGTCAAATAAATAAATAAAATCTTAAAAAAAAAAAGAAAATGTAAACAAGTAATTGGGCCGAAGTATTTAGCTGTGGTTCTTTTTATTTCTAAAATACATTTCCCATTTCTACTGTACACATTCAGATATATACTGTACAGGATTATAGAAGTTTCAAGCTTAAGGGACTTTTTTTTTTAAAAGATTTTATTTATTTAATTATTTGACAGAGAGAGAGATCACAAGTAGGCAGAGAGGCAGGCAGAGAGAGAGAGAGAAGCAGGCTCACCGCTGAACAGAGAGCCCGATGCAGGGCTCGATCCCAGGACCCTAGGACCACAACCCGAGCCGAAGGCAGAGGCTCCAACCCACCGAGCCACCCAGGCACCCCAGGGACTTTTTTTTTTTTTTTAAGATTTTATTTATTTGAGAGAGAGAGAAAGAGGGAGAAGCAGGCTCTCTGCTGAGCAGAGAGCCCCATGTGGGACTTGATCCCAGGACCCTGAGATCATGACCTGAGTCTAAGGCAGATGCCCAACCAGTTCAGCCACCCAGCTGCCCTTAGCTTAAGGGACTTTTAAGGAACATCTATTGGATTCCTTTATTGTGTGGGTAGGAGAAACAAGGCAGGTACAGTTGAGATATGAGTAAATTGCCCAGTGTTATGAAGGGGGGTAAGAACACTTGTCACACTTGGGGAAATAGAGCCTAGCTTACTAAATTACTTGAAATTTCAAATGTATGGTGATGGCCTTACTTTTCCCACCACCTCATGGCTTCTAAATGTTGGTGTATCAGCTTTTGGTTCACTACCAGCAAAAGTAAAAACGGTCAAAACCCTTTGAAAACCATTATTATTCAGGAAACAAAAACAGTATTGTCACTTTAAATAAAATAAGAGTAGTTTTAGGTTCTTCAAATAGAGAGAAGGTTATTAAGAAATTATAAGCATTCTAGGCTGCTTCTGCATTGGTGACACACTCTCTTCATTTATGAATGCCCCTTGACATTCACAGATAGGTTTTAAACTATTGTTATGAAACACTACAAGGAATAGAGATGGTCCTGTAATTTCAGTCATAGGCAATCTTTGTAACTGATTTATGTTAAAATCTTTTCTAGGACAAGACTTAAAATTAGTCTGGTTCACTTCTGGACCATAGAATGTTGATATTAATTATTGTAAAAATGCATACAGTTCGTAACAACAACATTAAAGAACTTTCTGAAGAAGGCAAAAAATGTGCCACTTAATGCGAGAAAAATTTCTTTTTACAGTAAAGTTTTTTATTCATTTTTATTTTGTTAATTTTTTTTATTAAGTAGGCTCCACACTGGGTGTGGAGCCCAATATGTGGCTTAAACTCATGACCCAGAGATCAAGACCTGAGCTGAGACCAAGAGGTGGACCTTTAACCAATTGAACCACCCAGGTGCCCCCAGGCCAGGTGGGCTCTGACTGCAGCTGCATTATAGCCTGTCCAGCAGAGGCTGCGTGGAATCACAATTAAGAGCTACAGCTTTGCCTCTTACTAGCTCTGGACCATCGAGCAGGTTCCTTCACTTGCGTGTGTCTCAGTTTCTTTGACTGTAAAGACTGTGTACCTTATGTACTTTGTTTTGAGGGTTACATGAATACTTGTGAATTGCTTAGAATAGTGCTTACTGTGATAAGTACTCTGCAGATGTTAGCTATTATTAGTACTATCATAACATGTAAAGCTCTTAGAATCTGGCTTAGTAAGTATTCAGTACTCTTACTGTTATTAGGTGGTTTTAGTCAGTATGTAATAGGCTTTAGGTTCTTGAAGTAAATTCAGTGGTTTAAACTAGCCTTTCCCAAAGTGTAAAGCAATATTTCAGTATTCTGCAAGCCGCTCTCTTAGTGATAAATATTTCCTTCCCTTTTTTAGTCTTATAAAATACTTTACTCATCCCTGCTCCCCGGAGACAACCCAGAAGTCGCATCTAATCAGCACTGGGCTGAAGGTCTTGGCTCTTGTGATAGTCTCTATGTCAGAACCGATGTAGTCTCCACATTGCTTTCTGATGTGACTCTCTCTGAGCTTGTACCCCACTTCCGGCGTTGAGGGCTGGATCGGGGATGGGATGACTGCAGGAGATATTCCCATTCTCTTCTTCCCCTCTCTTCCTTCTCACACCTTTTCATCCCTTCGTTTTCCTTGTCCTCTCTTTCCCTTTTGCTTCTGCATTTGCTATTTCTGGCATTGTTTTAAGTTCTGATAGGAAGTATATTTTTTCTACTCATTTTCTTTTTTTTGGATCATTTTCCTTTTAAGCTTATCTTTTTGTGTTTTATCTTTGAGTTCTTAGTTCATGGAGTTCATTCTTTTCTTAATTTTCTTGATTTACTCCACGAATGAAAAGAAATGTACGTGGGATATGTGCTCTTCATCTGTATGTTGAATATTACATTTCTTAGCCTATTTTTATATTTTACATAATTTTGTATTGGTCTCAAATTTAACATTTCACTCTTCTTTTAATAGACAGATTAAAATTCTGTTTCTGTCCCTCACTGCTTTTTTGACTTCCTGCATTTTATTTTATCATTTGAGACTTAATTTTCTTATTTTTAAAAGGTACTTCATAATATCTTCCTCCCAATGTTATTATAAATTTAGATTGACTTTGGCTTAAAAATGAGGCACTTCCATATGCATTTACATTTCTCTTTTGACATTAAAAAAGCAGAAAAGGTTAAGACTAAAAATAAGGAGAGTGATTGAGAACAGAGTAGCTGATGAGAGATTTAATAAAAATTTTGAAGATAGAAGCTTGATAGAGGAAAAAGTAACTCACATAGCAGGACAGAGAAATGTTATTACCCTTTAGGTATTATCTTTAGGTCCTGAAGCTGTGAGATTTAGGTCTCTAATGAAAGCTATGAGAAGCACACTGATTCACTCCCCAAATTTCTCAAGAGGCACCAGGTACCTCAGAGGTGGGAGTGAGACATTGAACCAAAAATGGGGCATTGGTTCAAAGTCTCTTGACTAAAAAGTTGGATCTCTAGGTCTGCTGCCTTATACTGTGCAACCAGACAACTGCCTGCCCTCCACCCCTCAATTCTTCAGAAATCAAATGTGACCAAGGACAGGGTCTCTAAATTGGAGACATTTCAGGATGGAGTGACACATGAGACGGAAAATGGGGACTATCTGTGTATTGAACGGTGGGCGTCCAACCTCTCACCTCATCTCCCAAATATGCTGTGGCTCCTGACCACTGGCCACCAGATTTGTGTGGCTAACTCAGGAGATTGAAGGGATCTTTTTTAGAGAAACTGAAGAAGACTCAAAATACTTTCTCATACTGACATTTTAGGGTCTCTAATGAAAGCTGTTTCCTATAGGGAAGCTCTCTGATTGAAAACCCTGCGTGTACACCAGGGCTGCCAGTCACATCTTTTAGGGCCTCATTTTTAAGTAGGAACAGACAATTACTAAGGATCATGAGACGTAGGAGAAAACCTTCAACAAGAACAACAAAGACCAAAGTGAGCATGTTGCCTAGAAGAATCTGGTGGAAATAGAGGTAGGGCAGGACTTGGAGTAAAAATGTGAAATGAAAAAAAAAATGGGGGCACCTAAACAGTTGGTTAAGTGTCCAACTCTTGGTTTGGGCTCAGGTTGTGGTCTTGGGGTCATGGGGTTAAGCCCCATGTCGGGCTCCACACTTGGTGAAGAGTCTGCTTAAGAGTCTCTCTCCCTGGGGCTCCTGGGTGGCTCACTGGGTTAAAGCCTCTGCCTTCAGCTCAGGTCATGGTCTCATGGTCCTGGGATTGAGCCCCACATCGGGCTCTCTGCTCAGCAGGGAGCCTGCTTCCCCCCCTTCTCTCTGCCTGCCTCTCTGCCTACTTGTGATTTCTCTCTCTGTCGAATAAATAAATAAAATCTTAAAAAAAAAGTCTCCCTTTTCTCTCCCCCTCCCTACTCGCGTGTTCTCTCTTTCTCTCTCTCTCTCAACAGTAACAGCAACAACAAAAAATCCTACCAAACCAAACCACAACTTCTCTAATAATCTCATAGAGATAAGGACTTATAAAATGAGAAGCAGATTCGTTGAAGAAGGAACGATTTAGGAATAAAAAAGAACTTTTGGATATATGCAACTGTGGCAGCTCAAATTAAAACAAAACAAAACACAAGGCTTTTTTTAAATGGTTTGAAACAAGTGAAGTTGAAGAAATCTCCTAGAAACTAAAGAAAAAGATGGCGGTAGAAAGTAAGAGCAAAAAGATGCTCTTTGAGGAGGACATGGTGGTGGCTTACAGTGAAGCTTCCTCAGGCCTGCTTCTGCTCCTGCCTCACGGCTGTTCACTCTCCTCAAAGGACAAGTTGGTCAGGAAGCCGGTCCATGGCCGTGGCTTTTCTTTTATCTATCTATCCATCAATCTATCTATCTATCTATCTATCTATCTATCTATCTATCTATCTATCTATCTATATTTTAGGATTTATTTATTTATTTTAGAGAGAATGTGTGTGAGCAGTGGGGAGGGACGGGGAGAGGGAGAATCCCAAGCAGACTGCCCGCTGAGCGTGGAGCCTGACGCAGTGCTCAACCCCACAACCCCACCATCGTGACCCCAGCCAAAATCAAGATTTGGATGCCCAGTCAGCTGGGCCACCGTGGTGCCCCGTGGCCATGGCTTTAAAAAACACCCGAAAGATACCCACGGAACCGCAGGTAGCAATTCACTGAATTAGGATGACTCTAACCAGCCACAGCATAAAACCTTTGAGGAAGGTATGTGCTGACTTGATCAGAGGTGCAAAGGAAAAGAATTTCAGAGTGAAAGGATCAGTTCAGAAGTCTGTTGAGACTCTGAGAAGTACTCCTCGTGTACTTCGTATACTTTCCACCAGGAAAACTCCTCGTGGTGAATATTCTAAGACTTGGGATCATTTTCGGAGGAGGATCCACAAGTAATACATCCTTCTGAGATGGTTACACAGATGACTTCCATCAGTATTGAGCCAGGGGTTTAGGTTGAACCTTGTTTAAATCAACCTTTTTAATAAATTGATTATCAGTTGTTAGCAGAAAAGAGAGAAAAGATGAGAGGCTTACAAAATTAATTGAGGAGGTACAATGACAGCCAATAGAAACTGAAAAGACAACCCACAGAATGTTGAGAATTGATTTGCAAATCATATATCTGATAAGGGACTTCAACCCAGAATGCAAAAAAACCAAACAAAACAAAACAATCCCTCAGCTATAAAAAAGCAAGTAACTCAATTTATAAATGACCAAAGGATCTGAATAGATATTTCTCTAAGGAAGATACATAAATGGCCTATAAGCTTATGAGAAGATACTCAACACCATTAGTTATTAGGGGACTGCAGATCAAAACAATGATGAGATACTGCATCACGCCCACTATGATGGTTTTTAATAAGAGAGACAATTTCATGTGTTGATGAGGACATGAAGAAGTTGGAACCCTCATTACATTGCAGGTAGGACTGTAAAATGATACAGTCACTTTAACAAACAGTTTGGTACTTCTGTAAAAAGTTGAGAGCAAGGAGTTACTACATGACCCAGTAGTTCCACTTCTGGGTACACACTCAACAAAATGAAAACACATGTTCATGCAAAAACTTTTACAGATTTTCAAGGCAGTGTTAGTCATAATAATATCCAAAAAGTGGAAACAACCCCAGTTGTTTATCCCCTGATGCTTGGGCAAATATGAGGTGGTATATCCATACAGTGAACTATTATGCAGTCATAAAAGAAATGAAGTACTGATACGTGCTTCCCCATTGATGAATCTTCAAAAAAACCCATGATGTTAAGTGAAGGAAGCCAGTCACAAAAGTCCACATATTGTATGATTCCACTTATATGAAATACCCTGGAGAGACAAATCCATGGAGATGAAAGAGATTAATGGTTGCCAGGGTAGGAGAAAATGGGGAGTGACTGTGAATGGATATGAGATTTCTTTTTGGGGTGATGAAAATGTTCTGGAATTAGACAGTGATGATCGATGTAGAATTTTTGTGTACATACTAAAAACCCCTGAGTTACACTTTTTAAAAAAATATTTTATTTATTTATTTGACAGAGAGAGAGATCACAAGCAGGCAGAGAGGCAGGCAGAGAGAGGGGGAAGCAGACTCCCTGCTGAGCAGAGAGCCCGATGTGGGGCTTGATCCCAGGACCCTGAGATCATGAGCTGAGCTGAAGCAGATGCTTAACCAACTGAGCCACCAAGGCGCCCTTGAGATACACACTTTAAAGAGGTTATGCACTTTATGGCATGTGAGTTGTATCTCAGTTAAAGTGTTATTAAAAACAAACAAACAAACAAACCTATGTGTTATGAATTACTTACTCTAATGACTAATAAGAAATTGTTTTGTGACAAAATATGAATTGGAATCATAAAGTAATTAATCACCTCCAGATTGGGTGATGACTGAGAAGCAGTTGAGAAAAAAATTGCATGATCCTCTAGTAGACACCAAGTAAAACTTAGCATTTATACAGTAGCTACTGTATGGCCAAACACAGGGTAATGTTTTTGTTGTTTAGGCTAAATTTGGGGGGTGGGTATGACATCTTGATAAAAATTTGAAGATGATTGTTAGTTTGAAATGTGTATTTTGATCTTGTAAAAGGTTTATACTTAGGCAGGTTAAAACAATGGTTGTAAAACTAGAATGTGACAAAGTAGAAACTGTCCCTTTAATTCCACTTCATTGTCAAATCATTCACCAAACAGGTAGAAGAAAGAACTGTTTTGGCCATAAATGTCCTCCCTTGTTGTTTAGATAGAAGTAGTTGCTCTCTTTTGGGAAACAACATGAATTACTTTCAAAAAAGTTTTTGGTGGTTTGGCCAGATTGGTTTAGGTCCATATTTTTATCTTCTACTTGTCATTTGTTATTATTTTTTTTTGTCATTTGTTATTTTTGATGAATATTTATTTTAAAAAATAATTGAGCCATGACCTGGGTTTTTGGAAGTATACCAACGGTACTATGGTAATTTTATACAAACATTTCCCTAGCTTTATCAACTTTCATTTATTGCTAGTCTGTGCTAGATTTTAATGTGATAATGGAGGTCAGAAGTTCTACTCATGTGATTATCCACTCTGCAATTTCCTTTAATCATTTAAAAACAGATGTAATTTTACAGTGTGATTTGACCCAAGAGGTTATGTTATTTGAAGTAATGCTAAAGGCCTCCTAACTTTGTGAAGATGGATGCTCAGCGGGTTCATTTGGGAAAGTATTTGATGACGGGCCGATTAAACATTTGTGTCAGCTCTAGTTGGAAGCTTTCTTGAGATAACTGTCTTAAAGCCATTTTAGCTTTGTGTTGTAACAAATAGTGCAAAGAATTTCTGTAAAGTGTACTGCTAGAAACTTCATTTTGCAGCATTTGTGAATTTTTTGTTTGTTTTTCATTTAATGTGTTGAGAGCTGAGAAAGATGATCTGCCAGGCAGAATTAGAAAGCTTTGGGGGGTTAGTGGTGATGTGTTTGGATTCTAAAGCCTAGAGCCTAGAGGAAGTGATGGCAAGAGTTGAACAGTAAACCTCAAAATGCTAGTAACTTCAGATGCATTCAAGACTTTTCTTCACAAAATTTGGAGTTAACTCTTTGAAAGTAGTACAGCCAGGTGATATGTGTACCTCATACTAGAAATTCCTTTGTCGTTTTTTGAGTTACTCCTGCCAGATGGATTTTAATATACATGGAAGAATATGATGTTCACTCTCTTGTACTTTAGAATGATTTTGTCCTCTTGTCTACTCGAAGAGTCCATCTGAATCTAGCTAGTAACTGGCTTTATTTTTTTTTATTGTATTTTCTAAGTGTCCATTTCTACTTGTGGTAATAATTTTGGTAGAATGCATATTACCAGCCGTATATGAAGGTGTAGCTATATGGAGCATAAAATTAGACATGCTTCCTGCCTTTGGCTCACAATCTAAATTTAGTAGGCGAGAATCTCCTTTCCTAGATGTCATTAAAAATAGAAGATACCCATCTGTCTGGAATGGTTTAGATACAATTCTGCCTACAGGCCTAGAGACGAACTATATAATAATGACTCTCTTTTAGTCCTAGAATTCTTGGAAAAATATCTTCTTTATTACAGAGGCCAAGAGCGTATACAGTTTAGAGTTTTGACCTTAAATGAAACTGTAAGTTCGTGAAAATCAGGAAGATCTAAGAGAATTAAATTTTGAGGAGAAATGTAAAAGATGAAACAATATCACTTGGTTAAGAAAATTGGCTTTTAAGTAAAAGCTAGTTACAATCTAACACTTATGATTTGCCAGCTACATGAGAGAACTACTAAACTCCCCTGAGATTGTAACCTCATTTATAATGTTGAAATAGTAAGGCTTACTTCACAGAGTTGTTGGGAAGTAAGTTAAATTAGTTAATGTTTATAAAGTGCTTTCTTCAGTGTCTGGCATGTAGAAGGCATTTTTTTGGTGGTAGTTATTATTGTTTATTGTAATAAACAAATTCTGGTTCTGTTTTGTTTTTGGTTTTTTGTTTTTTCCAAATTCTGTTATCTTGCTATTAACAGATCTTACTTTGGAACTCAGGATATAATGGGGTCAAAGATGAACTGAGAATGGCTAGGCGTATTTAGACTGATGGAAATCATTTGTAAGAGTACTGAAAGTCACCCCCAAAGGACTACCTACATTTTGGGGACAGAAGATACAGGGAAGTAGAAAACACTACCAATGAGGTGAGAAGACAACTGGGAGAATGGTGTCCCAGAATTCAAGGCATAAGCCACTAACCCAGGTCACATATTTTTCAAAAGTTTATTAAAAAAACAAAACTCAAAAACTGAAATCCACAATAAAACACAAAAAAGAAAAGAAAAAGTTTATTCAAAATATTTGCAGCAGTAGGTAATGTCAGGTAGTGACAAAACCCTGAGGAAACCACTTAACTGGGCAGTTTGAGAGACAGAGAAATGGGTGTAGACCCAGATTTTATTGGGCAGAATAAATGTGAGATGAAGAAAATGGAGGCCCTAAGTGTAAGATGGACTCTTATGAAAATTTAGTTGTATAGAGGAGAGAGATAAACTTAAGGCGGTGGAGAAAGGGTTTGGGTTTGTTTTGTTTAGGAAAGAAAAAAAAATGAGCATGTTTGGAGGCTAAAGGAGATATTAAACATACTAGCCAGCGGATAATTGCTGGACAGGTCCTGGTATTAGGCGAGTGGGAACGAAGTCCAGTGCACAGGTAGAGGCCGAGAGGAGCAGCTGCTGTTTTGTAGAAGAGAAAGAAAACAAGGAGGTTTGAGCTGGGAGGGGACAACAAGGAAATCTGTATTTAATGGCTTCTATTTAAGTGGGAAAGTGGTTAGTGAACTTAGTGAGATAGTAACAGACCAGTAGTCCTCAACTGCAGGTGATTCTGGCCTCTTAGGGTACATTTGGCAATGTCTGGAGACATTTTTGATTGTCGTCAGTTGGGGGATGTACTCTGAGCATCTAGTGTGTAGATGCTGGTAGTGCTGGGGATGCTGTTGGACGACCTACAATGCGCACAACAGTTTCCCACCTCCGAGAACAATCTGGTCCCCAGTGCCAGTAGTGCTGCACGTGTCCTAGCTCAGAACATTCCTGCAATGTGATCTTCAACAAAAGCCAAGCGGTTTGAATAATGGCTTCATATATCCTTTCTTAGAAAGTCACAGTACATATTTTTGAGGCCTGAGAAATCCTCAGGAGAAAATCTAAACTGTTTAACCAACTGACTTGTTTCTCTTTCTTTTGTAACAACCTTAACACTCTGAGAAATATATTTAAGAAAAGATTGTACTTTAGATTTCTTGGCTGGCTCATATTGTATTTTTGTCCTTGTATGTAAAGCTCTTAGCTCAGAATCTGGCATTTAGTAAACCGTCAATAACTGATAGCTGCTCTTTATTACAGTTTTCTCCCCTCCAGCTGTGAAATCCTGGGCCATTTCTGACATTTGTTACAAGTTGCAATTTTAGGGTTCATGTGGTCAATGTGCAGGAGACAAGAGATACCTCTCATAGATCCATAGAATGCACTGATGTTTGTACTTTTAAATCTTACATTAGGGTCGCCTGGGATGCTCAGTGGGTTAAAGCCTCTGCCTTTGGCTCAGGTCATGATCTCAGGGTCCTGGAATCGAGCCCTGCATAGGGCTGTCTGCTCAGCAGGGAGCCTACTTCCCCCTTTCTCTCTCTGCCTACTTGTGATCTCTCTCTCTCTGTCAAATAAATAAATAAAATCTTAAAAAAAATAAAAATAAATAAAATCTTACATTAGAGTATGGTGGTTCCCCACAGACTTAGACTAAGAATTACTACATGATCCAACACATAGTTCTGCTTCTGAGTATATACCCAAAGGAATTGAAAGCAGGGACTCGAGCACGTATGTGTACGCATACCACTGTTCATAGCAGCATTACTCATGATAGCCAAAAAGTGGAAACAGTCCAAATGTCCATCCTTGGATGAACGGATAAACAAAACATGTTTTCTGTGATGTGCATGTGTATAAATACAGACATACACACACCCACAACATAGTATTATTTGACTGTAAAATTCTGGCACATGATACAACAAGGATGAACTGTGGAGACATTATGCTAAGTGAAGTAAGCCAGATGCGTAAGGACACATATTGTCTGCTTCTACTTATCTGAGGCACATAGAGTAGCCAGATTCGTAGAGACAGCAAGTTGAAGGGTGATTTGCAGGGTCTCAAGAGGGGGAATAGAGAGCTGTTCATTGGGTACAGAGTTAGTTTGGGAAGATGAAAAATCCTGGACATGGGTGGTGGTGATGATCGTACAACAGTGTAAATGTATTTAATGCCACTGAACCGTATACTTAAAAATGGTTAAAATGGTGAATTTTATGCTATGAATATTTTACCTCCCCTGGTCCCCATCTCACATTAGAATACTTAGCAGTCACCACAAGGCAGTCAGGACGCTTCCTGGTGGTCTAGTGGTTAGGATCTGGCCTTTCGCCAGTCAGGAGCTTTACTAATGATAGAGCTTCGCAAGGGTTAGCAGAGACCAGTTTTAAACCGTTGATACTGTTCTAATGAGATAGTTAGAACAGATATAAACAAAAGAATTGCATTCGTTTATTATATCAGTGATTAATATAAATTGAACACCCCTACTGACATGCACATGATTTTCTCCTGTGTGTTACTACTCCAAACCTTTTGAATGTCCAGGTCCAGGATAACTGATAAATCTTATGTCTTATTCAAATAAAAGGTGCGTATTTGTACAGAGAGAAAAAAAAATGTTTCTTTTTATAATTCTGTAGGGATTACATCATGGTTAGTTTAATTTGGGGGACTATCTGCATATATATATTCTCCCGCATTTTTAGTATATGTGCTGCCAAAGCGAGCACTATTCTCCCGCATTTATATATATATTCTTAAAGGATGTTAAAAATATAGCTAGCATTGGGCGCCTGGGTGGCTCAGTTGGTTAAGCGACTGCCTTTGGCTCAGGTCATGATCCTGGAGTCCCAGGATCGAGTCCCATATCGGACTCCCGGCTCTGCGGGAAGTCTGCTTCTCCCTCTGACCTTCTCCCCTCTCATTCTCAGTCTCTGTCTCTAATAAATAAATAAAAAAATCTTAAAAAATATATATATATAGCTAGCATTATCAGAAAGAACCTTCATGGAACTGCAGCCACTTCTCTTCATCTCATGAAAATCCCCTACAAGTAAATCTGTTTTTAAAAATGGTCTAAGGAGGGGCACCTGGGTCGCTCAGTGGGTTAAGCCTTGGCCTTTGGCTCAGGTCATGATCTCACGGTCCTGGGATCCTAGGTCCCTGCATTGGGCTCTCTGCTCAGCAAGGAGCCTGCTTCACCCTCTCTCTCTCTCTCTCTGCCTGCCTCTCTGCCTACTTGTGATCTCTTTCTGTCAAATAAATAAATAAACAAACAAACAAACAAACAAATAAATAAATAAATATTTTAAAAAAAATTGTCTAAGGGGCGCCTGGGTGGCTCAGCCGGTTAAGTTACTGCCTTCAGCTCAGGTCATGATCCCGGGGGCCTGGGATCAAGCCCCGCATTGGGCTCCCTGCTCGGCTGGGACTCTACTTCTCCTTCTCCCTCTACTGCTCCTCTTGCTTGTACTCTCTGGCTCTCTCTATCCCTCTGTCAAATAAATAAATAGATAGATAGATAAATAAAATCTTTAAAAATTGTCTAGAAATGTTTGCATCAAAGGCAAGCAACATGAGGCATACTTTTTCAGGGTATTATTGTTCTTTTTTAAATCTGTGATTTTGCCCATCAAGTAGAAATGGAAAAAGGAGTGAGAGTTTTGATATTGTGGATGTACTTGCTGATTAAGAGATAAGTGCACATACACATAAACCCAGGAATTATCTTACTTCTGCTAAAACAACAACAAAACCCTCAGATCTCCAGTGCTAGCCTGTGTAATTGCTTTCGGCATAATAGCTATTACCTCTGACAGACTGAAAGTTTAATAACTAGATTGGAGATTTCCCTTTGCAGTGCACAAATAGGAAAAACACCACCATGGAAGTTCTCTCTCACATCTGACCCTCCTCTGTTCCTTAATTTACCAGCAGTGCAAGTGCTTCTCTCTGCCATGCCTCATCTTAACAGTCTTGAATTACAACATTAGAAATGATTGGTTCACCAGAGTTTTTGATATGTTAACATTGAACAGTTCCAAATGAGTATAAAACAATCTTGTCATTCACAGGAGTTTGTCTTTTAAAGGCTTCTGTTTGATTTTTTGCACCAGTATCATCATTTTGTGGAAAATGAATGTTACATTGCTTTATTAAATCTCTTTTACACTTGTAATCCAAATTTAGTATACAATAAGACATTGCTTTTACTGTCACATTTTCTTTTTTTTTAAGATTTATTTTATTTATTTATTTTTTAAGATTTTTAAAATTTATTTTACAGAGAGAGACAGCGAGAGAGGGAACACAAGTAGGGGAAGTAGGAGAAGGAGAAGTAGGCTTCCTTCCGCCAAGCAGGGAGCCCAATGAGGGACTCGATCCCAGGACCCTGGGACCATGACCTGAACCGAAGGCAGACGCTTAATGACTGAACCACCCAGATGCCCCTTATTTATTTATTTTAGAGACAGAGAGTGTATGCACACAGGGGAAGGGGCAGAAGGAGAGAGGATCTCAGGCAGACTCTGTGCTAAGTGTGGAGCCCATGCAGGCTCGATCTCAGACCCTGAGATGATGATCTGAGCTGAAATCAAGAATCAGAGCCTCAACTGACTGAGCCACCCAGGTGCCCCTACTGTTGTATTTTCAGTTATGTTCTAAGTATGTTTATAATCTTAAATAATGGTGGTATTGAAATATTGAAATTTTCTATTGTTTGTTGACTGTTATTTTAATTCTTGGAGACTCATGAAACATCTATAAATAAACTCTTCTTCCTTGAAATGTAGGTATAATTCAAGCAGTGTATCCTTCTGAAATATCCAAAATATATTTTGCCAATAACAAAAGGATATTCCTTGGAAACACCAAACTTCAGATAGCATTAGACTAATAATACACAAACACATCATGTAATTCTCCTTTATCTTCTGCCTGCCTCCTTAGATCACAAGACTCTAAAGGAGAACATCTTGATTTTTTTATATGAGTTTTATATATATCTTAAATATATTTAGAGTTATATGTTTTGGTGTTAATGTACTGAAGGTTATATATACATATAAAATATATTAATTTTTTCAGACCTTTAACTCCTTCGAGGAGTTTAAAGATATAGGATAAATAAGATATAATTTACCCATTTTTTAAAAATATTTATTTATTTATTTATTTGAGAGAGAGATTGTATGAGTAGAGGGTGCACAGAGGGAGAGGGAAAGAAACCCAGGCAGACTTCATACTGAGCACAGAGCCTGACTCCAAGCCCTAGCCAGAGCCAAGATTTGGATGCTCAAGCAACTGAGCTGCCTAACTGTCCCTAATTTATCTATTTTTAGTAAATTCTGCCTTGCTTTTTTTTGATGTTCTTAGAAGTCATTGTATATATAATCTTTTTTCTCATTGATGAGCAGAACTACAGTTATGAGCCAAATAAGTTTCTCCTCTTTGTAAATTCTCTCCTCCAAAAAATTAATTAATTAATTAATTAATTAATTAAATTTCTACACCTGATGTGGGGCTCAAACTCACAACCCCAAGATCAAGAGTCACATGCTCCTCTGAGCCAGCCAGGTGCCCCAAAAACGTTTTTGATACTTATTTAGACTTTAAGTTATAGGCGGCCATATATCCTGAAAAGTAATGAGGTGTATATATATTCTGTAGTCATGGAATATGGCCCATGAACCATTTTATTTTTTTAATCAATTAACATAAAGTGTATTACTAGTTTCAGAGGTAGAGTTTAGTGATTCATCAGTTGCATATAATACCTAGTGCTAATTACATCTCGTGCCCTTTTAATGCCCATCACTACCACATCCACCTCCCCTCCAACAACCCTTAGTTTGTTTCCTATAGTTAAGAGTCTCTTATGATTTGTCTCCCTCTCTGATTTTACCTTATTTTGTTTTTCCCTCCCTTCCCCTATGCTCCTTTGTTTTGTTTCTTAAATTCCACAGGTCCATGAACCATTTTAAGTGAAAAAGGTGAGGTGCATGGTTTACTTTATAATTCCATTTTTATTTAAAAGAGTCACAGTATATTTGACTTTGCAGAGGAAAAGGTTCGGCAAGGTGTACAGGTGTTAACGGATGAGCCCTAGGGAATGGCATGGTACTCGTTGGATCTATCCACAGTGAATACTGTCTCAGGTTTGGGGCCCCAGAAGAGGAACGTGGGATGAGATTTCATGGGGAAGTGACTAACTAGGAAGAGTTTCAGGGGGACTTGGTAGGGAGTGAAGAAGTGGGACTGGGAAGAGAGAACGAGGCTAGAGGCCAAGGATGTAGCAAGGATCAAGCAAAGCCTCAGGGAGGACACGTCTGGCTCAGTCCTGCAGGGGAGTTCTGGAGCTTATCCCTAACAGGTGTCACAATCAAGGACAGAAGGAAAAAGGTGGAGCCTTTGTCCTCTACCTTGGTCTGTCCACCAGTCATTGCTTAAGGACCGCCGCTCACAAGGAAGGATGCGTAAATGGCCAGAAGTACTGGCGGTCTGGGGGTGGCCTCCCTCCACAGACCTGCAGAGGCTGCGTGAGAGCACAGGGTTGGGAGAGAGGCAGCCAGAGCACAGACAGCAATGGGAGCTGTCACCCAAGCGACAGAGGTTCTTTTCTCAGGTTGTAATCGAGTTTGAGAAGTGCAAGGCTGGTATGGTGGCTCCCCAGGGTTCTGGGCTCCTTTTATTTGGTTGCTCTATCATTGCTGTGCTATTACCCACATATGCACGATCTGAGATACCCAGGATTATGTCCATGTTCCCTTTCAAAAAAAGGGAAAGGTCAGAGGGAAAAGGGCACATTAATTCCTCTAAAGACAAGTTCTGCAAGTTACACACATCATTTTGGCTCAGATCTCACCAGCCATAACTTAGTTACATGGCCACACCTGAATGCGTGGAAGAATGGTTTTTACTGGTTAGCCTTATCCCTAGTTAAAAATAGGGATTTTCACTATAATTTCATTATATGTTTCATTTCATGATTTTCATCTTTCATTATGTAACCATTTCTGCAGGAGAGAATGCTTATCACAGGATGATCTGTTATAGGGATGTTAGTTTTCTAGTTTATAGGGATAAAGTTTATTGGTTTGTTTGTTCTTTAGTTTTAACAACAAGCATGCGCCAGGTCGGGGTCTTCTGGAAGCAGAATTTGAGATAGAGTTTAGGGTACAGGATGTCAAGAAGTGCCGTTAGGTTCAGCACCTGTGGGAGGGATGGAAAAGAGACAGAATTTGGCAGGAGAAGTTCAGGTGCTGACCTGAACCACAGTCTTAGCTGACTCTCCAGAGGGCCTCGAGCTAAAGTGGCCTTTTAGAGTTGTTGGGCTGAAATGGCTGCACCACTGCACTCTTCTCTCCATCACTCACGGCGTGTAGGTCGCTTTGGGAGGAACCTGACCTCGGGTGAGGCAGCTCTCCATGATCCCTGAAGGGGTGACAGCATTCCTAGCAAACAGGACACCATGTCCTTCTTGGAAGGGAGATCTAGGAGGCACATATTTATATCACAACTTGTGTGTGTGTGAAAGTAATCAATACATGTTTATATATCCATTTCTTAAAAGATTTTATTTATTTATTTATTTTGAGAGCGTGTGTGCAACTGAGGGGTGAGGGAGGTGGAGAGAGAGAAACTTAAGCACACTCCATGCTGAGCATTGAGCCCACCACAGGGCTTGATTTCACAACCCATGAGATCATGACCTGTGCCGAAACCAAGAGTAAGATGCAGGATGCCTGGATGGCTCCATGGGTTAAGGGTCTGCCTTCGGCTCAGGTCATGATCCCAGGGTCCTGGGATCGAGCCCCAACTTGGGCTTCCTGCTCAGCAGGATATCTGTTCTCCCTCTGCCTGCCACTCTCTCTGCTTCTGCTCTCTCTCTCTCTCTGACAAATAAATAGATAAAATCCTTAAAAAAGAAAAGAGTTAGACACTTAACTGACTGAGCCACGCAAGCATCCCAATATCCATTTATTTTTTATTTTTAACGTTTTCATTATTGAAGTATAGTTGACATACAATGTTTATTAGTTTCAGGTGTACAACATGGTGATTTGACAATTCTGTATATTACTCAGCGCTTACCACAATAAGTGTAGTTTTTAAAATAAATTTTTATAATAAAAAAAGCTAGGGGCACCTGGGTGGCACAGTCAGCTAAACATACAACTGTTGGTTTTCAGATCATGATCTGAAGATAGGTCATGATCTCAAGGTCATGAGCTCCATCCCCACATCAGACTCTGTGCTCAGGGCAGAGTCTGCTTGAGATTCTCTCTCCTTCTCCCCCTCTCGCTTGTGCTCTCTGTCTCTCTCTAAAATAAATAAATTAGTCTTAAAAAAAAAAAAACCACCTAAAATTTACTTAGTAATTTCTTCCACAAGAGTTTGTTGAGCAGCTACTAGGTGCCAGGCTCTGTTGTAGGCATTGGAGATAGGGAAATGGCAAAACAAAGTCCCTCCCCTTGTGGAGTTTATACTGTGTCTGAAGATGAATAATATATAAATAAGTAAATTTACGATGTATCAGATGGTGATAATAACTTTGAAGAAAAATAATATATTATAAAGAAGGGTCTTTCTGTTTTATGTAGACTGGTCAGGGAAGTCTTCTCTGATAAGGCGATTTGACCAGAGACAAGAGCGAGATGGTGGAACCAGCCATGCTGGTATTTGGGGGATGAGCATTATAAGCTGAGATTACAGCATGTGCCAGGACAACCCTGTGTAGGAGGGTGTAGAGTATTAGCATGTTTGGTGATGTAAATGGTATTTAGAATTTTTGCTTTTTTAATTATATCCATTTTTGGATGGCAAAACTCAGTGAGTGACAAGTCACGAAAAGGGGATGGATTGGTGGGGGGGAGGCATAGCATCATTCCAGGGAAGGTTCTTGATTGAGAATTATAGGTCCTAATTCCAGCCAAGTTAAGCAGAAAAGGAATTTATTGGAAGGTTGTCAAGTACCTCACAGCACTGATGGAAAGACTGGTTTAATGGTTTAGAAAGCAGGCAGGAACCAAGGGAATCAGAAGATCTAGAATTACTGCCAAGGTCACTCCCTGGAAGACCTTGGTTAAGGATATCTGGTTAAGGAAGCTGCTGTAGTCTGAATGTTTGTGTTCCCCCCCAGTTTCATGTGTTGGAACCCTAACTTCCAGAGGTAATAGTGGGGCTTTTGGGGTGGGTTTAAGTCAGGAGGGTGGAACCTCATGGGATTAGTGTCTTATAAAAAGCTCCAGAGAGCTTCTTTTGAACCCTTGGGCACCACGTGAGGACACAAGTGTGTGACCCAGAGGAGAGCCCTTGCCTGAACGTGCTGCCACTCCAATCTCGGGTTTCTGGCCTCCAGAACCGGGAGAAATCAGTTTCTGTGTCAGTCGCCACCCAGTCTGTGGCATTTTGTCGGAGCAGCTTGGACAGATGAAGACAGATGCTGTTGCTGCTGTTTCGGAACCCCGGTGTTATATCTGGCGGAGGTCTGACTTCTGAACTAATTTCTTATTTGAGTCACTGGATCTATCTCAAAGACCTTTAAAAAGATAACTCTGGCTGCTATGTCAAGAACGAAGTGAGAGGTTCAGGAGTAGAAGTGGGGAGAACCAGTCATGAGGCTCGAGTGTAGACGACATTAAGTTAGGGAGATGATGTTAGCAGGGAGAAGAAAAGAATGGACGGATTCGTGAAACAGGCCATTTGGTTGCTACTAAAATTCTCGTCTTGGAAAAATTCTTCTTCTGTTTTTTTCTTCTTCCTCCTCTTCTTTCTCTTCCTCTCCCTCATCTTCTATTTCATTTCCTCATTCTTCTTTCTTGAAATCTAAACCTTTTGAGGAGCCTTGTTGTAGTCTGGTCTTGCACAGGGCAGTGTAACTTATCTGGCTTATATTTCATAAAATATTGTAGTGTTCATCATTGGTTCATTGAAAAAATATTTCTAAGCTCCTCCTGTGTACACCGCAGTGCTAAAGGCGGTTGCTATTTGTGGTCATTCCAAATGGAGTTCAAGTTTAGACATTCAGAAATGGTTCGTTTCTTCCGGGGCACTTCATGATTGCTGGCTAGGACCACCCTTTTCTAGGTGTGGGTAATTTGAAACTACGTGATCTCCCTTCATCTAAACTTTTTTCCCCAGGACTGATTAGTCCCTTATTTTTGTCTTTTACATATCATTTGTTTGAAATAAGCCAAATGCATGTCCATTATTTTAAAAAAGTAACAAAAAGGAAAGTGGTATCTTTTTTTTAACCTCTTTAGACAGCGATTTTCAAATAAAACCAATCATCAGAAATGGCTAAAATAGTTGAAAAAAAAAAAAATAGAGAATCCCAGCCCTCCTGAATCATATCTGGAAGTAGGTCTCAGAAATCTTAACTTAAAAAATGAACATTCCAGGATAATGAGCCAGGTTTGAGAACTATACCTACTTGATTAAATTCTTCTTGCTTAACCGGAAGCCTCCGTTAGAAATAGCTTTGGTTTTCTCAGCTAGATTTTAAAATAACGGCATTCGTCTCATCTTTGAGAATGGTTTCTTAAGATTATAGCTAGTTTTCTTGGGGGGTGGTAGAGGTGGATTCCATTAATTTTTCTCTTAGCCTTTGGCTGTTTTGTAACTGTACAGTATTTATTTCATCTCCAAAAAAATAAAAGAAACAATCTCTATATTACAAGACTATAGCCCACTAAACTTCAGCTTCAAGCCAGTTTGTATAAAAAACAGCTTCTTAAGCTTAGCGTGCATACATATCACCTGGAGAGCTAGTTACAATGCAGATTCTGCTTTAGTAGGTCTGGGCTGATGCTGATGCTGCTGGTCGGCACATCTCATTTTGAGGAGTAAGAGGCTGGATGACAATTGTATTATCCTGTGAGCTTTCATCTTTATATGAGTTACTCTGCTTTGGGACACGCTTTGGGACTGTTTAGTTTGACCAGTGGTTGAGTAGTAGATTTAAGGAGATTGGATTATATAACCTTTATTGCTTTTTCCCACAATCTTGAAGGTTATAGTACTATATGTAGCCTAAGGTTTTAGTTTCAGGGTTTGGAACTGAATAAAGGAAGTGTCAGAAGCAGTATATTTTTTTATCGAATCATTAAATCTGCAGCAGCAAAATTGGTTTATATACCTGAGGTTGTCTGAGCTACAAGTAGAGTATTATTAACTGAATTAAGAATAAGAAAGAAAATGATATAACATTGAAAATTAGTAGTAGATATGCAGGATACACCTAAGGATTTGGGAATTTACGATTTGCAGAATTGGGACTGTTTTAGATAAGATATATATTAGGGGATTGGGTTCTCAGCTGGGGGGCATTTTTACCTCCCAGGGACACATTTGATAATATCTGGAGACATTTTCAGTTGTTACGACAGTAGGGTGGTCGTATTGCCACTGGTATCAGCAGGTAGAGGCCAGGGACGCTGCTAAATACGCAGTAGTGCTCAGGACAACCCCCCCACAAGGAATCACTTGGCCTAATATGTCAGTAGTTCCAAGATTGAGAAAACTTATGTGAGAAAATTTTCACAAGTACTTTATTTTTTAATTAAAAATAATAAATAAAATAATCATTCATATTCCCACCAAATTCAACTGTCATTAACATTTTGTTATATTGGATTTTAGCCTTTCTGTTTAAGAAATTTCACTCCAGGGGTGACTGAATGGCTCAGTTGGTTGGGCATCTGCCCTCGACCCAGGTCATGATCCCAGGGTCCTGGGATCGAGTCCCACATCGGGCTCCTTGCTCAGTGGGGAGCCTGCTTCTCCCTCTCTCTCTGCCTGCTGCTCCCCCTGCTTGTGCTCTCTCTCTGTCAAATAAATAAATTCTTAAAAAAAAAAAAAGAAATATCACTCCAGGGGTGCCTTCGTGGTGCAGTTGGTTAAGCATCTGACTGTTTCAGCTCAGATCGTGATCCTCGGGATCATGAGATAGAGCCCCCACATCAGGTTCTGTGCCCAGTGCAAAATCTGCTTGAAATTCTCTCTCTTTCTCCCTCTGCCCCTCCCACTTATGGTCCCTCTGTCGCTCAAATAAATAAATAAATAAATCGATCGATCGATCGATCTTAAAAAAGAACTATCACTCCTTTATTTTTGGGAAAATAACATGATTATTACTTTGAATTCAAGTAATATAGAAAGTTCAAGGATGAAAGTAAGGAAGCTATCCCAAATCTCACCACCCAGATATAAGCATCATGAACAGTAGCTGAACATTATCCCAGGTATCCTTCCATACATATGTGCAGGTAGAAAAATGTAGAGAAGTGCTTTCATAAAATTGGGACCATATTGTAGATGAACCCAAAATAACCTTTTTCTTATGAAAAATTTTAAACCCTAAGAAAATTAAGTGAATTAGTCACCTCTGTGTACTCATCACTGAGCTTCAACAATCGTAAATACAGAGCCAATCTGATTTTATCCGTATCTGTACCTACTCACCTGACACTGAGTATTTTGAAGCAAATCTCAGACATCCCGTCACTTCATCTGTAAGCATTTCAGTGCCTGTCTGTAAAGCTTGAGTTCTCTTTCTTTGAGCTATTAATATTACACATACAATTAACAATTTTTCTGATTGATTCATTCTTTCCCTCCTTCTCCCCTCTTTGTCTCTCTCTCTCTCCCTTGGATTATGTTTTCTTCCAAATGGAAGCGTTTTCTTTCCCTCTCCCTACTGAGAGTGCACAAGATGCAAAGGCAAGAGCAGTAATTGCACAAAGCAAGGGAAATGGGTACTGCAGAGCAAACAAAAGCTGTTTGCCACAAATACTTCCTGGGAATTTTGTGTTTTCTTTCTAGAATGTCTTAATCTATTTGGCAGTACCATGTAAAACAATGTATTTCTCTTCTTTACTATGTTCGTTTTTCAAGCAACCCATCTTTTCCAGTATTTCTTTGAGATACCTTCTTGCTTTGGTCTCTTTGCTTATAGCAGTGGCCTCTGGCAACTATTAGCAGGAAAGTACCAGCAGGAATCATTTAATTGGGAGTTAGCTTCTTGAGGGCAAGGAGTCTTACCGTCTCTCCACCTGATATGATAGCTTTACCATATCCTCATTGTTTGTGGAATGGTTGTTACTAATCTTGAGAGGATTATGCCAACATTGATTGATATATTAATTAAAAACCATTTATTTACAATAAAACATAGTCTAACATACATGCATATAGGAGAATATAATTCAGATACTAACATTTGGTACTTGTATCTATAGACGATCTCCATATAAAGAGATGAAGCAGACAATTCTGGTCCCTGGTCACATCTTCTTGTTTCTTCTGACACTTGGAGGGTGACCATATGTCCTGGCTTGCCTGATACAGTCTCAATTTCCACACAGTCTTGATGTAATTATTAATGGTATCCCTTTTCATTCACAGAACTGCCCCAGTGTAGATGGTAAATCAATGGTAATCCTACTTATATGATATTCACTGTGTGCCAGGCTTTTTTTTTCCCAAACACTTTACACACATTCTTATTTAATTTTTATGATAACCCTAAGAAACAGATCCTGTTATTATCCCCATCTTACATATGGGTTAGTTGGGGCACAAGGCAAGCAAATAGCTTGGCTGAGATCACAAGGCTTTGTTCAAATAGTAAGTGGCGAAGCCAGGATTTGACTCCAGGCAGTTTGGTGCCGGTGCTCTTTACTCTGTCACATCTCTGCTGACCCCAAAAAGATCTTTGTAGAATACCTGCTGACCTACCAGGAGTCTCCTGATGACTAATCTGCATATTTGTAGATCAGAAGGTTTTGGAATTTGCGTGATTTCCTTATCTTCACAAAATATTTGTAGCTTCCTTATATCCCACCATGCCAATGTGATTATAGATGTTTTTCTCTGAAGATTGAACATGAGCCTTTTTTTCATCTTCTTAATGGCAACTATTTGACATACCCTTCTAGATGCTCAGGGAGATGCGTATTCTCAGCTTCTGCGGATTGCCCAGTCACTTTTCCTTACTTTTGACCATCTTTGATGTTTTAAATTCACACACACACACAAACAGTATCTCCAGCATCTACAACAGGGCCTGCCCTTCGCTGCCTTTGACGATCAGCTCATGTTGTGGAGTTGTCTGGGAGCAGTCTGCACGGCCCTTGCATAGGGTGCTTCGAGGAAAGATTGAGACAGCGACTGCTTTCAAGGAGCTTACAGTCTAGTAAGGGGATGGTGACTGCACATGAATAACTGTGACGCCAGGCAGCTGAGCGGTGTGGGTAACGTAATTTAGAGTTTGAAGCAAAGCAAATCATTTCCGACAGGGTAGATCCAGAAAAGTTCTGTGAGGGTGGGTACACTTAAATCAGTTTAATAGACCTCCAAATAGGCCACAAAAGAACTTTCGTGTGCTAAGGACAGAGCTTAAGTTTGCCAAGAGTACAGGCCTGACAGAAGAATAAGATGTGATTAACCCAGACTAGAGGAGGACTCCAGTCGGTCTGACACTTGGTGCCCTGATGAGAAGTCCTCAGCCAGCAGGACTGCCCTGTTCTTCCGACAGCATCGTCATCATCATGGCATATAATGACCCTCTAGGTGGGTCGTAAGCAGCAGGAACAGATGGAACTCCTCAGCAGCAAAACATTTTATTTTTTCAGTGTGGGCTATTTATTTATTTGAAATTGTTTGGCCTTTTTAGTTTAAAGTCTTTTGATAGAGACAAGGTCTTTTTCCCTAACAAAAGCATTGTCTACTTCTCTTACGCAGTTGACCCTTGAAAAATGGGGGGTTAGGGGCACCCACTCCATGCACGGTTGAAAATCCATGTATAACTCTTGACTCCCCAAAACTTAACTAATAAGAACTTACTGTTGACTTAAAGCCTTACCAATAACACAAATAATTGGTTAATGTGTATTTCATATGTTATATATATTATATACAATATTATTACAATAAAGGAAGCTAGAGAAAAGAAAATATTATTAAGAAAACCTCTGTGCAAATTACCAGAAATACATTGACACTACGACGCTTTATTTAGAAAAAATGTGCATACATGTGGACCCACAGAGTTCAAACCCGTGTTGTTCAAGGGTCAAGTGTCATTGATTGGATTTACCTTTTTACGTTTCCTTTTAAGATTTTATTTCAGCAAAGAAAGGTTTTATTTTATTTATTTTTAAAAAGATTTTATTTATTTATTTGACACAGAGAGAGAGATCACAAGTAGGCAGAGAGGCAGGCAGAGAGAGGGGGAAGCAGGCTCCCTGCTGAGCAGAGGCTCCATCCCAGGACCCTGAGATCATGACCTGAACCGAAGTCAGAAGCTTTAACCCACTGAGCCACCCAGGTGCCCCAAGATTTTATTTTTAACCAATCTGTACACCCAGTGTGGGGCTCAAACTTACAGTCCCAAGATCTAGAATCACATGCTCTACCAACCGAGCCAGCCAGGCACCGTTACTTTTTTACTTGATTATCTTAATAAGAAAAAATGAACACATTTAATTAGAGCTTATCTCAGTAGCTGCGTGAGATAGGGAAGTATTCATTATCCTCACTTAAAAATGAGGAAATCGAAGTTAGGTTACACAGTAAACTATGTGACTTGGCACAGTTCGGACTTGTACTTGGGTTGAAGCTTCAGAATGCAGATCCACTATATATCACGTGGTCTTATTTAACTCATTAGATTAATTTTTTTTATCAGTATCCAGATAAAGAGGAACAATTAAAGTTGGGATCTTCTCACATTTTAACTCCTTTTTTAATGAATGTCATTATATAAAAGTTCAGCATAATTAGTCTGTTTCCTTTTCTGCGTTAACAGGCCTAGTAACACACCGCTTTGGTGATTGTCAGTCCCATAAATTCTACTGAAAGGGAAGTCCCATAGAGGCTGCAGGTGGCCTAAATGGTACCTCAGTGCAGATTACCAGAAGGCAGTCTCTCTCGATGGTTAGGCCAGTCAAAAGAAGGCATCCCTCCTTGGGGCATGTTTAGCCCACATCAGGGTGCTGGCCTTGGGACACACGTGTCTGGATTTTCATCTCTTCGGGAGCACTCAAAAAACAGCAGCCAAGAATCCTGTTTATATCAATTTATGAGGAGCTGAGGTTTCTTTAGCGTTGTGTGTATAGACAGCATCTCTTGTTCTTATTCCTTATACTGCACGAATACCTCCCTCAGTAGCTGTCCTTGTTCGATCCGCCTGGAACCCCAGCCTCTCTGATACTGGGCTGCTCCCTCCTTCACTTCATCCAGGTCTCCGCTTAAAGCTTCTCCTCTCAAATGTCCCTTCACCTACTCAAACTGAAATACTACCCCAGTCACACTGTCCTTCCTGCTCTGTTTTCTTCATAGTACTTCTCACTTGGAGTATTAAATTCAGGTGTCTTTTATTTTGTACTAGACAGTACACTTTGTGAAAGCAGGGGTTTTGCCTGTTTTGTTCACTGCTATATTCCAGCATCTAGAAAAATGCCTGGCATTTAGAGGGTTCTCAGTTGATATTTGTTGAATGAATGAACAAGTACCGGACTGTTTGTATTACGACTGATGGAATAAATGACTGGTTTTAATATTTGCTACCTTGTACTGATTATATTTGTGTACTTTCTGGACTATAGTGTTATGAATATTGTCTAATTTACCTGTTATAATAACTATATGAGAAGAAAATTGTGTAATCCTCATTTTAGAGTTGAAGAACTTCTAAAGCTTAGAAAAATTAAAAAACATTCCCAAAGTCAAAAAGGTAACAATCAGAATCATTCCTTGACAGGTAGATTTGATAACCAAAGTTTGTTTAAAAACATTGTTTTAGTGGTTCGTTGGGTCTTACAGTTTTTTCCAAAGAGGGATTTCCAATTACTAGGAGAGGAAAAAAACCTTAAAAATGCAGTCAGCTATGTTTTAAGGGAAAGGAGAGATAAGGCCTACGGGATATGAAGCGTTGGGATACTGGAGATCAAACAACTGTCCTTTGTAATCTTTGCATTCTTATCTAAGGGTGCTGACCTTGAGGGTCCTTTGGGATGAAGAGCATGACTTTGGAGTCATTTTCCAACTGTGTAAGTCTGGCTAAATAGCTTATCTGAGCCTTTTTTTCGTCTCTAAGTTCTAGTAACAGTGTCGACCTTATGGGGGTATGAAGATGAAATAGGTCTATAAAATGCCTGGCATAGTTTCTAACGCTTAGAAGCTTGATTTCTCCTGTCCCTTGCTCTTGTTTTCCTCCCTTCAGCTGCAAGGGACCAGAAATCCCAAGTTGTTTCAACACCCTTTGGGGTGATTTTTTTTTTTTTAAGATTTTAATTGTTTATTAGAAAGCACAAGCAGAGGGAGAGGGAGAAGCAGAGTCCCCGCTGAGCAGGGAGCCCGGTGCAGGGCTTGATCCCAGGACCCCGGGATCATGATCTGAGCTGAAGGTAGACGCTTAACCAACTGAGCCACCCAGGTGCTCCAGAGTGATTTTTTTCGTGACAATTTGCCTGCAGATAAGTAATCTCATATGGTAAGCTGTTTTCTGTTAGTATGTAGGCAGTCAAGGTAACTTTTACAATTTGCATGTCATTTTATCATTGCAATTCAAGGAGATATTCATGGGCTTTGTTAGTAAGTGTTGTGCACATATTGCCTTCACAAACCTTTGGATCTAATTCGTGCTTTTCATAATTGAATTTTTTTTTAAGATTTTATTTATTTATTTGACAGAGAGAGATCAAAAGGAGGCAGAGAGGCAGGCGGGGGTGGGGGATGCAGGCTCCCTGCTGAGCAGAGAGCTGATGCGGGGTTCGATCCCAGGACCCCAAGATCATGACCTGAGCTGAAGGCAGAGGCTTTAACCCACTGAGCCACCCTTCGTAATCGAATGTTCATGAACACTGAGTATCAGTAACTGGGAAGCCCTCTTTGTTTCTCACATCCTTCTCCCCATGTTCCATGAAATACCAGATTTTTTTTAAGTCAGTGACATGTTTGCTAACACATATAGGTTTAGATTCTTGCTAGAATTTCTTAAGTACCATCCTACAATTTCTATAATTAATACAATTTCTATAATTCTATCTACGTGTCTGCAGAATAGTGGTATCATATGCAGATTCTGAGAATAGGGTTTCCTGAAACAATGAGTAACTGAGGTAGGGAAAAAAAAGAACAGGAATTTTTCAGTTCTTTCTCTGAAATTAGACAGTACAACATTTAATTTCTAACTGAAAAATTATTTGCTAAGAAATGGGGAAGAGATTAAGAGAAGTATAACCAACTTCCAGTGAAAGATGTCTGAGCATCCTTCTCAGTTATATGCTGATCTTTTCTTCCTCTTAATACCCTATTATATGCTATATAATGAAGCAGTAAAAATGTTTATTATTTAAATATTAATTACGGACTTAACTGGAAGGTATATAATTTAAAGATAAATTGATTAACCCCAAGTAATGATTTAACTATATTGGAAGGGGCAGTGGGAGTAAAAGAACTAATTCCTTTTTTGTCATTATGGAAAATCTGTGCTGTTAAACATGGATGAATCAAGCAATTGCTAGGAAAGCTTTTTTTTTTTTAATTTATTTATTAGAGAGAGAAAGACTGAGAATGAGAGGGGAGAAGGTCAGAGGGAGAGAAGGTCAGAGGCAGACTCTCCACAGAGCCGGGAGTCTGATATGGGACTCGATCCCGAGACTCCGGAATCATGACCTGAGCCGAAGGCAGTCGCTCAACCAACTGAGCCACCCAGGCGCCCCGGAAAGCTTTTTTTTAATGTAGGACTGTAGGGAACCCTATCGAACGAAACAGCCGCAAGAGTTGAAAGTTGTCGATGTTGGTCAAGGAAGGGTGAGCCAGTGAACTACTGCTTTTCATTTAAGTCTTATTGGGTATTACCGAATTCTTAATTATGTATATATTATTTTGATTAAAAAATAAGGGTTAAAATGGCAAGTGAAAAAGTAGAAATATAACCAACCTAAGAAAGTGAAAAGACAATCCAAGAAAGGGAGAAAATATTTGTAAATCATGTCTCTGGTAAGGTACTTGTATCTAGAATTATGCAGTGAACTCTTACAACAAAAAACCAAATAACTCATTCAATAGGCAAAGGAACTGAGGAATCATTTCCTCAAAGATGATTGTTATAGGGCCAATAAGCATGTGAAACGATGCTCAACATCATTAGCCATCAGAAATGTAAATTTAAACCATGAGATAACGCCTCACATTCACTAGGATGCCTAGAATAAAAAAGGCAGATAGTAAGTATTGGTGGGGGGGGGGGCTGCAAGTGTTCATAGCAGTATTATTCTTAATAACTGCACAGTGAAAACAATCTCAATGTCCATCAACTGAAGAATGAACAAACAAACTGTGGTATATATCCACACAATGGAATATTATTTAGCCATCAAAAAGAATGAAGTACTGGGGCGCTTGGGTGGGTCAGTGGGTTAAAGCCTCTGCCTTCAGCTCAAATCATGATCTCAGGGTCCTGGGATCGAGCGCCACATCGGGCTCTCTGCTCTGCGGGGAGCCTGCTTCCCCCCTCTCTCTGCCTCTCTGCCTACTTGTGATCTCTCTCTCTCTCTCTGTCAAATAAATAAATAAAATCTTTAAAAAAAAAAAAGAATGAAGTACTGATATTCCCTACATGAATAGCCCTTGGAAACATTATTTTAAGTGAAGGAAACCAGTCATAAGAGCCATGTAGTTTATCATTCCATTTATGTGAATATCTATTTGTTAAGTCAATAGAAATAGAAAGTAAGCTAGTAGTTGCTTAAGGCTGGGGAGAGAGCTGTTTTAGGGGAAATGAGGCATGACTACTAATGAATATGAGGTTTCTTTTTTAAGTGATAAAAATGTTCTGAAGTTGAATGTAGTGATGATTGTATACCTGTGAATATATTGAAAACCATTGACTTTTAGACCTAAATAAGTGAATTGTATGGCGTGTGATTTGTATTTCAATAAAGCTGTTATATTACTACATATGTAGATAGAGATATATGGACATATCATCAATCAGTTTCTGCTAAAAGAAGGAGTAACTTTTATTTTTCTTTTAGTGATAGATTTATTTTCTTTCTTCTGCTTTCAATTTATTACAGATGAAACCTGTAATTTAAGAAAGCAAAATTGTCACGGTAGAGATCATAAGTATCTTTTAATGGGCTTATTGGTTGTTTTGCTTTTGTTTTTAATTCTGCTTAACACAAATCAAGTGTGACCTAACATTTTCATGACTAACAGCTTTTTCTCAGAGTATGCTGAGATGGTGGTTTTGGATGGCCCCAGATGCTTTTCATGTTGTCTGTTTTTAGTGTCCTATATATACAGACTTTTGGCTACTGCCACTGTCATCTTTGTTTGTGATTAAGAAGAAAAAAGTCTTTGTGGTCTGCACTTCTTCATATACCAAATAGGAGTAATATCTTGTTGGTTGGTGATTGAGATTCTTGCCTGAACTTCTTGTTGCGTCTTGAGTTTTTATGTGATGAATAAATGGAACTATTTAAATCGAACTAGATTGTATTTGACTGCTGCCTCTGTAGGTTTCCCCAGGAGAGACAGTTTTTATGAATCATTAGCCTTAGGCTGCTTCAGATGATGTTTTCTCACATTATTCTCAAGGGTACATATTTTTGATGCTTTCTTTCATTTTGTATATTTTTGTGTCTCCTGCCCCATTAGCCTCATAAGTAGTCTGTGCATGTGTCTTGTTGATAGTTATTGTTTTGAGATGACTAACTGCCTGTCTTCCCTTTCTTTGACCTCAGTACTTTCCGTTAGGCTGTGCTAGGTCTCCATTGAGTAAGTACTGGATTTGCATATTTGTGTGTGTTAGATAAACACCTCTCTTCTTCCATGTTTGGTAGGCAAAATATCTTCCTAGTCTTGTGCACGGTATCTCACAAATGGCCTTCTGACTGTGTGTACATGACTGCGACTCCACGCCCTAGCTCCTTCGGTTTCCTGTTCTTAGATGCTCTTTGCCTTCAGTTCACTCTCGACACGGAGCAACGAGAAGTGTGGTACCTGTGCATTTCTCCTACGGTTCTTACAGCATGTAACTTAACTTCAGTTGCATGTTGCATTTAGTCCAAAAAATTGTTTTCAGAAAATAATTTGCATGTGATTCATGATAGTTTTGTGCTATCTTTGATACATGAACATGCTATCCATGCCAGTAAAGGACCAGCTTTTGAGCACTGCTGTTTGTTCATGTTATTGGAATACCATGTGTACCAAGCAGTAGCTTCTTGTTCCTTTTACAATGAATGCGTGAAAACAATCATCGTCACCCCCTACATACATACACACATACACATTCAAAATTTTTTTGTACTTGGTATTTTTCAATTTCTGCTCTATTTTGAGTATACTTATGACAGTTTTACAACTAATAATTTTAGAGTATATCATAATTTACAGGGCAGTTTTATATCCATTAGTTCATTTTATTGTCTAGCAGCCTTACAGGCTAGTTATTCTTAATATCCCATTTTTATAGCTGAGAAAACATATGTGTGATATGCTTTTTTTTAAAAATATTTCATTTATTTATTTGTCAGAGAGACAGAGAGAGAAAAGCACACCAGGGGGAGCAGGAGGCAGAGGGAGAAGCAGGCTCTGTGCCGAGCAAGGAGCCTGATGTGGGACTTGATCTCAGGACCCCAGGATCATGACCTGAGCCGAAGGCAGGTGTCAAACCTACTGGGCAACCCAGGCATGCCCTCCTTTTTTTTTTTTTAAGATTATTTATTTGAGAGGGGTGCCTGAGTGGCTCAGTGGGTTGAACCCTCAGCCTTTGGCTCGGGTCATGTTCTCAGGGTCCTGGGATCGAGCCCTGCGTCGGGCTCTCTGCTCAGCAGGGAGCCTGCTTCCCCCTCTCTCTCTGCCTGCCTCTCTGCTTACTTGTGATATCTCTCTCTGTCAAATAAATAAAAATCTTTTTTTTTCAGCATAAATAAAAATCTTTAAAAAAAAGATTATTTATTTGAGAGAAAGGGCAGGGGTTGGGGCAGAAGAGCAGAGGGAGAGGGACAGGCAGACTCCATGCTGAGCTCAGTGCCCAACAGCGGAGCCTGATCTCAGGACTCTGAGATCGTGACCTGAGCTGAAATCAAGAGCCAGACTCTCAACCAACTGAGTCACTGAGGCACCCCTGTGTGATAGACTCTTATGTTGATGCTTAATTAGACAGCCATTCCATTTCTTTATACATCTTTTAAAAAATCTGAGTACATAAGAAAATCATCTCTTTCCTACCATGTGATTTCTATAAATATATTCTCTGTTCTGTCAGAATAAATTTTTCACTATATTTTGGTTCCACTTCCAGTGTATTTCCATTGATTTCTCAACCTGGTTCCCTTTTATTCTTTCTCTCTTACCTTTCTTTCTTTCTTTCTTTCTGGGAGAGAGGGTGTGAGAGAGCAGGAGGTGGATGAGGGTGGGGGGAGGGGGCAGAAGCAGGCTCCTCTCTGAGCAGGGAGCCCCGTCCCAGGACCCTGAGATCATGACCTGAGCTGAAGGCAGATGCTTAACCAGTTGAGCCACCCAGGCGCTCTCCCCCTTTAGCTCTTATTACAGGGTGATTTTTTTTTTTTCAAGCATCACTAAACTGCAGAGTAATAATCGTGGTGATATTATCCATGATATAGTGTTTTCAGGCTTCTTTCACACCTAAAAAACCTTGCTCTATCTTCACAACAGTTATTTGAGATAGACAGAACAAGTGCAAATTGCTTGTTTTTGTGAATTAAAAACTTGCAGCTCAAAGTGTTAGCTGTTTGTTCACAATCACATAACTAAGAAGCGTTAGGAACAGGAATACTCGGGCTTCTGGCTTAGGGTTCTTTCCACGGCTGTTAGGACCCTGCATTGTTTCCCCCGGTATCATGCAATGCACACTTACCCACGTTGCTTTCATACTTTCGTATTGCCAACCACTTACTCAGAATTCAGTACAGAGTAGCCAGTTTCTCTTGTTGCTTTGTTGAAAGACTTCCTATAAAAAGAAATTGTCAACAAGGCAGGTCAATAATTTGCCAGATGCTCTGTATTTAGCAGAACTAGTCTTTGAACAGTTGTCCCTACTCATTGCTCTTTTGCTGTGTGTCTATTTTGTAATCTGTATCAGGACTCTGCCATGTATGGATTGGTTTCCTAGGGCTGCCATAACAAATTACCACTAAGTGGGTGGCTGAAAACAACAGAAATTTGTGCTCTCACACTTCAGGAGGGCGGAAGTCCAAAATCAAGGTGTTGGCAGAGTTGGTCCTTTTTAGAAGAAGCTCAGAGGGAGAATCTGTTCCATTTCCCTCCCCCTAGCTTCTGGTGGTCGCCAGCAATCCTTGGTGTTCCTTGGCATGCAGCTGCATAGTTCCAGTCTCTGTCTACTTCTTCATATGGCTGTCTTCCCTCTCTGTCTGCGTCTGCACTTGGCATTCTCCTCCCTATGGGTGTCTGTCTCTCCTCAGCTTCTAAGGACACCAGGCAAATTGGATTAATACTCTATTCCAGTATGACTGCATGTTAAGTTACATCTTAATTACACCTGCAAACACACTACAGTTGACCCTTGCACAACATGGGTTTGAACTATGCTGGTCCACTTATATGTGGATTTTTTTCAGGAAATATATAAACTGACAGTATCAACAAGACGTATTTTCTATTCCTTATGATTTTCTTTTTATTTTATGTTATTTATTTATTTGACAGAGAGAGACAGGGAGAGAGCGAACATAAGGAGGGGGAGTGGGAGATGGAGAAGCAGGCTTCCTGTGGAGCAGGGAGTCCAATGCGGGGCTCGATCCCAGGACCCTGGGATCGTGACCTGAGCCAAAGGCAGACACTTAACAACTGAGCCACTCAGGCGCCCTCTTTATGCTTATCCTAGTAACATTTGCTTTTCTCCAGCTTACTTTATTTATAAGAATACAGTATATCATTGACACAACATACCAAATATGTGTTAACTTACCATTGAGGGTATTGGTAAGGTTTCCAGTCAACAGTAGGCTATTAAGTTTGGGGGAGTGGGGTCAAAAATTATACATGGATTTTCAGCTGCACAGGGAATCAACTTGTCTTTTCACTCTTCTAGTAGTGTCTTTTAATGAATATAATTCTTGGTTTACAGAATGATCTAATTTTTCCTTAGTGAAGAATCCTTTTATTGAACTGTTTAAATAATTTTTTTTTAACCCCAGGGTCATGAAGATTGCCTCCATAATAATATATATTAATAATAATATTATTACTATTATTATTTAAGAACTGTTTGATTTTACCTTTTATATTTACATCCAGACTGTCTAGAATTGATTTTTGTGTAATGTAGATGGGAATCAAGAATCACGTTTTTTCTTTTAATTTAGGTATCTAGTTGACCCAGTACTGGTTCTTTTTCTTTATTTTTTTGATAAAATTATTTTTTCTCATTGCTTTACAGAGTGCCATTATTGTGTGTCATGTACATTTGGGTTGTCGCTCAACTCTATTCTGTTGTTTTTGTTTTGTTTTTGTCTCCTCACGCCAGTACTGCGGTCGTCCGTCCTGGAGCTTCTCAAAAGTCTTGACATCCAGTGGAATCAGTTCTTCCATTTTCTTTTTCTTCAAGATGATTTTAGCTGCTGTTGGCTCTTTACATTTCCATGTAGATGATAGACTCAATATGTCTATTTCCACGAACAAATCTATTGATATTTTGATTTGTGTTGCATTGATCTATAGACCAATTTAGGGAGTCTTAATGTCTTTATAATTTTGAGGCTTCTAATATAAAATATGGCATATTCTTAATTTTCTGTAAGTCTTTAACTTTCAAGCTCTGAGGGTTTTATAGTTTTCTGTGATTAATCTTGTATAGCTGCATTATATTTATTCTTAGTTTTTTGATATGACTTCGTAAAATTGTAAAAGATATATATTTTTTAAAGTTTTACTTAATAGTTATTTATTCTGGGGCATGTGGATGGCTCGCTCAGTTGGTTAAGCAGCTGCCTTCAGCTCCGGTCATGATGCCAGGATGCTGGGGTCGAGCCCCACGTCGGGCTGCCTGCTTGGCAGGGAGCTTCCTTCTCCCTCTCTCACCCCCCCTGCTTGTATTCCGTCTCTTGCCATCTCTCTGTCAAATAAATAAATAAAATCTTAAAAATATATATATATAATTGAGTCATGTATGATTTTAAATTTTCTAATAGACACATTAAAAAGTAAAAAAAACAGATGAAATTAATTTTAATAATATATTTTCTTTAACTAAAATACCAAAATATTACTTCAATATGTAACAATATAAAAATTATTAATGAGATTTTTCCATCCTTTTTTCATACTAAGTCTCCTAAATTTGGTGTATTTTACATTTACAACATATCTCTCTCTCTCTCTCTCTATATATATATATATATAAAAGATTTTATTTATTTATTTGCCAGAGAGAGACACCGTGAGAGAGGGAACACAAGCAGGGGAAGTGGGAGAGGGAGAAGCAGGGGCTTCCTGCCGAGCAGGGAGCCCGATGCAATGCGTGACTCGATCCCAGGATGCTGGGATCGTGACCTGAGCCAAAGGCAGCCACTTAATGACTGAGCCACCCAGGTGCCCAACACATCTCAATTTAGAGTAGCAATGTTTCAAATGCTAAGTAGCCACATGTGGCTAGAGACTACAATTTTGGACAGTGTAGGTCTAGAGGATGAGTCATACTTTTTTAAACAAATAATCGGTTGTATGTATGTATAATTGTTTGATTATATGTATGTATGATCAATTATACATATGGTATGTATAATTGTACACATATATACTGTACAATATACATCAAATGTATATTATACATATAATGTGTATAATATGTATAATTATACATATGATTTCTTTTTTTAAAGATTTTATTTGTTTATTTGAGAGCGAGAGAAAGAGTATGAGCAGGGGAGAGGCAGTTGGAGAAGCAGATCCCCTGCTGAGCAGGGAAGCTGATGCAGTGCTAGATCCTAGGACCCCAGAATCATGACCGGAGCTGAAGGCCGATGCCCAACTGACTGAGCCACCCAGGAGTTCCTCTATGTATGATTTCTAATGCAGCCACTGAAGAAGCCTCTACTGTCATGATTAGATTTTCAAGGAAGGTTTTACTGAAAAGGTGTCATTTGCATGTCTTGAACTATGAATATAAATTTACCAGGTTAAAAAATAAATAAATTTACCAGGTGAACAAAATATGCAAAGAGAATAACATGTAAAATTGTGATGTTATATAAAAGTAGAATTTGTTCAGGAGCACCTGGTTGGCTCAGTCAGTTGGGTGGCTGACTCTTGATTTCAGCTAAGTCATGATCCATGGTCCTGGGATCGAGCCCCGCATCATTCTCCCTGATCAGGGATCAGGGATCTCCCTCTCCCTCTACACTCCTCCCCCTCCCTCCTACCCCCCTGCTCATGCACCAGAGTGTGCTCTCTCTCGCTCTCTCTCAAATAAATAAATAATCTTTAAAAAGAAAGAGAGTAGAATTTGTTCAGAGACTTGCATATATTTCACTCTGGTTGGAGGATAGTTAGCTGTGTGAGAGAGGTAGGTGACTGGCTAGCAGTTCTTCACCAGTTCCATGTTACGAGTAATTTATTAGTAGTGGTAGTTCACATGTTCCTTAAGATAAATTTCCAGAAGTGTAATTGCTGGGTCTAATAGAGTAAATATATTCCCGAATACATCCAGTGAATCTCAGGGTCTGAACTAATTTACACTGCCCCTAGCAAATATGCTGGCTTAAGTGCATAGTCCACTGCTATAATTAGTATATTTGTAATGGACTCACTTCGTTGTATTAGGTTTGTATTTTGTTGATTACTGGTAAGGTTTAACATTTTTTCTTAGTAACAGTAAATACATTACTACCTTCTAGTTCTCAGATCCCATTCAGTCTTTCCAGTGGTCCCAGTAACATTCTTTTTTTTTTTTTAATATTTTATTTATTTATTTGACAGAGAGAGATCACAAGTAGGCAGAGAGGCAGGCAGAGAGAGAGGGGGAAGCAGGCTCCCCGCTGAGCAGAGAGCCCGACATGAGGCTCAATCCCAGGACCCCGAGATCATGACCCGAGCCAAAGGCCTTAACCCACTGAGCCACCCAGGCGCCCCCACCCCAGTAACATTCTTTACAGTAGAAAGATCCAGTTCAGGATCAGGCTTTTTTTTTTTTTTTTTCTTTTGCATCCCAATATCCCCTTTTCTTTGGAGGAAAAGACATTTTCTTGATATTTTTGAAGATTATAGGTTATTTTGTAGAATGTCTCCCAATTTGGTTTTGTCTGTTTCCTTATGATTAGATTCAAGTTATAGATCTTTGGCAGGAACATCACTTCTTTGTTGTGGTGGTGGTGGTTCTATTTTTATTTTTTAGTCAGGGAGGGAGAGGGGGAGAGAGAGAATCTTAAGCAGGCTCCATGCCCACTGCGGAGCCAAGCATGAGGCTCAATCCCACGACCCTGAGGTCATGACCTTTGCCAAAATTGAGAGTCAGATGTTTAACCAAGTGCGCCACCCAGGTGCCCCAGGAACATCACTTCTCATTGCATCTTCAAGTGGTACAGGACTTGGATTAGTTCACTTTGATCATTTGATCAGTGTGGAGCCTGCCAGGTTTCACTAATAAGTTCCTTTTTTCTTTTGGAATTTGTGTGTGTCTTATGGGAAAGTACTCTGAAACTCTTTCATCCAAACTTTCCATTTATTTATTCATTTATTTTTATCAGCATTGCTTCATCGTTTCTTATTTTATTCACTAGGTTATCCATTACTGTCATTGTTTTGATGCCTAAATTATCCCGTTTGGCAAATGGGAGCTTTTCCAAGCTGGATCCTATGTCCTTCTTTTCTTAAATGCTTTATTTTAATTAATTTATTTTTATGTTTTTGTTTGTTAGTAAACTCTCCCTTCAATGTGGGGCTCGAACTCACAACCCCAAGGTCAAGAGTCGTGTGCTGTGCTGACTGAGCCAGCCAGGTGCCCCTTATTTTTTAATTTTACTTGTTTTTCCAGTTTTATTGAGATAACATTGATATATAGCATTGCAATAGTTTAACGTATATAAAATAATGATTGATGTGTGTATATATTATGAAGTGATTACCACAGTAAGTTTAGTTAACGTCTATCACCTCACATAGTTTTTTTTTTATAATGAGAACTTTTAAGATTTACTCTTAGCAACTTTCAAATATGCAGTTCAGTCTTGTCAACTATAGTCACCATGCTGTACATTATATCCCCAGAAGTTATTTATCTTATATCTGGAAGTTTGTGCCCTTTGACCACCTTCCCCTATGTCCTCCACCCCATCCCCGCCTCCACTAACCACCAGTCAATTCTCTGTTTCTATGAGTTTGGTTTTTTTAGATTCCCCATATGAGTGATACCGTACAGTATTTGTCTTCCTCAGTCTGACTTATGTCACTTAGCATGGTGTACTCAAGGGCCATGCATGTTGTTTTATGTGTATATATATATATGTGTGTGTGTGTGTGTGTGTGTGTATACACACACACACATATATACACACACATTTGTAAACGTATTTGGGTTCCATTGTGTGTATGTATATATCTCATTCCTTTTACTAAAGAATGGTGAGAATGGTATTGGAAGCCACTGGGAAGTAGAGGTGGTCCCTGTTGCACTCCCTCTCAGTAGACAGATTTACAGAGCGAGGGCATATGTATGTGTGTATGCTTACGTGTACGCACACAGACACACATACCTCACACACGGTTATGTCTATATTCTAAGAGATCCATTATTCACCCACACCTTCCACAGGGTTTATTCTCACCTTTCTCTTTTCATACTTGTATCTCTCTCCTCTTATAGAGAGAACTCCAGGGCCCACTGTCTTTAGTTGATTTTGTTATTTGATGAATCCTCCTGTATATGACACATCTCCTGTTGTGGCCTCTGAACCGTTCCATGTGGAGATGCCCTTCTCACCACACCCAGGCTCCAGCGTCCCGTGCAAACTGGCTGTTCGTGTGCATGTGGATGGTCTCCTCACAGTTTCTGCTGCGGGGACCCCTGCTCTGCCATGCGCCACCAGGTCGCTGTAGGACTGGCTCATTCAGGAAGGGGCAAGAGCTCCTCTGGAATTCTTGCCTCACTTTCATATTTCTAACTTTGGAATTCTTTCTCTATCTTTTTTTTTTACATTCTTTGAGCCCTTTTACTGTGAGGCCTTTTATTTTCTCTGTCTGAGAGGCTTACAGAAGTTTCTTACTGAAAATATTTTTCATCATCTCCATATATTTTTTCCCTTCTTCTATGTCTGCTATTATGTGGATGTTGATTTCTTTCATTTCTCTAGTCCATATCTCTTAATTTTTCTTTTGTGTATTTTATATCATCTTGATGTCTTATGACAAAGTACCTTAAACCTGATATTTTAGCTTATTTTTTAATTTGTTCACCTCTCTCCTTTCTGCTCTTCAATCCATTCATCCATTAAGTTTATTTCAGTGATTATGTTTTTCATGCCCAGTATTTTTATTTGCTTCATTATGATATTTTCTTCCTGCTATAGCTCTAATATTCTTCCTTATTAAGTTTATTTTTTAAGATTTTATTTATTGTAGGGCCCCTGGGTGGCGCAGTTGGTTGAGCGACTGCCTTCAGCTCAGGTCATGATCCCGGAGTCCCGGGATCGAGTCCCGCATCGGGCTCCCAGCTCCATGGGGAGTCCGCTTCTCACTCTGACCTTCTCCCTTCTCATGCTCTCTCTCACTCTCTCTCTTTCCTAATAAATAAATAAATAAAATCTTTAAAAAAAAAAAAAGATTTTATTTATTGTAGAGAGACCGAAAGCAGTCACAGAGGGAGAGAGATCACAGAGGCAGAGGGAGAAGCAGACTCGCCACTGAGCGGGGAGCCTGATGTGGGGATCAATCCCAGGACCCTGAGATCATGACCTGACCCAAAGGCAGACGCTTAACCGACTGAGCCACCCAGATGCCCCTTTAAGATTTTATGTATTTTTTATTTTTTTATTTTTATTTTTTAAAGATTTTTATTTATTTATCTGACAGAGATAAATAAATAAGTAGGCAGAGAGAGGGGGGGAAGCAGGCTCCCCGTTGAGCAGAGAGCTCAATCCTAGGACACTGAGATCATACCCTGAGCCAAAGGCAGAGGCTTGAACCCACTGAGCCACCCAGGCGCCCCTAAGATTTTATTTTTAAGTAATTTCTACACCCAGCGTGGGGCTCGAACTTACAACCCTGAGACCGAGAATCACATGCTCTGCTGACTGAGCCAGCCAGGCGCCCAAGTTTACTTATTTTTAAGCTTTATTTTCTGTTTTTCTCCTGTGTCCTGCGAATATGAGTCACCCTGGCTCACGAGGTGTTTGAGGTGGGCTGAAGAAAGCTACAGGCAGCCTCGGGCCTACTTTGTGCCTCTCCTGCTCGGTTTAGAGAATGAGGGTGGGTGTAGGGTTGGGAGGGAAGACTTACCCGGGGTCATTACACTGTGAAACTCCTTCCAAGGCCCAGCACTTTTCAAGGTCTGTTTCCCTCTGTTAAAAACTCCTCGCCCACCGAGCACAGAAAGCAGTGGTGAGAAGAGGGAGCACGTGGACGTGCAGGGTCCAGCGGTCCCATCCATGCAAGTCCCCGACCGCTGGCTCCACGGCACCCACTTGTACTCTGCAGCCCCTCGACATTTTTAGGCTTGCTGACAATCTTCCTGCCCCGTAGCCACAATTGCCTGTTCAAGAAAATGTTGGAGAGAAAAATACTTACTAAAATAACTGCGCCACACCCTGACTCTCGTCTCTGGTGTCTGGCTCTCGTCTGCTCTGCCTGTGTTTTCACCCTACATTAGGGCCCGATTTCTCCATGTTGTTCCAGGGCTTTCTGTCCATATGTAAACACAAATGAATGTTTTTGTTTAGTATAGGTTCATACTACACATACTGTCCAGCAACTTGCTGTTTTTTCAAATGGCTTGATTGCCATGATTGGTTGCATATGAAGATAGTTTGGATTTAACAAAATACATCTTTAATATGTATGTGTGTATATGTATGTGTATCCTTTTTACACTGAGGTGTCTGCATGTTATCACCTTATCTTAAATATAATTTTAAGTTAGTGACAGGGTAGAGTGCTGTTGTTAGTGTTGTATGAAGCACTTTTTAGAAAAATATTTTATTTATTTGAGAGAGAGAGAGAGCACACAGGTAGAGGGAGAGGGAGAGAATCTCAGGCAGATGGCATGCAGAGCACCGAGCCCAACATGGGGCTCCATCTCAAGACCATGAGATCATAACCTGAGCTGAAGCCAAGAGTTGGACCCTTAACCGACTGAGCCGCTCAGGTGCCCTGTGAAACACTTGATAATTGCCCTCTTTGGTTCTTCTAGGTTGTTATCAGTTTTTAAATATTATGATACTAAAATAAATATCTTTATAGATAAAGTGTTTTACATTTCTAGATCATTTTCTAGGGTGGATTTACAGAATGGATCAAAAAGATAAATAGATCCGAAGGATCAACATTTTGTGTCTTAACCATGTAGAGGAGGACTTGGAACATAATAGGCATCCAATTAATGCTTATCGAATGAATGAATATTATAAAAATTACTTTCCAGTATAGATATGCTAATTTTCATTCCCACTGACAATATGAGCTTGTCTGTTTTCCCACACGATCTTGTACTCGTGTTATTTTGATGATTTGACTGTGATCAGAAGAATTCTATATCTATCTAGAAAAAATGCTCTCAGATAATATAACTAAGATATGTTTTCTTACAGGACTGAATTTGCCCTTAAAGAAATCATGTCCTCTGGAGGTGCTGAAGATGATATCCCACAGGGAGAGAGGAAAACAGTTACAGATTTTTGTTACCTTCTGGATAAGTCTAAGCAACTGTTCAATGGGTTAAGGTTAGTGGACTTTTGATGCCTTAAACCTTTCTCTAGGTCTGTATTTTTTTTCCCATGGCTGGTATGTCGTAAGTTTCTGAAAGTTATGGGTAGACTGTTCTATAAATATGTATATTAGAAGTTATGCTTTTTTCTTTGACACACTTCTTCGCAGATGAAGATACAAGAGGAGAAAGGAGAGTTTCTATTGTTTTATTCAAGTTGAGAAGAACCATTTTGTTAAATGGTTTTATATACATTGTTCCACATCATACCAGATTTACATCTGATTTTACACATTGGAGTATTGAAGTTAAAAGATAATTATAGGATCATCAAATAAATCCTCCAGGACCACTCTCTAAAGCTACACTTTCATGGGTGCCTGGGTGGCTCAGTGGGTTAAAGCCTCTGCCTCCGGCTCAGGTCATGATCTCAGGGTCCTGGGTTCGAGCCCCACGCCAGGCTCTCTGCTCAGCAGGGAACCTGCTTCCCCGCTCCCCCCTCCCCCCGCCTGCCTCTTTGCCTACTTGTGATCGCTGTCTCTCTCTGTCAAATAAATAAATAAAATCTTTAAAAAAAAATAAAGCTACTCTTTCAATCACTTTATCCCTATATTCATCTAAATTTTTTTTAAGATTTTATTTTGAGAGACAGAGGGAGAGAGAAAGCAAGAGCAGGGGGATGTATAAAGGGAGAGGGCGAAGCAGACTTCCCACTGAGCAGGGAGCCCAATATGGGGCTCAATCCCAGGATTCTGGGATCATGACCAGAGCCGAAGGCAGAGACACTTAGTCACCCAGGTGCCCCTATTTTTTTTTTTTAATAAAACTCATCACTATCTTGAGCGATCTTACTAATTTGCATTATAATGTCTTCCTACCTAAAATTAAATGTTCCTAAGATCAGGACCCTGTCTGTCACAGTGTCTCTAGTATGTAAGCAAGGGTCTGGCCCATAGCAGATGCTTCATAAACATTTGTTAAATGAAGGATTCCCAAGACAGTGTTCACTTCTACATTCTGCTGCTTCCTATTTTGTGCTACAGAAGAATCTTTGAGATCCCCTTTTGCTTTTGCTAACAATCAGATTAACTGCACCTTTTTAAAGAATTATTTTCAGGGCGCCTGGGTGGCTCCGTTGGTTAAGTGACTGCCTTTGGCTCAGGTCATGATCCTGCCATCCTGGGATTGAGACCCGCATTGGGCTCCCTGCTTTGCGGGGAATCTGCTTCTCTGTCTGACCCTCCCCTTCTCATGCTCTCTCTCTTTCTCTCATGTTCTCTCTCTCTCAAATAAGTAAATAAAATATTAAAGATTATTTTCATTATTAAAATTCAAAAAATGAATTTTAAGGCCTAGGTTTCAGTCATCTTTTTTTCCCCCTGGAATATCATAAATCTTTAAAATTTACATGTTTAGACTTTATTCCTCTTTGGTCTCCAGGATTATCCAGGTGAACCTTATTTATTCAGCATTTACTTGAGCCCTAGTATGTGCCACATTCTATACTGGGTACATAATACCCAATTCAAAGATAAAACTACCAATCCCTGCCATCAAATAGCCTGTGATGAAATTATAAAAACACAAATCTATAGCCTCAGATTTAGTATATCTGTTAAGCAAATTTCCCTCACACTTCTGTGTGCTTGTTGAAATTAAGGTAAATAAAAAAGTTAAAATGGTAGTAGATATAAAGAGTAAGAAAGCATTTAAAAGTATGCATGAAAATTCTTTGTGACTCCCAGACTCTTTTATTTTCAACTCTTAATAAATTAACAAGGTTATAGGAGCCCTGAGCTCTCCTCCTCCTCCTCCCCCCTCTTCTCTCCTTTTTCCCTTTCCCTTCCTCCTGTCCCTTCTAATTTATAGAGCTGCATTTCATATAAAAAAATTCACCCAGAGTTTATAATTAAATTATTTGGTATCCTTACAGAGTTGTGTACTATCAGCAGTATCTAATTTTAGAACATTTAATCATCCCCAGGAGAAACCCCATACCCCTTAGCTGTGACTCCCCCTTCCCCAGTCCTCAGCGCTTGGGACCCAACCACTAATCTACTTTTTGTCTGTATGGATTTCCCTATTCAGGATATTTCATATAAATAGAATCATACAATGTGTGGTCTTTTGGACTGGCTTCTTTCCCTTAACATGTTTTTGAGGTTCATCTATGTAGTAACAATGTATCAGTACTTCATTCCTTTTATTACCGATTAATATTCCATCATACAGATTTACCACACTTTGTCTATCTAATCATCAGTTGATAGGCATTTGAATTATTTTGCACTTTTTGGCTGCTACAAATAATACTGCTATGAACATTTTTGTACAAGGTTTTGTGAGGACATATGTTTTTAGTTCCTTTGAGTGTATACTGTGGAGTGAAATTACTGGGTCATATGGTACTCTATGTTTATCCTTTTGAGGAACTTCCAGACTTTTTCGAAGAGGCTGCGCTGCCAGCAGTGTATAATGGTTCCAGTGTCTCCACATCTCACCAACACTTGATATTGTCTGCTTTTTTTTTAAGATTTCATTTTTTTTAAGTTTTTTTTTTTTTTTAAATTTAAGTAATCTCAAAACCCAGCATGGGGCTTGAGCTCACGACCCCGAGATCAAGAGTCACATGCTCTTCTAACTGAGTCAGCCCGGTGCCCCTTTAAGATTTTATTTTATTTTATTTTTTATTTTAAGTAGGCTCCACGCTTGACATAGAGCCCGACTCAGGGCTGGAACTCATGACCCTGAGATCAAGATCTGAGCTGAGATCAAGAGTCGGATGCTTAACCGACTGAGCCACGCGGGCACCCCAAGATTTTATTTTTAAGTGATCTCTACACCCATCATGGGTCTTAAACTTACAACCCTGAGATTGAGAGTCATATGCTCCACTGACTGAGCCATGCAGGCACCCCTATTGTTTGTCCTTTTGATGAGAGTCATTCTGGTGGATGTGAGGTGGTATCTCATTGCATTTTTGTTGTATTTCCCCAAGTGACTAATGATGTTGGGCATCTTTTCATGTGTGTATTAACCAGATGTCTTTTTTTTTTTTTTTTTGAGATAGAGCAAGCTCAAGTTGGGGGGAAGGAGGGCTGGAGGGAAAGATAGAGAGAATCTCAAGCAGGCCCTATACCCAGCCTGGAGACTGACCCAGGGCTTGATCTCATGACCCTGAGACCATGACCTGAGCCAAAATCAAGAGTCCGATAGTTAACAGACAGATCCACCCAGGCACCCCAGCCAAATGTCTATTCTAATCCTTTAATCATTCTTCCAGTTGGGTTCTTTATCTTCTTAAATTATAGTTATTCTGGATACAAGTCCTCTGTGAGATGTAATGATTTGCAAATGTGTATTTTTACATTCAGTGGGCTGTCTCTCCACTTTCTTGATGGTGTCCTTTGAAGCAGAGAAGCTTTTATTTTAGTAAAGTCCCGCTTGTTATTCTTCTCTTTCATTGTTTGTACTTTAACTGCTGGGTCTAAAAAATCATTGCCTAATCTGAAGTCATCAAGATTTACTCCTGTTTTCTTCTTTTATGTTGCTCACACTCATATTTACCCACTTATTTATTTATTTATTTATTTATTTATTTATTTCCACTCTCATGTTTAGATCTTTAGACATTTTTTAGCTCAGAAAACATATTTTTTTCAATTGATTATTGCATTTATTTCATGTTTTTCTTTCTTGTTGTTTGTTCTCCCTCCTTGTTTATACCCTTGGAATGCTTAGATTGAATATTCAGCCCAAATCTTCTGCAACATTCTAGTCTTTTTTGATTTTCATCTCTATTCTTTTTTTCATTACTTTCAGAAAATATCTCTGAAATTTGTATACTAAATGTCATATTTCTTTTTTTATTCATTTACTGTTTATGAGACGTATTTCATCTGGTCATTTCATATCAGCACTTTTTGCTATACTGCTTTTCAAAAACTAGGTTTTACATATTTGACCCAAAGTTTACTAGCTTCTCTGTATATTCTTATTTGAATATAAGAATGAGTATAGTATGAGGGGCGCCTCGGTGGCTCAGTCGTTAAGCGTCTACCTTCGGCTTGGGTCGTGGTCCCGGGGTCCTGGGATAGAGCCCCACATCCGGCTCCCGGGAGCCTGCTTCTCCCTCTCCCATTCCCCCTATTTGTGTTCCCTCTCTCACTGTCTTTCTCTCTCTCTCTCTCTGTCAAATAAATAAATAAAATCTTTAAAAAAAGAATCAGTATAGTATGAGTATGTTTTACTCGGTAAATGTTTACTCAGTATGTTTCACTCAGTATGTCTGAGAAGCATATTGAATTTAGCAATGGCATTTCCTTTCTTAAAAAGGAATTATTTTCCTAATCTGATTCTGAATCATAAATGAATCATAAAGCTCAAGTAATCTGCTAGAGACTCTCTGCCTGGTTAAAATCACTCTGTAACTACTACAACAGTAACACATACATTTCCACATAGCACCCCACAGTTTGTAAATCACTTCTAAGTACATCTTTATCTTTTGCCACATGATGACAGTATATATAGTATCCCAAACCCCGGCTAACTAGAGTGCCTTTGTGGCTCAGTTGAGTGTCCCAGCTCTTGATTTTGGCTCAGGTCATGGTCTTGGAGAAATGAGATCGAGCCCTGCATCAGGCTTCGCACTCAATAGGGGTCTGCTTGAGATTCTCTCTCTTTCTCTCCCTCTGCTCCTCCCCCTGCTCGCATACATGTGCATGCACTCTCTCTCTCTCTCTCTCTCAAATAAATGAATCTTTAAAAAAATAAATAAAAGCTGCTAACTAGAATTGAATTGTTTTATTTTACTCTTTTTTTTTAAATGTTTCAATTGTGCAAATATATTTTACCAGCCCAAATGGGTCTCGTTTTGATCTTTTTTTAAGTGCCATTTTAATAACCACACATTTCATTTTGATTTTTTAAATTTTATTTAGTTTTAAAGTAACTGCAGAGTAAAATTGTGTCTGTGGGGATGGTAGGAAACCCTAATACATAGAGAAAGTTGTGTGAGATCTAATCTTTAGGACTGTTTATTCATTGCTGCAGAAATTTATTATAATATGCCTATGATGCCCATTTCAGTTTAGTTCTTGAGCGCTTGAAACTATATCAGGTTCAAGAATTAATCCTTTTGATTTGTGTTCTCTAAAATATTCAGTACATAAAGACATTGGTCCCACCAGTATGAAATCTCCCTTCTTCGTTTGTTAAGTCGGTAATTTTGTCAGTATATATGTGTAACTTGCAGTTATCCTAAATCGCTACCTAGAAAGCAGTATTTTCTATACTAACATGTTGATTGCCTCCCAGATGTGGAGTAGTACTTTCTTTAAGTGCTATTTTAAAATTTGGCAATACTAATAATGATAGGCCTAGAAGAATGGGTAAACAAATTCATCAGGGATTAATTTTCAGTGTTTTGTGTACAGGGCTCTTTTTATTTTAAACAGACTTAATTATTTCTGTGATTAAAAATGGTGAGTAAAGAATATATATTATCAGGACGCTTTTGGGTTGCTGTTTGAGAGGGATGTGGCTAGTGGTGGTGCAGGTCTGTAGTCCATAGAGGGTTTAGTACTTCGACTCTCTTCCTTTTTCTTTTCACTTTTTAAGGAAATCTGTTTTACATACACACACAAACATGGAATAATACAGATCTATTAAAAGATTTTGGTGGATATGTAAATGAAAGGTATATGGTATATGGTTAAGTGATACATAGTTAAATGAAAAAGCATAAATTGTAAAAACTCTTCATGATCTTGATTTATCAAAAATTCTATATTTCATTGATCTTCTGTATACCGTGCTAACTCTTAGTGGGGACTGTTTGCTCTTAGTGCCCAGTTCAGTCCCTAACCAAAGACCAAATATATTTACGGGCTGATTTTCTCAAAGTGTCTGGCACTTGTGGGGTATGTATTTTCCGTGCTTGTTTATATTAAGGAAAGTGCTTTGCTCAGTATTAGATCTTGGTTGGAAAGGCCTCCCTCTGTTTATCAATTCTGTAGGCCTTGCTAGAGTCTCCTAGGGTGGTGGGTTCTGGGGTATGTGGCATTCTTGTACACACCACTTTCTTGTTCCTTCTCTAAAAAAGTTCTTTGAGTTATGTGAATTAAACACCTCTCTACTTTCAAGAGTTGATATAGTTTTTGTGCATTTCTTTTAAAATAGAGAAAATTTCTTTGGGAAAAATTAAAAGAAAGGTTTTTTGGTTGTTTTCTCCTCTTCTAGTTGTGTCGGTCTGAATAGAAAATAGGATCACAGTGTTTGTAGAGAATAAAAAATATATTGGGGTGGTCTGGACCAGCTTTAGGACTTGGGGACAGTGGGGACCAGCTGGAGTAGCATGGCCTTTAACATGGTGCCCTTCATTCCCAACATTCCTTTCACTGTTAGTGCTTATCTTCTGGCTAGCTTTCCTTTGTGTTTTCACTTTTTTTTTTCTTTTAGAGAGAGATAGAGAGACGGGGGTGGGAGTAGGGGAGGGGAGTGGGGGCAGAGAGAGAGAGAGAGAGAGAGAATCTCAAGCAGGCCTCACTCGCAGCACAGAGCCCAACTCGGGCTCGATCCCACAACCCTGAGATCATGACCTGAGCCGAAATCAAAAGTCAGACACTTAACCAACTGAGCCACCCTGGTGCCCCCACTTTTTTTCTCGAGTTCACAAAGTAGTTATTAAACTTACAGTACAGTATAATATACTTTCCTACAAGTACACATATTATAGTGGGGTTTTTTTTAAGATTTTATTTATTTATTTGACAGAAAGAGATCACAAGTAGGCAGAGAGAGAGGGAGAAGTAGGCTCCCCGCTAAGCAGAGAGCCCGATGTGGGGCTCGGTCCCAGGACCCTGAGATCATGACCTGAGCCGAAGACAGAGGCTTTAACCCACTGAGCCACCCAGGCGCCCCATAGAGTGTTTTTTTTTTTACAAGCAGAGCACACCTATGTGGTTTGTACTTGGATGAATAAATAGAACATGTAGCACCCCAGTAGCCCCCTTGCGTTCTCTCCCACTTGGACTTTACTTAAACTCCGCATGAGCAGAGCAGAAAAAGTGCCTTTTCAGTGCATGAAAGGCTTCAGAGTTTCTGCATAATGTTTTACTTGGGTATAATAAATTCCCTTTTTACTCTTGAAGGTGTGTCTTTCCACCTTATATTCAGTCATTCATCTAACTTGTCAGAGCCTTTTGATTTTCCTAGATGTGAATATCTTAATGAAGTGTTTTTCTTGACTGAAAATATCTCCTTATATTATGTGCATAATAAGTAAGTTCTTTCCACTCCCTGTGTAAGAAAACATAGTCCAAGACAGTGAGAAATGGATAAAATGAATGGTGTTTTTCTTTTAATAGCTCTTGCATGTAGTTACAGTCGTAACGAAGTGAGAATAATGTTAGAAATATCTTTGAATACTGTCAGAAAATGATCAAAAGCCCAAGTGCTTGCAGGGTTCCAGTTACCATGGTGACCGGACTGCTGGAGCAGAATGGAATACTTGCCGGGATTATATAAGGCAGCATCTTGAGACACGTATTTGAGATACACAGCTGTGTCTACCACTGAGATCCATGACTTCTGGTGCTTTGAGACCACAGAGGCCTCCGAATCACTGATTATTTGACTCCAGAGAAGCCAATACACTTACCCAAAATAAGCATTGGAGGCCATAAATATATATATATATATTGACAGAGCAGTACACCAAAGTGAAGTGTAATGGTGTTAAATAAAAATAACTGCAGAAATTATTTTGATTAAATACGCTGCCAGTATTTCAAATCAAAGAAGAAATCTCCGACAATGCTTCCTCGAACAGCCTATTTTTAGGATGCCCTGGTTCCTAAATAGGAAACAGTAACTGGGAAATTAAGGATTCGCTCCCTTGGCCCCTTCCTCCTCTACTCCACCCCATCCTCCCTCTTTCTTCCCTTTTTCTCTGCCACTCCCTCTTCCTTTTCTTTCCTCAAAAAAATTAATATTTTCCTAGAGGCAAGTTCTGCAAACTGGTAATAGTTAAGTATATGTGATTTCAGAGATAATACTTAAACTCCCTGTACAAGCCTGTGATGAATGCTTTTGTTTTCTGTGGGCTACCACTCAAAAGAATCGCACACACATTTGAGGTCGACCGCCACCAGAGCGCAGCAGGTATCTCGATCACGTGATCTAGAGAAGCACTGACTAATAAGAATTTAATATGAGCCACAAATGTGATTTTAAGTTTTCTAGTAGCCGGACCTTAAAAATGTATTAAAAAAAAAATAAGTGAAGTGAAGGTTAATAATGTATTTTGTTTGATCCAATGTATCTAAAATACTTTATTTCAACACGTCATTGATATAGAAAAATTATCGAGATCTTTTATCTCCTTTTTTTTTCATAGTCTTTGAAGTACACTGAATATTTTTACTTCCATACATTTCAGTTCAGATGGGCCTCTTTTCAAGGACTCACTACCCACATATGGCTATTGGCTCAGGCAAAATACCTCCCACTTTCAGCTTCCATTCTCAAAATGGTCCACTGTGCTTTCTGGTGAATACATATGGGCTGTTGCGGGGGGGAGGTTCTCTCCTTCGCAGGTCCATCAGATGTCGCATTTGGTTCTTCTTTCTCTTCCCGTACAGATACCAGTAGCCGGCGGGTCTTTTGGCTGTTGGTGATTTACCCCCACCCACCTGTGTTTGGGCCTTTGAGAGATACTTTATTACTCACTACATTAGTGTGCTAGGACTATCATAACGAAATACCACAGATGGGGTGGCTTAATCCACAGAAATTTATTGTCTCACAGTTCTGGAGCCTAGGAGTCCAGGATCAAGGTGCTGCAGGGTTGGTTCCTTCCGAAGCCTCTCTCTTTGGCTTGCAGATGGCCATTTTCTTTCTCATATGGTCATCCCTCTGTGCGTGAACATCCCTGGTGTCTCTGTGTGTGTCCTCATCTCCTCCCTATAGGGACTGTATTAGTGCCCCCCCCCCCAAAAGGCTTTGTTTTAATTTAATTATTATACTTCTTTAAAGGCCCCGTCTCCAAAGGTACATTCTGAAGTACTGGGGGTTAGGACTTCAATATCTGAATTTGGGGGTGACATAGCCCATAACATAACACTTACCTTTGCTGAAAATGTTGTCTGTGGGTTTTTGGTTTTGTTACTAGTGGTTCTGTCTGTTTTTGGAATGTATCTGAGTAGATTAAAGACTGTGCTGCTACCCTTTCCCCAGAATCCAGAAAATCAGTGATTTAAATGCTATACCAAAATTTTAAAAAATAAAAAGAGGTGAGTGTATTTCTAATTAGTTCGTTCTGACCATCACAGTTCAGTATAACCTGATGTGGAATGTAACTGTTTACGAAGATCTTAATTGTCAGGCCTGGCTAGGAACAGAACTAGGGCTTCTCTACCTTTTTAGTTGCTAGTGGGTGAGATCAAGGATTGGTAAGGGGGAAGGTATTTGTGTTTACTTTTTGAGGCCTTCCAGGAGGAATGCAAAGAGAAAAAAGTAAAGATATTTTAAGAACAATGGATTTCACAAGATCCTCCAAACAACCTCATTCGCGTCTGTGTTCTTGGTTTATAAATGAGAAGACCAAAGCTTTGGCACATAAAGCAGTAGCCTATGTTAATAGGATAGGTTCTAATTTGGGAATTGCTACTTCAGAGAAGTTTTTCCTCAGTATAGGAGTTAGGATCCAGAATTCCAGGGGAGCTCTGATAGCCTCTTCTCTGGAGGTGACACAGCCGAATGCTCAACTGTAGGACTGGCACAGTTAACTCCCTGGCTTCTTGTACTCCTCTCCTTGGTTCTCAGAGGATTTCATCCGTGTAGAGCTCCTCTGGGTATCGTCATACCTAAGAATAGTCATGGACTTTGGTGGGACAAGGTAGCAACACCATAGAGGGGGCATGAGATTTAAAACTTGACAGTCTTTTTTTCCTATGAGAAAAGTGCCATTAGAAATAAATTTATTAATAGTTCCTTTTCTAAATGTAAGGATTTTTATACTTCCCCTGGAGCTGGTTCATAGGAGGAACAGACACCATTCCCTGGCTTTATTTGGCTTGGCGTGTCTGAATTGAAACTGGGAGTGATTATTCAAAATTGTTCAAATTCGTAGACCATTATTAGGAATGGAGCAATGTGCTAAGTGTCTTCTTTTTTTAAATATTTCATTGCTTTATTTGGCAGAGAGAGAGAGAACGCGAGCGAGCACACAAGCAGGGGGAGCTGCAGGCAGAGGAAAGGGGAGAAGCAGACACCCCACTGAGCAGAAAGCCTGACATGGGTCTCGATCCCAGAACCCTGGGATCATGACTTGATGATACTTAAGGCAGATACTTAACCAACTGAACCACCCAGGAGCCCCTGCTAAGTGCCTTCTGTGGGCCTGCACCATTCTAGGTACGGGGCTAGGAATAGGAACAGGATACCAAGATAAAGAGGATGTCCACCTTCAGCCTAATCAAGCACTCTTGAACACTTTCTCTCAAATCCTCATTCAAAAAAAGCTTCGCTCTCTCTTCAGTAAACAAAAGAGTTGGTATCATTAAGGTATCTTCTCCTAAAAGAAACACTCAGTCTTAACAGTCTGCACCTGTTGATACCCCAGCACCTTCAAAGTCACAGATCCATTCCTAAACCTAAATTTGAAAACCAGATATACCAGTTGGTGGAAAAAAAAGTGCTAGTGTTAAAACAAGGAATTGCTCAATTGGCTTGGCAAGTCCCAAACACAGTTTTGTCTAGTATACAGATGAGCACAGAGGCGTGGATTAGAACAACGGTGTCACTGTAATACGCCTCTCTGTGTAAACTAGAATATGGGATGGGACACTGGGATCCTTGACTGAAAACCTTGTTCAGAGAAGTTGAGTTATGCCTTTGACCACAGCTTTGGCCACAGCTTTGTTGGAGGTCAATCCCATAACCTGGGGAGCAGAATGGCTCATAGAGAAGAAATTTACTAGTGTAGAATCAAAATCTAGGTTGTTTTCCCTTATGTAGAAAGAAGAGAACATTAGATTAGGGGTTAGAAGGTTTGGATCTGAATCACAGCTCAACAATTGACTGGTGGTGAGTTCTCAGGCAACTCACTTAAGTTCCTTGATCCTCACTGTGAGTGTGTATGTGTTTACATAAATGTACGTGCCCTGGAGAAGCCAAGCACTTAAGGACGGGCTTAGGAAAGAGAAGCCAGTAGAAGAGAACAGAAAGAAGAGAGAATTATAAAATGGTAGAAGTGGTGAACACGGCACGCCCCAGCGAGGACTGACATTCAGAGGATGGAAGGGTAGCGGTTGAACTGGGATGTTAGGTTTGAGGGGCATCAGCGACCCTAGCTAATTCAGTTTAGTTAAGACAGCTGATTTATAGAAACCCAGAGGAGATTCCTAAATTTTGACATCTCAACATACACTGGAAACAGCTCTGAGAACCAAATTTAATCATTTGCACTACACTTCTTCCTCCTGTAGTCTCCTAACTTTTGTTGATAGAGTTTAGGATTTTAAAAAAGAGCGAGATAAGTGTCATACTTTCAATTTCCTCTAAAGCTTTGGAGGAAGAGTATGAGCAACCAATTTATAACATAGGTGCCTTTGTAAAAAGTGAAATATCAGGTCATTTAGCTTACAGGATAATTCACAGGGCCCCATTTAATTTAATTCTATGGACCATTAATTTCCCATCTCTAACATCAGTAATAATGACCAAATGATATATTCAGAGTTTAAAACCAGGTCAAGCTCTGAATAGAGAAATTTGTCTAAAACTTTTTATAAAATACCTCAGTTAGTTGTAGACTCTAATCGAATTATAGTGGTTTGTGTATTAGCTTCTGTGATATGTCTCATTAGAGAAAGGGTGACCATAGGACTTATTCTTTAGGAAGTTAAAAAAAACCCTCTATATTGAAAAAGAAATTCTTGTTTTTATAGCTGAGTTTTTAGACTGGAGTGGCAGATGTTCTAAATTCTTTTGTTGGGGGGGGGGGTGCCTGGGTGGCTCAGTGGGTTAAGCCTCTGCCTTTGGCTCAGGTCATGATCTTAGAGTCCTGGGATCGAGCCCCGCATCAGGCTCTCTGCTCAGCCGGGAGCCTGCTTCCCCCTCTCTCTCTGCCTCCTTGTGATCTCTCTCTGTCAAATAAATAAAATCTTTAAAAAAAATAAATTCTTTTGTGGGAAATAGTATAGAATTTTGCCAACATCGTTCAGAGCTATAAATCATAAAATGTTTGTATACTTAGTACTTCTTGTCAGGAGCCTTGTTCTAGCCTTTCAGATCGCCTTCTACTGCTTTTAGCCTTAGAAATTCCCTTCCTTAAAGCTGACCACCTGAAATTCCATACGTCATCATGAAATAAAACACTGAATTCTAGTTCTGTTTTCTCAGTTAACAGGGAGTATTACTGAGGTTTATTAAATCTGTCAGTTTGGGAAACTCAGAGTAACTTGCAGGCACAGGCTTTCTTGAAAATTTGCCTACAGACTTTACACAGTATCTGTAAAGAAGTCCCCAGTTCTCAGTTCTCATCGAGGTGATGTTGCTGCTTAACACTGTTATGTAATAATACAGTCTTCCTAGCGGCAGCGGCATGATAAGAGTCTTAAATATTCTGGCAACAACTTCAATTTTAAAATGTCTGATTAGAACTTTCTCACTAGAGGTACACGGAGACATTGGAAAAAAAAGATGAAAACTTGCAACAAATGTGGAAACTGGTATCTATAGTTAACTTATTTCTGTAATCTGACATGAATTTCTCCTTATCATGAGGAAAAAGGAAACGGATTTAAAAATGTAGTTACTAACTCATTCTTGTTATGTGTCACCTGAAAATTTCACATAGTCTTTTTGCTTTTTTTATTCATTGTCTTAACATCAAGTAGAGAAATGTGTATCTTCTTTCACTTACTAACTCCACTTACAGAAATTTACCTTTTACTCATATTGCATAACTATTCAAGAATATTAATATGATGATGTTTATTGCAACATTTTTATAATAGGGAATAATAAGCAATATAAATGTCCATTGGGAAGGGATTGGTTAAATAAATTGGTTATTGTGTACTACATTATATGCAATAAATGTTGATATAATTGTATATGCATTAAAAAAAAACCTGATATAGGGGCACCTGGGTGGTTCAGTGGTTAAAGCCTCTGCCTTCGGCTCAGGTCATGATCCCGGGGTCCTGGGATCGAGCCCCACATTGGGCTCTCTGCTCAGCAGGGAGCCTGCTTCCCCCTCTCCCTCTGCCTGCCTCTCTGCCTACTTGTGATCTCTCAATCTCTCTCAAAAAAAAAACCAAAAACCTGATATATTTTTAAACTTAAAGAGCATATTAAAATAAATATACAAATAATAAAATAAAAGGCATGTTATAGAACATTATAGATAGTTTGAATCCATTTATGTAAAATAATAGAAAAACTTACATGTTTACTTAAATGTACATACAAAATGCATTCATAATCATGGTTATTTTGGGGGGCTGCAATTGAAGGGGAAAGCAATAGGGTCTTTTTAAACTCAGAAGTTGAGTTAAAATGTATAGTATTTTATTTTCCAACTGACTTATATTATTTTTAAAATTGAAAAAGACAGGGAAAAATACATCATTTCTGAGATAGATTGCTTGTAAAAATCATTCCCTTCCCTTTATCCATGCCCATGAATCATCTCCTCCCACACCAGCTCCGGGCTCAGCCATGAGGATTGCTTTGGCCAATGGGACGGCGCAGACACAATGCAAAGAATCAAAAAAGAATGATGCACATTAAAACTGCCCTCTCTTTTGCTGCTTTTGGGATCCTCATGGAAACTGAGCTAGCCTGCTGGATGAGAAACACGTGACCCAGCACCCTAGCTGCCGGTTGGACAACTGCCGGATATCTAAGGGAGGCCCTCCACCACTAGCTGCCCACCGTTGCATGAGCGAGGTCTGGCTAAGACTTCTGCTAGAGTTTTATTAGCTATGATAACTGCCTTTGTTTCTCTTGCATATTATCTTATTTCTCTCTCTCTCTCTTTCTCTCTCCTCCTGATGATCACTTCTTTCTCTTTTGCCTATCCAGATCTCTTTCTTCAAGCAGCTTTCCCTGACTACTCAAGCCCTCCAGTGTATCTCTTTTCTACACTCTTCTATTACTTCTACTCAGTCCCAAATAATTTAATACTTATGTGTTATTTTTTCTCTTTTTCTGTATGTGTTAGTCTTTTCTATCTAACTGAATATAAGCTCCTTGATTGTAGAGATCATATTTCACATCACTTTCTCTAGCCTTCATAATAAATAGCACTTGATAGAATTATATGTAGTAACCAGGTTTTCTCCTTCCATCCCATGTTTTCAAAATACACCTTGCCTAACTGCAAAGCAGGTGTCACCATAGCAAGATACCCCACTAGGGCAAAAGAAAAGCTTTAGAAACCTAAGCTGTATTTGTGTCTGCTCTGTAGCTATCTTACTTCCATGAAATTGTGTATCCTTTGTTAAGTAAATTAAAAAATATATAGCAGCTTTGTGTTTGCGGAGGGGAGTCTCTGCTAATCTCAAATATGTATGTGTATTATACACTGTGCTACATATGTTTATCTTAAACATGAAAAAATGTCAACAATATAGTAAAGTGAGAGAAGTTTACATTACCAAACAAGACAAGTACTGTGCCTGTATACACGAATACTATGTATGTGTAAAATCTGAAAGGATATAGGGCACCTGGGTGGCTCAGTTGGTTGGGCGACTGCCTTCGGCTCAGGTCATGATCCCGGAGTTCCGGGATCGAGTCCCATATCGGGCTCCCGGCTCTGCGGGAAGTCTGCTTCTCCCTCTGACCTTCTTCCCTCTCATGTTCTCTCTCACTGTCTCTATCAAATAAATAAATAAATAAATAAATAAATAAATAAATAAATAAATAAATAAAATCTTAAAAAAAATACGGAAGGATATATATCCCTCCCCCATCCCCAAACAACTAAACAACAAAATACTACCTCAAATTTCATTAGATTAATATAGTTTACTTAGTGAGATAAACAACTGGGTGTGGTACATGAACAATCAATCTTGTAACACTGAAAAAATAAACATATTTGGGGGGAAAAAAAGGATTTCTTACTTGAAAGTTAAACGTAGGTTAAATGAGAGAATTTACATTTAAGAGTCTCTTTTTAGGGCACCTGGGTGGCTCAGATAATTAAGTGTCTGCTCAGGTCATGATCCCAGGGTTCTGGGATCGAGCACCGCATCCGGCTCCCTGCTCAGTGGGGAGTCTGACTCTCCCTCTCCCTCTACTTTTCCCCCTGCTTGTGCTCTCACTCTCTCTGTCAATAAATAAATAAATCTTAAAAAAAAATAAAAGTCTCTCTTTTGGGGGTGCCTCAGTGGCTCAGTGGGTTAAGCATCCAGCTTTTGATGACGGCTCAGGTCATGATCTCAGGGTTGTGAGATTGAGCCCTGCGTTGGGTTCCGTGCCGGGTGTGAAGCCTGCTTAAGATTCTCTTTCTCTCCCTCTGCCTCTCCCCCCTCACCTCACCCCTTCTTCTCACAAGTGTGTACATTCTCTCTCTCTTAAAAAGAAAGTGTCTCCTTTTACTATGAAACATTTAGGTGTTTTCTCTGTTTTAGGTATGTTAGTAGCCATTTGGGTTATAAGTCATTCTGAAATATAGCCTGCACTTCTTTGCTTAATTGAAAATAGTGCTAGTGGTGATCAGAGGCATATTGATTTAGATGAAGTCATATTAGCAGAGACAGGTAGATTAATGAAAAAGAATAGAGAGTCCCCAAACACAGCCACTTTGTCTGGCAAGGTACATTGGGATTCACTGTACTATTTTCTACTTTTGTATATGTTTGAAACCTTCCAGCATAAAGAAAATTTTAAGATATAACTTAAAAAAATAAAGATACCTTTCACAAAAGCAATAAAATATAAGACATTGTAATAATGTGAACCAAGAAGTATTAGACCTTTATGCAAAGCATTGTAAAATTTATTTAGTGACTATTTTCAACATAAAGGGAAAGAGATATTATTGACACTAAAAATTATTTGTATTTTACTTTTTAAAAAATATTTATTTATTTGAGAGAGAGAAAATGAGAGAGGGAGCATGAGAGGGGAAAGGTCAGATGGAGAAGCAGACTCCCCACTGAGGAGGGAGCCCGATGTGGGACTTGATCCCGGGACTCCAGGATCATGACCAGAGCCAAAAGCAGTCGCTCAACCAACTGAGCCACCCAGGCGCCCTAAAAATTATTTTTAAAATGTCAGTTCTAGGGGTGCCTGGGTGTCTTGGTTGGTTAAGCGACTGCCTTCGGCTCAGGTCATGGTCCTGGAGTCCTGGGATCGAGTCCCACATTAGGCTCCCAGCTCCACGGGGAGTCCGCTTCTCCCTCTGACCTTCTCCCCTCTCATGCTCTCTCTCGCTCTCTCAAAATAAAATAAATAAAAATCTTTATAAAAAATATTTTAAAAAATGTCAGTTCTCAAATGGATGTCTAGATTAATTCAGATCTCGTTAGAACCCATTGGGATTTTTTTTTTGGTAGAACTTTGATAAGCTGATTTTAATGTTCATATGCAAGTATAAGGAACCAAGAATAGCCAAAGTATTTCTTAAAAAAGAAGAAGCACGCCACACTTTTTATAAAGCTATAGTAATTAGCAGAATGTTAATGAGAAACTAGAAAAACTAGGAGAATAGAACAAAGAGCTGAGACCCAAGCATAAGGGAAAATTGATGACTGCAGTCTAGTTCTGTCAAATTATTCAAAAGTCAAATGATTTTTTTAAAGATTTATTTATTTGAGAGAGAGCACAAGTCGGGGAGGAGCAGAGTGAGAAGGAGAGAGAGAGAATCTCAAGCAAACTCTACTGAGCACGGAGCCTGCTGCGGGGCTCTGTCTCAAGACCCTGAGATCACGACCAGAGCAGAAACCAAGAGTCGGACACTTAACCAGCTGCCCCAGTCATAGGATTTTTTTTTAATTAATTCATATAGAATTTGTTAACACATATCTGAAATTTTGGTTATAATAAAGAGTTAAATTTAGAAGGTGAGATTTTAAATCTTTTAAAAGACTACATTATTGTATGGATGAATTTCTTTAAAAAGACAGAAAAAGCACTTTCCATAAAGATTGAGCTGATATCTTTTGGTAACTATTCATAAAAAAAAACCCAAAAGCCCAAGCGATAAACATGAGAAGACAAGTCATAGAAGTGTACCTCACTGTAATCAGTGGGTGATTAATCTTCCTTTATAAAACAAACACTGGCAGTACTACTCACGAGATTTGGTTGACTCTTTATTTGATTCAAGTTAGTTTTCACAAACCAACTGCCATAGCCATAGTTTTTTGCAACTTGCCTCTTTTTCTCTTCTAGAGGTTTTTACAGATACCTTGAGCTTATGAGGCTTCTACAAGACAATTGGATCCTTAGATTCTTTTTCCCTATCTAGCTTGTTCCATTGAAAAAATATACTTGGGGCCACTTCCATAGATTTATTCACAGGCTCTAAGAAAGGTTTTGCCCTGAGGATGAGACTCTGCTGTTAGTGGTGTTTATAGCCATCATTTCTCTGTCGTATCTTTTACACTTCTGCATTAGAAATTGTTCTTTCGGGACGCCTGGGTGGCTCAGTTGGTTAAGTGGCTGCCTTCGGCTCAGGTCATGATCCCAGGGTCCTGGGATCAAGTCCCACATTGGGCTCCTTGCTCGGCGGGGAGCCTGCTTCTCCCTCTGCCTCTGCCTGCCACTCTGCCTGCTTGTGCGTTCTCTCTCTCTCTCTCTCTGACAAATAAATAAATAAAATCTTTAAAAAAAAATTGTTCTTTCAGTCCTGAAAATTCTGGAACTTGTGGGTTATCACTTTTCCTTTTCAGCCCTGCCTGCAGTTAGTTCTTTTCTGAGTTCATCTCTTTTTCATGTTTTGTTAAGTGCACCTAATGGCATCCAGGGCTATTAGCATACTTTTTCCAGCTTCTTTGTATAAATCCATATGTTCACTAGTCACTTTAACTGCTCTCCAAGTGATTGCAGACAGATGCTGTTTTGCCTCTGTATTGTATGTGTCATCATTTTTCTAGCCTTCAGTGACAGTTTTGTGCTGCTCAATTCCAATGCCAGCGTTACATATGTTATGTATTTGTTATGGCAATAGCTTATTCCCGGTATCCATTTCTGTACTGGCTTTTCCTCAGTGAGGCTGCTGTAACAGCTCCAACATTTTAGTGCCCTACTACAATAGAGATTATTTCTGGCTCCCATGTTAGCTGCAAGTTGTTGGCAGTTCTAAGGCTCCATTAAATGGGTCTGACTCTGTGTTCCAGGCTAAGGAGCAACCCTATCTTGGTCTTAGATTGGAGGGAAGTGAAAATGCTGAACTGTTTAGTCATCTTCTCAGACACGGCATGGGTAACTCGCAATTATATTTCATTGGCCAAAGCAAGTGTTTGGTTATGGCCAGGCCCAGTGTTTATATGACAGGGAAGAATTTGTCTCTAAGGCGTGTGCTGTGAGTCGCCAGACCCAAGAACAGGGATGTATAGTTCACCTATAGAGAGAGGATAGAATAATCGAGAACAGTAATACCACCTGCACATCTACTTCTAAACACATTCCCTAAAGCAGCAGTGTTTTTCAGAGTGCTGAGTTCTTATATGAAGATAATGAAGTTCTAATATGAAGATAACATTTGGAAGCTATCAGTGTATAAGCAACTACGAATAAGATCACCGCGGGAGAGGAAAGAGAGTGCTAGAAACCTCATGGGACAGGTATCTACGAAGGAGACTAAGAATGGACAGAGGTGGGGAGAAGAATAGGGAAGAACAAGTCCTGGACTTCTATAGAACCGTTTCTGCTCCAAAAATTACAATTTTTTTAAAAAAGAAAGCCTGAATGCAGATGCTTTAAATCTCTCCAGTTTATACCATCACAAGTCTTCATTTCCAAATAGCCTAAGAGTTTTAAAAGTAATACTTGTTTGTTTGTTATTACAGAGATTTGCCACAATATGGGCAGAAGCAGTGGCAGTCATATTTTGGAAGAACTTTTGACGTTTACACCAAACTCTGGAAGTTCCAGCAGCAGCATCGGTAAAGGAATTTTATAGTTACAGGAGAGCGAAGGGCCAGTTTTTATTAGTCCCAGTTTTGACCTTTACAACCTCAGTGTGTTTTGTCTCTTGGTGCATCTTTATATGTTTCATCTTCACGACACAAAGGGAAATAAATTGATTTTTTTCCCTATTTACTTGAGTTTTTAAAATGTTATGTTCTCATCTGATCTTTAAAGATACTATTATATCTGAAATGGTTCAGATTAACTCTAACATAGGTAGGCTGATGCATGGTTTCATTCTAAAATAGCTGTTGTTTATTTGGTCAAAGCTGTTGCGGGGGGTTGTTGTTTTTAATTTTCATGATCATAGTGCAAAGAAGTTTCTTTTCGTATTTCGGCCTACTTTATAGACATTTAATACATGCTTTTTGAATTTAACTGAATGATGTTGAAATCTCATGAAAAATTCAGGAATTTGAATTCATGAATTCAGAATTTCATGCTGCGTTGGGTGGTATTTTATCCTATTAAGTTTACAAATTTGGTTATTTTTGGAATTTATAGTCTCTTATTTCTATTTTCTTATCTCCTATGTAAAACAGACAAGTCTTGGATAATCGGTATGGCTTGAAGCGGTGGCAAATAGGGGAAATTGCTTCTAAGATTGGGCAGCTATACTACCATTATTAGTAAGTGAATTGCATATGGAAAAAATAAAGCGTTGTCCTGATTTAAACACAGCATGCAAAAGTATGCATAATATACTTACTTGGTAGGAGGGAAAACTGAGGAGTTGCAAATGAACCCCAGATCATAGTGATCAAAACAGTATTATGAAATGATGTTCCATAATCCAAGTAACATTATTTGCTTCAAAGGCTTGCCTTCCAAACAGTTCATTTGGGCAGACTCATTTATAACTTAAATGATTATGATCTTGATTTTAGATAAGTCATAAATATGAAATGAATTTATGGTTCTTAATAACTTCACTTAAATCTTGATACATATCATAACTGTATGTTTGAACGAGTGGTTTTAGGGGGAATACTTTAAAACTCATATCTGTAGGATATATCTAAAAGGTTACCTGAAGCAGATGAGTCTTACTGATGAGAACAGATCCTTAGTGATGAGTCAAGGAAAGAAGAGAATTCCTTTTAGGAATCGGAATCTCATTCGTATTGGGTATACCATCAAAAGCTTGGACCATATGGCATTTCTTCCTCTTCCTGTCTTTTGGCATGCCATCCAACATTGCCACATTAAAATCACTCTTTCAGGTAGAATATTTTCTTAAGAAGTCTCTTGTAAAACTAGAAATGTTAAACAGAGAACCTGATTCATCAGCATCCTCTGAAGATTAATATGGATTAGTCCATTTCTGAGTCCTATGAGAAAAAAAACTGAAGAAATGAGCCAAAGGACAAGTGACTCTATGGATTTGGGGAAGGCCATGAAAGGTCTGGTGGAAAGATGGAACTGGGTGGAATGCTGTTTGGAGAATCCCTTCAAAGAATGAGAATAATGTGTACTTTGGATTGCCGTCAAAAAAGGCTTGGGAGCAGCGGGGAGGTATTTTTTTTTTTTTTTTTTACCTTGTCATTATTTTTACCCATTGTAAGGGTGTTATGATTATTGCTTTGCTGATTCAAATTTAGGATAGTCCTTCCCATCCCCTCGTGTAGAGGAATAGAGGAAGAATAAAACAAGTATTCATCATGAAGATTTTTGAGACACTGTCAAATTTAAGGATTTTTTTTCCCTCATAGCCTACGCACATCCGAGACCAGCTATCTGAATGAAGCTTTCTCCTTCTATTCTGCAATCAGACAGAGATCATATTATTCTCAAGTCAATAAAGAGGACAGGTATGCAGCACCTACTATGTGTTTAGAAAGGAGATAAAACACTCAGAACTTTTAGTCTGTGTGGAAATTATGCAAAGAAACCCACATTTATTTATAACTTTTATTAATTTAAATGGGTTTTATTGAGTATCTTACAATATACTAGGCCTTCTTAAGCATACAGACCTATGTTACCTAAAACAATAAATGTTATAGATGTAACAGATGTCACGGTACCTGGTTGGGGTCAGAGCACAAAGGAGGGGTTGATTATTTCTTTATGAGAGATTGGAGTCCCACAAGTTTCGTAGAAATGAAACAATTCCAAAGTGAGGCTTGGTGGATAGCCTTTGTTCTTGTTATCCTGCATAATTTGAATTCATATACATTCAAAAGCCAGTTGACAGCTGTTGATGGGACTAAAGAAAAGGCTGCTGAGGCTGTTTACATTGTCTTGTGTAAACTGGATACGTTACAGCTGTGTAGCTCCGGTGTAAGAAAAAAAAAAATCACAGAATTTATTCATTCCCAACGGTAATCTGTTGAGCCACTTGTTTTATATTTGGCAGTGTGGTGTACATGCTTGGGTGGGAGAAGAAAAAAGAAAAGGCGGCGGCGTACAGGTGTTCTCTTTTCCTTTCAGAGGATCATCTTCTTATGGGAGTTACAGACATATTTGGGGTACAGGTAGACTGATATTGTTAATTCCAGGTGAAGACAGAATTGCTGAGGAAATCAGGGTTCTGGAGAATCTGTGTTACTAGTATTCCAGGAATTGTTGGAAGAGAAAGCTCGGGCATAGAAGATCTCAACATTCTCTCCACTGCCGGCAACGGAGCTCACAGTTGTTATATAGTGAAAAGATTATACTCTCTTAGCAGCAGGCAAGAACATAATTTTGACATATTTTTCTAGGGAACACTTTATGGTTGGCTATCAGAAGCTTTCTGGCTAAACAGCAGTATTTTTTGGAAAGCCCCACTCTTGTAAATCCCCTCCATTCCCTAGCAGATCTTGTTCAGGCTTGTCCAAAGGAGTTTGCTTGATACAAGGAAGGCATGCAGTTGCTGGAGTCTCCATTTTCCCCCCGAAGTCATCACTGTGCTTCATTCTTCCATCAGAAGTTCCATCAGTTCCCTGCCTCTCCTTCAGATTTTCTTATGGCTTGCCTTACCTATTCTCTCTACAGATATATTTCCTCAGAACCCCCCCATTTTTGTATTCATATTGTACAATTTGTCTGAATTCTTGGTGACATAAATTTTATTTCTAAAAATATGCAAAAGGACTATGTAAGTAATATCTTTTCAGTATGAAAATACATATAAGGAAACCATTTTAAGCAATAATGAAATACCTTGTATAATTCACTCTTCTGCATTTTCTAATTCGCTCAAAGGGAAACTGGCCTTGGGCCCTTTGGCTTAAAAACCTAGCAGTTTCCTTTATTAAAATCCTTTTCTATCCTAATAGCAAATACCCCATATGAATGACTTTCCTGTGCTGCCTCCTAGAGCAAGGCAGATGAACAGAGGTAGGATTATTTGTAACCAGTGTGACAAAATCTCTTGCCTTAGGTCACTAAATTAGAATGAAAAGACAATCCGGTATACAGAATCTTGACCTTGTTCCCTGTACCTTAGGAAGGATGGTTGTTGTTAGGTTGTTTCGTAGTTCATACATGGCAGGAAGACAGTCAAGGTAGCAATTGCTAATAGTTATGAGAATAAACAGCTAGTTTAGCATAATGCCCTCTAGTTCCATCTATGTCTTTGCAAATGGCAAGATTTCATTCTTTTTGATGGCTGAGTAGCATTCCATTGTATTAATAAAATAAGATGAAAACTGAGAGGGAGGCAAACTGTAAGAGATTCCTAACTCTAGAAAATAAACTGAGGGTTGCTGGAGGGGAGGTGGGTGAGGGATGAGGTGATGGGCATTAGGAAGACACTTGATGTAAGGAGCTCTGAGTGTTATATGCAACTGATGAATCACTAAATTCTACCCCTGAAATTAATAATACAGTATATGTTAACTAAATTGAATTTAAATAAAAAATAAACAGCTGGTTGATTAAAACTAAGTAAGAGAGTATTGCATAAAATTTCACAGTTGCTTTAAAAGCAAAAATCTCTCCTCAAAGGGGTAAGTTCTCTCTGCGCTGTCTCAGTACCTAAGGACTGTGTTAAAGCCAGAAGGAATGGTACATTCCAGTGATCAAAGGTGACACATATGCAACTCCGAAAATGTCTCATTCCATCATCATCCTGTTTAGTAGGGGAGATGTTATTGCATAATCATTTGCCTTGGGAGCCACTGACCCTGACTGCTGCTAATGGCTGAGGCTGACCTGGTCAGAGTTCAGTGTGGAGAGGATGAAGTTTCTGAGTACCCAGAGGTGGGGGCCACGTGGCAGTCAGCCACCTGGAAACACCGTTTCTCTGGCGAACGTATAGAGTTGGTGTCTTAGAAGCCATGGGCCTGGTCGGCTGGACAAAGCTCCGGTTCTGGAGTACCAGAAGAACTTTGTCAGGAGAATCATGATGTCAACTTAAGTGGTGACATAATGGACTTTTTTGATCATGGGAACCGTGAATATGACCTTCAGGACCTTGGGATTTCCTAGTAGTGGTGTGTGTAGGGAGGACTTGAAGTGGACCTTCCTAGTGTGGTTCACGGTGTGTTATTTTCCTTCTGCAGTCTGGTATGTTTTCAGACAGTGGGGCTGTGGGCTGGTGAGGTTTTCAGGCCTGACTGGGGTAGCCTCTCGTGTGTATGAGTGGATGGCACTGACTCATTTATCTGCCCTTTGCTGTAATTCAACGCAGTGGTTTCCACAACAGAATGCATCCACCTACTTCTGTATGTTTATTTAATGCAGGGCTTGGCACGGCTGTTTTTGAACTGTCTGGTAGCTTAGGATCCTTTTTATATTTTTAAAGTGCAATGAAAAAAAGAAAAGATAGATATGCTAGAGCACCATATGTGTCTACAAAGCCTAAAACATTTACTTTCTGGCCATTTTCAAAAATTTGCCAATCCCTGATTCAATATGTGTTTGTGTAATCTGTGTTACATAGTTGTGTAATATGATACAGATTCACAGAACCTATTTTATTTTTATCAAAAAATTAAAAGAATTGTCTTATTAATATTTCAACTATGAATGAATATCATCCTCCTACAAATTTTCCTTCTGTTTTGAATTCCACTTTGATAATGTGGGAGGCTAGATAATCAAACATAACTGTCTCTAAAATAACCTAGAGATGCTGGATAAACAGATCGACTTTATTTTTTTAAGATTTTATTTATTTATTTATTAGAAAGACAGAGATAGTGAGCTAGAGCATGAGCAGGGAGGAAAGGGAGGAGCAGGCTCCCCACTGAGCAGGGAGCCCCACATGAGGCTTGATGCCAGAGCCCCAGGATCATGACCTGAACCGAAGGCAGATGCTTAATCGACTGAGCCACCCAGGCACCCCTCAGCCATCCTTTTTATTTTTATTTATTTATTTTTTTTTCTCAGCCATCCTTTTAAATGGACATTTTAGGTGTCAAGAAAGTAAGGGAAATCCTCAGGTCATTAACCCTGTGACCAGTGCTAAGACAACCTTGTAGGAGGGTAGTTAGTTTTGGTGATATAAAAGAACTACTATGGATTTCTTCAGAAAGAGGAAAATTGAAACTGAAAGGAAGGGATGATATACAAGGATTGATAATAAAAAAGTTATCCCTTTGTTTCCTAAAATATCATGGACTTCATAAGACAGTGATCATTGTATTAATGGCAAAGTGAGGTTAGTGAGATAAAATTCTGGACAATAACGTGAAAGAAGAAAGTAAAGAACTAAACCATACCAATAACATCCATTTATTGTCCAGAAGAAACTTAAAGTTTGCTTATTAAAATACTAAGAAAAATGTTTTAAAGAACATAAAGAAAATGAGTAACTTCAAAACAGATAGAAGGGGAGGAAAGTGAAAGGTAAAATTATGATGTATGATCTTTACAATAAAAGGTAGGAAAGGAATACATACTAAAAGTATAATTAGCACAAAAAGCTAAAGTAGAAATAAGTACATTGGTAATCATAGTAAATGAAAGTGATCTAAACTTCCTAATAAAAGTCAGAGATTATCAGTATGCCTTTTAAAGGAAAATCCAATAATATAGTGTTTATGAGATCCTCCAAAGATACAAGGTACAGAAAAAGACAAAATAGATACCAAGGGAAGAAATGCCACTATGTTTAAGACAGAGAGTATTATTAAAGATAGAGGTTTACTTCATACTATTACAAAGAACAACTAAAAAAAAAAAAAGAATTCTAAACTTATATATGCCCAATAATGTAATATTATAATAAAAAGTGGCATATTTTATGGAAGAAATTGATAAATGATCCAATATAAAAAAGATTTTTCATATACCGTATTTAATCATTTCTCTATCAAGAAAACCAAAAAATGAAATTTGAATAACATAATTAAAAACTTGTTCTAATCTGCTTAAAACTGCCAACAACAATAAGCGAATGCACATAATTTTCAAGCTTAAATGGAACTTTTGTGACATTGACTTATACCTGACACAAAACAGGTTTCAATTATTTTCAAGTGTAGCATGTCTAACCGTGGTGCAGTGCCATTAAAAATTAAGAATGACAACATAATTTTTTTAAAAAATCAATAAATTTATCAATTAGTAGACACCTTTCTAAATAACTCATGGGTCAAAGAGGAACTTTTAAAAATTTTATTATGGAAAAACGTCCAACATATACAAAATATGCTGTTGTAAGATTATTATAATTGTAATGGAGTCTGTGGAAATTGGAAATACCAGGTTTGAATTGATAAGGGGTGAGTATAAAGGGTCAGGTGTGAAGAGGTACAATATTGATTGTAAATAGCCTTTGATAATTTACTCGTAGCAACTACTAAAAGAATAGTATTGAAAGAGTAAGTAAGAAACTGACAGAGGATATAAAATAGAACACTAAAATACATTTGATTAACTGGAAAGAAAGCAAGAAAGGAGCACTAGAAAACCCAAACACAGGAGGAGCAAATAGAAAACAAACAGCACAGTGGGAGATGCACACCCAGCCAAAGTAGCAGTCAGATGAAATGTAAATGGTCCAAGTTCCTGAGGCTGTGAGGCAGAGATTGTCTGGAGAAAAAAAGCTAACTAAATGTTGTCTATGGGTTAATATGAAAAGACACAGGTACTTGAAAGTCAAGGGATACAAGAAGATACGGCATACAAACAGTAAGCACAAGAAAACCGGTTTGATTATATTAATATCAGAAAAGATTTCAAAACAAAAAATGTTCTTCCTGGAACTCTTTTCACCTCGTATTTTCCTGCCGTTGTCTTCTCCTCTTTATCGTCTTACCTTAAACATCACACTCGCTAGGAAGCCTCCTCTGTGGGCTCGGATACCATTGTTTAGTTCTCTGGTTGTTGTATTAATTCTGTTGTGTTTTAAGTGTTTATCTGGCACTACATTTTAGTAGCTTCCTGTCTCTGAGATCTGTGAAGAAGGGGCCATGTCTGTAGTTGTTTGTTTTAATCATTCTTCTAGCAAGGTGCCTGATGCATCTAAGTTTTCAGTGGGTATTTGTTCAATGAATGAATATTTGAATGAACATAAAGAATCTGTGAGTAAGAAACGTGTTTAAATGTGGCTATAAGTTATATGCAGAAGTAGTTGTAACTCTGCAGAATAGTATCTAAAAGAGTTTAAAAGCTGCGAGAGAGTTGGAAAAATCTAAGAGCATGTTTTCTTTTTTGAGTCTAATGAGTAACTTCCCACTTCTCTGCCGTAGACCTGAATTGGTCGTTAAGAAGCTACGATACTACGCAAGGTTTATTGTAGTTTGTCTTCTGCTCAACAAAATGGATGTTGTGAAGGATTTGGTGAAGGTAAGTGTGCTTTAAAATTATTAAAATCCTAGCCTGTAATTGTGTACGGATAATTTTGTTTCTCAAAAATAGATTCAGGGTAAAAAATAATTTTAATATATGTAAATCATTACAGCATTCAAAGTATAGTAACTTTGGATAAGGGCAATGCTAAAAGGATTTTCCTACTCTCCATGTTTCAAATACACACTAGCTAGAGACAGTTCTCTTAATTCTTTGCTTTTTGTCCCTTAAGCATGTTTTACATTTTACTACCCATCAATGGATGGTTGGGAAATGCAAACCAAAGACAAAATATTTGGTTTAAGAGAAAATAATTGAAAGGTTAGGTCAAGAATAAGCATATGATGTTTACAAAGGTATTGTGAGTGAGATTTGATCTTTCCATCCTTTTGCTATGTCTGCCTCACTCTCCTTCGTTAGCTGAGGGAATTAGGATTTAACCACACTCAGGATTCACTCCATATCTGTAGTTACTGCACACCCCATTCTGGTTGCACTCTGTAGTCAGCCAGTCCTTTCAGTGGTGTGCTTCTTAATTTTGGGTGCTCAAGTAGAACATGCTAGTTTTTGTGGTGTGTGTGTGTGTGTGTGTGTGTGTTTTAGATTACTTATTTATTTGAGTGAATGACCTAGAAAGAGAGAGAGAGAAAGAGTGCAAGTAGGGGAAGGGGCAGAGGGATAGGGACCTGAATAGGAACCACCCCCCCACCGTCCCCACACCAGGCTCGATCCCAGGACCCGAAGGTCATGACCTAAATCAAAGGCAGACTCTTTTTTTTTTTAATTTTTATTTATTTTATTTTATTTTTTCAGTGTTCCAAGATTCATTGTTCATGCGCCACACCCAGTGCTCCATGCAAACATGCCCTCCTCAATACCCACCACCAGGCTTACCCAAATCCCACCCTCTCCCCTCCAAAACCCTCAGTTTGTTGCTCAGAGTCCACAGTCTCTCATGGTTCGACACCCCCTCCAATTTCCCCCAATTCACCCTTCCTTTCCTTCTCTTAGCTTCTTTTCTGTTAATACACAGAAATTTAATTGTTTTCTATAGTAACCTATATTTAATCAACTTGTTAAACTTATTAAATTCAAATAATTTATGGATAGATTATTTTATGTTATATATTATCGTGTTTTCTGGTAAGTGTTATTTCTCTGTAGAATCTCAATACATTGTGTGAATTACTCTCGTACTTGTAGACTGCCAAAGACCACTAAGGCAATGTGGCCTAGAAATATAAATAGTTCTATATTTCATTGCTGATCTCAGAAGCAAAACTTCCAACATTTCACCATTGGGGATGATTTTTTGCTCTAAATGTTTTATAAATATCTCTTATTAGACAAAGGGAGATCCCTTCTATCTCTGGATTACAAATAGTTTTCTTTTTAACTTTAATTTTTTTAAAGTTTGTTTGTTTAATCTCTACATCCAACATGGGGCTCAAACTCATGACCCCAAAATCAAGAGTTATACACTCTTCTGACTGATCAGCCAGGTGCCCTACACACTTTTTTTTTTTTAATTTTTTATTAACATATAATGTATTATTTACCCCAGGGTACATGTCTGTGAATCATCAGGCTTACACATTTCACAGCATTTGCCATAGCACATACCCTCCCCAATGTCCATATCCCTACCCGCCCCCCACCTCCCAGCCACCCTTAGTTTGTTTTGTGAGTTTAGGAGTCTCTTATGGTTTGTCTCCTTCCCCATCCCATCTTGTTTCATTTCTCTTCCCCACCCCCCCCATAACCTCCTGCCCTGCCTCTCAAATTCTTCATATCAGAGCAATCATGTGATAATTGTCTTTCTCTGACTGACTTATTTCGCTTAGCATAATACCCTCTAGTTCCATCCACGTGGTTGCAAATGGCAAGATTTCGTTTCTCTTGATGGCTACATAGTATTCCATTGTATATATATACCACATCTTCTTTATCCATTCATCTGTTGATGGACATCTAGGTTCTTTCCATAGTTTGGCTATTGTGGACATTGCCACTATAAACATTCGGGTGCATGTGACCCTTCGGATCTCTACATTCGTATCTTGAGGGTAAATACCCAGTAGTGAGATTGCTGGGTCGTAGTGTAGCTCTATTTTCAACATTTTGAGGAACCTCCATACAGTTTTCCAGAGTGGCTGTACCAGCTTGCATTCCCACCAACAGTGTAGGAGGGTTCCCCAAAGGCAGACTCTTAACCAGCTGAGCCGCCAAGGCTCCCCAGAACATGCTAGTTTTGCCACATCCTCCTCTGTCTTCTTCCATCTCTAGTTGCTAATAACACTTTTCCCAAAACACACTATGACATAAATCCAAAGAAAATCATCTAGACAGTATTCATTTTTTTTTAAGTATTAAAAATTTGGGGTTTTACCTCTAAGAGTCTTTTTTTTAATAAATTAAGTGCTGATGTAGCGTTGATTATGTATGAGTGACTCCGGATCTCTGTGAAGATCTTACTGGTGTGTATTATTCTGGAGCCTTAAAGCAAAATAAAGCAGTTTTCTTCTTTGTTTTTGGCTATAATTGGGACTGTATATTGATAATAATCAAGCTTCTTAACTATATCAATTTCTGTGAAGAATATGGTATCATATAGAAACATATTTTTGTGTGTTTTATTCCTATAATCCTTTTTCTTTGTGATGTTTTAAAATTAGGAATTGTCAGATGAAATTGAAGACTATACTCACCGCTTTAATACAGAAGATCAAGTGGAATGGAACCTGGTGCTTCAAGAAGTAGCAGCTTTCATTGAGGTCAGCTTTTGACAAGAAAGATTGTCATAATCATGGATAAAAATGCATGTGGGGTATACATTTTTACTGTGTGTATATATATATCACACACTATATATTGACATTTTGTCTTGTCCATCAACTACTTGCTGCTTGTTTCTCCAGGCGGACCCTGTTATGGTACTGAATGATGATAATACCATTGTTATCACATCTAATCGCCTCGCTGAAACAGGAGCCCCATTGCTGGAACAGGGCATGATTGTGGGACAGTTGTCTCTGGCCGATGCACTCATTATTGGTAATTGTAATAACCAGGTAAAGAATTGTGAAGGAATTATACTTAAAATTCACTTTGAAAAATAATGCTTTCTTATTATTACAGAGTTATAGATTATTACTACACAATGACTATTTCCTTGTAAATATCCTAGATCTGTTTGTGAGGAAATGGTTAATTCAATTATGCCATGTCCATATGGGCTGTATTACAGACATTTACAGGTTTAGAAAGAATTTTTAATCACACATATACTCCTGATATGGTAAGTGAAAACAAACTTGGAATAGAGCTGTGTAAACTGAGTTATTTCATATATGTTAAAATGTCTATATGCATATATGTACAGGCAAGAAGACTAGGAGGAAATTTACCAATATTATAAAAGATTTATCTCTGGGTAAGAGAATGATAGGTGCATTACTTTCTGCTTTTTTAGAGCTTTATGTTATTTAAAATTTTTTTAAAGATTTATTTATTTAGAGAAAGAGTATGTGTGAGCAAGCAGGAGGAGGGGCAGGGGCGGGGAGAGAGAATCTCCAACAGAGTCCCCACTGAGTGCAGAGCCCCACGCAGGGCTCGATCAGCCGTTTAACCAACTGAGCCTCCCAGGCACCCTATTTCCTTCTTTATAACTTTCTAAATCCATGTATTACTTTTACAGTCAGGCAAAAAGGGAGGAAGAATTATTTTTAAGTGTATTTATCACAGCCAATATCAAATATTTTTTCATGACAGAATAGTTCCATGATGATAAGGATTTAATGTACTAGAAATGTAAATTTACTGGAAATTGGAGGATATCAAAAAAGTATCCAGTGAATACATTTTTCTCTATGCCTAATTTACATAAGTTTTAATTTTGGATCCTTCCCTCACACCTTTCATTTTTGTTATTGTTAACTTTTTCTAGTATTTCTCCAATTTTGGCTTTTTAGAAGCCAAATTAATTTGCAAATTTAATTTAAATTTAAAAATTGCTTGCTTATGATCAGAAGACATTAGCAGACATGTCTCCAACAGAGAAATACAGATGACCAAGAGACACATGAAAAGATGGTCAACATCAGTCATCTTCAAGGAAATATAAATCAAAACCAAAATGAGATATCCCTTCACATCAGTCAGAATGGCTAAATTCAAAAACTCAAGAAACAAATGTTGGCAAGGATGTAGAGGAAAAGGAACCCTCTTTCACTGTTGGTGGGAATGCAAACTGGTGTAGCCACTGTGGAGAACATTATGGAGGTTCCTCAAAAAGTTAAAAATACAGAACTACCCTATGATCTAGTAATTGCACTACTAGGTATTTACCTCAAAAATACAAAAACACATATCCAAAGGGATACATGCACCCCTATGTTTGTTGTAGCATTATTTCTAGCCAAACTGTGGAAGCAGCCCAAGTGGGCATCGATACACGAATGGCTAAAGAAGAGAGTCTCTGTGTGTGTGTGTGTGTCTGTATAATGGAATATTATTCAGCCTTAAAAAGCAATGAAATCTTGCCACTTGCAACAACATAGGTAGAGCTAGAGAGTATAATGCTAAGCAAAGGAGGCCAAAGAAGGACAAACACCATATGATTTCACCTATATGGAGAATTTAAGTAATAAAACAAGTGAGCACAGGGAAAAGAGAGAGAGAGAGACAAACCAAGAAATAGACTCTTAACTATAGGGAACAAACTGATGGTTACCAGAGGAGAGACAGGTGGGAGGACAGGTGAAATAGGTGACAGAGATTAAAGAGTAAACTTAGCATGATTTAAAAAAAAATTATTTTTTTAAAAACAACACATTGCCTCCCTGAAGTTCTATATAAGTTTTATTCAAAATGGAGAAGGATGCAGTCTTTTTTTTTTTTAAGATTTTATTTATTTAACAGAGAGAGAGAGAGAGAGAGAGCTCTCAAATAGGCAGAGAAGCAGGCAGAGAGAGAGGGGGAAGCAGGCTCCCTGCTAAGCAGAGAGCCCGATACAAGGCTTGATCCCAGGACCCTGAGATCATGACCCGAGCCGAAGGCAGAGGCTTAACCCACTGAGCCGCCCAGGCGCCCCAAGGATGCAATCTTAAACATCATATAGAGCCAAAATGTGTTGACAAGGTTATGAAATATGAGACATAGCCATATTCTGGCAGGCTGTTTTGCCAAAAGTTAGCATGTTTTGAAGGACCTAATATAGGTCTTTTTGTTTAGAGACTACTTTTCATGTTCGTTTATTTTTTTAAAGATTTTATTTATTTGACAGAGACACACCGAGAGAGAAAACACAGCAGAGGGAGTGGGAGAAGGAGAAGCAGGCTTCCTGCGGAGCGGGGAGCCCAATGCAGGGCTCGATCTCAGGACCCTGGGATCATGACCTGAGCCAAAGGCAGACACATAACGACTGAGCCTCCCAGGCGCCCCTACTTTTCGTGTTTTTGAAAATACCTGAGGAAGTTGATGGATTGACAGAAATATAAATAGATGGAGAGCTATATGATAATGCAAATACAGAAAATGTTGATGGTATAGGATCTAGATGATGAGCACTGGGTATTACTGTACAGTTCTTTTAATTTTCTGTCTTTAGAAATGTTTTATAATAAAACACTGGGGGATAAAATTACCCAATGTCATTAAGTACGCATGAATGTCAGGGGTAATATTATGATCGGAGACTTCTGGGTCTGTGGACTGCATTCATGGTCGGGTTTGTTTTCTTTGTAGGTTAAGTTTAGTGAACTAACCGTGGACATGTTCCGGATGTTACAAGCCCTGGAAAGGGAGCCAATGAATTTAGCTTCCCAGATGAATAAACCAGGAATGCAGGTGATCTTCTCTCTACATTTGCAATTTTGTTAACACTGTTTCTGCCTCTGCTCCTTAGGGAATGCTATTATTCAACAAATGCTATGCATGTGAATAAAGAATTCTCTTGATGAGACACAGGAGAGATAAGCACAATAGTAGTAACATGGAGTAAAGGAAAGCTATTAGATGAAGAGGATCATAAAAATAGGCATTGATAATTCATCTGTCAAAAATGGCTTGTATGTGTCTTGTTTTCTGTGTGTAAATGTAGGAATCAGCTGATAAGCCTACCAGACGAGAAAACCCCCACAAGTATCTGCTCTACAAACCAACCTTCAGTCAACTATACACATTCTTAGCAGCATCTTTTAAGGTATATATGATCCAATACTCTTTACTGTATGAGAAAAGTATGCCCTAAGTAGAATCTGAGAGTCACTCTATTGAATCTTTGAGTCAAGAACTTAGATAAAATATGAAAGTGAAAACTGCATTCAGAATATCTGATTATAGCTCTTTTGGAACAGAAATTGCTTATGATGTTATGACTGTTCCTTACCATTCATTAATGAGAATATTGACTAATCATCATTCTTCTTTCTCCAGGTTTTATTACTAAAGTACTTTAGGCATAATGGTCAGATTGCACAGGAATGTTGTGTGTTCAGGCAGCTCTGGGGAGCATTGTGGTCATCTGAAGGTCTGAAAGAACTATGAGAAGTGTGAAATTCGTGCCAGCATTTATGCAGAGAAAGCCACGGGCAGGAGTTTGTCTTTTAGACCTATAGTCAGGATCCTTACTTCTCCATTTGAGGGTTTGCAGAGAACATTCTCTAAATGAGGAGGTTTTTGAAGCAAAGAATGAATTCAAAACTTTGGGCAATACTAATAGATTATAGATTTGTAATCACTCTTTGTTACGTAAACAGTTATGAGTTGGAACCTGCAAGAGTAACTGAACTCTTGGAGGAGACGGCAATACATTGAAATAGGTTCTTACTGTCCCTTCAACTTGAAAATGTCAGGAACGTTCAATAAAACTGTTTGTTGTTTGGTGTATGTGATTTTCTTTAATTTTAGGAGCTGCCCGCCAATAGCGTGCTTCTGATTTACCTGTCAGCCACCGGCGTCTTCCCCACAGGTCGTGCTGATAGTGAAGGTACAATAAAGGAATGCTCCCTGTTGCGAGCAGGGCTTGAATTCTCTTTATTTTCTACAAGACGATGGCCCGTGGCCCACAGACCATCCCAAGCTCTCCAGAGAGGCTTCCAAATTTGAAACCTGGTCCCTTCGTTGAATTGGCAATCTTGTAGATACCCTTGTCTACTTTATTTGTTGCAATATTATACTTTGAAGTCCACAGATCACCAGCAAATTCGTATACTAAATGCATGCCTCACTATCAACTTTGCCAAAGGCACATATATATTTAAATATATATGGAATAACCAAGCCTCCTGTTCTACTTCATATCATTGAGTTTTTCTGGGCCTTTAGGGCAAAGGGGAATCTGGTCAGTGGCTCCATTGTGGCTGAAAGTCTTGGTAGAAATTAGTGCACTTTTGTAACTGTGAAAGTTCAAGTCCTTGTCATGATTTTGTTTTCTGTTCTTTTTTTGTTTTTATGGATTCAACCTGAAGAATATTGGGATGCTGTTTCAGAATCAAAACTTGAAACTATCCAGAATATATGAGTCTGGAATATAAGAAATTAATCAGAATAGATGAGTTAACATGGATATAAATTAGGCAATCAAGTCTTTGGACAAAAAAAATCTTTTTCTTAACGTCCTTAACATTTTCCTCTTCATCTGTTTGTTGAAATTTGCATTCCTTTATACAATGCATGTCCCTGCCATCTTCCTTGCATGACATGTAGGTTCTTTTAAAAAAGTGTTAAAATGAAAAAGAAACAGAATAAATCTGAGTCTTTTCATTGCAGTGATTCTTAAGGAATAAAATGTAATAGTGTTAAAAGTGACACGATCATAAATTGCTTTAAATTTTTTTGTAATGAAATTAGTAATTTTGTGTATAAATAATTATTTCTTTGCTTTATCACATGTACTGTTGAATCTGGCCCCCATTTTAACATATTGATCTCTTATTTTACTTTTTCAAAGTACAGTATATACCAACTAAATGGCCCTTTGAGAGAGATGATTAACATCCCACGTTGCAGTTCCATTTAGATAAGAGTTCAACTAAGCAATGTGACCAGTAGGAAAGGCTAACTTCAAAACCGGAAGTACAGTGGTGACATAATAGTGACAATAACATGTTTTTCACACACTGAAATTTGGCATTTCTTTTCTAAAAATGAAGTTTTTGCAATGAGGATTTTCAAGTCCCATTTGAAATTTTCTCTAAACTTTATATTAGTGGCTCACTTAAAATGATATTTAAGAAATTATTAGAACTTAATTCTGCAGTTTTCTTACTTAGATAATTTGGTTGAATATGAGATATAATTTTGCTTGAAATGTAAAGATCACTTTGAAAATCCCAGATCTCTACCCCTTTTACTACCCAGAAAAATGGGGTGCAGTAGATTCTTGTTTTGTTTCTAATTATATTCCATTTGAAGAATTGATGAATAATTAAATGATTTTTTAGAATGTTGAAACAGGCAACATGCTGAAATTATTTAAATACTGCATTAAACTAGAATGTTAAATTTTAAAATGTTTAAAATGTTTTGTAATTGTCTTCCATTTGTATCAGTGAGAGATTCATGAGCGTCAGATCAATGTTATTCTCCAACTGAAGTCTAGGATTCTTCCCTTTGTTTTTATAGGTCCTTATGATTTTGGAGGGGTACTTACTAATAGTAACCGGGATATTATAAATGGAGATGCCATCCACAAACGAAATCAGTCCCACAAGGAAATGCACTGGTATGTATTCTGGTGTCTCTCACTATTATAAAAATTACAGTTCTGTCTTAGAAAATACTCAGTGAAATGGGAAGTTTTTTCTAATACTGGAAATATTCCCTCATACAACTATTAATAACACTTACTTGGGTTCCAGCAATATTTCAGGTTCTGACTCTCCTAGGAAATTAGAACTTTTGGCTAACACTTATTTTTAAAATATTCATTGAGTGTATATGTCAAGCCCTATTCAGTCATTGGGGATATGTCAGTGAGCAGAATTACATTCAAATTGGAAGAAATTGTACATGCATACATAAATAGTGTATTAGGACGTGATACATGTTAACATTAATACAAGCTTTTTTTTAAAATCTTTTATTTTATTTTTATTTATTTATCTGTCAGAGAGTGTGAGAGAACACAGGCAGGCAGAGGCAGAGAGAAAAGCAGGCTCCCCACTGAGCAAGAAGCCCGATGTGGGACTCGATCCCAGGACCCTGGAACCATGACTCGAGCTGAAGGCAGCTGCCCAACTGACTGAGCCACCCAGGCGTCCCAAGATTTTTTTTTTAAGTTTATTTTAGAGAGAGAAAATGAGTGAGAGAAAATTCGAGCGGGGGACGGGCAGAGGGTAAGGGGGCCTGTGTCAGGACTTAATCCCAGGATTCTGGGATCATGATTTGAGCTGAAGGCAGATGCTTAACCGACTGAGCCACTGAGTCACCCCCAATATAAGCTTTTTAATATAAGGTTCCTTTGGTTTGATATAGTATAAATGAACTTAGTTGCATCATTTCAAGTAAATTTCATCCATGAAGTTTGCTCTTTTTCTAAATACAACACATTCACTGCTTGGGCCATTATTAACTCTAGAATCTCTCTAGTTCAGATATAGCCATCTGGTTATAAAGGAGACTGGACTTGTCTGAAACCGCATTTCTAATAGCACTTTACAGAAAAATGTTAACTGTTCATAATAAAGATTGAGGGAAGGAGAGCAGAGAGGGAGATATTTCAAATTATGTGTGTAATAGCTAACAGTCCTCCAAGTCATGCATTGGTGCTGTCATTGACCTTGGTTGTAAATGATTTATAATTGAAAAACTTGTATTTGAAACCTGTTGAGGTTTGATGATGTTGCTCATTGCCACATCATTTATATATATATACATTTATATTAATATTTTGTACATACGTTGTCCAGTAAGCCATGGGAAAGAGAGGATGCACACCAAAATTGTGACCTTGTTTAGCAGCGGTTCTCAAATGTTGTTACTGGACTTCAGACTTTGGGGACAGTAGGTCTTCCGAGGGCCAGTGAATCTAACTAATTTAGATCTAATTAATTTCACAAGCACCCCAGCTGATTCTGATGCAAATGTACAGAGGAAGCATATTGGATAGTAAAAGGGGAGCCCCTAACTTAGTATCTGCAATATTAAATTGTAGCATGATGTATTAAAAATCTTTAAAATAAATAAAGATTTTAAAAGACTCACTGCAGTACAAATCTGGTTGTGTTATCACATCGTGTTTTCAGAACATTTTCATAGAAGGAGTTTTTAGATCCTAAACAAGCACCAACTTGCTGACTTGTGAGGTTTTCCTGTTGTATGTTTAGTCCATCATGAAATCTGTAGACTTCTCTTTAGCTTGAATGTTCCTGAATAATAATTCTCTCTGAGAATTAGTTTTCCAGCTAAAACTGCTAACTTGCCTGTCCCAGTCAATATAGACATGTTTCGTCTTTTGCCACATTAATCTTTGTTTTTCAGTCAATGCTGTGTTGAAAAGGAGATGGGAGCAGACCAAACTGAGGAGTAGGATTTCTGAGGCGTGGCCGGTACAGCTGCACAGTTGATCACTGTTACCGTTGTTGTTTCCCTAGCCTTCATCCTGGAGACCTCTACCCTTTCACGAGGAAGCCCCTGTTTATTATTGTGGATTCATCCAACAGTGTCGCATACAAGGTGAGTTCTACGAGCGCCATTATGCGTGTTAGACATTATGGCACCCCCCCACCGAGGTAAGCAGTCTTAACACCAGCCTTTTTATTTTGCTTGATTTTTAAAAAATCTTACACAGTTTGTATTTAGTGTTTCTTTTCTTTTGAGGTTGTGCATGCTAGTCAGGATCTGGTGCTATGAATAGAGACAAGAAGAAAACGCATGAATGGACACTCAGTGGAAAATAATAAATTCTCCTGCAGGAAAAAAAAAAAATTCAAGATTTCCGAGATCTCTGGTGGGAGGTTTACTTTTGTTTTATAATCCAGAGTAGTTTTCTTTTATAGAGGTAGGAGGATATGGGCAAATTTTATTTTCTAGTTTTCAGACTTTTTCCTTTTTACACACTGAGCTGCTGGAATTTAAATGGAATTTCTATCCCATTTTACACAGTTACAGTCTGAATATTAACCTAAATAGTTTTAGATGCACTTAAATTTTTTTTTAATTTGTGACAATAAGTAAAAAAAGATGGCGCTGAATGCTGAAATAAGTATCAGGGATTTAAAATGGAAAGCCTTTGTTTTATATTTTGCTGTCAAAGCAGTGGTTTTTCAGTGACTATGTAAAAACCGCCTGTAGTGAAGTTATAATTCAAACTACAGTAATTTATGAGAAAATGAAAACAGATTCTTTGTATGTGGTTGGAATATTTCATTAGTTGACAATATATTCAAAAATATGCTAGAAACACAGATCTGTCAATTAAAACTATTTCTGTTGTGGGCGTTCATATAATTAGATGGAGAAGCAAATATTAGTAGATTTATTTCAAGAGAACAATGGAAATAAATGTCTGCTAGCCAAGAGATGACTCCAAGCATATGTTTTCCATCTAATTTTTATGTTTAGTTTCATTTTTTAGAGGTAGTGTCTGAATTTCCAGAGCATCCAACCCACTGTAAATTTTTCAGCATATATCCTGCTACCCATTCTGTCAAGTTTGACACTACAACTTTTGATTTTTAGGAAAATTAGCTGTATACTTTCATAAACCATGTGTGTGTTGTTGCTTTTAATCTTTTTGAGGGGGTAGGAAGCTGCTGAAGGAAAGAAAAGCTTTATTGACTAACTTATTTAAACCTAATAAACTCAGAATTCTGAGTTGAGGCATTTTATGTCTTCACAGAATTCAAAAGAAGCATTCTGTGTCTTTGTTGATGAAAAGGAATCATTTGCTACAGTTTAATGATGTGATAGAGTATCTTGATATACCAGGTCAAGTGTACTACTGAATAGCATCTAGCATGCATTTAGAGTATTTTAGTTGTCTATTAATTTCTCTCAATTTGATTGGATAATATTTGATACCACCTTTATAGTCTCAAGAATATCATTCATTGTACGTCCCTGCCATTTCCAAAGTGCTATTTGGATAGAGAATGAGTATTGAATACATTGGAAATGTATTTATCTAAAAATATATCATGATTTAATTCAAAATTCCAGTATTCTGCCACCCAGGATAACAGTACACTAATAGAAAGGTTCATCTGTTTGTGTTTGATGGCACATGGAGTATCACTCTTTCTTTTTAATTTAGTTTAATTTTTTCAGTGTTCCAAGATTCATTGTTCATGCACCACACCCAGTGCTCCATGCAATACATGCCCTCCTCAGTACCCACCACCAGGACCACCTAACCCCTCAGCCCCCTCCCCTCCCAAACCCTCAGTTTGTTTCTCAGAGTCCACAGTCTCTCATGGTTCGTGTCCCCCTCTGATTTCCCCCAATTCACCCTTCCTTTCTCCCATCGTCACTCTTTTCAAAAATTAAACTGTCTAGAACAGACTTATCTTCATATGCACCAGGCAAATCAGAGCACGGCACAGACAAATTTGGTCTTTTTAAAAATTAGTACTATTCAGTAGCTCTAAATCAAGTATGCAGTTCTCTGTGTTAATATACGAAGGTGTTGGATATTTACTTTTCCCCACAAAGCATGTGTGAAAAGTCTTAAATTACCATTTTGCACATTTCTAATGAGAAAGAACTCTGACTGACACATTATTTCTTGAGTACTGACTTTCCTGTGTATGTTTTCTGAACATGTTTGCTAATGTTTCTTCATATAAGTACCAACATTTCATGTATATTTCTTCATTTAAATATTACTTTTTTATTTTTATGAGAGTGACTCATGCATATAGTTTAAAGCTATAGTTCTCGGGCGCCTGGGTGGCTCGGTTGGTTAAGCGACTGCCTTCAGCTCGGGTCATGATCCCGGAGTCCCAAGATCGAGTCCCATGTCGGACTCCCAGTCTGTGGGAAGTTTGCTTCTCCCTCTGACCTTCTTCCCCCTCATCCTCTCTCTGTCTCTCAAATGAATAAATAAAGTCTTTAAAAAAAAAAAAAAAAGCTGTAGTTCTCAACTCTTTCTGTGTATCAGAAACATTCGAGTCCTTCTCAAAACCATCGATCCTTGGGCCCCAACTCCTGTGATTCTGCATCACTTGACCTGGGGTGGGTCTTGGGTGTCACTGCAATTCCAGTGTGTGTCAGGGTGGGGACCCCTCAGTCAGTGAGCTCCCACACATGTTACCAAAAAGGCAGTTTCTGTTCTCCCACCCTGCCCCCATCTGCCTTCTTCCAGAGGCCAATAATTACATCTTTTGTAGCTGATTATTTGGGTGTTTACCCATCATTTTTCTAAATAACATGCTCGTATTGGTATTTCTTGATTCTTCAGTTTTAGGCATTATGTCCCACTATTCCAATCTGGAAAATTGGAATTCCTCTTCCTATCCCCAGCTCACAGTTAAACCTTTCACCTTTACTTCTATCATGATTTTGCTTCAGTGAATATTTGGTGCTTATATTCTGATTACTAGAAAGTGTGTTTAACATCTAAGCTATATAGTAAGCTTTTTCTTTCTTATGCAACGTCTTGCTTTTCCTGGAGCAAACAATTATGTAATGTTGTTCCTTGTTTTTGTCTCAACGTTGCATTGATTCAGCCCCAATCTGCTCACCAGTCGGCCTACATCTTCTTTTAGGTGGTTCAGATTGTCTGTCTCTTTAATTTTCTCTTCATGCCGAATTATTCCCCCCTCCCACAGCCTCTGAACTGGTGCCCTCCACAGAGCCCTCATCCCAGAACTTCATTTCATTATTGTCTTGGGAAGTCTTCATCTCTTCTCTGCTTCCCGAATCCCATGTCTTGCTCTTGGACTGTCATTTCATTTACTCTCATTTGGTGTAGCATCTCCAGGAGCAACTTCCTAGGAAGGGTGAACAGGAGGTAAAATACTTGAGGTCTTGAACTTCCTCAGTTGTTCTTTAATTTACCCTCATGCTTGAGTGATGGTTTTAGTAGAGTTTAGAAATTATTTCCGTTCAGAATTTGAAAGGGTGTGTTGTATTGCTTTCTAGCTCAGAATCTCCAGAGGCTGCTTGTCTCACTCAGAGTGAAGACTTCATGTTATCTGCCCTCACACACCTCCTCCTCCTCTCAGAGTCACCTCTGAGCTTTTCTCTTGTCAGTCTCCCTATCAGTGCTCTTCAACCACAGTGACCTTGCTGTGCCTCTAACACACATGGCTGTCAGCTGCTTAGGATCTTTGTGTCTCTTCCCTCTGCCTTGAGTCCTCTTCCAAAGACCCCCACTTTGTTCTTCAGGTGTTTGACAGGTTGAAGCTTCTCAATAGGGTGTCCCTAATTGCCCTATTTAAAATCATATGCCTCTCCTGCATTCTTTATCCACCTCTCTTTATTTTTTCTTAATGATTATGACAGTTAGCTTCTATGTAGTGTCATACACTGTTTTAGGAATACAAACATTAACATGTTTAATCCTCAGAAACCCAATGTGTTACTTTTATTATTCCCATTTACTGATAAGAAAATCAAGGCAGGGGCGCCTAGGTGGCTCAGTTGGGTAAGCATCTGCCTTTGGCTCAGGTCTTGATTCCAGGGTCCTGGGATCTAGCCCCACATTGGGCTCCCTGATCAGTGGGGAGCCTGCTTCTCTCTCTCTCTGCCCTTTGCCCCTCCCCACCACTCGTATTCTCTCTCTCAAATAAATAAATCCAAAATCTTAAAAAAAAAAAAAAAAAGAAAGAAAGAAAGAAAGAAAAAGAAAAAGAAAATCAAGGCACAGGAAGGTTAACTAATTTGTCCCAGGTCACACAAACAACTAGTAGGTGGCTGAGTTGGGGTTTAAACAATATGATTGTAAAGTCTGTGCTTCTAACCATGCTCTGTGCTGTCTTTTTCCATATGTAATATGTACTAGTCACCTTATATATTGCATAACTGCTTTGTTTACTGTGGGTCTCTACCTGCCACCTCCACCCCCATCTAAATGCCAGCTCCAGGAAAATAGGTTGGGTTTGTTTGTTTTTTTTTTTTAATCTGTTTTGTTTCCTGCTGTATTCCTACCACCTAGAACAATGTCTAGTCAGTAGGTTCAGGGAGTATTTGTTGAAGAAAAGAGATCTTTAAAAAGGGTACTATGTACTGTTTGAAGTTTTAAAGATGTTTTAAAGTATCTGTTAAATAGATAATTTCCTGGGAGGAAAAAATCTAATGGCTGTAAGATGGAAATCAGGGCGCCTGGGTGGCTCAGTTGGTTGAGCAACTGCCTTCGGCTCAGGTCGTGATCCTTGAGTTCCAGGATCGAGTCCCACATCCGGCTCCGGGCTCCGCTGGGAGTCTGCTTCTTCCTCTGACCTTCTCTCCTCTCGTGCTCTCTCTCACTTTCTCTGTCTCTCAAATAAGTAAAATCTTTAAAAAAAAAAAAAAAAGAAGGAAATCAGAAAAACCCAATCAGGGTATGAAATAAGGAAAATGATCAAAGTTATCCCATTTTCCCTTGCAAGAAAGGCTAGCCTTTTGGAGTTCACCAGTAAAAACTTTTAAACTCTTAGAATCAAATATACAGTTCCAGAGCAATGAAGATCAAAACTGTATATTCAATAGCAATTAGGTCACAAGATACTTATATGACCTTGATCATGTCCTCAGTTTTTTCTGTGCCTCTTTTTCATTCTCTGTAAAATAGGTTGGCAATACTGATCTTACAGTATTGTTAAGATTACAAGTTACGACCTCTGAAACCTAGGATAATCCCTGAAAAGTAGTATTAGTACTCAGTAAATGATAGAAATTATTATGGTAATAACTTTTTTTAATGTCAAATGGCCTTTTTATTCTTCTTTTCTCTATTTTATTTTATTAACACATAATGTATTATTTGCTTCAGGGTTACAAGTCTGTGATTCATCAGTCTTAGACATTTCACAGCACTCACTATAGCACATACCCTCCCCAGTGTCCATAACCAAGCCACCCTATCCCTCCCCTTAACCCTCCAGCAACCCTCAGTTTGTTTCCTAAGATTAAGAGTCTCTCATGGTTTGTCTCCCTCCTGATCCCATCTTATTGCATTTTTTCCCTTCCTGCCCCCCACAACCCCCCACCTTGCCTCTCAAATTCCTCATATCAGAGAGATCATATGATAATTGTCTTTCTCTGGTTGACTTATTTCATTTAGCATAATACCCTCTAGTTCCATACATGTTGTTGCAAATGGCAAGATTTCGTTTCTCTTGATGGCTGCATAGTATTCCATTAGTATTCCATTGTGTGTGTGTGTGTGTGTGTGTGTGTGTGTGTGTGTGTGTATCACTTCTTTATCCATTCATCTGTTGATAGACATCTACATTCTTTCCGTAGTTTGACTGTTGTGGACATTGCTGCTATAAACATTCGGGTGCACGTGCCCTTTCGGATCACTACATTTATATCTTTAGGGTAAAATACCCAGTAGTGCAATTGCTGCATCATAGGGTAGCTCTATTTTCAACTTTTTGAGGAACCTCCATACAGTTTTCCAGAGTGGCTGTACCAGCTTTCATTCCCACCAACAGTGTGAGAGGGTTCCCCTTTCTCCGCATCCTTGCCAACATCTGTTGTTTCTTGACTTGTTAATTTTAGCCATTCTGACTGGTGTGAAGTGGTATCTCACTGTGGTTTTGATTTGTATGTCGCTGATGCCGGGTAATGACTGTTTTAAGACACAATATGATACAAATAACACACAAAAGAAAACCCTACCCCAGATTAGTTTATCATTATAGAGCAGAAAAAAATAAAATACTAGTAAGTAGACTAGTAAATGGATCAATTGAATAATCTAACAAAAGAGTTTATCAGAATTGTACATGAATTTTGTGAAAATCAATCAATATTATATACTATGCCCAATAGGAGAAATAAGAAAAATCACATGCTTAACTCAGGGGTCATTTGGTACCCTTTTTTTTTTTTTTAAAGATTTATTCATTTATTTTAGAGAGAGAGTGAGCGAGTAGGGGAAGGGGCATAAGGAGAGAATCCTCAAGCAGACTCCCTACTGGGTATGGAGCTCTACTCAGGGCTCAATCCCAGGATCCTGAGATCATGACCTGAGCTGAAATCAAGAGTTGGGCGCCTAACCAACTAAGCCACCCAGGTGCCCTGAGTACACATTCTTTTTTTTTTTTTTGATTGATTGATTTTAGAGAGAGAGTGTGGTGGGGGAGGGGTAGAGAGACAGGAAGACAGAAAACCAAGCAGATTCCATGCTGAGCATAGAGTCCCACTCGGGGCTCGCTCCCATGACCCTGAGATCACAACCTACCCCAAAACCAAGAGTCAGACACTTAACCAACTGCACCACCCCGGCATTCCCCTAGTACCCATTCTTAATTTAAAAACAAAAACAAAAACAAAACTCAGCTTATGATGAAAGGGTACCATACTAAGTCACCAATTTTGCACTTCAAGTGAGAAACATTAAAAGTATTCTTATTTAGGGGTGCCTGGGTGGCTCAGTGGTTTAAAGCCTCTGCCTTCAGCTCGGTTCATGATCTCAGGGTCCTAGGATCGAGCCCCGCATCAGGCTCTCTGCTCAGTGGGGAGTGTGCTTCCCCCTCTCTCTCAGCCTGCCTCTCTGCCTACTTGTGATCTCTCTCTCTCTGTCAAATAAATAAATAAAATCTTTAAAAAAATCATAATCATAATAGTTAGGAAGATCTTCTAGGTTATAAAAAAATAAGCCTTATTTTCTTATATATTTTTGCAGCACTTTTCTTAACCTTTTTTTTTTTTTTACATTTAATTCTTCAATATATTTGGAATTATCCAAGGGTATGGTGCAAAGTATGGTGCCAACTTTTTTCTAAATGGCTATTCAGCCATTTTTGGATTTTGGAAAATTTTGATGGCCATCTAGCCATCAAATTTTCCTACTTTCTTAAAAATTTCGTTGTATTCATTTAGTTTATGGAACCTCTGCACCCAGTGTGTGACTCGAACTCACAACTCTGAGATCAAGAGTTGCACACATGCCATGCTCTTGCAAGTAAGACAGCCAGGTGCTCCAAATTTTCCTAATTTGACCTATCATCTTTATCATATATACTGAAGTCCTGTCTGTTTGGGGTCTAATTTTGGATTCTTTGTTCTCTTCCACTAGTCTTCTGCCAACTCTTATGCCAGTGCCACATATTTTAGTTACTGAGGCTTTAAAGTATGTCTCAATATCTCATGAGTCTAGTTCCCTTTCTTTGTTCTTTTTCAGAGTTTTCCTGGCTACTCTACTTTTTCTTTTTTTTTTTCTTTTTCTTTTTTTTTTTTTTTAAAGATTTTATTTATTTATTTATTAGGAAAGAGAGAGAGTGACAGTGAGCAGGTCAGAGTGAGAAGCGCACTCCCCATGGAGCTGGGAGCCCGATGTGGGACTCGATCCCGGAACTCCGGGATCATGACCTGAGCCGAAGGCAGTCGCTCAACCAACTGCGCCACCCAGGGGCCCCACTCTACTTTTTCTATATGAACTTTAGAATTATTTTTTTTTCAGTTGCAGGAAAAAATATCTGTGGCCATTTTTATTGAGGTTGGATCAAATTTTAATCAATTAGTGTAATGATATTTTTAGAATGGGTTTGTCTCTAAGAACATATTATGTCTTTCCATCCTTTAGAGAAAGGATATCCTTAATCAAAGAGTGTTCTAGTTTGAGTATCAGCTTTAATCCTCACTGTAAATTAACCTATTGACGTTCTGGTTTTATACTTCATTCTGTTTGAGCAGTTAATTTGATTCACAATGAGAAATGGTTGCGGTCTTCTCTGATTACTCCCCAGTAAGTCAGGTTTTAGAGCCTGTGAGGCTGAGAGCCAGATTCTAGAGCTTGGAAAATCCACTCTCGTAAATATTGGTGTACATTGCCCTTTGGGGTGGCCTCTTGGCAGGCAGCCAAACGACCTCTCCCTATAATACTGTAAATACGTATATGCCTTTTATTTTAAAAATGAATAGTTTATTTCTAGTGAACTTCACTATTTTAAGAAAGCCTATTATGCCTGGTAATTATACATGGATGGCAGTCTTATCAGCTGTTACTGATGTTTCTGCATCTGCTTATGAGTAAAAGGGCCCTATATACACTAATGACGTGCTTTGGAAAATTACGTGAATGACTATCTTTAGTCAAATTTTTAATGAAAGTTTTAAATTCTTATATGTTACAGAATTTCACAAACTTATTTGGACAGCCACTAGTCTGCTTGCTTTCTCCTACAGCATATCCAAAAGCTTTACAAGGTATGTTGTTGTTACCTGTTAAATTCATAGGTTGCAAATAAACACAGTCTGCATTTTGAATAATATGGATCTTTGCCTCCCCACCTAGAATGATCACATGTGGATTTATAGTGTTTAATTCGGCAGGTATCAATCTGAAATAAACCCAGAAGTCTTGCCAACAACTAGACTTCTTTAGTGTGCTACCATTAGGTCTTGAGATAATTCTAAAAGAAATGGTAAATCATCCCTGAGAAAAAGGTGTTTTCTTGGTCCCTTACTGTTGGGGGGACCACATGATTTGTGAATTTTTAATTTGTTTTGCAGGTGTTATTTTGTTTGGTTTGGTTTTGGTTTTGGTGTGTGTGTCGCCCTTTATATAGCATGATTTCTTATCTCTCCAGCTACATATTTTAGGCATCTCTTAAGACCATGTGATTTCTGGTCTAGAAAACATCTCAGCCTATGCCTAAGGGTTAGGATAACCTTATTGGCACAACTGAAAGGATTTCTTTTATTCACATTTTTACCTTGTTGTATTTTTAAAGTAAAAGAACCTCTTTTCAGTGTGTTAGGGAGGCAGTGTGTCCGTGTTATGGCTGAGAAATGAAAGACTGTCTTTAATAATTTGTCCTTGATAAGCAACACGTAAAATCTAGTTCGAATTCCCAGTCTTTACACTAGGTAAAAACTAAACGAACCTTAACCCTGTTTTAGCAGTACTTGTCACTGTTTCACTATCTCCCTAACTGTGAATAGTGCTGATGTCTCTCTGGGAGATGGCATTTTACTGCTACTTCCCAGCCAGAAGTCCTGTCTGCTGACATAGTTTGACACAGGAAGTGATGGTCAGCATTTGAAAGCCTGAGAGAAGCTGGAGACTTTTCACCGTTGTTTTAAGGTAAGTTTTGCTATTTAACAGGGAAAAACACGTAGAAATATTAAGTTCTTATATCCAAAAGTCAAATTACTAAGGGATAGAACTTACCTTCAAACAACGGTAAAATTCTCCTGCTTTGAGGACTTTATTAACCTGTTTCCTGGCATTTCTGGAGAAATGTAACCCCTTCCAATTACTTAAGAGTGCTTTCTGCTGTCAGTTTGTCCTCTCAAGATGCAGCTTCATTTAAAACGCCATGATCTAATGGGTTGTTACCAAGATTATTTGTTCCAAAAGGCTTTATTGTGTAGAGGGTAAGGGACTCTGGATGCAAGCTGATGAAATTTGAATTTCCACCACCACTGACTAGCTGTGTGACCTTGGGAAGTTATGTAGCCATTCTGTGCCCCAGTTTCTTTCCTATCAAATGGAGATAATAATAGTACCTCTTTGTTAAATAATTTTGGGTATATAGTAAGTATTCAGTATGTGCTTACTCTTATTTTTTAATGGTCATTATTATTAATGCTTATTATCACACTTAGTTGTAGTATACATCTGTGACATTTTTTAGTCCAGTATCATATCTTTGTACTAGAAAGCTTAGACCTCTAATCCCTTAAATGTGGCCCATCTGGGCACAAAGCTAGGAGATCCCTAAGTATTTGGGATGTCTAATTAGGTTCCTACACCTCTGGTATCTAAAGTCTCCAGTTCTCTCTTGAACCACGATTTACATCATCTATACAACAAACATTTATTCAGCATTTATTTATCAGGTACTGTACTGGGCACTGGAGAGAACACTCTGACCAGACACAGTATGTTTCTCACAGAGCCACATGTTTAGCCAAAGATACAGACAACCTACGAGTCATTTCTTGTAGGTGCTATTAGTGTTTCATAGGAGGAAGCACATGGAACACATAAGAGGAACTCCTAATCAGCCCTCGTGGGTGAAGAAAATGGATAAAAAGATGTCGAAGTGGAGTTGAAGGTTATATAGAAGCATATGGAGCTGGGACATGGTTAACAAGAGTGTTGGAACAGAGCAACAGCATTTGAGCCCAGACATAAGAGCTCTGTGACGAGAAAGTTTATGGAAGATTTTTTGTTAAGATTTTATTTTGGGGCATCTGGGTGGCTCAGTGGGTTAAAGCCTCTGCCTTCGACTCAGGTTGTGATCTCAGGGTCCTGGGATTGAGCCCCACATCGGGCCCTCTGCTCAGTGGGGAGCCTGCTTCCCCCCCCCCAACTGCCTCTCTGCCTACTTGTGATCTCTCTCTCTAATAAATAAATAAAATATTTTTTTTAAAAAAGGTTTTATTTTTAAGTAATCTTTACACTCAACATGGGGCTTGAACTCACAATCCCAAGATCAAGAATCGTGTGCTCTACCCACTGAACCAGCCAGGTGCCCTAGTTTATGGAACATTTTATGGAAATTAAAGTACTTCCTTCTAGTAGAAGGATAGGGTGTGAGATTGTGTGACTGTATCATGAAAAACCTTTTAGGATTTGTGAAGAGATTTAACTGGAAGACAGTGGGGTACCATCAAGAGATTTTGAAGAGAAAAGTAGCACGGAAGAGCATTCATTAACCTTGTGGGGGATGGATTGGAGAGGAGCATTGATGGAAATAGGGAGATGGTGGTAGTTTCAAAAGATACTGGGCCCAGAGAGCCTACAGGATTTGGTGATGGATTGAATATGAGGGAATAAGGGAAAGGAAGGAAGGAGAGGTGAACTTTTGGGTTTCTGGCGAGGGTGCTGGTAGAAATGATGGTACTGGATAAAAAGCAGATTTGTAGAGAACAAAAGGGTGAAGAATTTCCTTTCCATTTCTGACATGTTGGCTTTGAGGTTACTTTTGAAACTTAGGTCGAATATTGTAGTCTAGAGCCAGCTCCGTTCAATAGAAAGATAATGTAGGTCACATGTAATTTTAAATTTTCTCGTAGCCACATTGAAAAAAATTTAACAGGTGAAATTAATGTTAATTTGTCTTTTTGTAGTGAGGCTTTGAAATCCTACATATATTTTACATTTCACAGTGCACCTCACTTTGGACCAGTCATATTTTAAGTGTCCAGTAGCTCTTGTAGGACAGTGCTGTCCTGGACCTAGAGGGCTCAGTTGAGGCTGCAGATTAGAGAACTGGGAATCAGTAGGCATATACGTGATAACTGAAATTATGGGAATAGGAGAGATCAGCAATATATAGGTCAAAGAAAGAAAATATTGATATTCAAGGGATGAGCAAAGAAAGAGCAACTTACAAAAGGGAGTAGAAAAGATTGCCAATTCTTATACTCATCTGAGAATTCTGTCATGAACTGCCCATGTACTTACCAAATCTGGATAAAATTTGTTAGTTGGAGAGAAAAAGGCAAAGGAATATTTTCCTTTTCCATTTCCCTTAAGTTTACTAGGCTCTGTCTTAAGTTTGTTCAGCAGAAAAGCAGCATACCTGGGATGTTTTTGTAGTTCCAGGTAGAATCTACTTTATTGAATTATGATTTAATGATACAGCTTTAATTTTGTATATTATCATCATATTGAAATATTCCTCAAGTGCATTTCTTGTCTTTTGTAAAACTGTTGTCTATATATATATAACATGTTTGTTATTACAGATCAATCTCAACGAGGTAGCCTCTTCACTCTCTTTTTGAACAATCCTCTAATGGCCTTCCTATTTGTCTCTGGATTGTCAAGCATGCGCAGAGGCCTATGGGAAAAGTGTCAAGAATATCTTCGAAAAATCAACCGTGATATTGCCCAGCTACTGACCCATTCACGTTCAATAGGTACCCTACTAATCTAACTGCGCACTTAACATACTATAATGATTTTATATTGTTGAAATTGTGTGAATTTTTAAAGGTATTTGTTGAAGGCAGGAAAGTTGAGAAGGTTTTCCTGAACTTTCATCCTCTTTGAAATGAGTTTTTCTTTTAAGCATCTTTTTACTATCATCTTTCTCCTCTTTGCAGATCAAGCATTTCTCCAGTTTTTTGGAGATGAGTTTCTTCGCTTGCTTCTCACAAGATTTATCTTTTGTTCAGCCACCATGAGGATGCACAAGATTTTTCGGGTAGGCAAAGAATATCATTAAAGACCAATTTTACCATTTTAGGTATTTTAGGAATCATGTATTATGTTTTATTAAATATACTATATTAAATAAAATTTGAATAGATCCAAAATAATATTTACAAATTATTATGTAATATATAAAGATGACCCATATAAGGCACATCTGAATACCAGTTTAAGAAGTGGAACATTTTCATTACCTTTTAGGCCTCTCCTGGATCCTCTCTCTCTCTCTCTCTCAAATGAAATTAAAATCCTGAATTTTATAATTATCGTTCGTTTTTCTTTATAGTTTTGTCATATGTATTTATATTCCTATATAACATATTGATGGACCCATATTATATCTGTTCTTCTACAGCTTGGTTTTTTTTTTTTTTTCTTAAAGATTTTATTTATTTATTCATTAGGAAAGAGAGAGTGAGAGAGAGCATGAGAAGGGAGAAGGTCAGAGTGAGAAGCGGACTCCCCGTGGAGCTGGGAGCCCGATGTAAGACTCGATCCCGGGACTCCGGGATCATGACCTGAGCTGAAGGCAGTCGCTCAACCAACTGCGCCACCCAGGGGCCCTGGTTTTTTTTTTTACCTACCATTATATTCCTGAGATTGAGCCAAGTTAATGACAACTATATCTTTCATCCATTTGTTTTCACTGCGCTATAGGATTCCATTGTTTGACTGTATAGCAAAAATTTCTTGGGACCCCTGGGTGGCTCAGTTGGTTGAGCATCTGCCTTCAGCGTGGGTCATGATCCTAGGGTGCTAGTACTGAGTCCTGCATCAGGCTCCTTGCTCAGCAGGGAGCCTGCTTCTCCCTGTGCCTGATGCTTCTCCCTCTGCCTGACGCTCCCCCTGCTTGTGCCCTTTCTCTCTCTCTGATAAATAAATAAAATCTTAAAAAATTTTTTTTTCTTGTCTGTTCTACTGATATAATGGACATTTCTGTTGTTCCCATTTTTTTTATTATTACAAACTATGCCACTGTGAAATCTCATATCAGTTAACTGGTATACATGTATAAGATTTTCTGTAGTGGAATGCGAAGTCAGATTATATAAGCATCTTCAACTTTACTGGGTAATGTCAAATGTTTTGCAAAGTACTCATATCAATTTACACTCACTTGCAGCGTGTAAGAGTTACTTTTGCTCTAATCCTTACCAACGCTTGTTGCAGTCTTACTTTATATCATGTGAATCTAATGGGCATAAAATAGTAGTTCATTGTGGTTTTAATTTTTGTTTCTGAGATTGCTTTTAGGTTGAGCAACTTTTCTTGTCTTATTCTGTGTTCTTCTTTGTGAAGAGTGTGTTCAAATCTTTTGTCTATTTTGCTCTTAAGTGATTTTTTTTCTGTGAATTCATATAACTACATAACACCGTTAGTTGAGATTTTAAAATTTTTAGCCATTACATTTTTCATTTCTGTAAGTAACATTTGGTTCTTTTTCAAATATGCCTGTGCATTTTTAAAATATTTTATTTATTTGAGAGAGAGAGAGAGAGCATGAGTGGGGAGGAGAGGGAAATGGAAGGAGAAAGAATCTCCATAGAATGTAGAGCCTGATGCAGGGCTCAGTCTCACGACCCTGAGATCATGACCTGAGCCAAAACCAAGAATTGGATGCTTAACCAACCGAGTCACTGAGGCACCCATATGCCTGAACATTTTTAACTCTTCTTATAACTTTTTAGTTTAAAAATATTATTTTTTTTCCATTTTATTATGGTAATTTTAAATATGAAAGAATTGTATAGTGAATATCCATACATACACTAGCTAGATTCTGCAGCTAACATTTTGATATATTTGCTTTGGTATGTTTTTCCATTTATCCATTCCTCTTTCCATTCATCAGTTTATCTCATTTTGTGATGCATCTTGAAATTAATGATGGACATCAATAGATTTTACCCCTCAACACTTCATCATACATAAAAATAACTGCGCGCACACACACACACACACACACACACACACACACACTTCTTTTTTGTAATGTAAAGTTCATATACGGTGAAGGGCATGAAACTAACATGTGCCATTAGGTGAGTTTTGACAAATACATACACCTGTGTAACCCAAACCAATCAAGTTATACAACATAGCATCATTCCAAAAAATTCTCTCTACACCCTTTTCCGGTCAGTCCAGTACCCATTACCCCAGAGGTAATGGTATTTTTATTATTTTCACTATAGTTTAGTTTCACCTATTAATGAACTTGAATTATACAGTATGTACTCCTTTGTGTAAACCTTCTTTGACCAAGCATGTTGTTCCTGAGATTCATCCATGTTTCATACAGAAGTAGCTCATTCCTCATTATTACGGAGTAATAGTAAGTAGTAGTCCATTGACTGAATATGCCACAGTTTATTTAGATCTTCTCCTTTTGATGAACACATGGGCAGTTTTAAATTTTTGGCTGCTATAAATAAAGCAGCTGTGAACATTCTTGTACAAGTCTGCTCAGACATATATTTTTCTTGGTCATAGGGTAGGTATGTGTTTAGTTTTATTAGAAACTGCCAGACTTTTTCTCAGAGTATTTGTACCATTTTATGTTTCCAGCAACAGTGTATAAAAGTGTCTCTATATCCTTGCCTACATTTGATGTTGTCAGTCTTTTAAATTTCAACCATTTTTGTAAATATTTTTTTAAGATTTTATTTATTTAAGAGAGACAATGAGCATGAGCAAGGGGAGGGGCAGAGGGAGAACCAGACTCCTTGCTGAGCAGGGCCCCCAACATGGGGCTCAATCCCAAGACCGTGGGATCATGACCCAAGCCAAAGGCAGATGCCCAACTGACTGAGCCACCAGCCACCCGTTTTTTTGTGAATTTATAGTGGTATCTCATTGAAGTTTCAGTTTGCATTTCACTGAATAACGTGATGTTAGACATCTTTTCATGTGCTTCTCAACTATATTTTTTTGCGTTCTGTGGCTTACCTTTTTCTTTTCTTGAACGGTGACTTTTCTTAACAGTGGATTTTAAATTTTTGATGAAGTTTCAACTAACCAATTTTTTTTGTTTTGTGGTTTGTGTTTTATCCAAGAAATGTATCATTGAAATGGTTATCCTTTTCTTATTGAATTACTTTTGTAACATTTTTGAAAATCTGTCAACCATATATGTCTAGAGATACTTCTAGACTCTAAATTCTGTTCCATTGACCATTGGCATTTTTCTTCAATACACTACTGCCTTGATTATTCCAGGTTTTTTTTTTTGATTAATTATTCCAGTTTTATAGTAAGTCTTAATATCCTGTAGTGTGAGTCCCCCTAAAATTTAAGTGTTTTGGTTCTTCTAGGTTCTTTCTACATGAAATTTAGCAGCAACTTCACATTTTGATTGGGATTGCATTTAATATATGTAACCAATCTGTGAGAATTGTATTTTAATAAGATTGAGTTAATCAATGACTATGGTATATTTCCCCATTTATTTAGCTCTTTGGTTTCTCTCAGCAGTGTTTTGTGATTCTCATCTTATAGGTATATTTTAAAAGATTTATTCCAAAAAAAAAAGATTTATTCCAGAGTATTTCAAGTTTAGAGATGTATTATAAATAGAATTGTATTTTTTATTTCATTTTCCAATTATTTGTTACTCATACACAGAAATACTGCTGTTTTTAAAATTGATCTTGTTTCCTTGCAGTCTTGCTAAATTGAAATACTATTTCTGTTAGCTTTTTTATACATTCCTTAAGATTTTGTATGTACATGATGATGTCATTTTCAAGCAAAAATAGTTTTTACTTCTTCCTTTCCACTCCGTATGCCTTTTATTATGGTGGGGTTTTGTTTGTTTTGTTTTTGCTTTTGTACTTTATTTCAAGGTTAGGTCTTGTAAAATGTTGAATAGAACTAGTGAGTGAGAATGTATATCCTTACCTTGTTCCTGGTTTTCAGGGGAAAATATTTACTCTTTTACCATAAATTAGACGTTGACTGTTGGTTTTTCATAGATGCCCTGTGTCAGGTTGACTGAGCTCCTTTTTGTTCCTCATCTGTTGAGATTTTTTTTTAATCAGTAATAGGTATGGAAGATTGTCAAATACTTTTTTTCTTCATTAAATGATGTAATACATATTCTATTAACATGGTGAATTGCATCGGTTGATTTTTCTAACAGTAAGTTCAACCTTATATATCTGGGTTAATTGTATTTTGTGGTCATATATTATCTTTTTACATTGTTGGATTCAATTTGCTAGTATTTCCTTATGATCTTTGCATCTCTTGTTTTGAGTGAGCATGGGACTTAATTTTCTTTTCTTTTTAAATTTTATTTACTTATCAGAAAGAGAGAGATCGCAAGCAGGGGGGGAAGGGTAGAGGGAGAAGCAGGCTCCACACTGAGCAAGGAGCCCGATGTAGGGCTCAACCCTAGGACCCTGGGTTCATGACCTGAGCCAAGGGCAGACACTTAACCAACTGAACCACCCAGGCACCCCAAGGGATGTATTTTTCTATTCTCATAATGTCTTTGTGTGGTTTTGTTACCAGGGTATTGCTGTCTTCATAAATTGAGTTGGGATGTATTTCATTCTTTTCTAATTCTTAAAGTTTCTTTAGGATTGGTATTATTTCTTCCTCGAAAGGTTGATAGCATTCACTAGTGAAGCCATCTGAACCTGGAGTTTTCCTTTTTGGAAGTTTTTAAATTATGAATTCAATTTCAAAGGCTTTTCATGTTTTCTGTTTTCCTAGTCAATTTTGGTCAATCGTGCCTTAGAAGTTAATTTATCTAATTTATTGCAAAACAATGTTCATAGTATCCCATTATCCTTTTAATCCATATAGGCTCTCTAGTGATCTTTTATCCTCACATTGGTAATATTTCCTGTCTTGTTTTTTCTTTTTCAATCTAGCTAAAAGTTTGTTAATCCTAGTGATCTTTCCAAATAAACATTTTGCTTTCATTGACTTCTTTTTACTGCTGTGCATCTTTTTATAATCTATTTCTATATATAGTTTGTTGTTTTTCTTCTTTTTAATTACAGTTGACTTTTAAATAACACAGATTTGAACACGGAGGTCCACTTACCTATGAATTTTTTTATATAGTACAGTACTGTAAATGTATTTTCTCTTCCTCTTGATTTTCTTAATAATATTTGCTTTTCTCTAGTTTACTTGTAAGAATATGGTACATAATACATATACATATAAAATATGTGTTAATTGGCTCTTTATGTTATCAGTAATGTTTTCCAGTCAACAGTAGGCTCTTAGTTAATTTGGGGGAGTCTAAAGTTATATATGGATTTTTTTTTAAGATTTTATTTTTAAGTAATCTCTCCATTCAACATGTGTAGAGATTATAGCCCCAAGTCAAGAGCTTCATGCTCCACCAACTGAGCCAGCCAGGCCCCCCATAATATTATATGTGGATTTACACCCGTGCTGGGGTTGACACTCCGAACCCTTCTCCCCACATTGTTCAAGGGTCAACTGTACTTCGATTTTAATTTCTAAATGTTTAAGCTTAGAGAGAAGAGAAAAAAGCTAACAACTTTTTTCTTTTCTGACATAAGCACTTTTAAGCACTGCCTTAATTGTATGATTTAAATAATTTGAAATTTATTTAAGATTTTCCCTCTTTTCCTCCCCGACCTTATTATGCTCCTTCCCTCTCTCTCTGTAAAAAAAAAAAAAGAGTTATGCATAAATGTCAGTTTGTTCAATTTGTTATTGAACTACTTTAAACAGTGTTATTTATTTTTTTTTTAAGATTTTATTTGTTTATTTGACAGTGAAAGAGAGAGGCCACAAACAGGGGGAGCAACAGGCAGAGAGAGAGGAAGAAGCAGGCTTCCCACCAACAGGGAACCCCTATGTGGGGCTTCGACCTGAGCCGAAGACAGACGCTTAACTGAGCCACTCAGGCGCCCTTAAACAGTGTTCTTTAAGTCTTCTGTATTCTGATTTTCTGTCTGCTTGCTCTACCCCTGACGGAGGAGTGGCTAAACCTATAATTATAATTGTGAATTGGTTCATTTCTCATTTCAGTTGTTTTTCCTTTGTGCACCTTGAAGCTGTTATTGAGTTCACCCATACTTAGGGTTGTTTTATCTTCTTGTTGAAATTACCTATTCATTTATGAAATGTCTATTATGCGTGGCAATATTCCTTGATCTGCAGTCTATTTGATTGATATTAATATAACCATACCTGTTTTCTTCTGGTTTGTGTTTGCATGGCAATTCTTTTTTCATCCTTTCACTTTTAACCTATGGCTCTCCTTATACTTAAAGTGGATTTCTTTTCTTTTTTTAAGATTTTATATATTTATTTGAAAGAGAGAGTGAGCAAGAAAGCACAAGCCGGGGACAGGGAGGGGTAGAGATGTGGAGAGGCAGAGGGAAAAGCAGACTCCCCACTGAGCAGAGAGCCAGGATGCCAGATGCCGGGCTCAACCCCAGGACCCTGGGATCATGACCTGAGCTGAAGGCAGATCCTTAACCGACTCAGCTACCCAGGCATCCCTAAAGTGAATTTCTTTTCAATAGCATTAGTTAGGGCCTGCTTTTTTTTTTTTCTATTTAGTTTGCCAATCTACTTTCATTTGATATTTTTAGTTTTGAATTAATGTTTATATTAAATGTAATTTTTAACATAGTTTTATTTAAATATACTATTATTTGTTATCTATTTGTTCTGGCTGTGGCTCGTACCTTTTTTCTTTCTCTGCTGCTTTCATCTTCATTTGAATTAATTGAGGTTTTGTTTTGCTTTGTTTTAGAATTTTAACAACACTATTGATTTACCTCTGTTGTTTTACTTTTTAATATGACTTCACATTTAATATAATTGTCTTATAACAGTATATTTCCATATTCTCCCTCCCAGCTCTGTGCATTTGACTTTTATGAGTCAGTATATACTAAATGATACTTTGTGGTTAGCATAGGATTAAACAATGATCTTTTTAAAAACTTTTTAAATGATGGGGCACCTGGGTGGCTCCGTTGGTTAAGTGTCTGCCTTCAGCTCAGATCATGATCTCAGGGTCCTGGGATTGAGGCCCCCACCCCTACGCTCCCCCCTACCCCTGTTTGGCTCCCCGCTCATCAGGGAGGCTGCTTCTCCCTCTCCCTCTGTGCCTCCCCCCACTCGTCCTCTCTCTCTCTATCTCAAATAAATAAAACCTTTTTTTTAAACTTTAAAGGAGAGAAAATCAAATATGATTACCATTGTTGGCACTCTTTATTTCTTCCTGTATTTAATTTTCCATCTGCTATCATTTTTCTTACTATAGAATTTCTTTTATCATTTCTTAGAGTCCAAATCTGGTGGTAATTCTTTCATTGTTTATTTCTCTGAAATAGTCTTTACTTCTTTGATTTCTTCTGAGAATATGTCTTCATAAGAATATGTTGTTTTGTAGCTAAATATTTGAGCTATTGAGGCACCTGGGAGGGCTCAGTCTGTTGAATGGCCAACTCTTGATTTTGGCTAAGGTCATAATCTTAGAGTTGTGAGATCAGTCCCCTCATTGGACCCCCCCATTGGACTCCATGCTTGAGAGTCTCCTCTCCCTCTCCGTCTGCCCCTCCCCCCACTCTGTCTCTTTCTCAAATAATAAATATTTTTAAAATAATAAATAGTTGAGTTATCTTTATCTTATTGACTTCTAAGTTTAATTCCTTTGTGGTTAAGTCCTTTTAAGTTATTGAGACTTGTTTTATCATCCAGATGTCATCTATCATGGTAAATGTTACATAGACAGTTGGCATAAACATACTTGCCATTGCTGATGTCATACCATCAGATGAAGAATTTCATAAATGTCTGTTAGATCACCTTGACTTACAATGTTGTTCATCATGGTTTCTATATCTTTACTGATTTTCTGAAGAATTGTTCTATCAATTATTGTGATATGTAATGTGTCTTTTCATTTTTCTCTGGGTATTTTTAAGATTTTCTCTTCATATTGTTTCCTATAATTTGATTATGATATACCTTGATAGGGTTTTCTTTTTTTTAAATTTAGAGTTCATTGATCATCTTGAATCTATAGAATATTTTTGGAATATTTTGGAATACTTTTGGTCATTTTTGTTCAGTTATTTTTCTTTTTTTTTTTTTAAGATTTTATTTATTTACTTATTTATTGGGAAAGAGAGAGAGTGCGAGAGAGCATGAGAAGGGAGAAGGTCAGCGTGAGAAGCGGACTCCCCATGGAGCTGGGAGCCCGATGTGGGACTCGATCCCGGGACTCCGGGATCATGACCTGAGCCGAAGGCAGTTGCTCAACCAACTGAGCCACCCAGGCGCCCTGTTCAGTTATTTTTCTTCCTTTCTCAGTTCTCTCTAGGACATAGTTATGTATATATTAGATAACCTGTTGTTAATCTGCACATCACTTCATGTGCTCTTCATTTTTCCAAAAAAGTCTTTTTCTTTCTTTCCATTTCAGTTTCTATTGCTGTGTCTTCAAGTTTACTGATGTTTTCTTCCTTAGTGTCTAATATGCTGTCAATCCCATCCAGTTAGTTTTTCATTTCAGGAATTACATTTTTCTCATCTCTAGAAGATCTGTTTGGTTCTTTTAATATTTTCCATTTCCCTTCTAATTATGTTTTCCTTTGTGCTCTTGAATGTATATGTATGTGTAAGAGCTAAAATCCTTGTCTGCTAATACTATATTCTCTATCATTTGTAAGTTTGTGTTTATGATTTTTCCTACTAGTTTGGGTTCTAATATTCCTAATATTTTGTATGACTAGTAATTTTCTCTTAGCGTATGTACATTGTGAATTTTATGTTGAATTCCGTGCTTTGTTGTCTTTCTATAAAGAATATTGGACTTTATTGTAGCAGGGGTTAAATCAACTTACAAATTCCTTTGACCTTCTTATGGCTTGTTTTTAAGCTCTTTAGAGGTAGATTTAAAGTAGTGTTAGCATACAGGTGTTGGTTTATTTTGGCCAAATACTAAGGGGCATAATTTTTCTGGAGTCACTTTCATATGTTTCAACAGATGGATGTTCTCCCCTCTAGGAAGTGTTTGGTCAAAACTCAAACATCTCTCAGTCCTGTGTGAGCTGAGAGAATTGTTCGCCTTACAATAGTCCCCCAGTAGTTCTTGGTTTTTGTTTGTTTTCTTTTGTTAGAGGTGTTGAACAGTTCTTTTTTGTCTCTCCTCATAGTATTTAGTATGGTGAAACAAAAATTTGGTCTTTATAATTGTAATGAGTAACGCCTAAGGGCTGAAAAAAGGTAGAAGTGATATTTGAATATATGAACTGTCATGTGAGGTGCATAGAAAAGTATTAACTTATTTCTCCAGGAAATTTTAAATGAGCGGCAAAATTATAGTCTAGAAATTACCAGGGGCACTGGGTGGCTCAGTCAGTTAAGTGGCTGTCTTTGGCTCAGATCATGGTCCTGGGATCCTGGAATTGAGCCCCACATCAGGTTCCCTGCTCAGCAGGGAGTCTGCTTCTCTCTCTCTCCCTCTGCCCCTTCTCCTGCTTGTGCTTTCTCTCCCTCTCAAATAAATAAAATCTTAAGAAAGAAAGAAAGAAAGAAAGAAAGAAAGGACCAAATAAGGAAGAATTTCCAAGTGAGAATACCTGATCTTTGAAATACTCTCTTTCTTTTGCTTCTATGTAATTACAGATTTTTTTTCCTTTTTCCTTTATTATTCCTTTTCTGTTTTTTGTTTTTTTGTTTTTCCTTTCTGATATTTCTTCTTCTTCCTTCTTAGGGACTCTTTTTTACACTCTGCTGATATTCTTAGAAATCTTAGACATTTTCATGACTTTAATATTTATCTCCATGAATATTATATCCATCTTTATATATGCTGCCTAGACCTGTCTTCTGAGATAGACCTGAATTCTCAAATTCCTTTTGAGGGTCAGTTAAGTTTGTATTACTGTATTACTTCGGATAGAATATACCTAAAACCTGAGGCTTTATACTCTCTCCAAACCATTTCTTCTTTACTTATCTTTTTCTCTCATGTGGCTCCCAGCTCTTCTCTTATGTCATTTGTTCCTAAAATCTTACAGTCATCTTTGGAACCTCCCTGTCCTATAATGAATTGCCAAGGCTCATTAATTTTTAAAAATATGCTATTTATTTATTTGAGAGAGAGAGGACGAGCAATGGAGAGGGGTAGAGGGAGAGAAAGAGAGAGGGAGAAGCAGACTCCCCACTGAGTAGGAAGCCCAATGAGTCCCAGGACCGAGGGATCATGACCTGAGCCAAAGGTAGGTGCTTAACTGACTGAGCCAACCAGGCACCCCAGCCAAGTCTCATTAATTTGACTTTTTCAGTGCTTCTCATGTCTTTCCTCTCATTTTTTATCAGATTTTTTTTAAGATTTTATTTATTTATTTAAGAGAGAGAGAGAGAGAGAGCGTGCAGAAGTAGGGGAGGGTCAGAGGGAGAAGCAGACTCCTTGCTGAACAGGGAGCCCTAAGGGGGACTCCAGAATCATGACCTGAACTGAAGGCAGTTGCTCAACCGACCGAGCCACACAGGCACCCCTGTCTTTCCTCTCATTTTTTTTTAAAGATTTTATTTATTTATTTGACAGAGAGAGAGAGAGATCCCAAGTAGGCTGAGAGGCAGGCAGAGAGAGGGGGGGGAAGCAGGCTCCCTGCTGAGCAGAGAGCCTGATGCAGGTCTTGATCCCAGGACCCTGAGATCATGACCTGAGCCGAAGGCAGAGGCTTTAACCCACTGAGCCACCCAGGCGCCCCTCTTTCCTCTCATTTTAATTTCTGCTGCAACATCTATTTATTCATTCATTTAGCAAATATTTGTTGAATTCCTACATATGCTAGGACTTTTCCCCTAAGAAGTTGGAAGTATGTGATTTTTACAGTATAGCAGAATACTCAAAAATGGTAGGACCCAATAAATACTTGTAAAATAACTCACTGAATGAATATATTAGGTTGAACCATGTGAAACTATAATTTTTTTAAGGTCAAAGTAGTTAAATGTCAGTAATTTCCTATGTTCAACAAGTACACTGCTATTAAGAGTCATACTAATATGCAGAGAAATACATATTAAGTACTATTGTTAATGTTGACAGTAATATTATTAATGTTGTATATAATTTCTTTCATTAAACTATAAAAGTTGATTTTTCTCTCCTTTGCCTACCAGGAAACACGAAACTATCCAGAATCATATCCACAACTGCCAAGGGATGAAACGGTGGAGAACCCTCATCTCCAGAAGCACATTCTGGAATTAGCGTCCATTCTGGATGTTCGAAACGTATTCCTCGAGAGTACCATAGATGACTATTAAAACAAAATCCCTTATTGAAACAATTTTTCATTTGCCACAGATTTTACATGGTGCAGTTTTCTAATGTGATGACAGACACATAGTGGTGTTACTTAGTTTTAATTTTTTAATTTAAGGCCACCATTTTAAAAACAAACTGAAAAAATTGTTCAAACTTTTAGGATAACTGTTTTAAAATACAGTCTTTCAAGTCTTTTAAAAAACTCAATTAATCTTGGAATTTTTACTTTTTGGTTTTGAGGTATGGCTACTTACCTCCAGCATCTGTCCCTACATACAAATAGTCAATGTTCTCACCCTCAGAAGAGTAAATCATTTATTTTTATATAATGAGGAAAATCCAACTCTTGTACTTGGACCTTAAATGTGTGGATTTAGAAAATATGTCATTGTTCACAGAGATGAAACTAGCCAGCATGGACTATTAAAAATCAAGAACAGTCTTTCCATAATATTTCTTTTCATTCCAGCTTAATAGGTAGACAAATGTGTGATTCTTTGAAGCATAATGAAGACATTTTTGAAATCATTTAACTCATTAAATGCTGTCATAATTTCAGAAACTGTATAGGATTGATTTGCATCTGAAAGTTAAACCTTTAATTGGAGTCTTAAGTTGATATATATCACTTGGAATATATGAGCCCTGTATTATCATGAGATATGCTGGCATATTTTGCTTTCTTTGTAATCTGAATGGTGGAAATGAAAAAAAAATACTTTTAAGTATTTCAGTCAAAAAATCAGATTGTTGGTTTCATAATACAATGTTTCCACAAGGAATTCTATTTAAACTCTTAATTCATGATATCAAATTTGAAGACTATTCAGATTGAAGGCTGTGGCATATAGTATAGAGGTTATAATTTTTTTGCCTAGCTCATATTTATGAGACGTCAAAGTTAGAGATGTTATTAATTGTAGTTGGTGGTAACTGAATTGTTGTTTAACCTAAAATGGAAGTAACTTTTGCATTGACAATTTGGAAATAAGATTTTTTAAACTACTCATATTTAATATTTTATATTCATCCACAGGTTTTTTTTATTATTTTAAATAGGACTCCATATATAATATAAAGTTTTTTGGTTTTCTTCTCGGTCATCCCCTTCATTTCATAAGCATTTGTGATGCTTTGGGTCCCCCCCCCCTTCTTTAGACTCCACAGCATTCAAGTTCAGAAATCTATGAACCAAAAGCCCTTCTACCTAATTTTCTGTACAGGCTCACAGTCTACCTCTGGCAGTCCCAGGGGAAATAAGGTGATTGCTTTTGGTGCCTCTTTCCTGTGTCCTTAGGGAAATTTTACTGTAATATTTTTAACTTGGTTTTCATTTTGGGCATAGGGAATTATTTGGGTCTAAGTTATTCATATACCTGTTCCAATTTGCTGATTTTTCATCTGAAGTCTTGAAATTACTGTTCTTGGGTTTAGGGGACTTCATGGTGTTTCATTCCTTCATATTTTTTCATTGTTTTTGTTTGTTCTTTTGAACGTTATTTCAGAAAGCTTTAGAAAACTTATCCTGGAGGGAGATTTCCTTTGCCTGATGGGTCATTTTTCTTTATCAGATAAAGACTGCTTTTCTTTTTTTCGGTACTTTTATAAACTTCACGGTTTTCCTTTCGTAACAGTGTTCACCTGGATTACAGCAATAGGCTGACCTCTTGTTTCAGTCCCCTTGAAGTTCTGTGCCAGTAATGTATCTGACCTCACGTATTTTCCTCTCCTCTGATGCTAAAAATAATGTTTATCCTCCTGAGCTTTATTCTCATCTGTTTAGCATGAAGAACGCTGGTCTGAGAACTAGGAAACCTGAGTTCTAATCCTGGCTTTCCCGGTAACTAGCTTTATGCCCTTTGACACATGTCTTCATGTTTCTGTTTTATAATATTCTCATCTATAAAATGAAGGCATTAGCCCAAGGTCCTATCCAGTCGTATAGTTCTGTAATTGCAGTCTTGATTTCCCTCCCCCTGCCACTTGAAAAACTAGTTTCCCTGAGTTTAGCATAGACATTTTCTTTTCTAAGTCATATTTAACTTGTTTTTGTCCGCAAAGATATCTGAGTCTCGGATATCGTAGAAGAAATTAGAGTTTTTGTGATTAGAAACATGTTTGTCCAAGAACAAGGGGTCTTAGAAATCACAACGAGGGTTTAGATGATGACATTGTTCCTTGAGCTGACAGTAGTGTAATTTCTTATTGGTAGTTAAAAATCTAAAGTGAGCCCAAGCGATCTTGAATCTTTAAGAAAGGAAAACTGTGCTAGAAAATTCCAAACCATTGTTTCATTCATGCCTTCAAAATGTGGACTAAACGACTATACTCCAGATTTTGTCCTAGGCATTGGGAAAGCAAATGAATCAGACTTAAAAATCCTTGTCTTCATGAAGCTTATATTTTAGTAGGAGGAGTCAGGCAATAAAGATAATAAGAAAATTTATGTTAGAGAGTTGTAAGTTGTATGAAGAAAATTTAGAACATGGTAAGGGAAATGTTTTGATTGTTTTGGGGTGAAGAAGTGTCTGAGTGATCAGGGTAGGCCTTATTGAGAAGATTACATGTGTGCAAATGCTTCATGTTTCTTTCTTTCTTTTTTTTTTCCTCTCTATTATGAAAATTTTAAGCATATGTAGCATTTAATGAACCATCCTGTATCCATCACCAAGCTTCTACATTTTAAGACATTACTTTAAGCAAGGAAGAAGAAATGTAAAAGGACAATCACCCATATTAGCAAAGAATCTCTTTTTTCAATGCATACCACTCCCCTTTATAAATATAAAAATATTAAGTCCCTTATTTATTTAATTTTAGAATTCATAGAAATTCAAACATTGGAACTAAAAACAAAGCAAAGCAATGGGAAAAAGCACTTCTTTGTTTTGAAATTGCACAACCTCCCCCTGGAGATTCTGATACAGTCTCTCACCTCCCTTAAGGATCACCGCAAACAGAACAAGGTATAGGATTGCAAGAAGTCCCTCACACACAAAACAGTGTTAAGCACAATGGAATTATTTTCTCTTTCTTTACCTGTGTATTTCTGAAGTTGGTAAAGCAGCTATTTTCCCTGTTTCTCAGAAGAGAAAGCTGAGACCCCCAAACACTGTAGGTTTATTCATAGTGGCAGAGCTAGAACTAGAACTCACATCTCCTAACCTCAAGTCTTTCTGGTAGCTCAGGTTGCTTTCTATAATGAACAAGAAAGGCATAACTAGAGGTTTCTATTTTGGCACAAAAGGTTAGGGTATTTTTAAAATAGATCAAATATTGGAACCAGAAAATCAGTCAGCCCTACAAATGTTTATTTATTAATTTTAAGAAATCCCCAAGTCAGACAATTTAGCCTTGATTCTAGCCAGGATATATTTTTTGTATATGTGTGTGTGTTTTCCTCCTAGAAAGTGGTGCTCTCAAAAACCTCTCAAAGCACAGAGAATTTATTGTACCCTTTATATTTTTACCAAGTTGAAATGTTTGGAAATTCTTAAAGCAAAGTGCAATCTAGTCATGACTGAAATTTTTATGATAGAGGATCTGGGTTTTACTTTTTTCCTTACTTGTGGCTACTGCCCTTTATTTTCTTCTTGTCATAGAATTCCCTGAAACAGATTAAGTGGTAATTGTACTGAATCTCATTGAGGAAAACAGAAAAGCATCCAATCTGATTTATATATCAATTTGTGCACCTTTCTTTAGCATTCTTCTCCCAAATTTGATCTCTGACCTGTGTGACTTCGTAACTTTCTGTCTCTTAAAAGGGGTTTGGACTCAGTTGAAAAATCTTGTACTTAGTTAACCATGAAGACTTGTAATCAGCCTGATATATAAAGAACATTCTGGACTGGAAAATAGAGTAAGATGCCAAGGGTCAGTAAACTTGGCTACTGCCAGTGATTCAGAACCACCTCCCTACCCTAAGTGAGTAAAAAGATTTGATATGAATGTGAATGGTATGAATCTCCTGGTGATATTTTGGATGTATATGTTCCTGTGTGTGTTTGGAGAGTATAAAGGGTATTTACACGGAGGCCTCTTTTGTTGACCTTATTTATTTGAAAATCTTATTTTATTTGTAATCGCATGTGTATATTTTTGTGATGCTAAATGCAATCTCTGTGTATACTTTTTTGTATATATGTACATATTTGTAAATATATTGGTATGCAATGATGCAGTATGTGTATATTATATACCCATACCCACTGTGGGCTGAATTTATTTAAGTTCTGTGAGGACATCATGGTGGCATTGATCATGCTGCTGTAATTAGGTTGTGACTGTATCTCATTCATGAGCCTCTATTTTGAGGGGCTTGTGTTTGAGTAAAATTGGCTAATTTGGAGTTGGAATTAGGATGTGAAAATATTAACAGAAAGCAGGATATTCTTAGCTTTAAAATCATCTGCCAATTTCCATTTAAATGGATGATAAATTAGTGATATAAACCTGAAAAACCTTAGTGTGTGAGACTGAGACACCAGCAAGTTCTTAAGCTCTATTAGTCCTTTATTTTCTTGACCCATAGTTGAGTATTATTATTGAGTAGTGTTTATATTGAGAATTAAGGGACTGTGGAAAAAATTACTTTGATCACATTTCAAAACAGGTAGGAAAATGTCCTTTAAATAGAGAAATCTGTTGGTAGTTGCCATGTCAATACCTAATACTAAATTTTAATTTTGGAACAGTGTTTTCACCAATGTGTCTCATTTTATATCTGTCTCTGTGAGGCAGGAAAAGGGGCATTAGCTAGGGGAAGGCTGTACCTAGGTGGGGTGGGATTCAATAAGGAACAGGAGATGATTAATCTGTATATTTGCAGCAGCTGTGATTAATTTAGTCCTGTCTTGGCGTTTCAGACTATAGATTTTTCTTATTGGAGTCTCATATCAAAGATGAGTAGGCTCATCTGAGAACATGCTTCTAGTGAATAAAATGCCTCCAGTTGCATTTGTCTCTATGAGACCACTTGTGTTCTGCAAATTGATGATATATTCACACATGAAATAGAGTTCTTAATACTAGGTGCATGGCGTGCTCTCAAATCTGGGCCTCCAAACCTCTACCAAGGACGATGGGTGGGGGAGGATATCCTCTTAGAGGACAGTGAATATGTGCAGCAGTGCCGGTGTGTGAACACGGAATATCTCAGAGTCTCAGTGTTCGGTTACTCCTGTTTTCACCCGGCACGTGTATTTGCATGGACGAGGGTAGGGTATGTGTATTATACACTTGAACACATTCACGGCAAAAATTAAGTAGAGGTTATTTTTGCATGATAAAATATAACTGCAAAACAACTGTTTACTCCATCATTTTTCAGACGATTACATCTGTGTGATACAATATTAAGTTATCTTAAAAAGAGGAGTTAGAGTCAGAAGTCGGTTTTGCCACCCACCAAATGTTACATTTGCCTCTTCATTGTATTTTTAATAAGAAGCCAGCTATTCCTAACACCTCTCAGTTACACTATTAAATTTAAAATAAAGTTGTAATATGCCCTTTTTGTAAATAAATACTAAAATTTGGTAATGTACTATTTCTGAAAAATGAGTGACGATGTCCATAGTATCTGACATTCTGTTGTTCTAGTAACCAAATCATTCATTGCAGTCAGAGAGGAGCAGAGCAGATGTTACGCTATTTAAAACTCATAGAACTGACTCAGACTCAGGATGGACATTAATTTGAGGAAGGCAGCAGCAGTAAGAAGTGAGACTGACATTGTGACCATGACTTCTGTTTCTAACAGTTGCAAAGCCACTTACTTTGCAGTTAAATAAGGTTAAGAATTGCTTAGAAAACCAAACCTTCTCCCCATTCTGCACTCTTAGACATTGATACTTTATTTCTATTCATGCTGCACCTCCCAGTCTTTCCTGGATACTGTGACCACTTTACCTTAAAAAAAAAAAAAAAAAAAAGACAATTATCTTCCTCAAACTAAAATTTCAGAACATGGTATTACTGTGTTCCAGCTTCACTGAGTTTTTGAACAGAAACTTATTAAGCGTGCCTTGTGTTTAAGGCACAAGGAAAAATAATTGATGTGTGAATGGAATCAATCACCTATTGAAGGGAAGGGTGTCAGGTGAATGTAGGGGGACATACCCTTAAATTGGGAAAAGATAAATGTATTAAGTGTAACTGAGTTGTTGGTGCCATAGAAATATTTCCTTTGAAGTCTGTAAATATGAAATGTTTTCTTAAGCTAAAATTGGTATTTTTCACTTATTAGTTTGGTGTAACTTTTGGGAATTCCATTTTTGTATAACATTGTTAATCACTGAAGCACCATTTCTTAATTTTAAAACTATTTTTGTTAATTTTTTGTGTGTTTTCTTTGAACGTTATTTCTTATCAAACTAAGCAGTGTGATTTTTTTAAGCAGTGTGATTTTTAAAAAACATTATTTGAACAGTAGATTCAGTTTTTTAGTAGTTGGAAGTACACTTTGTTAATTCTGCACTCCAGACTCACTTAAGCCTGAATTTGGTTATAAAACATACTACTTATTAGGAATATTTTCCTATTTTGCTGAACATTTCCAGTCTATATCCTAAGACAATCATCTTTTTAGGTGTAGTATTGTTTATTGAGACATTGGTAATTTCAGGGTTCAGAGTTCTACTCTTATGATAGGCTTATGGAATGAAAGTTAATAGAGTGAGTGATTCTGTTATGTTCAGAATGAGATAGGGAATTAAAGCTAGCTTTCCTATAGGTCTGCAGTAAGCAGTATTTAAATTTTTATATCACTTGTATCATTTTCTCCTTTGAAGTTATTGTGAATATCCACTTGTCTGTTACGAAAATTAGGATTTGTGAACATTAAAATTGGACCCATAAGTTTTCTCAAACATCAAATCAGTATGACGAACTATTATAAATTATGAAATGATATATGATAATCTCAAAGTAAATACTTGCAAACCATAGGAAAATAACCACTGCATTTTTTAAAAATCTCATTCCTACCCTCCTTTGCATGTTATGATTTTTTCCTAAATTGTGTTGTGATTGCAGGGAAATAAAATTGCTTAGAATGTTGTAGGTCAATAAGAATTTTTATTATTTCCTGAAGAATGAGTGGTTTTGTTTTGTTTTAGCTCTTGGTTATCTTATTAAAAATAACTTTTAATGGTTGGTAAGATATTTTAGGACTTCACGTTCATAGTTTTTTAGCTATCCAGATACATTCCTTTTGCCACATAGACCATATGGCTAGTTCTCCAATGATTTTTTGTTTGTTTTTAATAAACCTTGCTATTCAACAATCAAAGAGTCTTACATTTTAGAGACTTCTTCCAGTTGAGGTAGACAGGACTTAGATAATAGGAAAGGCAGATATAGTGTCCTAACATTTTCACAGTAGAGCTTATAAGAGCCTATTTGGAAATTATCCAAATAGGTTATCTTCATTGTGTAGCACTGGTACAAATAGTGGTTTCATTAATCATTGAATCAGAGGAAGCAGTTATAAATCATTTCTTACTTTGCTCTAAAGATTATTGTCATTTCAGGCCATATTATATTCTCTGGGCAACTTCCATTGTAAAGTTGAATATCCTTTTTCTTTATTCACATCATCACTAAAGCTAGTCACATAGGAGTTAAAATAAGTTTAATCTTTTTCCCTAAAAATAAGGTGAATCTATTGTCTATATTATGGATATTAGGCATAAATGCACTTGTTTCAATTACAGCAGAAATTACATTTGGAGAATACAATTACTTGATTTTGTAGTGGTGTGAAATACTTTTTAAAAATTGTGCTCATCTGTAACTGAAATGTTATAGAATTGTAACACTATAGGGATTATAGAGTTATATTTATTAGCTCTCCTCAAGAGATTGAAGCACAATAATTTTCATGTAACTGTTCTTATCCAAGTGCTGCTAATCTGTGTACAAATAATGAAGCTATTTGGTTGCCTATCTAGCTATTCACAAATCACTGTAATCCTTGAGACTTTGTCTTGTTGCTCATTTGTACTAAATTTGGGGTATTGTGGGTTAATATTTTAGATCAAAATCTGTCAACTCAGCTCTGTGAGACAGCAAGCCATTTGGATTCATTACTTTTATATGTGTCATCAGTAGAATAAATTTTGAAGGGGCTATTTACTACCAATAATTAAGGGGGAAAATTATATTGTCAATATCATTTGACTTAAACATTTGTGGTATTGTGAAAGTCTTATTTGTTGTGTTTCTGAATTGCTTAAGCCATACATACTCTGAAGGATGTTTTCCTGTTGTGTTCTTTTTCAGTCTTTTTCTGCTTTGTCTCTTACAGTTAATACTTCATAGATTTTAGAAACTGAGAAGTTATTGAAACATTTTATTGAACTCATCACTTTGGACTCTTGTATGATATGTGATTTGTCATAAAGAATAGCAAGCCTTTCACTAACTACTTCACTAAACGAATTTCAGAGTAAACACTGTGATTCCGCAGGGTAGATTCAATAGGCCCTTCTTTCCAATGTTTTCTTCTGTTACGGTGCCTACCACCTTAAGGGCACTTAAATGATAGAGGATGGAAAGTTAAACGTTGTTTTGATGTTTATTGAATAACAAGATTACAGAAAATTTGATTTTTGTTGTCAGTGTATTGAAAACAGTTTTGCATTGATAAATGTTCTCTAGGAATGTGACTACATTCATCAGGTGTGAACTCTTGTAAATGAATTTTGTATCTTGAATCCACGTGTATATTAAGTGTATCATCAATATAAAAATAAACATTATTTGCTTAAAGTTTTTGATACTTCTTCAGAATTGTTGACAACATATGTGCTAAACTGTTAGGGTTTGCTTCTTTCAGAAAATACCTGCAGACACTGCAGACACTGCAGACTGTCATGGGGTCGTAGCTTCAATGTTTATTCTTCTAATTGGTAAGTTTCTTCTGAGTCCTTAGTCTTGGTTTTTTTCCCTGCCCTGCTCGAAGCGATCAAAACTGGCACACACGGAGGGAGGATTGTTTGGCGGGGGTGGTGGGGAGGTGGAAGCTGCTGAACCTCTGGTTGTTTTTGGGTCCTGGGCAAGAACAAGAGCGATTTCAATGTGGAATGTCTGACTTGTTTGGCACTGAGGAGTCCAGAGACCCAACGTATGCTACTTTGCGGTGTAACTTTGAAGGAGGCCGTTACCTCTCTCGAGTTTATTCAACTGTCAAAAGTTGGAGGACCATTATTAATAGATAATGAATGTAGTGGGCTGCCATCAGCTTATTTTGAAATGCAATATATCGGAGTGTATTATATAAGGGTATGATTCTGGAAACTTTTCTTTCAGTGGTTATTATGTGTGTCCTGGGTTGCGATATAAAACGTATAACCTGCCGTAAGTCATAGGCACCAAAGTTAAAAACTAGTCACAAAGCGCAAAGACCTAGTTTCTAAAGCCACAGGCTTCTCTATGTGAGGAGGGAGGCACAGACTCGCAGTGATCACCTACTACAAGTGGTGGCCAAGCAGCTGTGCAGGGCGCAATGGGATTGGGATGCGGGGAGTTTAAGGGATACTCCCTCTCTGTTCTGCTCAGCAGAGGCCTTAGGATTCAAAACCGCACAGCTCAGGCTGGCCCCACCGCACCAATTGGATGCTTTCCCCTTTTGCCACAAGACTCCTCCCACTTCCCCGCTCCGCACCGCCCCCTTTAAAAAAAATAACAATAAAGGCTTTGGCCACCCAGTCATCATCCATGACTCGGGCCGCTGGGTGACGTGGCGAGGCGGCCCCAAGGAGGGCCCAGCCTCGCGCCCGCGCCCTCCAGCGGCTCCGGCCCAACCGCAGCCCGGATGAACTCGCCGTCGACCGCGAAGAGCGCGCGCGGGCGCATGCGCGTGGCGGGCCCGCCCTACGCGCAGCCACTTCCGGCGCTGGTGGAGGTGTGGTTCCGGGTCGCTGCTCTGCTAGCCGGCTAGTCGTGGGGGCTGGTGACGCGGGCCGGCGTTCACGAGAGGTCCCGGAGGCGGGGCTCTGCCCGCTGCCCAGAGAGCGGCAGGTGCGCGGGCGGGGGCCCCTCTTTCTCCCGGGGGCCTCGGTCTGCCCCAGAGCGGCCCGGACGGGGTTGCCCAAGACTCAAGGCGGGGGGCGGTACCGGGGTGCTGAAAGGGCGGGGGTTGGGGCAGAGGGTCTGCCCGGCCGGGGAGTCTGGAGCCTAGGGTTTCAGGATTTTTACCCCCCTAGCGACCTTGGACAAGTCACTCATTTCTGGGTCTCAGTTTTCTTGCTGTCAGATGGGAGAGACGTTGAGTCCCTCCCTTCTTTGACAGTCCAAACGCGGGCGGTTCTAGAAGGAGCCAGAGTTGAGTGGGATCCAGACTGCTGTGGCAGGTACCTGCCTACCCCTGGGCGTTAGGCAGTTGTTTTTCACCCAGTTTAGCCATTCTTTTTCTCAGCGACGTTCTTAGTGCGAGTCAAGGCTCTGTGACTAGACAGCCCCGGTCTAGCCAGGTAAACAAACAATGTGTGACTGTCAGAATCAACTGAGAAATAAATACTGGCCCTAGGAAACCGTAATCTCATTCAAGTTGTTTTTGCTTGGGGCTCCCAAGGTGAAGTAAACTTAGGCACCAAAGAGTGATTCTGTTCCTTGTGGGTGTTAGCGAAGCTCCTGGGCAGATCAAAAACGCAAAGGAGAAAGTATCCCACAGAGGATGGTGGCAGTGATAGATACTCCACTCTGTCTTCTGGTTAATTCTCCCTTTCTCCTCTTCCATTTCCCCCAGACATTTTGGCGTTACACTTGAAAGGAAATACCCAATGCATTTTATCTTTGTTTTTATGCAGGACAGAATGCTTTGACCTCCAAGCTGTTTTAAATCTGGTAGATAAGCCAGGTGAGTAGGTGGTTTACAAACATTGAAGAATTGTACAGATTTAAATGGATAATCTGAAGTGGTAAGAAATCATTTGTAGATCTTGGAACAGAACCTAGGTGTCCTCCACAGAACATGGGAAGTTAAGGTTGGAACCAGAATATTGGTGTTTCATATAACACTGAAAGGAAAAGAAATTTGAATCTCATGTTGAATATCATGTAAAACATTCTGAAGACGAAACTGAGTTCAGGTCATTTTAATCACCCTTAAAGAGAACCATGCAGAATTTCTAGGAAATATTTAAGGGTATCTGACGCTTATATAGGATAGTTGTCTGGCTTGCCTGTTTTTCCTAGTAGGTTGTCAGCTTTTTCTAGTCAACAGCTGCTGGCAAACCATCCTAGAACATTGGAATATTATACCTTTATCCCCATATTGATTACATATTTTGGCTTCATCTTAAAAAAAGTAAGGTGTAGTTAATATTGGGGGGAGGATTCCCAACCATTATGTGATGTTAACATGTACCCTGGGAAATTTTACTATATGTGTCGTATGCCATAGCCAACGTGGCGTAATAAAGAGTAAGGACTTGTGAGTCAGAGTCCTGGGTTCAAATACAAGCCCTGCCACTTAAGCACACACTCTTTGGTAGATTACCTCATCTCCTCGAGACTGGATTTCCTTATCTGTTTATGCATGTGAAGCACCCTACTACTTTTTTTTTAATGTTTAGCAATTGTGTTCTATTAAATGTACATGTAAAATTATGAAACTTAATTTTGAAACCTGAAGCTTAAAAAGCAACTCAGTACTGAAATCTCTCCTGTGTTTAACTTAGCTCTCTTTCATCTGATTTATAGATACTGTTCTGTAAGCCCTTGGCCCACATTGAAGTGGGAATGCAGCTATCTTGGATGTCTGGAACTTTTTAGGCACCAGTTTCTGAAGTCCTGCTACTGGCCTAAGAACTAGACTACTGGGGTGCTTCACGAGCTGGTCATCTTCGTGCAGGATAGCCACACAGCAAATATGTTTGCAAAACTAAAGAAGAAAATTGCAGAAGAGACTGCCGTGGCCCAGAGGCCAGGGGGTGCTACTAGGATCCCACGGTCAGTGAGCAAGGAATCGGTTGCCTCTATGGGAGCTGACTCAGGAGATGACTTTGTAAGTATCTTCTCTAGTTTTTAATTGGTAGAGTCTTGATATATTTTTAAAATAGTATTTCTGAGAGACTTTTCCATAAGTATTTTCTTTTAAAATTGAAAGATTAGATGGGGTCTTTATCTGATTCCTCCTACTCTAAGGTGTTTTTCTGTTTTTTCCTGTTTTTTCAGTCTCTTTTTATATTCTCTACATTGTCCTCTTACACTCTTTTTATACTTTGTGCATCTTCTTTTATATTTCGTTTCTCAAAAAACCTTAGGTTATTATCTCTGCAGACGAATATACTTTCAGTCATTGTTGCCTAACATGGTCTGTGAGTTAGGTATGGAATTAGAGTACACTATTTTACTAGGAAGTAAGGAGAAGATGACACCCCTGACTGCAGTATGTCCCTTATTTGCAAAGGACCTTTGTGTTTGGAAAGATTTCAGAATAAAGATGCTGTTGTAGGGGTGCCTGGGTGGCTCAGTTGGTTGGGCAACTGCCTTCGGCTCAGGTCATGATCCCGGAGTCCCGGGATCGAGTCCCATATCGGACTCCCGGCTCTGAGGGAAGTCTGCTTCTCCCTCTGACCTTCTCCCCTCTCATTCTCA
>CM052813.1:72070604-72087296 GCA_028533885.1 Nasua narica | reverse complement strand
TAAGATTTTATTTATTGGGCGCCTGGGTGGCTCAGTGGGTTAAAGCCTCTGCCTTTGCCTCAGGTCATGATCTCAGGGTCCTGGGACCAAGCCCCTCATCAGGCTCTCTACTCAGCAGGAAGCCTGCTTCCTCCTCTCTCTCTGCCTGCCTCTCTGCCTACTTGTGATCTCTCTCTCTCTGTCAAATAAATAAATAAAATCTTAAAAAAAAAGATTTTATTTATTTATTTGACAGAGATACAGTGAGAGAGGGAACACAAGCAGGGGGAGTGGTAGAGGGAGAAGCAGGCTCCCTGCAGAGCAGGGATCCTGATGCGGGGCTTGATCCCAGGATTCTGGGATCATGACCTGAGCCAAAGGCAGATGCCCAACAACTGAGCCACCAAGGCGCCCAAGTCAGTTATCTTTTTAAAAAAATAATTTATAATGTTTGATATATGTAAAAGAATATATGTAATATAATTGTAAAATATAAAGTATAAAAATAAAATGAACACTTGTTAATGTGTCACCTATCCAAAGAACTGAAACATTATGGATACTGTTTACTTATTTATTTATTTTTAAAGATTTTTATTTGAGAGAGAGAGAATGAGAGAGAGTCTGAGAGGAGAGAAGGTCAAAGGGAGAAGCAGACTCCCCACAGAGCTGGGAGCCTGATAATGGGATTCGATCCTGGAACTCCAGGATCATGACCCAAGCTGAAGGCAGTCGCTCAACCAACCGAGCCACCCAGGCGCCCCTTCCTTCCTTCCTTCCTTCCTTTTCTTTCTCTTTCTTTCTTTCTTTCTTTCTTTCTTTCTTTCTTTCTTTCTTTCTTTCTTTTTCTTATTTTTAAAGATTTTATTCATTTATTTGAGAGTATTATGGATACTGTTAAAAGCACTTGTGTGCTCCTTCCCAGTTCACTTTCCTCCTCTCTGCCTTCCAGATAACCCCATCCTAAATTTTGTATTTATCATTCTCTTAATTTTTAAAATATCTTCCCAGATATGTATATATTTTTAAACAATTTGTTGTTTAATGTTGCTTATTTGTGAACTTTATAAAAATGATATTCCCTAGGTTTCTTGAACTTTTTCTTTAATTCGCCATGTTTCCAGAATGCATTTGTGTTCCATGGAGCTGTGATTTATTTACTTTTACTGCTGTGTAAGATTCCAGCATTTGACAAGGCCACAATTTATCTCTGTCTTTTCCTGATGATAGACAGTTGAGTTGTTTCCAGGGTCAAATGAGTCTTCTTCCTCCTTCTTCCTTCCTTTGCTACCTGTCCTGGGTCACATTACATGGCAGAAGCTCTTAGGTTATTGGGATGGAACAATAAGATTACCTGATATCATCAGCTGCTATATTTAACAGGAAATGTAATGCACATTTGATGCCCAGGCTGGAGGATATAGTTTCAATGCTGAGTTCTGTGGCAGAAGTATCTGCTTTGCCTTCATGAAGACATGCTAATTGAAGTCTGTCATCTTGAAAGTATTCCAGATATAAATACTGGCCTGAATTCAGGAAGTATTTTCCTTTGAGACTTCTAAAGTAATCTACTTGAACTTACTGTCTATACATTCTGATCTTCACTCCCTGTCTCCACACCTGTATATCCCACTGCATATATTTCTCCAACCAAATGCTTTTTCTCTAGTGTCTCAAATTCTAAAATGAACAAAACTAAATTCTTTAACTCCATCTCCAAATGTGTACTTCCATCCCCCAAGTCACTAGCAAGAAATTTTAGAAGCATTTTAGACTCTTCCTCCATTTCTTGGTGTTCTAGTCAACAAGTATTTTGGTTTTCTGTCTTCTAAATGTCTCAAACTTGCTCTCTCTTTACTCCATTGCTAGTAGTGCACTTACTTCCATTTTAGTTCAAGCTGTCTTTCGTTTTTGGACAACTGTGGTAGCCTATCGGAGCTCCTTGCCTCTGATAACTCCGATAACAAAGCAGATGTGTTCATGTCTCTTCAATGCCTAAAACTCCTCAGTGGTTTCCCCATCCCCTTCAAGATGAAGTGCAAATTTGTACATAGTACAGTGCAGTGGTAAACTCTTGTGGTCTTGGCCCAGCTTACCTGTCCAGCCTCATCTCACTCTACTTTGCTAGACCCTGTGCTCCATCCATGTTGAACCTATTGCATTTCTGGAATGGGTAACATTCCATCATGCCCACAGTTTTTTGCACTTGCTATCTCCTCTCTCTGAAATGTCTCATCTCTTCCTTTTGCTCCTGAGTTCCTCTAACAGACTTTGTCGCCCTTCAAGACTCCACTTACATGTTACTTTCAGGAAGCCCTCTTGACCCAACCTGCCCTTGTCATCCACTCTGTTCCTTACCCATCCTGGCTGAGTTTGGTCCCTTATCTCCTACTGACCTCTGTAATAGCACTTATTACACTGCATTATTGGTGGTTTGCTTGTTTGTCTCTCACTAAACTGGGAGGCTTACGAAAAGCAATAGAGAGTAGTATTTGGGAACTCAGATCAGGTTAAGGAGTCAGACCTAGATTTGATCCCCAGCTTCATTGATACTGTATGACTTGGGGCAAGTTCCTTTTCTGTGCCTTAGTTTCCACATCTGTAAAATAGGAACTATGCTTGTCTTTATTAAACTATGTGTGTCAGGGGTCCCCAAGGTTCACCCTGACGTTTGATTATTTAAAAGGACTTATAGAACTCAGCGTGGTTTTACTCACTGCTGTCATTTATTAGAGTGAAAGAATACAAAGCATAATCAGCAGAAGGAAAAGGTGCATGGGGCAAAGCGTGGAGAAAATCAAGTGCAAGCTTCTAAAAGCCCTTCCCCCTGGAGTTACATAGGACATACTTAATTCTCTCAACAATGAATTGTGACAACATATGTAAAATGTTGTCTTCCAGGGAAGCTCCTTAGAAATTCAGTGCCCAGGGATTTAATTAGAGGCTCTTCACGTAGGCACCCTCTGCCAAGCATTTACCGAAATGCCAGACTCCCAGAAGGAAAACAGGTGTTCAGCATAAACCCTATTTTTGTACACAAACAGATTAGATACAGTGAACCATTCTTTTTTTTTTTTTTTAAAGATTTTATTTATTTATTTGACAAAGAGAGAGAGATCACAAGTAGGCAGAGAGGCAGGCAGAGAGAGAGGGGGAAGCAGGCTCACCGTTGAGCAGATAGCCTGATGCGGGGCTCGATCTCAGGACTCTGAGATCATGACCTGAGCCAAAGGCAGAGGCTTTAACCCACTGAGCCACCCAGGCGCCCCTATAGTGAACCATTCTTATCAGTAATGGTGGGAACCCTTTCAAAGTCTAAGTTCCCATAGTCCAGCCCCGGGGTTGGCCTTACAAACCTTGCTAAGGATTGTGATGGCAGATCTGCAATGCTGCCTCTTCTGCCTAGTAAATAAAATATTTGCATAGTGCCTGGCTCTTAACAGGCATTTCATAATAGTAGCTGTTTCTGCTGCTGTTTTAGGTTGAGGACTCTTTGTTTCACCACTGTTCCCAATGCTTAGCACAGCTGAGAAGTGGATGTCTCACTAACAGTAATAATCATAACTTCTAATAACAGATGATATGTGTTTAATTATATGCCAGTCTCTGTTTTAGGGCCTTGACAAGTGTTGACTTATTTAATCTTCATCACAGCTCTGTGAGATTGATCGTGTTTGTCCTCATAGTTTACATATGAGGAAATCAATGCAGAGAGAAGGTGACTAATTGGCCCAAGTTCTTATTTTATAAGTGGTGAGGATGGAACTTTAACCCAGGTCTTCCACCACCAGAGACTGCCTCTTAAGTATAAACTTAACCAAGGCTCAATAAATGTTAGACTGGGCAAGTGTCTCGACGAATAAGTAAATATTTAAAGTGAATTTTTCGGGCACCTGGGTGGCTCAGTTGTTAAGTGTCTGCCTCCAGCTTGGATCACGATCCCAGGGGCCTGGGATCGACCCCTGCATCAGGCTTCCTGCTCGGCCGGAAACCTGCCTCTCCCTCTACCACTCCCCCTGCTTGTGTTCCCTCTCTCACTGTGTCTCTGTCAAATAAATAAAATCTTCAAAGAAAAATAAAAAATAAGTGCATTTTTCAACCACCTTTGGGTATAAGATGGGAAAACATGACTAAAGACTAGATATTGGATAAAATTTTTTTAGGTGTGATAATGGTATTGTGGTTATAAAGGAAAATGACCTTATATTTGGGAAATGTTTATCAAAGTATTTAAGGCAAAATGTCATGATGTCTATTATTTATAGTACTTCAGTAAAATAATAAAGCAAATAAGGGAAAGCATCAGCAATTACTAAAGTAGATGGAGAATGTTCATTAAACCATTCTCCCTACTCTTCTGTATTTTTAAAAATTATAATCCAAAAAAAAGATAAAGTAAGTTACTTATTAGCAGTAGTAAACAGTATCCAAAGTAATAGAAGTATCCACACATTTTAAAATAGATTGTTGGGAGTACATCTGGGTGGTTCAGTCAGTTAAGCATCTGCCTTCAGCTCAGGTCATGATCTCAGGGTCTTGGAATTGAGCCCTGCAATGGGCTTCCTGCTCAGTGGGGAGTCTCTTTCTCCCTCTCCCTCTGCCACTCCCTCTACTTGTGCTCTCTCACTCTCTGTCTCTCTGAAAGAAAATCCTTAAAAATTTTTTTTAAAATAAAATAGATTGTTGGGGAAAATTGATGTCTCATTAATATATTGATTATTGAGTCCATAGTATCCGGTAAAGTCTTTGAAGTATTTTAGATGAAGATACGGAGACTTTATCAATGTCAGTGATCAGTTCTTCACCAGCCTTTGACCCCTTATTCAAGAACCTTCTGCCCCTTTCTACCAGGACTTTACCTTTGGAAAAATAAAATTATTTTCTTTTTTATCACTGAAAATGTATTCTTTGTATTATGAATTCGGTGTGATATGATCATAATGGATTTATTTACCACTATTTATTCTAATACTGTGTACACATACACAGTCTGTTTAGCCTCGCCTACCTTCTCCACATTGTGGAAGGGGATAGTGTTGCTCCTACTTTACAGGTAGAGAAGCTAGAACCTAGGTATATTAAGAAGCTCTTCAGTGATCACATTTACAGTATAATGAAAGCTGAAACAAGAGTTGTTGCTTTCTGGTTCAGTACTGGGGTCTCACACTGCTGAAAGCCCATGGACAAATGTGACCTCTTGTCTGTATTTCAATAGGCGTCCGACGGAAGCAGCTCCAGAGAAGATCTTTCATCCCAGCTTTTGAGAAGGAATGAACAGATACGGAAATTAGAAGCCAGACTTTCTGGTATGTTTTAAGAATTCATAAAAAGCAAGCAAAGAAAACTTGCCTTGGCTGACCCTCTGTCTATATCAAATAACGATATAGTATATATCCTTATGATCATATTGATGTATATTGACGTATTTCTTAGTCAAAATGGAGCAATTTGTACCCTTTCTGTTCCCTCCTTTTGTTAGTGTACTGAAGACTGTCAATTCAAAACTGAGTTTTAAAGTAAAAAAAAAAAAAACAAAAAACAGCTTAGGTTTTCTGCTCCTGAGGTTTCTAGCCATGGCTATAAAAGGTATTAAAAGTGTATGTAGACAAGATTTGACGATCTTTCGCCTGCTAGCATAGCTTTCAGGTAGAGAAGGGTAGGGGATAGTATTTACAGGGAATGGCCAACAGATGGGTTCTGCAGCACCAGGGAGGGTTTGGTGCTATGTTGCCACTTGCTACAGCTACATATCACTTGTGTAAGTGTCCTTCTGGGTCTTTAGACCTCTTTCCAATGATATTCAACACCCGTATAGAAGCTGTAACTCTCATTATGTCTTTTGTGTGCAGTTTACAATTTACACAACTTCCATTATATCCTTTGCCTGAGCAGGGCATGTTCGTGATAGAGATGTGAATTTCTTATTTTGGTTTCTGCCAGTGGATACATTTTGAAAGTTTCATCCTGTGAAGTGGTCAGTGGCTTCTGTGTTTCTTTTTGTCCCTTGGCCTTATGCCCATTTTATTGGTGTGAGAGCAGTAGACTACAAAATTCACCAAATTGTATACAAAATACTTGTGTTTGTGAGGTTATCAAAGGTCTGTAGTATAGCTCTCAGCTCCCAGTTGGTCCGTTATCTCCTTTTGTCCTCACTATAGCCTTACTAGGCTTAGCGAAGTTAAGGTCACCCAAGTAGTAGGTGGTGGAGCTGGGATCCAAACCTAGATTTGCTTGCTGGAGTCCGTACTCTTAACTATAGTTTTCTTTAAATTCAGTTGTTACAATCCTATTACACCTATTTGTTAACAATATCAGTGTTTGAAATAACTTTGCTCTTGTTTAATGTTGGGGAGAAAGCTGTGAAATACTACATGCCTTCCCTAATTTAGAGACAGAAGAATCATTTGGGCTTGACTGAAATTAGAGAAAGGATAAGGCAGAGAACAGACCCTTAGAAGCCTGGTTATGTCCCGGGTATCTTCCATATGGTCAACAGTAGCACCAGCTATGTCTTCTGAACCTCTTACCGAAGCGTGTCAGTGCTTCTGGCGTAGAAAACACCTAGTTTTTTTATCTAATTAGGACACATGAAACACTTAGTTTACTAAGTGCATTTGAGGCCCTGAGTGCATTGATTTCACTTAGTGACATGATTTCAAAAATCATGACGTAAGATTAATACCATCATTTGCTAAGTAATGAAACTAATACTTAGGATCAGTAATTTGCTTACAGTCTCTCAGCTACAGACTGATAGAGCTGGGATTTGGCCCAAGCCTGCCTACTTTTCCACTGTACCATACTATCTTTTTTGGCCACCCAGGTAATTAATTCTGACTTTCACCTTTAATGTGGCATAGGAAGCTCAGTTCCTGTGTAGAAAGGAAGCTGACTATTTTAGAGAATTAAGTACTTTCATGGTAAAGACCATTCAGTGGTGAGGGGTTTGCTATTGTCCCAACTACTGTTAACTCAGTTTTATGAACTGTGAGCTGCTCAATGAGTTCCCTTTGCCTCATCCTATTGCTAATACTGGAAGGGGAAGTGAAAATGGAGGCTTGAAATTAACGAGCAGGGCATTTCTGATGATCAGACGAGGCCCACTTCTAAACAAACCTGCCTGTTTGTATTCACCATTTACACCGTGGATGATTTGTACTATACCTGTTTGCCTGTGTTGTTCACTGTTAATGGGAGGCTGTCTGCCTAGCTTTCCTTAACAGCAGTGGTTTTCAGGTTGAGAAAATCATCATCATTTTCACTCATTTTTTTGTTTAATTAACTTCCTTTCCTGATGTTTGTCCATTCCTGGTATGTGCGTCACCCTCCTCACCCAAGACTATGCTGAACAGGTCCGAAACTTGCAGAAGATAAAAGAGAAGCTTGAAATTGCGTTAGAAAAACACCAGGATTGTACGTATTTTTTTTCCTGCTTTTTTTCAATCTTTTCAGGGTTTAGTTTTTTTTTAATGGAACAATAGTGTATTGGTTAAGTTTGTCCTTCATCATAGCTCAGATCTTTGTAAGTGTACTTCCTAATCAAAGTGATAAAACATTTGTCTGATATTTATAAACATACAATTCCTATTTATGTTGTGTCACGGGCACGCTTCTTAGGACAGTATGTGTATCCGCTTGTCTTCATCCAGTTGACCAGTTTATTGACTGCCCTTAGATTTTAGTAAAACCATGTGCCTGGCCCTTAGACCTAGATTAAGGGCCTGGTTCTCGCCTTAGCTTCATGCTGCTGTATTCAGAATGGGGGGAAATCTTTGGCTGTCATCACTTCTCCAGCAATAGAACATATATTTTGTTTAGTCTATACTACTTCATATGTTCTCCTTTGGATTCAATCCAAGAAAGATGCTAAAGAAGTAGAAAGTTATTTTCTGTTGATATAATACATACTAAAAAAATTTTTAAAGGAAAACAAAGTGAAAGAAAGGTTTTTTGTTTTGCATAGTTTTGAATTTTATTTCTAATTCTGATAAAGTACTAGTAACCACCACTTAGCAACAGCGTTAGCATCTTCTAGCAACCTATCTAACTCATGTTCTATCATTGTACCATTGAAAAAGTTACCTTTGGCATCTTCCTAAATGTATATACTTGCTTATTACCAAAACAGAACAAGAGAAAGCAAAAAAACAACTGTGGTCTAATACTAAGCCCAAAAGATTCTGGGAAAGTTGAGATGGATCAGGTTTTTCCCAGTCTCATTATCCACTTATTTGATCTTGACCTTTTTTGTTAGGTGACAGTTGTAAAATAATCACATGGGCTATTTGTCATGCCGTTTCTGAAATATTGCCATATCTCAAATAGAGCCTCTTTGTTAACAGCTTCCATGCGGAAATTTCAAGAGCAGAATGAGACATTCCAAGCCAACAGAGCCAAAATGGCAGAAGGACTGGCTTTGGCATTAGCCAGAAAGGACCAGGTATTTTATATGTGACGCCCAAGACTGGTAGAAAGATTTCACTTAGTGACATGATTTCAAAAATCATGACGTAAACCTGGTAGAAAATATTTACAGCCTAGGAGAAAAGGATTGCTATGTAATTTACAGTTGTAATCATGAAATGCATCCAGAATATGAGAATATCATTACGTCATTCTGTGTAACTTTGTAACAGGGAGAAGGGAAATGATGTGTTCTAATCTGGCGGCATATCCCAAAAGAAAGGAAATGATCTCTGTCCTCTAAAAACCTATCTCAAAGGCTAGACCCCTAGACCCCCCAAACATTTGCCTCTTGGAGTGGAGAATACTCTCAAGCTAGCCAGCTTCTATGATGTACACAGTTCTTACAATCTCTGTTCCCCAGTGTCTTTAACCCCAGCAAGTTAGACAGAAGGAAGCTCCTGTAATCTCACTAGTACCATCCATTGACAGATGCTGAATGAATAACAATAAGAAAGGAAAATAGTACTACTACTAACTATTACAGTAATTATGAAGTAAATATTTCGTTTGATGGCATTTTAAATTTAAGAAAAACTCAAGATATTATACTGATAATCTTGATTTATTAAGATAAGGTCAGTTTATTATGTTTCACTTAAGAATATATATAATTCATCTACGGTAGGTGGGTGGATGGGTGGTTGGTTGGTTTTAAAGTGAGTATTTAAAGGGAGTATTGGGACATTTGCTAGCCAGAAAAAGACATTATTCACCAATACCTATTAGATAACTAGGGTATAAATGTATATAAATGAAGATATTATCTGAAATTGGTGAATTCTGATTGTAGGAACTTGGAATATGGCTTTTTGTACTGATGGTTACTTTTCCTCCTATGATTTGTGAATAAGGGGCATCATATACGAGACGGCCTAAAGCATATTGGTAAAATCAAGATAAGTAGGAAAATAATTATTGGGCTGGTGAGGACTGTCCCTCTTACCTTCATTAAATTAATTTCTAACTATCAATTATAGTTACCAACTCAGCTGCCCCAGCTACCCACTCCCAAGAAGTAATAATAGTATTCATGGAAAAACACTCAGGAATAAAGTGAAAAGCTGCATCAGAACCCCACATTACAGCTTTGTTGGGTGCTCTACATAGTAAAAACCTGCAGGTTTATATTTGTGTTCTAGAACTTTTTATAAAATTCATTTTCTTCTCCTTTTAGGACTCTTGGTTCTCTTAATACTAAGCCAACTTTATGGGTTTTTTTATTTGCTGTTTTGGTTGGTTGCTTGCTTGCTTTGCAGGGGGAGTTAGGTTGTTTTGTTTTCTGAAAATCTTATGTTACTGATACTCTTCCCTGGAAACTGTACTTTTTTGTTGTTTTATTTTAGGAATGGTCAGAAAAAGTGGATCAGCTTGAAAAGGTTAGTTCATCTTTTATTTTTATCTCAGTGTGAATGTCGCCTCCCCTCGGGGCTTGGAAAATGGCTTTTCTGGTATCCAGTATACAGGTCGCTCTACCACCTCTTAGACTTAGGGTGCTGGTTGATTTGACACCGACTAGAAAAGCTCATGTGATCCCCTTTCTTGAGGGGTGTCCTGGATATCTTTTGTTTGGCCCTCCCACTATCCTGTCCACCCTTCTCTTACCTTTCTCTGTATCCCTAGAGGCTGATGGAGACTGCATCAGCCGGGCTCCATTGCCTTCTGGTTTCCAACTGGATTCTGCCAGTGGGGAACTCCAAAGGAACTGTTGGTGGTTGAGATTTATTCCTCCAGCCTTCTCCCTGGATTTGGGATCCCTTGGTTCGTTTTATCCCATGGCCAAAGGTCACAGCTTTAGTTGGATATTCTCGGGTCTCTTGTAACCTCTACATCCCTTTGCCCTTTCCCACCCAACTGTTACTAGAACATTAGCTTTGTGCTTTCTTACCCACCTACAGCTTTGAAAAGTCCCTTTATTAAACTCTTCTCAAAATACCCAATTCGAGACTGCCATCTGTTTCCTGCTGGGACCCTAATTAGCACTGTGGTAATGTTAGGAATACTTTTTGAGGAGGCAGTGGGGAAGGAGGGCATATTTCAAGGCCCAGCATTGAGTAGATAAGACCATTTCTTGTCTAAACACAGACGAGGAAAATTGATTACTCTAGCACCATAGCTTGTGTAACACTGTGTAGGTGCTTAATGTAATGTATTCCTGGCTCCCAGACACGAACAGGAAGATGAAAGTGTAGGCCTATAGTTAGAAAAACATTTTAATTTAAAAGTCAGCTCCCTGAGCCCAAATTATATGCTGCTACCTAATTCATTTTTTGTTTTCATCAGATATTCCTAAATTACTCTTCTTGGTAGAAAAATTATTTCTTAGGTTGATATATTCAGTCGCAAAATATATTTACCGTTCAGGCACCTGGTTGGCTCAGTCATTTAAGCATCTGCCTTTGGCTCGGGTCGGGATCCCAGGGTTCTGGGATCAAGTCCCACATTGGACTCCCTGCTCCACAGAGAGCCTGCTTCTCCCTCTGCCTCTCTTTCTCTCTTTGTCTCTCATGAACAAATAAATAAAATCTTTTTAAAAATGAAATAATTCATTTCTAAATGTATACATATGTATATGTATGTATATATACTGTTCATTTTATTAAACAGATGAGTTTTGTTGTTGCATTCTTGGAATAAAACTCCAAGTTAAGTTAAACCAGTTCTCTGTGTGTGTTCTGTAGAAATCTGATTATCAATTTATCAAAGAATGCTTGAACATATTTATGTAAGGAAAGAATTACAGAAAAGTCAAGCTATCTCCCAAAGAAATTTGTGTTTAAAAAATCTGAACATGGTGTTAATGATGGTCTTCTTAAACATGGAAGTATTGGTTAGGTTAGTTTTCTTTTCTTAAAAGAAACTCTTAAGACTATAGTAGTTGAAATTCTCATTGAACTATTTTTTATCTTTTAAAATTATTAAGGATACATATGGGACTGAACTAAATAAAACCTAGTACAGTGCTCTAAGGCAATCCCCACCCCCACTCCCCTGCCCAAAGAGGGACTGGGAAATATTTTAGACCCAGAAGAGCAATGAGACATCTATGTAGATCTTTGAAGCCACTGTAATTTTTGGAAATGTTATTTTTAGACTGTTTTGATTTCTTTTCAATCAGGAATTAGAAACTGTAGCAGTAGGGTTAGTCCTGAAGAGAATCTATCTTGGGAAGCTGTTATTTAGTAAATTGTAACCTGCCGACACCAGTTATGCCTAATTTTTGTTGACTTCCTAACTGAAATTGCTAACTGACATCAGTTCTACTTAAATGCATCTGATTTTTTCAGGGTATCCAGTCTTACTCCAGTTATTCATGTCATTCATCCAGTTCAGTATGTCACTGAGAATAGACATGGAAAATGAGTATCTGCAAATTCTAATCAAACTTAAGAACTTCAAAGTGTCGAGCAATTGTTGCTCTTACTCCCCTTATTCACAGCTGTATCATTTAAAACACATTTATTTTATTTTATTTTAAGATTTTATTTATCCATTTGACAGAGAGAGAGAGATCACAAGTAGGCAGAGAGGCAGGCAGAGAGAGAGGGGAAGAAGCAGGCTCCCCGCCGAGCAGAGAGCCCGATGCGGGGCTCGATCCCAGGACCCTGAGATCATGACTTGAGCCGAAGGCAGAGGCTTAACCCACTGAGCCACCCAGGCGCCCCAAAACACATTTATTTTTAACTTAAAGAGAGTTAGATAATGCTGTATTGGTCATATCACCGTAAAGCTTCCTGTTATCTATTATTGTCTGCTGAAAAGAGAATTTTTTAAAGATTTTTCTTTATTAAGAAATCTGCCGGGGGCACCTGGCTGGCTCAGTTGGTGGACCGAGCAGCCCTTGATCTCAGGGCCGTGAGTTAAGAGCCCCACGTTGCAGAGAGAGATTACTTAAAAATAAAATCTTAAGGAAAAGGAATTCTGAATAAAAATAAAAACTTCTTGTAGATGTTTTTAAAAAGCACTCTGCTTATATAATACGGATTTGTGGTATTTTCATTTGCCTGAGATGATGTCTTCTTCCTCCAAATAGGAGAAAAGGTTTCTGACAGCTCAGTTACAGGAAATGAAGAACCAGAGTTTGAATCTTTTCCAAAGGAGGGATGAAATGGATGAATTAGAGGGGTTCCAGCAACAAGAACTAAGTAAAGTAAAGCACATGGTGCGCATTTTTATTTTCATAGCTGCATGCTGTATAGATGATTAATTACTCTGATTTTACTACTCATCACTCTCTACTTGCTGATGAACATACCCTAGTAGTCTTTGATATTACTAATATGTGTTTATTTTTCAATTTATCAAAATGGGAAAGTTCTATTTGAAATGTGCTTCCTTTTCCTTTTCTTTCTTTTTTACTACTGGGCCCCTTATCAGCTCACAAAATTGTTCTGAAAGTTTGGCTTGTTGGTTCATATTTTTAAAAATAGGTCTCAGTAGTATTTCTTAGTTGTGGCCCAGTGAAACTTTATATCTTTATATCAGCTTTTAAAAAAAGAAGAAAGTCTGGGGAAAATGGAGCAAGAGTTGGAGGCACAAATCAGAGAACTTAGTCACACCCGGGAAGAGTTGATGACCTCCAGTCAGACGGCATCAGACTTGAGCCAGAAGCTACAAGAATTGCAGAGACACTGCTCAGCGCTGGAAGAGCAGAGGTTCTTGCTTGGTCTGTGGGGCCCATGGGAAGTGGTGTTAGTGTGGCTCCCGCTGTAGCTCGCCTGCCTCTCCCCACTGCTCTTCGCAGCACTTTCTGATCTCAGTTCTGGCAAAGGCTTCTAGATTCTCCTTACCTGTCCAGGGCTCGAGACCCTCCCTCCCCTTCACCTGCCTAAGTTCAGCTTCCAAGCCTGCCAAGTGATTCAGATGTTTTTTTTTTCTAAGGTATTGAGTAACCAAAGGGAGATCACAATATTTTGCTTAAACCTGGGTGGGATTTTTTCTTTGGGCTTCTACTTCAGAAAGAGCCAAGGAGTCTTCTCCATTGATAATCCTCACATGGCTAAAATTTGAAGCCCTGACATGTAAAGACCCATCTGTATTTTTCCTGTGGAAGAGTGTCTCTTAGATGAGATTTCCAAATGCGTTTATTGTCTGCTTTCTTTCAATGAAGAGATCATGAGACAGCTTCAAAAACAGGTGCAGAAAATAGGATCTCAGCCCTGGAGCAAAAGGAACAAGAGCTCCAAGCGTTCATTCAGCAGCTTTCCATGGATTTGCAGAAGGTGAGTAGAGTGGATCCAGGTTGCTAGGATTCATGAATGGGGTAGAAACTAAATCCTTCAGAAATTTCTGTCTCAGGGTGGCTGCTGAAACTTCTCCTTCTCATGCAGCCTGTGTGGTCCTAGTTCCTGGTCTAGCCAGGCTGCATTCTCATGGAAGTGGCCACATAGTTGAACAGAGGAGGTCCGTATTGTCCTGGCAGGAAGTCTCAAAGCCCGCCATTTGATCTGCTCAGATTTGTCTTTAAGTACTACATGGTCAGCCTTGAGCATAAGAAAATGTAACATTCGTGATTGAAGGGTCCTAATCCGGTTTGTTCTAAATGATGATCCCTGGGCCTCCCGGGTGGCTCAGTCGTTAAGTGTCTGCCTTCAGCTCAGGTCATGATCCCAGGGTCCTGAGATCAAGCCCTGCATCAGGCTCCCTGCCTGGTGGGAAGCCTGCTTCTCCCTCTCCCACTCCCCCTGCTTGCGTTCCCTCTCTCGCTGTGTCTCTGTCAAATAAATAAATAAAATCTTAAAAAAAATGATAACCCTTATAATTCATTTGTTCAGTTGGCCAACATACATTTATTGCCCTCCTATTATAGGTCTGTGCTAAGTTTTGAGACGATAAAGAAGAAGAATAAAAAATATTATTGACTGTAGACTAGTGTTTCTCAGTGGTGCGTTTCTTCTCATCATTTTGAATAGAACAGTTGTACTGTCTCATTGTCCCTCGCATTGCAGGACATTTAGCTTTCCCGGCCCCTGGGTTCTTAGTGTCGGTAGCACCTTCAGGCATTGACAATCCCGCCCTACCCATCATATGAAAAAACACCCCCTGGTGGGTGGTATGACCAACTCTACCCTCATCCCTTGAGAACCGCTAATCCCAAGTACAGCAGAGACTGACAGCATCATTAGAGTAAGATTTGTGTGAAAAGAAGTCTGTGTACCCCTTGCAAACTGATGTGTGCTGTGAAGGAAAACTACCGGATGTTGTGGGATCATTTAATGGCATCAGGTCAGATCTAGCCTTGGAGTCAGAGAACACTCCCCGTGAGGAAGTAACATTTGAGCTGTGGAGGGGGAGGAGCAGTGGGAGAGAATTTTAAGCAAGGAACAGTGAATAGTGTGAACCATAAACGAAGAAACTTTGAGGCAGTAGAAGGATGAGCACATTCAGGGAACTGGAAGAGAGGACACACTGAGAGAAGAATGGATCGGTTGAGGAGGAATGGGTTTCCATTGAATGGGTTTCCAATTAGGAAGCTCTTGTACCTGTCCAGGCATGAGATGGTGACTTTGACAAGAGTGGTGATGAAGATAATGGGGGAGTAGACAGATTTATGAAATAGTGAGGAGACTGACCCACTTGCTAATATAATGTAGGAGGGGAGCAAGAGAAAAGGAAGTTTGGGTGGTGATTGATCAACTGAGCGGCTCATGGTGGCAGTCATTGGGCTAAGAGTGCCAGAGGAAGGACAGTTTCATCACGAGGATCATGAGTTTTGAGTCAGTTTTTTGGTTGTCCTTATCATTATTGAATTGATGTAATATGTATTAATTTAAGTAAGGTAGAGAGTATAACAAGGCAGTGAACCCTTATGTAGCTAACCCCCAGGTTAAAGGGAATAATATGCTTATCTTTGAGGTTCCCCATGTGCCATTCACTGTTCCATCCCATTTCTTTTTCTTTTATAAGGAATCTAGAAACTTCCGTTTCCTTTTGTTTTTTGTTTTATAATTTTATTATTTTATTCCTCAACAATATGTATCTACCATTGTTTCTGATGCTTATTAAAAATTACATAAATTATGCTGTAGGTATTCTTAAAACTTGTTTTTGGTTTTCAACATTGTATTCCTAAAAAACCTGCAGATGGACCATGCAGCTGTAATTTGTTCTTTTCTCAGCTATCTAGTTTAAAGTTACCAAAATGTATCCATTTTATTGACCATCAACATTGGGGTGTTTCTGGTCTATTACTATTTCAAACAGGGCTGCTGTGAACTTTCATCTACCTGTGCAAGTTACTCTAGGGTATATTAAAGATGTGGAAAGTTTTGGTGTGCCGGGATGGTTCAGTTAGTAGAGCGTGCGACTCTTGGTCTTGGGATTGGGAGTTTGAGCCCCACATTGGGTGTAGAGATTACTTAAAAAAAAATATTTAAAAAAGAAAGTTTTTACTTTTTCAACTTTCCTGGATAATGCCTAGGGGTTTTTTTTTTCCATAGTATCTATAGTAATTCACACAGTCCCACCAGCCGCATATAAGAAATTGCTTGGCTTGTTCTGCTTCCTTGCTACTGTGGTGTATTATCAGACATTTATTTTTTTTTTTGCCAGTCTAGTGAGTATGAAATATTATCTCAACATGATTTTAATTTGCTTTTCCCAGATAACTATGAAGTAACACTATCTTTTCATGCTTATTGGTCATAATTGTTCTTCTATGAAGTACTCATTAAATTCTTTTGCTATTCTTCTGCATTTTCCTTTTCTCCTTGATTATAGGGGTTCATTATATATATCCTGGCTGCCATGCTCCCTTGTTAGTTGTATGGGTTGCAAATGTCTTCTCCCAGTTTTTGTCTTGTCCTCACACCCTTTCAGGTCTCTTCTGATGAAAATACGCTCTTGATTTTAGTATAGTTGAATTTATTATTTTCCTTTAAGTTCACACTTTTGCTTTTTTATTTTTATTTATTGACTCTTAAAAAAATGTCTCCCCTCTTCAATGTGATTTCCATTTCATTTACGTGGTTTTTTTTTTTTAAGATTTTTATTTATTTATTTATCTATTTGACATAGAGAGATCACAAGTAGGCAGAGAGGTAGGCGGGGAGTAGGCGGGAAGCAGGCTTCCTGCTGAGCAGAGAGTCCGAAGCGGGGCTCGATCCCAGGACCCTGAGATCATTACCTGAGCCGAAGGCAGAGGCTTTAACCCACTGAGCCACCCAGGCGCCCTCATTTATGTGTTTTTTTAAGTAATCTCTACACCCATCATGGGACTTGGACTCTATGACCCTCCCCCCCCCCCCAGAT
>CM052813.1:72044150-72070504 GCA_028533885.1 Nasua narica | reverse complement strand
AGGCGCCCCCCACTTTTGGTTTTTTAAAGAAATCTTTTCTTACCCAGGATCATAATGCTATTTTCCCATATTGTTATATAGAAAGTTTTATAGTTTTGCTTTTTACAGTCAAGTCTTTAATACACTTAAACTATGATTTTGGTTTGAGAAAGGGATCTTGATCTTTTTTTAAAAAAAATTGTTATGGTACCATTTATTGAAAAATCTGTTCTTTTCTCAACAATCTGCAATGTCAGCTTTGTCACAACTCAGGTTTCCAAATGTACATGGAACTGTTAGGTTTTGGGGCATATGCCACTGTTGTATTTGCGTGATTCTATATACATCGCCTTACTAGCTATGGTTTTAGGACAAGTCCTGGTGTCTGATAAGATAAATTTCCTCACCTAATTCTTTTTTATGAGTATTTTGAATATTCTTGGCCCATTGTTCTTCCACAGAACAGTTTGTCAAGATTCCTCAAAAAATTTTGGTGGGATATTGATTGGATTGCATTGAATCTGTAGATCCATTTGGAGGGCAGCAATTACTTTATGATGTGAGTTTTCTTTATCCAAGAACATGATCTATTTTTCAGATATTCAGTGTTGCTTTTTTTTTTTTTAAAGATTTTTATTTATTTATTAGAGAGAGACTGAGAATGAGAGGGGAGAAGGTCAGAGGGAGAAGCAGACTTCCCGCGGAGCTGGGAGTCCGATATGGGACTCGATCCCGGGACTCCGGGATCATGACCTGAGCCGAAGGCAGTCGCCCAACCAACTGAGCCACCCAGGCGCCCTCAATGTTGCTTTTTTTTAATGACTATAAGATTCTGTGATTTTCGGGGCGCCTGGGTGGCGCAGTTGGTTGAGCGACTGCCTTCGGCTCAGGTCATGATCCCGGAGTCCGGAGATTGAGTCCCACATCGGGTTCCCAGCTCCATGGGGAGTCCGCTTCTCACTCTGACCTTCTCCCTTCTCATGCTCTCTCTCACTCTCTCTCTTTCCTAATAAATAAATAAATAAAATCTTTAAAAAAAAAAAAGATTCTGTGATTTTCTTCATAAAAGTTTATTTACTGTTTAATTTATTCCTAGGTACTTTATTTTTTTATACCAATTGTAAGTTGTGTCATTTTAAAAATTACTTTTTGTATTTGTTGCTGGCATATAGAAGTACTATTCTTTTTATATATTGATTATTTTTGTACAATTTATTAACACATACTAAGGTTAATAACTAATCTACAGATTTTTTTGAGTTTCTTAAATAGCAGTCATCTATGAATAGTGATGGTTTTGTTTGTTTCAAATTCTTATACCTTTTTTTTTCTTTGCCTTATTCTGTTGGGTTGTTTGTTTTCTTATTGTTGAATTTTAAGAGTTTCTTTTATATTTCGAATAGCAGTTTTTATCAGATATGTTTTTTGCAAATATTTTCTCCTAGTCTGTGGCTTGACTTCTTATTCTTTTGACATTGTCTTTCAGAGCACAAGTTTCTATTTTCTATGAAGTCTAGCTTATCAATTATTTCTCTCATGCATCATGCCTTTGGTGGTGTATTCAACAAATGATTGCTATTCCCATGGTCATCTGGGTTTTCTCCTTATATTATCTTCTAGGAGTTTTATAGTTTTGAGTTTTACTGTTATATCTGTGATCCATTTTGAGTTAATTTTTATGAAGAATATAAGGTCTCTATGTCTGGATTCATTTTTTTCATGTGATGTCTGTTTGTTCCAGCACCATTTGTTGAAGAGGCTGTCTTTGCTTCATTGTACTGCCTTTGCTTTGTCAAAAATCAGTCGAGTGTATTTGTGGGGGTCTCTTTCTCGGCTCTCTGTTCTGTTCCACTGATCAATTTGTCTTTTCTTTCACCTAATACCATCCTGTCTTGATTACTGTAATTTCATATAAGTCTTGAGGTCAGGTAGCCTTAGTCCTCCAACTTTGTTCTTCCCCCTCAATATTGTATTGGTTTTTGTGGGTCTTTTGTATCTCCATATAAACTTTAAAATCATTTTGTTAATATCCCTAAGGTAACTTGCTGGCGTTTTGATTGAGATTGCATTGAATCTATAGATCAAGTTGGGAAGAACTGACATCTTAACAATATTGCGCCTTTCTGTCTGTGAACATGGACTATCACTCCATTTATTTAGTTTTGGGGTTTGTTTTGTTTTCATTCATCAGGGTTTTGTAGTTTCCCTCACATAGGTCTTCTACCTATTTTGTTAGATTATACCTAAGTATTTCACTTTGGGGGTCCTAATGTAAATGGTAATTGTGTTTTTAAATCTCAGATTCCACTTGTTTATTGTTGGTACATAGGAAAGCAATTGGCTTTTGTATAACAACTTTGCATCCTGCAACCTTTCTATAACCACTTGTTATTTCTGGGATGTTTTGCTAATATATTTGGATTTTCTAGATAGATGATCATGTCATCTACTAATAAAGACAATTTTAGTTTTTCCTTCCAAAGGAATTGGAAGGAATTCCTTTTCTCGTCTTATTACATTAGCAAGGATTTCTAATACAGTATTGGAAAGGATTGATGAGAGGGGACATCCTTGCCTTGTACCTGATCTTAGTGGAAAAGCTTTCAGTTTCTCACCATTAAGGATAATATTAGCTGTAGCATATAAGGTGTTGGGGGCCTGAAGTAAAGCACCCAGATTTGAGAAGGAGGGGGTTCATGTGGGATATGGTGTACAGGAAGACTAAATGGAAATTGGTGACTTGATTCTTTTTCTGTCCCTAACTTTGCCTAATACCAAAACTTTGGTTTTCACTGTAGAGTCACCTGTATCTCTCAAGTTCACGTAGATGTGTAATAGAAGAAGTACAGGCTTTGGCTCCAGAAGACCTGAATTTGAATCCTTAATTTATCACTGGTACATGCCTTTGGGCTAGTTCCTAAGCTTCAGTGTTCTTATACTTGGACACAGTGAAGGGCGGTTGTAAAGACCAGGGTGCATGGGAAGTGCTTCTTCATGCTCTGCACACTCCGGTTGCCGCACCCTGCTACACGTCAGGATTATTGCATTGTTAGTGAGAGACCCACCATGACCAGTCAGCATGGCCAAATTGTTCTTTCCTATCAAACTCTCTCCCCCTCTGTCTTCTCTGTTTTGTTATCGTGGTACCATTTCAAACCAGGCAGCTGAGTTACAGACTTGGGAGTTGTCTTTACCTTTTCTCCCAGTTTCCTAGTCATGCTGAACTTGCCCTTCACCTCTTTGCATGTGCTGCACTTTACCCACAGTGCTCATTCTGCCCCAACCCCCTTCTCCCCGGACTTACCTAGTCAGGAGGTCTGATCTGATTTCCCCAGTTAATCCCTCCTGACTCCGTTAGAGCACCTCATATGTCCCTGTGTTGCAGCATGCCTGTATTGTTTTATAATTCTTTGTGTGTATATGCGTCTTTACCACCAGCCACCTTGCTTCTGTGGGTCAGGAACTTTGTCTGGTTGTATCCTCAGAAGACTACACACAGTACAGACTTGATAAAAATTTACTGAATTATGGAAACTTGAATCTAGAGAGTTCAATCTCTGGAACCCTCTGCTACCTGTGCTCTCACCCCATGAAAATTTTTTGTTTAAAGATTTTATTGAGAGAAAGAGCATGAGTGGGGGGAAGGGCCCAGTAAGGGGGGGACAGCATGGAGTGAGGACCCTGATGCGAGGCTCAGTCCCAGAACCCTAAGATCATGACCTGAGCCAAAGTCAGACACTTAACCCACTGAGCCACCCATGTGCCCCCCCCCTCCCCCCCCCCCCGTGAAAATTCAGAATGGCAAGTGCTTCATCCTAAAACCCTAAGCCCAAATTGCTACATTTTATTCCGAGGACAGATTGGCTGGGTTCCAAGCTGAACATAAAAGTCTGTAGTTCAAGATACATCAACAGAAGCATAAAGTGAGGAAGAGTGCCTGTGAGGAGGTACAGGTTTTCACAGTAAGATGTTGATGTCATAGGAACTTTTTTTTTTAAGATTGATTGATTGATTGATTGATTGATTTTGAGAGAGAGAGCACGAGCTGGGGGAAGGGCAGAGAGAGAGGGACAAGCAGACTCTTCGCTGAACAGGGAGCCCAATGTGGGGCTCAATCCCAGGGCCCCGGGATCATGACGCAAGCCGAAGGCAGACACTTAACCAACTGAGTCACCCCGGCATCCCCTATACAACCTTTTTTTGGAGAGGAGAATGGGCATCTTCAGTGAACGCAGGGACCACTGGGATCTAAGAACTTGTGTAATCAAAGCTTCCTGGGCCCTCTGCTTTGATGTTAAGGAGCATTTGAAGATTGGTAACAGTGAGAGGAACCAGGTCCCAAGCCGCCTCCACCACCACTACCATCCTTGCTAAAGAGATAGCCCAAGATAAAGCAGATGGCCGTTTGGGACCCAGGTGTGAGCTGTGCAGTGGCTCTACCCTGGTCACTATGCTGGGAGCCAGCATGAATGTGATCCTGTTTTAGAAGTTCTCTCTTAGCGCTTAAGTCAGCGGCGTTGGCATCATTACTGCTTCACCCAGCCGCACATTTTCAGGAACATTGTTCTATTGATCATTTGTAGGGCTAGTGGGGACCTCCTTGAGTGGGATTACCTCTGCCAAGTTTGGCATCTGGGCTAAAGACATAGGTTCTGTTGGATGGATTAATAGAATTAAATGTGTGCTTGGGTGGCGACAGGGGGGAAAATAAATATGTGCTTGGTGAGAGTAGAGATAGCGGATCACAGCGTAAACGGTTTGTCTTAAAGGAGAGAAGCATCTTCTCAGGGTCGTCGCTGCATTCCACTGAGGCCATAGCCTGTTCGTTCCCATATTGTTAGTTGCTTAGTTGAATGAATGATTGCCTCTTGCTACACTAGGCCTTAACTGATGCCTGGGTGGGTCTGGGTTCTGGTCTGGCATCTTCTGTGTCCCTTTTCGAGGAAGATTTCCTAACTGTGTGTTCTTCTAAGAGGCAGTTGAGAACAGAATTTCAGGGAAACATGGTGGTCTGAGAGGAGGCAGGAAGTAGGAGGGAGAAAGGAGTTATAGTGTGATGTAATCTCTGCTTTCACTTGTAGGCCACTGCTGAGACTCAAGAGAAGGAAAAACTCATCACCCATTTGCAGGAGAAGGTCTCGTCCTTGGAGAAGAGACTAGAGCAGAACTTATCAGGAGAAGAACACGTGCAGGAACTACTGAAAGAGGTAACTAGCTCCCTTCGGACAGCCACTGCTCGGGAGGGAGCGGGAATACTGGGGATTTTATACAGTCCTAGAGCTGCAGAGCCAGAAGGTCCACAAGCAGCTGTGAGAGAAGAGTACTCCCTCCAACTTCTGAGTGTCCTGCTTACGGCAAAAACAGCCACTTGTCACCTGTGTGTACCACGTTTTCCTCAGCAAAGGTAGAGCTTCGTTCAGAGATGCTTGTGAATGAATGGCATCACCTACCTGGTGATTTATGCCACTCAGGCTGTCTTATCTTAGCATCCTGCTCTCTTCCGCTCTTACGCGCTTTCCAGTGGCCAAGGAAAATCGTCACTGCCTGTGGCGTGAGCAAGAGTCGCCTTCAGGACTGAGGGGACCCTCCTTTGCTGAGTGAGGCTGTTGAGCAGACTGGCCTTTTCCCTGGTGGTATAGATAAACTTGCTTTCTCATCAGGCCTGAGCCCATTGTCTGCCCATATTCTGCTCCTCCTCCTCTTAGTATCCCAGTGACTGATCTCACCGAGACAAAGGTGACAAAGCCAGGACCTTAGGCCTAGATTAGATCCTCACTGTCTTGTTTCAACTAAACATCTCCATCTCCACTGCCACTGTCGTATTTCAGGGCTTCCAGCAACTCTGGCCTAGTCCAGAGTAGAGGTCTCCTCCTCCACCCCTGCGGTGGTCTTCCGCAGCTCCCCTGCAGTCAACGGGGTGCATAGCTTGGGTTTGGGATGTAAATTGATTTCTGGAATCAGACTACCTAGGTTTGTATCTTGTATCTTCTACTTACTAGTTGGTGACTTAGAGCAAATAACTTAATCTGTTTGTGTTTGTTTTCTCCTCTGTGAAATCGGGTGGATAATTGTATCAAACAATAGAATTGTTAGGATTCAAGGAGTTATAATATGTGAAGTGCTTAGAATGAAACTCTAAAACATAGTAGGGTGTCTATATATTTCAGCTATTGATATCACGATCCTTAGTAGTGTGCCATCATCATTATTATAAAGCTTAGTGTGTGTAGGAGGTACTTGGGGAGTTTGTACAGAGTGTATATTCCTGCCCCCAGAAATCCTGTTTTCAGTAGGCCTGGTGTAAGACCTTAAGTTTAACAACCACATAACCCTTCTCACCAAGTTAGTCTAATACCAGTGTGTGGACAACCCCACTTTAAAATAAATACTGCCTACCGAATTAAATTCTAACTTCTTTCTACAGCGTAAAAGCTTCCCATGATCTGCCCCTTTGCCTGACTTTCTAGTCTTATTTCTTGACCTGAATCCACTATTGCTGTAGCTTTTCACGAGTTGTAGCTCCTGAATGTCCCAGGCTGTTTCACGACTCCACTCATCATGACTCTGCCTGGATGTTCCCCCCGAATCCTGGCCACCTCTGAATTAGGAAGCCACCCACTTTCCTGAGGCAGTGAATGGCCTGCTCCAGGCATCTTTGTGGGCACTAATTGCACTCTATTAATTTTTTTGTTAGTCTTTTGCCTCAGGCTCAAGGTCAAAGGAGTGTGTCAGATTTATCTGTGTGTACTTCATGATATGTGAATTTTTATCTCAGCTGTTATTTTTTTTAAAGATTTTATTTATTTGACAGAGAGGAGAGAGATCACAAGTAGGCAGAGAGACAGGCAGTTAGAGGGGGAAGCAGGCTCCCCGCTGAGCAGAGAGCCCAATGCGGGGCTCGATCCCAGGACCCTGAGATCATGACCTGAGCTGAAGGCAGAGGCTTTAACCCACTGAGCCACCCAGGCGCCCCCTCAGCTGTTATTTTTAATGCCTTTGTGTCCCCTTTGCCTCACACAAATCACAGTATGTGGTAGACATCAATAAGTATTCAATGGAGGGGCGCATGGGTGGCTCAGTGGGCCTCAGTGAGCCTGCTTCCCCCTCCCTCCCCCTCTCTGCCTGCCTCTCTGCCTACTTGTGATCTCTCTCTCTCTCAAATAAATTTAAAAAAATAAATGATAAGTATTTAATGGAATAATGACGTGTTTTCTTTTACTCTTCTTTCAACTTACAGAAAACTGTTGCTGAGCAGAATTTGGAAGATACCAGGCAGCAACTCTTGGCAGCCAGAAGCAGCCAGGCCAAGGCCATTGACATCCTGGAGACTCGGGTACTGACCTCACTCCTAGGGATTTCTGTGTCTGGGTAGTAGCCTGGTTCAACAACATCATTGGGAGAGAATCCCCTGAGCTCAGGGGTTTTCTTTTGAAGGGACCATTTTGGATCTTACTTACACAGGCCTGTGTTTAGTCACCTTCTTCATTCTTGCCTCATCGCCACCATTGTTCCACATAACAGCTGTTCTCTTGCTTACTCCCTTTTATCCTTGTTCCCTTCCCTCCCACAGGAAACCATTCCAATGGGGTTAATACAGATCCCTGTGGGGGGGGTGACCTTAAAATGGACGACCTTGTTGTGTGTGCACGTGTGTGAGTTTATGTAAGCGACACAGTGCCACACACACTGTCCCCTTCACCCACTCCACTCCGTCCGTGTCCACGTCATTGTGCTCCCTGCTCTACGTCGTGGTTACCTACCAGATGCTGGACATCCAGCTTGCCGCCCCTCGGTCGCCACAGGCTACGCTGCACTGAACAGCCTTGTCTCTGTCACCTTGAGGACAGAGAATGCATATGACCTAATGTGACTAAGTAGGACAAGAATGTTCCCTCAGGGGCTGCCCTGGGCTCTACTCCCCCATAGCGAATGCATGGGTTTCTGCGTCTGCATGCGTCTGCATCGCTGCCTCGTCCAGCCATTTGTTCATTTATTTGTTTGCCAGTTCGGTGCGGGTGAAGTGGTAGAAGGGGTAGGGATCTCTGTGGGGCCTCTTTCATCCCCATCCTGACAGCTCCCCCCTCAGGACCAGGCACCTCCCATCGGCCCACCTCCTGTTACGCCATGACATCAGGCTTTAGGATTTCCACACGAATGTGGGGGGACACAAACATTCAGGCCAGAGCAAATACTTAGCTCATTTTTAAAGTCTTAGCTCCTGATAAATATGCTTAAAGGTCTATATTTCTCAGTACAGCTTGTTTTATTAGAATTCAGTTCTGTTTCTGAATATCTTTTTATTGCAATAAGATATACATGATATAAAAGTTACCCTTTAGCCATTTCTAGGGTACAATTCAGTGGCATGAAGCACACTCACACTGTTGTGTACCCATCACCAACACCATCTCTAGAAAGTTTTCATCTTCTCAAACTGAAATTCTGTCCCCATTAAATACTAACTTCCTATTCTCTCCCACCCCCAGCCCCGGCAACCACCAATCTGCTCTCTGTCCCTATAAATTGGACTAGTCTAGTAATCTCATATTTGCAGAATTTACCGTATGTGGCCTTTTGTGTCTGGCTGATTTCACTTGGCCTGTCTTCAAGGTTCATTCATGTTGTAGCATGTGTCCGAATTTCATTCCTTTTTAAGGCTGAATAAGCCTTTTTTTTTTTTTAAGTAAACTCCACACCACACATGGGTCTTGAACTCATGACCCCGAGATCATGAGTCACATGCTCTACCACTGAGCCAGTCAGGTACCCCAGGGCTGAATAAGTTTTTTTGGTTTTTTTTTTTTTTTTTTTTTTTTTTTTTTTTTTTTAGGCTTTCATTCCTTTATATGTCTGTGCCACATTTTGTTTATCCCTTCATTTGTCAATAGCTTTTTGGGTTATTTCCACCCTCTGGTTACTTTGAATAATAAACATTAGTGTAGTGCCATGAACAAGATTTTTGTGTGAACTTTTACTTTCGTTTCTCTTGGGTTTATACCTAGGAGTAGAATTACCAGTTCATGTTATAACTCTGTGCTTAACCTCTGGAGGATCTGAATCTTTCTTGAGCTCTGCCTCTAAGTTGAGACTTGGGTAGCTGCTTTCTGAACCCAGGAGTTTAAAAAACTAGGCTTCAGTTCTGGCTCTACCACTAATAAAATTCGTGATCCTGGATGAGTAACATTACTGTTCTCTGTGGAAATACACTGTTCTCCGGGAGTTGCTTCAGCCTAGTCTTCCGTGTGAATGTTCATGAGGAGCCACGAGACCTGGAAGTATCCTTCCCTCATTGGGTACCTCCTTCTCCTTGGCAAAGCTGCAACCTTCCTTGTGTTTATGTTTTTTGTGTTTTGTTTTTGTTTTTGTTTTTTAAGATTTTTATTTATCTGACAGAGAGAAATACGGCCAGAGAGGGAACACAAGCAGGGGGAGCAGGAGACGGAGAAGCAGGCTTCCCGCTAAGCAGGGAGCCTGATGTGGGGCTCGATCCCAGGACCCTGGGATCACGACCTGAGCCAAAAGCCCAACAGACTGAGCCACCCAGGCGCCCCCTGTTTATGTTTTAATAATAAACTTCCTCCAGGTCAGACCTTATTCAACAAACAAGTGACTTTATCAGGGAAATTGGCCAAGATGGCCAAACCGGATCAGAAAGCCCCATTGGAGAGCCGCATCCCGCTGGGTAGACAGGGTGTGGAGCTGGAGCCTGTGGGATGAGTAAAAGTTTGTGTCTCGAGCAGTCATCCCACTTCCAGGAATGTGTCCTAAGGAAGTAACTCAAACAAGGTCACAGAATGTCAGCTGAAGACATTAACCCCCACGTTGTCTCAGATGGGAAAGCGGGAACCGCCGTGGGGCCAGCACCGGAGGCGGTGGTACAGGTGACTGCAAGGTGTCGTTGACAGAAACATCTAAGTTCTGACGACCACATGGGAACACAAAAGGAACCCTGAGTGAGCAGGAAAAATACAAAGTTTCCTAGAATTGTGTACAAAGTTGTATAAAAAATGTCATAAAAATACCCCTTAGGAAAACGTTAGATAGGTGGCGCTGTATAATGGTAGACGTATTGGGGTGTTTTTTTTCTGATTTAGAACTTTTCTGTAATGTACCCATTTTACAACTTAAATGGATTGGATTTTTGAAGCCATTTGTTACTGCATTTCTGTTCTTTTGAATGAAAGAAGGCCTCTCTTTCCTTCTCAGGTGAAAGAACTCGAGCAGAGCTTGCAGGCGTCAGAGGAGAAGCTGAGGCACAGCGGGGATGTCGTGGCGGCGCAGGAGGCTCGGATTCAGGAGCTCGTAAGTGGTTCTGGGCCCCAGGTGCTTGCCCTTTACGCCTTTGCCACTGCCCCAGCCCACTCCGCTGAGGTGTCTGGACCTGACCTTAGATTCAGTCGTGGTGCTGGATGTGAGCTGGTGGGCGGTGCGCGTGGAGAGAGTCGGGACCTGCTGGCGGGGCCCACTTAGCCCAAGGGGTGGAGCCTGGCTAATTCCTGACAGCCCAGTTCTGGGACTGTTGGGGGGGCTTGCAGCCAGGGCTGTGGAGAAGGTCCCGGCTCTGGGGAGAGCATGGCAAGGGCTTGGCCAGCCGTCGCAGCCCCAGGTGGGGTGTGGAGTTAGAATTTAGAGAACTAGAAATAGTATTTATTGTATGTTTGCCGTTCCAGTCACTGTGCTGAGTATTGTGCACGTGTTTCACTTAGTCCTTGCCACAGACCTAAGAGGTACGTGCAGTTAGCCTCATTCTCTAGAGGAAGCTGGTTCGGAAAAACTGGGTCAGTAACCCACCTAACCACCTTTCTTAGGTCAAAGCCCTTGTTCATCATCACTGTGTTATACAGATGGTCCCTGATTTATGATGGTTCAACTTAGTGATTTTTCGACTTTATGAGATGCAAAATCAGTATGCCTTCAGTAGAAACTGTACTTCCGGTTTCGAAGTTTAAGCTTCTCCTGGGCTAACGACAGGCAGTCCAGTACTCTCCCTCCATGCCCGCCGGTGGCAGGGAGCCCGTCTCCCAGGCAGCCGCGTTATCACAGGGTAAACAATTGGTTCTGTACCCGTACAGCCTTTCTGTTTTTCACTTTGAGCGCAGCATTCAGTAAATTATATGAGATAGTCAACACTTCAGGATAAAATAAACTTTGCCCAGCTGTAGCCTAATGCAAGCGTTTTGAGCAATTTTTAAAAAAGTTTTTTAAAGATTTTATATTTAAATAATCTCTCCACCCAATGTGGACTCAGACTCACAACCCCAGATCAAGAGTCACATGCGGTACTGACTGAGCCAGCCGGGCGCCCCTGTTCTAAGCATTTACGTAGACTAGGCTAAGCTGTGATGCTTGATTGACTTCATGTTTCCAACTTACAATGGCATTATCGGGCCACAGCCCCATCATAAGTTGAAGCAGATCTACACTGCCTCCCCAGGAAAAGCCTCAGCCTTTGAAGGCAGCACCAAGTAGGGTGAAGGAGGGCTGTGACTTCCAACTGGCTGATGCCCTAAGGTGTCCCCCCAGCATAGTCCCAGACTTCTGCACCGGCCAGGGGCAGTAGGCAGAGCTGCAGGTGGGGACGTTAGCAGCACCCAGGCGAGAGATCAGGAAGGAGAGTTGTTTCTACTGGACACCCATCTTTGGGTCACCAAGGGAGAGAAGGGGATCCTCGTTGTCCCCATGGGTGCCTGTCCCCCCCACCCCATAGGCCGCCGCAAACAGGGAAAGCAGCCTGGCGCAGCAGCAGGTGCTGGCTCGGGAGCAGCAGGGCACGGAGCGCGTCCGCACACTGGAGGCCCAGCTCGCAGCCCTGGAGAGCGCGCGCGCGGCCGAGCAGAGGGCTGGCGAGCAAGAGGTGGTGAGTGAGGAGGGGAGTGAGGCCCGGCTCCAGAGCACCGGCTTCCCCTGTGCTGGGTGGCCAGGGCGTTGACGGGAGAAGACCAGCCCCCCCTCTGAGCGAGGGAACCACTTTTTGGAGCCGTTTTCATCTTTCCAACAAGGCGCCTGCTCATGAGAATGGCTGTAAAAAAGCTGCTTTTTATAAAACCCCAAACAGATGGCTTTGCTTTCCTTTGGGGCCACGCAGGGACTTGCTGGCGTTTCCCGAGCAGCCCCTGCAGCTTCTTCCCACTGTGTCTCTGCAACGCTCCTGCTCCTCCCTCGTGGCCTATCCCTCTCTCTGGTCCCCCTCCCCGTTGCACGTCTTCTGAGCCAGGAGCCATGTTTCTTCTTCTAGGCCTGTGTCCCCTGGCTCCTTCTGACCCCCGCCCCATTCTCATCTCCCGCTCTGCAGTGACACAAAGGGTGGGATGCATTTTAAAAGGCTCCGTGTCTGTAGGACTGTCCCCGGTGGAAATAGGGTAAAGCCTTCTCTTCTTACACGGGCTTTTCTCAATTTGCAGAGAGAGCTGGAGCAAGAAAACGCAGCCCTCAAAGAAAGTAAGAATGAATGTGAACTTTCTTTACAACACCACCAACTTGAACTGAAGAAGTTAAAGGTATTTATCTGATGGCGCCAGCATGTCACAGCTGTGGCCTGTGTTTTATGTGGGTAATGGGGGCAGCCCAGGGAACGTTCTGTGCCCCGAGTGGAGAGGGCGTGAACCAGCTTTTGTTCAACAGTTCCCTTAGACATTTGTTAGAAATTGTCACCTCATTAATTCCTTGCAGTGATCCCAGGATGGTAGGAAAAATTAATGCTCATTTCGTAATTGTCATTTGAGGCTCTGAGTAGAAGTGACTTGTCCAGGTTCCATGGTTAGTTTGAAGTGATGCTGGTCTGACTTCACTTAGCCAGCTCCCCCTTTGGGTCATCGTCCGCAGCTGCCTGAAGGTCGTGCTGTCAGAGCACCAGTGTCGTTGAGCCTTCCCGTGGGACTAGTGACTAGTGAAGCAGGGGCTCGAGTGGTCATAAGGACCTTACCCGTTTCTGTTGGAGCCCGTGTGTAGAGATGAAGGAACTGTCCGCTGGGTTGTTATTCTTTGCCTTCTGAGAACTTGGTGCTTTCGTTAGACATCGCCCGCATCTCTGCCTGGACATAACCGACTGCAAAAGAAAGAGTTTCTGCCACTTTCGAGAGGCCTCCAGGCTCCTCTGTCCCCTTTCGAAGGAGCCCTTAGATGATGGGTCATTGCACTGCTTGCCCAACTGGGTCACGACCCAGAACTCTTGTGGGACTTTGGGCTGAGACCTTCTCAGAACATCCGCAGCTGCGGGTCTGCACGAAGTCCGTTCAGTAACCGGCTCGGCTGAGTTAGGCGGCTGCTCGCGCGGAGGTGCCGAACCGTGGGACGCGTGTGCCTTGGAGTCAGATCTGTTCTCGTGCGTTCCTTCAGCAAACATCGGAGTACCTGTAGGCACCACTGTAGGTGCTGGGATAGGAGCAAAACAGGCAAAACGTCCTCCCATGCAGCCTGTAACTAGAGATGGCAGCCAAGCGGTGGTCATAAATGCCACAAAGATGGTAAAGCTGAGCAAGGGACAGAAAGGGGGGGGGGGGCGCTGTTTTAAATGTGGAGGTTAGGGAGGGCCACAGTGATATTTGAGCAAAAGCTCCGAGTCATGCGGTGTGCACATTTGGGAAGGGAATAGTCCAGACTGAAGAAACAGCAAATAGAAAAGCTCTGAGGCAGAAAAAAGCTTAGTTTGTTACGAGAATAGCACAAAGGTCAGTGTGGCTGCCGCTTAGTGGGTGGGGGAGAGGAGGATGAGAGGAGGCAGGCAGGGAAATAGTTTCGAGTTTTAAGCAAAGAAGTGATGGAAGAAGTTTTGTGCGGTGTTTTATTTTGGTGAGCGGCAAAGTTTACTGAGCGACAGCACAAAGCTCCTGAAGAGGGATGGGACCTGAGAGGGTTGAGGGAGACGTCTTGTTTTAAAACAATTACTCTGGCTCTTTGTAGAAAATGTTCTGGAAAGGAAGCAGGTAGAGAAGCAGGAAGACCTGTTAGGAGGCTCAGATATTGTATCACTTACTGTGTTTAAGGGTATAAAGGACAAAATTGAAAATTTCAGCAGAGATTTGGAAACCGTCCTAAAAGGCAGTAGCGTTAAAAGGGAAACAAATTAGACTGTGAGAGCCAAAGAATGTAGAGCTGGAACTAAGAATATGGTCGACTCCAAAAGGGCGTGCGGAAGCTTTCGGGGGTAATGAGTATTTTCACGGTTTTTATTGTGGTGATGGCTTCACCCTAACTCACCACATTGCACACTTGAAATATGCGCAGTGTGTTGTTAGTTATATTTCAGGAAAATGGTTTCAAAAAATACGTTTAGGGGAGCCTGGGTGGCTCAGTGGGTTAGCCTTCGGCTCAGGTCATGGTCTCAGGGTCCTGGCATCGAGCCCCACATTGGGCTCTCTGCTCAGCAGAGAGCCTGCTTCCCCCTCTCTTTCTGCCTGCCTCTCTGCCTACTTGTGATCTCTCTCTCTCTCTGTCAAATAAATAAATGAAATCTTTAAAAAAATAAAAATAAAAACAATATGTTTAAAAAATATGTGTTTAAGAGCAGATTAGAATGCAGGAGAATTAGTGAAGTGGAAGGAAGGACAGAATGGAACACAGAAAAGGCATGATAAAAGACAGGATCCTGGGAGGTGCCTGAGCCCAGGTCAGTGGGGACTCAGAAGGGAATGCACAAGTGAGACTGAAGCAATTATTATTTTTTTAAAGATTTTATTTACTTATTTTTAAAAAAAGATTTGTTTTTTGTAAAGATTTTTATTTATTTTAGAGAAAGAGTAGAGGAGCTAGGGGGAGGGGCAGAGGGAGCAGGAGAAGCAGACTCCTTGCTGAGCTAGGAGACCAATGTGGGACTCAATCCCAGGACCCTTGGATCATGACCTGAGCTGAAGGCAGATGCTTAACCGACTGAGCCACCCAGGTGGCCCTATTTATTTATTTTAGAGAAAAAGAGAGCAGGGGGAGCAGCAGAGGGAGAGAGAATCCCAAGTGGACTCTGTGCTGAGCACAGAGCCTGCTGCTGGGCTCGATCTCACAACCCTGAGATCGTGACCTGAGTGGAAACCAAGAGTTGGGCGCTTAACTGACTGAAGCACCCATGCGCTCTGAGACCAAAGCAATTATTGAAGTGATAATACTAAGAAGTTTCTAAACTGCTGAAAGCTGTCAAGTCACAGGCACAGGTGTGAGGATTCTTACAAATTCAAATAGGGTAAATGTTGTTTTTTAAATTTTCTTGAAAGATGTTATTTATTTATTTATTTGAGAGAGAGGGAGGGAGGGAGGGAGAGCATGAGCCAGGGGAGGGACAGAGGGAGAAGCAGACTCTCCGCCAAGCAGGGAGCCCAATGAAGGGCTCAGTCCCAGGACCCTGGGATCGTGACCTGAGCCAAAGGCAGTTGTTAACTGCCTGAGCCACCTAGGTGCCCCTTATTTTTAATTTTTTTTTAAGTTTATTTATTTTGTTTTAGTAATCTCTTTCCCCAGTCTGGGGCTTGAGCTCATGACCCCCGAGATCAAGAATCACATGCTCTTCCAACCGAGCCAGCCAGGCACCCCCAGGATAAATTTTTAAATCTATACCCAGACACAGCAGGCAATAGAACTAGAAAAACCAAAAAAACAGAAACAAAGAATCAGTCACCAACAGATTTGCACTAAAGGAAGTGCTAGAGAGCATCATTGAGGTGAAGGAAGATTCTAGGTAGACACAGGTAAGATGTAAAGCAGTAAGAAAAAATGAAGAGCAACGATCATTGTGGTTTACGTACACAAGAAGAAACAGAAAATCTGTCCTGCGTTGTGTCCGTCATGGTCCAGTCAGGAGAAAGGAACCGTACCAGTTATCTGAGAATTTATGTTCTCATGCAAGCTTTTTACAGAAAGAGTTAAAAAGTTATCCCAAAGGCAGCCACTGCAGGAATGGCTACAACTAAGGGAACAAAGCAAAGAAGGTGGAATTATTAGGAACTGAGGCCAAGAGCCCCACAGACCTGACACTCCAGACCTCTGAGTGGGGACGCTGTTTGGTGCGTGCAGGTGTGTGTGGGGGACACAGCAGTGAGTGAGGTCATCCCCACGCTTGGGGAGAAACCCACCGCCTCAAGATGAAACTGCTGCTGCCCTGGGAAGTGGGGTCGCTCACGGGAGCAGAAGCTGACAGGAAGGAGCCAGTCTTTTGCTCCGTCCCCGTGCCTTCCAGGCTCCCTCGAGCTCCTCCTATTGGCGGAGACTCATATGGAACCAGCTAGATGAGCAGAAATGGGGTTTGCAGCATCCCAGGCACAGCAGGGCAAAGCCATTGAATATGAAAGGGGGAGCGAGGCCCGTAGGCAGTAACTTAAAAAACCAGCACACACACAGGCTGTTAGGAAGTGTGGTTAATTTTCACATGTTTGGTGAATGTTCTCAATATGTTGGATTTCTAGTTTAATATATATAGTCAGATAATACACAATTTGGTTCTTTGATATTTATTGAGGCTTGTTTTATGACCCAGCCTGTAGTCTGTCTGGGGAAATATTTCAGCGCACTGCTGCCGTGAGGGGAAAGCATTTTGTAAGTGCTCCTTAGATCAAATTGTGTGAGAGTATTGTCCAGATCTTCTCTGTGTCTTCTGATTTTTCTTTTTTGTCTCGCTGTTCCATCAGTTAGTAAGGGTGGTGTGCTAAATCTTCTCGCTATGATCATGGATTTGTCTCTTTTTCTCTTTAATTCTGCCAATCTCTGCTTCAAATATTTTGAAGCACTATTTTTTTTTAATTTTTATTTATTTATTTGACAGAGAGAGAGATCACAAGTAGGCAGAGAGGCAGGCAGAGAGAGAGGGGGAAGCAGGCTCCCCACCGAGCAGAGAGCCCGATGTGGGGCTCCATCCCAGGACGCTGGGATCATGACCTGAGCTGAAGGCAGAGGCTTTAACCCACTGAGCCACCCACGCGCCCCTTGAAGCACTATTTTTAGGTGCATACAGATTTAGAATTCCCTCGGGGAAGGCATTCCCAGGGAGCCCAGTGGAAGGCGCCACGCTGAGTGGTGCCTGGCGACCTGGAGTCCCACAGTCCTAGACCAGGTGTGGCTCTGTGGCCCCAGTGTGGACCTCACAGCCATGTGGACGCCGTTCTGTGTGCCGGCTGGCCCCTCACTGGCTGATTCTTGGGGGAATCTAGTTTCCTTTTTTCCTTTTTTTTTTTTTTTTAAACTGAACCTATTCACCCTCGCCTTCCAGAGGATTAGCCTGAGGGTCCAGTGTGACCCTGAGGAGAAGTGCCTTGGGCCGTGCTTATTAGCAGGGAGGGAATTTGAGTCTGGTTGCTGCCCTCATATGCTTTCCTGGCTTGTGCTCAGTTGGCCTGCCCTGCCGGCCTGCCATCCTGTCAGACATCAGCAGTTAGAGCTCACCTCTCACTCTCCTCAGAAAAGGCGTCTGCCCTCTCCCCTCACAGGGTCAGGGTTTCAGAGCTGCTTCCCTGTGTCAGCAGAGCCTCCCCCAATGAGGGGTGTTGTCTGGCGTAGGGCCAAGGTGCCTCCTCTTGAATTCAGGCACCCGTTGTTCTGATCTTTACTAGAGATCTGGAAGGTCAGTTCTGACAACTCTATAGTAGGAGCCAGAATGCCCCTGGCCAGAAGCGTGACCTCTCCCTCCAGGAACCAGCTTGTACTGGCATCAGTGGAAAGGGAGGTGTCAGTAGGGGAGATAAGTAGCTCACAGAACCAGAAAGACTTGTCTGACTGGAACCAAGGAGGGGTGGGGCCTTTTCTTCCTGAATCATGCTATTTCCTGCCCTGTCAGTCACCTAGACCGTTGGCCTTGCTTCTCCATGATGCAGACTGTGGCCTACAAATTGGGTGGGCATTACCACACAGCTCGAAGCTGGTAAGATGCCACCTCAGGAAAGAGGGTTTCTCCCCTTAGGCTTCCATATAAAAAGGAAATCTGATATAAAAAGGGACTTTAGGGGGGTGCCTGGGTGGCTCAGTGGGTTAAAGCCTCTGCCTTCAGCTCAGGTCATGATCTCAGGGTCCTGGGATCGAGCCCCTGCATTGGGCTCTCTGCTCAGCGAGGAGCCTGCTTCCCCCTCTCTCACTGCCTGCCTCTCTGCCTACTTGTGATCTCTCTCTGTCAAATAAATAAATAAAATCTTAAAAAAAAATAGAAGGGACTTTGGGGGCACCTGGGTGGCTCAGTTATTAAGTATCTGCCTTCAGCTTGGGTTGTGATCCCAGGATCCTGGGATCGAGCCCCGCATTGGGCTCCCTGCTCAATGGGAAGCCTACTTCTCCCTCTCCCATTCCCCCTCTGTGTTCCCTCTCTCGCTGTGTCTCTTTCTGTCAAATAATAAAATCTTTAAAAAATAATTAAAATAAAATAAAAAGGGACTTTGGTCCCTCTGAGGTGACAGAGCCACGCCTTGGACAGGTCAGTTTGGCCAAGGGGCTGCAGTATTGTGATTGGCCAGGTCTGAATCACATGCTTAGCTTTGTAGCCACAGCGTGGGTGCATCATTCCTGGCAGCTCTACCAGAAGCACGTGGAACCTCAGGGTGGAAGTGGGGAATAGCAGTGATGAGGCTCTGACCCCCAAAAATGGGCCGATCTTGGGTTGACCGGAAAAACAGATGTCCCTGGCCAGAACGAAGGCACTTGAGAAGTCTGGGGACTGAGCAGTGAGCGCGCATCTTTCGCGGGAAAGAGGACGGATATGTTTGTCAGGAGATAGTTCCCGTGCTCTGGGGAAGGCCGAGGAGGCAGCCCTGCTCAGCGTAGGGAATATTCTGGGTGGTAGAGTCTGACATTCAGACGCTTGGCTCTGAGCTCAGACAGATGCTGGCTTGTAACCTGGCTGCCCCACTAGCTGTGGGGCCTCGGGCACATTGACCTCGCAGAGCCCTTTCTCTCCTGTAAAATGGATAATTTTTTTTTTTTTTTAAAGATTTTATTTATTTATTTAACAGAGAGAGAACACAAGCAGGCAGAGAGGCAGGCAGAGGCAGAGAGAGGAGCAGGCTCCCTGCTGAGCAAGGAGCCCGATGCGGGACTCGATCCCAGGACTCCGGGATCATGACCTGAGCCGAAGGCAGCTGCACAACCAACTGAGCCACCCAGGCGTCCCTAAAATGGATAATTTTGATGAGTTTGTGGCATTTTGTCCTATTACAATTCAGTAATTGCTTCTTGTTTTTCCTGTAATTGGGTTGCTCCAGTCCATTAGTCCACACACATGGACCCGGGAATCTTATTTTTTGTCCCGTGTTGATTTCATTAGACCAGCTCTTCAGGTTCTCAGTCCGCTAACCTTGGCCCGAGAACTGAGGGTTGGCCCAGGGGATAACTGACCCCCCGCAGTATGCCCATCAGCGGAGAGGTCGGGGGGTTGCCCAGCAGGACAATTCCCAGAGGGATGCAGAAGGCATTGCGGGGAGAAGGCAGCCCGGGAGCCTGGAGAAGCAGGAAGAACGTTACTCTGGCCCAGTAAGACCGTATCCTCGGTGGGCTTCAGGTAGCGTGGCAGCTAAAAACTGCGAAAAGAGTTTTGAGACCCAGTCTCTTACCTGTTTTCTGGATTGCAGGAAGAATGGAGCCAAAGAGAAATTGTGAGTGTCGCCATGGCCCAAGCCCTGGACGAGGTGCGGAAGCAGAGGGAAGAGTTCCAGCAGCAGGTAGCCGTGCTTGACTCTGAGGCGTGGGCCCCAGGGTGGGGTGTTCTGGCCTCAGTTCCCACAGCCTACTTCCCCGTGCGTCCGGGCGTGGACCCAGGTCTCAGGAATGCCATCGACTGAGTGAGTCCCCTCAGGTCTCTAGGAAGGTGGGAGAAAAGTGGTATAAAGACATCCTCACCCCACAGGATAGGCCTTTTTTGACTTTGGATGGTCAGTTATTGTTCTAACGCTTACCTGGGGAAAAACCCATATCCGGGTACCTGTTGAGGGCTCTAATTCTGTAAGGAGGCCATCACTGGCCTCAGGCCCCCAAGACCATATAATGCAGTTGGGCTGTCGGTGGGAAGGGTGTGAAATGCCTCCCTTTTCAGATAGACTCAGTGACGGGTCCCAGACCTGGTAGGTAATGGGCCCTGGGCCTTCAGTAAGTCCTTAACAAATGTGAGTCTCGGGCCCCTGGGTGGCGCAGTTGGTTGAGCGACTGCCTTCAGCTCAGGTCATGATCCCGGAGTCCCGGGATCGAGTCCCACATCGGGCTCCCAGCTCCATGGGGAGTCCGCTTCTCACTCTGACCTGCTCTCTCTCACTCTCTCTCTTTCCTAATAAATAAATAAATAAAATCTTTAAAAAAAAAAAAAATGTGAGTCTCACTTGCCTCTGGAAAGACTTTAGGATAATTACACCTTTCAGGAGGCATAACAAACCTGTGTGACAAGGTCACGTGTATCAAATGCCAGGCGTGTGGCGGGCACTCAGGACCCAGAAGGCCGGGCAGAGCAGCCGCACATCCAGAGGCCCCTTGTAGGCCAGGTGGGCAGCGAAGCCCCGGGCCCGCACGCGCCCAGACCAGCGGAGCTTAGCTTAGGAGGTGTTCCAGCCTGCGGACTGCAGGGAGGAATTCATGGGGGACCCTGGGCAGTGGGAAAGTGGAGATTCCTTCTGGGGGAAACGGGGTGACTGCTGCCAGCCTCGTCATGTTGGTCTTTCTGTCCAAGATTGCTCACCTCACAGCTGTCATAGATGAGAAGGAGCAGACTCTGCAGGAAAAAACCGAAGTGATTCTCCAGAAAGAGCAGGAGATTTTCCAGCTGAAGAAAGGTGAGGGGTCTGCCCGCATCGAGCCTTCTGACCTGCTCCCACCCGGTGCCCCTTCCCGGAAGTGGCCTGGTGGAGTCACCGGGCTGACGGTGCCCCCCCACCGGCCTAGGTCACGACTCCACCCTGTCGCAGATGCACCAGCTGCAGAGTGAGCTGGAAGCCCTGCAGAGCCTGAGGGCAGAGGAGGCCGAGGCTGCTGCAGGGGACGATGTGCTGAGGCTGCCCGGCCCGGAGCAGGGCTTGGTGCTCTCAGTGCCCGAGCCGCACGTAAGTCCCCACCGGAGCTGCGGGCCGGGCGTGGTGGCCGCAGTGTGTGCCGCGGCAGGACGTGTGGCTGACCGCTGCGGTTGGCCACGAGGAGGCGGTGGGAAGATGCGGGGGGAGGGTGCGGGGGGCGAGGAATTATAGGGAGACAGTGGGTGCTCACTAGCTCCGGGATGTCGGGCAGGTCACTTCCCTGTGCTCTAGCTTCCTGTCTTCAAAGTGGGGGTGCTTAACTGACTAAGAGCTTGTGGGTGTCGAGGAGCCCATTGGATGTGGCACCGAGGTGTCAGGTTCAGGTGTCAGAGCACGCTCGCCTCGAGGAAGGCTGATGGTCGCTCTGGAAGGCAGTGGACGGGATCGCCACAGTTCGGGTGTGGTTCCTGGCCAGCTGCCTGTTCGCGCTCAGCAGTCCACACCTTGAAACCGATCTGGTCCCTTCCCCGTGGACCTGCGGCTTAGCTGGACATTACCTTGTCCTGGCTCTCAGCTTGCTGCCACTGGCCTGTAGGTAGCCTCGAGGGCCACGCAGGACCCAGTGTACCAGCTTCCAGCGGCAGAGGGAATCCCGAACGGTGAGGTGGGGGTCATGGACCTAGGGCAACTACGGAAGGAAAAACAGGACTTGGAGCAGCAACTTCTGGAGAAAAATAAGGTGAGGGTGCTCTTTACCTCAACCGTTGATCTTCCTGCACTTTCCCTGTATTTGCGCCTGAGTCCCTCAGTCCCTTGCCGCATGCTGCGGGCGTCCGCATCCTTCCTGCAAGCCCAGACGCTCCCAGGAACCCTAGATCGTCTCTGTACCTCCACAGCAGTGTCTAAAACACATCTGAAAATTAAACCACCCAAAGCCAAACTTCAAACTCACCGTGCTGCCCAGCACCAGCTGCCAGCCTTTAGCTCAGGAAACGTGAAAAATAAAACTCTTGGTGTCATTCTCATCCCATGTGTCTCCTCCACGAGCAACAGCCGCACGGTTAGCCAGTCCTTTGGCTCTCCTTTCAGACGACACCCAAACTGAGCTGCTCCCTGTCCCCACCACTGCCCCTCCCCCGACTCATTCCTTCTCTCTTTCCCTCTCTCAAAAATAAGTAACTCTTTAAAAAACAAAAACAAAATTCTAGCTACTCAACCCAAGGTTGGTGACATAGACTAGAAGTCCACAGGAAAACTAATTTTGATGTTACAGTTGTGAGACTTGGGCTAACATTTTTTCTCGTATTGCTGATTATACAGTAAATGCTTTTATTGGGAAAACAGGTTAGCCTTTCCAGTGATGAGTGCACGTGTAACAAATCACACTTAAGGCTTAATACTAATTAAGTTCACTAAAAATAAAATTTAAAGAACAGATAAGGACAGAAAAACCATGATCTGTTACACTATTAAAAATGAACATTGAAAATGATGATATTTCAGGAGAGCAGTGATTTGGGTTCATGGCACATAAATATAATTCTGAAGGACAAAAGGCAGTGTCCGGAGGGGTTTCCAGCTGCGCTCCCTCCAGAGGCAGGCACCAGAAACCGTCCCGAGGACCGAGCCCCCGTGGGGAGGCTAGGGCAGCCCTGGAGCCTGAGCGCTCCACAGAGGGGGTGCGACAGTGGCCTTCGTGGGGCCCGGCGGGCACGTGCAAGCAGAGCGGCCAGAAAGTGGGGGAAGAGCCCCAGGCACGCAGGTGTGACAACACAAGCCCCTTGGGAGACAGGGCAGGCTCTTAGAACAGGTATATGGGGCCCCAAGGGGGTGGCTGGCTCTTCTGCTGACCTTGGCACCTTAAGGATGGTGACACGTGCGTGTAACGAATGGCTTTTTGTGGGGGCGGGGCTTTGTCTCAGACCATAAAACAGATGCAGCAGAGGATGTTGGAACTCAGAAAGACTCTCCAGAAGGAACTGGTAAGTGCCCCTCTTCGGCCTCATGCCTGATGAAGCCTGCCCACCCCCACTGATGGCAAGAGGCTTCTGGAAAGCCAGATGTTGGCTAGTGGGACAGTGGCCCTGCCAGCTTGAGTAGGCCTCTTCAAAGTAGCCGTGTGACTTCGAGCACGTGCCGTCCTTCCCCGAGCCCGTCGGTGCTCTGGGAAGTCAGTGATGTGATCTGTGCGCTAAGTGCGGATGGCGCAGTGCCGGGCCAGACCTCGGAGGGCAGCGCCTCTGCCCTTGGGGTGCTCCTGACCCGGGTAGAGGAAGTGTCTGAACTTCCCCTGATGACCTGTCTCCTTCGTCAGCGGCCACCCCACCTGGAGGGGCCAAGCCTTCTTCGGACCCAGAAGGCCCTCCCTCCCCACGGGGGGCCCTGTGCCGGGCCTGGTGAAGGAACGGCCCATGGTTGCGGCGTGGGCCCGGCGGATCTCCCGGGGGGTTTTCACACCTGACTTGGGGGTTCAGTGTAGCATCTTTTCATTGGGTTTTCAGAAAATCAGACCCGACAACGAGCTTTTTGAAGTCCGGGACAAGCCTGGTCCTGAGACGCCAAACATGGCTCCTTCTGTCACGAATAACGCGGACCTGACCGACGCCCGCGAGATCAACTTTGAATACCTGAAGCACGTGGTTTTGAAATTCATGTCCTGTCGGGAATCTGAGGTAAAGGGCTTCTGAGTTGCCTTTTGGGTACCGAGGGCCTGCCTCGCGTGGCCTCCCCGAAGTCCGTTCCTTTCTTCCTCTACCACTTTCCGATTTGCCCGCCGGTGTGGAGACCTCATCCTTTCCCAGCTGGCCGTGAGCCGCTGACTGCAGCAGGCAGTGGGGGGCCGAGGGGAGGTTGGGTGCTGAGTCCAGGGAGCTGAGGCGCCCCCACATTCCTGCACCTGCTGAGGAGCAGGGCAGCTGCTGCGGGGATGTCTTGCGGGTCGCACCGGTTCCCGGGGGAACAGACGGAGGGGAGAAGAACCAGTCGTCGTGGTCAGACCCGAGAAAGCCCAGCGCGGACGGCGGAGCAGACCCCGGGAACAGATCTGGGAAGCGCTGCCATTTAGACCCCCGACCACCCTGCTCCGCCCCCACCAGGGCCCAGGGCAGCAAAACTTCCTTTGTTCCAGGCCCTTCACCTTATAAAAGCTGTGTCAGTGTTGCTGAACTTCTCACAAGAGGAAGAGAACATGCTCAAAGAAACGCTGGAGTATAAGGTAGGTCTCCGGGCTGCCGTGGGCTCGTAGAATCTGGAGTTGCAGCCCAGCGCTGGCGAGCCCCGATCGGCAGGCCGCCCACGGGCTCAGGGCTGTCCCGGACACTTTCACTGGTGTCACTGACATCCACAGCCCCCGGTCTGGCCCGGCATCCAGACTTTAAAAAATAAAAATAGGGTATTCAGAAGGTACCTGCCGAAGGGATAGAACAAAAAAAACATTTCAAGGCAGAATTACCTCCAGTTCCACCACCTGGTTCTGGTCAAGTCCATGTTCTCCGGCTCCCCTAGCATCTGCAGAAGGGGCCCTGGGCCCCGCAGACCGGTCACCGTGAGCAGCGTGTTCACTGTGAGCTCACGGCGGCATCACGGGCGTGGGGGGCCTCCGAGGGGCCCGGGGATGGGACGGGCGGCCCTCGGCTTCCTCTGCACCTCACCTCGATGCTTATCTCAGGAGCCCTTTCTGTTTCAAACACAGATGTCGTGGTTTGGGTCCAAGCCAGCCCCCAAGGGCAGCATCCGGCCCTCCATCTCCAACCCTCGGATACCCTGGTCCTAGACGGAAGTACTGACTGACAGGCGAAGCGCCACGCGATGACACTTTTTCTGTGAAAAGAACACTGACACACCAGTCTGGGTGGGTTTTTAATCACTGTAACTGCAGTATTTTGTACAAGCGTCGAAACATTGTTTACAAGACTTAAGGCCCCCTTCCCGGCAGACTGACCCGAGCCTCGGGAGGTGGCTGATCCGGTGTCCTTGTGCTCACCCAGCGGGAGGGTCCGGGCACTACCCACATTTCCACAGCGCTGCTAAAGTCCCAGCTCCGGCCGCCGCCCGTTGGCGCCTGAAGCTGCGGCCGGCCGCCTCGGGCGGGGAGGAGGCCCGGCGTGAAGGCGGCCCTTCAGGGTGGTGCCCGCAGGCCAGACCCGCCTGCTTCTGCCACACACAGCAGCTCGCTGGGCCGCGCTTTCCCAGGTAGCAAGTTTGGGTTCGGATGAGCTAGAAGAGGCTTTTTAACCCTCCCCCTCAAGAAAATGTTATTTCACCTTGTTTCCCAAACCACCCAGAGCTTTAGATGTGCACACATCTCTAAGGTACTCTGGGGCCAGCGTGGATTCCTGAATATGCAACTTTCTGACAGTATCTCATTTTACTGAAGAAAACTAGCAAATATATAAAAAAGATCCTTAGTACCAAATACACTCAATTGCCTTTTTAATGAATGTACTTGTCTTGGATAGGTTGCTGGTAAACCATTTTAAACTATTTTTTATAGCTAAAGTTCTTCGCTATTATAAACATGTCTCTGTATTATAAAATCCATTTAACTGGTGTTCTTAAAAGCAAATCAGAGCATCAAGAGGAAACGATTTCTAAGATTGGGATGCCTTTCCCTTTTTTAATTTCACTAGCATTCTGTGGTCTCTGCTTCCCTCTGAAGCAGTGGTGGGATTTCATTTGCTTTGCTCTTAATTCCGTGTTGTAAGACTGAGCAAATGCTAATCACGTGTTTGCTGCGGTTAGGGACCCTCTGCTCCCCCCCATCCTTGACCAAAACATCGCCTCTGTATGTGGAGCCACCACCTCTTCCCCCACCCCTGCCCCTACCCCTGCGTATTGAAGCTGACACTACATTCAGATGTGGCCTCCAGACAGCCCCCCGCCGGCCACAGTGCATGACAGCATGCCGATGGCTCTGGCAGGGACCCGTGAAAACTTGTTCTCTTATTAAGGAAAGAGGAACGTGCTTGCCCTGGATAATCCACAGTACGGACTCAAAAGAGACTGCTAATTGATTTCGTTTGACACAAGTTTCACTGGTTAAATAAAAAGCTGAGTTAATAACAGGAGCTCCTAAATTTATTTTCAGTTAGCCAATGATGTAAAGTTATGTTTTTCAAAAACGCGTAGGGTTAAGATATGTAAGATAGATCTCACAGGAAAACAAGGATTTGCAGAGTTAATGTACTACATTTTCACAGAACCCGGAAGTGCCAAGCAAGGGCAGCATCACCGTCCTCCCAGCTAGGCTGTCTGCCACCCGACCCGGTCTCCAGTTACCTACCTCCTCCTGTGGCTTCTCCCTGCAGAGGGCTTTCCTTTGTTTAGAATATTATTTGCCGTTTATCTGGTGGGGACACAAGGCAGGAATTGCTTCTGTTCTGTAATTGTGGTAAGAGGTGGCTTTTCCAGCTGTTCCAGGAGAGAGTCCCCACGTTGGGTGGCTCGGGGCTTGCCAGAGGCAGCTGCGACAGCAACAGCGCAAGG
>CM052813.1:71987294-72043650 GCA_028533885.1 Nasua narica | reverse complement strand
CAGGAATTGCTTCTGTTCTGTAATTGTGGTAAGAGGTGGCTTTTCCAGCTGTTCCAGGAGAGAGTCCCCACGTTGGGTGGCTCGGGGCTTGCCAGAGGCAGCTGCGACAGCAACAGCGCAAGGAGACCCCTGTCCAACTCCGCTGTGACCTCTCCGGCCCTCGAGCAGGTCACACCCTGCCCTGCCCACAGGCCCCCGCAGCTTTCACTCAGCCTGGACTTGCCTAGGGAGGATTCATTCTGAGTAGGCTTTCCTCCTGCATGTCGAATTTTCTTCAGCTTTAAGAGGAAGAGTGGAGTAAATATTCTAAGTGATTTAATGCACTTTTACTTGTATAAAACATCCTGTGATACAGTATGTACAGCCCTTTATATGAGCATTGGATTTGAATCTCACTCCATGTTGTAAATAGAAATTGTATTATCTAAGACTGCTGTAGAAAATTCATTTGTGGTGTCACTTTTTGATTAAAGCTCTTTAATCCAGATGCAACTATAGTGGGTTTTACTTGATAGTCTGGTGTATCAGTATTTGACTAAGGAAATTTAGTACTTTGTGTCCCGTATTTAATGCTCCGAGGCAAACTTCACGGCCTAAGAAACAGACCTTCCCGTTTGGAGAGCGGAGCTGTGGGGAGGGCGGCGTGCTCGGAGAGCATGGGAGCTCCGTGTCCTTTCCCCCTACGTTCCCGAGTGTATCTCTTGCATCTGGCTATTCCTGGGTATATCCTTTTATGATAAACCTAGTAAGTACAAAAAGGGGAGCAAGGGGAGACAGCTATAGAACATTTATCTTTCAGAAAGCACAGCCCCCCCCCCGCCAGATTTAGGTAAATATATGTAATTTAATGAAGCCAGCAGCCTAGTCCTACCTCCCAGGACTGGTGGAGGTTCTGCAGAGGAACTGGAAGGATTCTGTCAAGAATCCACATCAGTGGGGCCCTTTAACAGAATGCAGACTGCAGTTCCGTGTGCTTAAAAGGTTTAAACGTCTTGCTCTTCAAAGAAGCTGGCTGTTCGTAGTTATGGGAACAAAATGTTCCTTTTGTATTTATAGGCTGATGGTACCTGGTTCTGGCTTTTAATCCTTTAGAAAAAACTTGTTAGCATTTCAGTAAGGGTGTTCCTGCCACACAGCCCCAGCCAGCGTCAGGAGATGGTGCCCAGGCCCTCCTGGGGCGCGCTCCCAAAGATTGCACGTGTAGTCACACAAACTGAAGACTTTAAAAGCCTAGATCAATTATCGAATGTTTGGTACTTTATTAAATAAGCTTCAAAATTACATACAAATCAAAGGAATTAAACCAATAAATAGTTGTCCGGCAAACTCTGCATAGCAGCCCGCAGCCCAGGCCGGAGGTATCGCAGCGGCAGGAGGGCCGGACGCTTCACTCACTCCCGGGACCGGCTCCGCGGGGACACGCCCACCCCACATCGGCTTCTCATCCATTACCATCCCGCTCCGTACTCACTTTACATACATGAAACACACCGCAAAATACATACTAATAAGCCAAGAGCTTTATTGATGCAGCAGGCACTTTACAATGAACCCAAGAGAGCCCGTCTTCTCTGGGAAGACAGGATGTCTGGACAAACCCTCGAAGTTTTCCTACTTCAAGAAAACAAGCTCTCCCTTTGCCCACAGCCCTTGGATCTGCGCCGGCCCAGGTCGTCCCTCCCCCACGTGAAACAGGCAGAGCACACAGGGAAACCCGACCAACGCTGGCCAGCCGCTCCAGTGGGCAGTTACGACATCAGCTCTGTGTTACTCGTGGACAAAGGCATAGACTATCAGATCCTGCAAAGGATTTAGGAAACAGACGAGTTCTCCCTCCACCTTGAAAATAAAATACGCTTCAGCGGATGCATGTCCTGAAATAGTTTAGTTGAGAGTTCCTAAGAAGATGGTCCACTGTCAATCCCTTCTTCATCAGCCTGTGCATCCAAAATTCTTCTCAAGGTAACATGAGTCTTTTTATTTTTTTAAACAGTCTTTCTTGCTGTAAGAACTCTTATAATGGAGCCTAGTCCTCCTACTGCTAATGCCTGTGGGGGCAGGAAAAGGAAAGGAGTCAAATGAGACCTGGCTGCCCCAGGGGGAGCCCGGCTTGCCGGGGGGCATGGGACCCATCACAGATGCCTCCCAGTGCCCTCCTTAGAAATGCCAACAGGCCTCAGCACCAAGTCGCCTTAAAGGGACCAAAGTGCCTGGCCTCCACCCCAGGCAGAGGGCCTGCTCAGTCCCTGAGTAGCACGGCCACCACCCCCTCCCCAAGCCTTCTGGCCGAGCAGGGACAGCATGCCCAGCAACACGACCAAAGGCCACTACAACCCAGCACCGAGGCTGCCCAAGCGGCTGGCCCCTCCAAACTCAATGGAGCCTTTGGGGAAGGACATGGTGTCAGTAGTAGCCTGGCCTCCGGTAATGACGAGGAGGCTTCCTTAGCTCTACGACGGGGACGCTGATGGATGAAATGCCTTGCTCTTGGAACGACCTGAGCGGAGCACGGGCACAGCTCTTTGTGCTTCCGGTGGCTGAAAGCCTTATTCAGTGAACATCCAGGTTTCTGCCACTTGCCCCCTCCAGCCCGGCAAGGCTGAGGCCAGACAGGAAGGCCTGAGAGTCCGCTGGAGGGCTCAGCCTGCACTCCTGAGACCGCCGCCCCACCCCCCACCAATGCGAAGCAGCTGCCTCCCACCCACCTGGGACTCCCTGTCTGGTTCACCATGCCACATCACCTGTCCCCAGGACATGCCTGGCACAGGTCAGCAGCTAAAGCAACTGCAACTCCCAGAACCGGTGAACCCGACCAGGTGCTTCCACGGGAGAAGCGACCAGACGTCCTAGGTGGTTTTAGGTGTAGCCCCTCACTCCCAGTGCCTAGCAGACTGTCCCATGTTTGTCTCGGAACCTGTGGCCTGCTGACGTGGACCCGGGGGCGAGGGCCAGGCGGCGGGCCGCCTGTGTGGGCAGTGTGTTCCCGTACCTTTTCATGCCACTGGAGTAACACTGCGCTGCTGTTTTCTGTGGGCTTCTCAAAGCCTTTATAAATGTACTTCATTAGCAAGTCAATGCCATTTCTGTCCAGCGACTGCACAGCCTGCTCAATTTCACTGCTCTTAAAGTTTGTAAGCACTTTCAGCACCACGCCCTGGGCTCGTTCCTGTAGAGGAGAGAGAAAGGGAGCGACACCCAGAGCCAAAGCCCAGGCACATCCATGTCCTCCCAGACAGGCACAGAAATGCCAAACCGAGGGCGCAGAACTCTTGGAAACACTGCCCCATTTCTCATTTGTCTGGGACGGTTACGAAGTAAGTGGCCATTAAGTTATTCGACTTCTTTGGGGGAGAGCAAGTAGTTTACCAGAGAGAAGCATCACTGCTTTTGAGGACACCTGCAAGGCTCAGACTCCCCAAGATCCCAACTGTGGAGATCTCTTTTCTTAACAGGTCTAAGCAAAGCTGCAGCTTCCCTCTGCATTCACCCCAGTAAGAGAAGGGCCATTTCCCTCCACCTGAGAGGTGCAGCCATTGATTACATCAAGATGCCGTCGTAAGACAGCAAAACCCCCGCTTCAAAGAGACCCCCTTCCCTGGAGCAAATTTTCAACAGCTTCTAAACAGTCGTGATGCAATAAAGCATAATTGTATCTTCTCACCTTTTTTTAAAAGGCAGGAAATCTTAAAAGCACTAAAAATCGTTATGCAAACAAAGCCTATTCAATAACCTTGAAAGCAGAACCCCCGCCAAGTCCCATGTGGCAAGCTAATTTATAGTTTTACTAAGCAGCGAGGGCTGGGCCGACTTCTCCCCCACGAAGCCCTGGGGAGGCGTGACTGTTTCTTTGGGGAGCTTTCACTATAAACACTGACAGCCCTGATGGCAGGAGTGCCAGCAGGCTGCCATGGAAGCACTGCCCAGTGCCAACTCCCTCCCTCCGGAGAGCCTCGCCGTGTGCAGCCCCGGGGAGCGCGCGCTCAGCTGGGGACGCAGACCGTCACAGCCCCGGGCCCCGCCAGCACCCAGCAACGCCGCAACGGCACCCCCTTTACCTTCACAGCCTGATTCTTGGTGTTGACGGGAGAGTTCCGCAAGGCGGCGTGGAAGGCCCGAAGCATGTCCCCTGTGCATCATCACCGGTTAAGGATGGTTCGGCTCAAGCATGCCCACGCTTTTCTTAATGAACTCATTTCAAAAACAGCTCGAGAGAAGAGTCAAAGGACGTCCACATGCCCCCTCCCCTGCGCCCCACTGCAGATGTCAGGTGTGGCCAGAGCCCGTTCCGAGAACAGCCTGTAGCTCTCCCGAGCCACACCAAGAGTAGAGGGCACCTCTGCCACCTGTGCAAGCCCCCTCCTTCCGCCGCCCCCGAAGTGCGTTTAGACACCCCTTCCCTTCCACCCTGGAAGGCAGGAGCAGAGCAAGTGCCCTCTCGGGGTGACCTGCAATAGAGATGGACTGGACCCACCGGCACCTACTCTGTACTGGGCACCGGGTCTGCCCTGGGGCTCCTCACAATGCTGATGCGAGGCTGGCCCTCCCACCTTCTCATTTCCAAAAGGGAAGGACGAAGGCACAAATGGAGGTCTCCTAACGCTTAATCCAATGTTTTATCGATTCAACTGCTAAAGAAATCAGTATGTGCTAAGACTGCTATCGTCCAAGACCCACCCAGGTCTGTGACGTCCCAACTGCTACTAGAAGGGGGATTTATTAACCTAAAAGCTTTTCCCCAAAATATGAGTCGATCCGCCCCACCTCCCTCAACCTTAGTTGCAATCCTAACACGTTCTTTGCTGAGGTCTGAATACACAGCACTCACACGAAAATGACAATCTGGGTTAGGTCCCCAAAGGTGACACCTATTTTAAACTGAATTACATCAGCCAACTTTCATTTCCTCATCTGAAACACTCGCTTCAGCCAAAAAGCCCCAAAAATAGAACAAGGAATGGCTTCTGCCCAATCAGGTCTCTACTCCTGTTTGTGCAGTGATACCTGCGTGTGAACTGAGCCTCCAGGGCAAAGCCCCGTCCCGTCTTCCCTCCTGGGGCTCCATCCTGACCATGCTGGGCCCACAGCACCCAGGGGTCACAGCTGCTGAGCTCCTCGCCCCCTGCTGGGCCCTGATCCGCCTTCCACAGCGGAGAGGCAGCCCGCTCCCTGTATCTGCCGGCTTTGAAATTCCTTCTCCTCAGCCAGGCAAGGGCCAGTCTGATATCAGCCGCTGATAACTTCTACCTTGGAACTGTTTTCTGATTTGGCGTCTGAGAGCAATACGCAGAGTCTCAGCAGCTTAGAAGGAAATGGGGGCCGGCTCTCTTCACGAACCAGCGTGGCTGGCAAACAGAATCATTCAAGGGATGGATGCGGAAGGGCAGGGTCCATAGTCCACGGGGGCAAAAAGTCACTGCTTTAATTACCTGCATGGGGCCTATCTACCATGCATTCGCCATACGTGCTGATGGATACAGGCCCTTTAGCAGCTTGGGGAGAACTGGCGAGCAGGGAGTGCACAGGGCGTTATCAGGCTGGGCTCCATGCTCGGCTTACAGAACACGCTGTGGAGGCTGTGGACCGCCGCCCCTCGCCTCTGCGTCAGGGTTTCTCAACCACAGCACTATTCACATTTTAGACCACACGGCTGGTGTGAAGTCTGTCTGTGCACTGCACAATATTTAGCAGCAACCCTAGCCTCTGCCCACTAGATCCCCCAGTTGGGATAATCAAAATGTCTCCAAACAATGCCAAATTTCTTCAGGGGGAAGGGAGAGTGTAAAATTGTTCAAAACCACTATTTTGGACAGATCCCTGTTCCTGAGGGCCAGAAGTTCTTCAGTGAGGAAGAAAAGGAACGGATATTTTCAACTCCCTACAAGGTCTCAGCTCCTGTGCCAGGTGCTTTCACATGTCATCTCAATACTGCTAACAACACTCTGAGACAAGAATCATTATTCTGATTTGAAAGGCAATGAATTTGAGGCTCAGAAAAGGAAAATGACTTGTCCAAGATCAAAAAGCTAAGCTGTCCGGCTGGCGTTCAAACCCAAGTGTGCTCAACTCCAAAGCTAAACTCATTCTACAATCTCCTACCGTCTTTCTACCCAAAGACCCAAACTCTGTGCCCAGAACACTTGCTGCGTGCCTAGCACCGTGAAGCCTCTGCAATGTTGTTGTGACACTCCCATGGAACCTGTAAGGCCAGCGAGGCTCCCCTCCTGCTCACAGAAGAGGACGCTGAGGTGCAGACAGGGTACGAGGTCACACAACGATAGCATGACAGAGTTAGGTCTGCATGGATACACGGCCCATGTTCTAGTTCATCTGAGTGATTTCCTGCCATGACTCAATTCCCTATACAGCAGTAAGACAGGCCTCCTCCTCCCTACATTCCCCCATTCCAATCAATCTCTATCCCTAATCCTCTAGCCTCTGTTCTAAGACTCCTTAGAAGCCTCTTCTATAGCTTAAATTAAGGTGATCCAAGATAAGCCCAATACCTGGCACTTGGTAGGGACTCAGTAAATACCAGTTCCTTCGTCCTCCCTCCCTGGGCTTCACATGTGCCAGGATTTCAGTTCTCATTGCTAACCTCCCTTTCCCCAATTCCAAGAAGTAGACAGTCTATGGTAACAAGGTTTCGGATACTGTCACTAGGGGAGAAACTGCCACCAACTCGATGTGCTAAACCTCAGCCTCCAAGCAGCCTCAAGGAACCTATCATTAGTCAGGAGGCGTACCAAAAGATGACCTTCAACAAGTCTCTGCAGCACACCAGGACCAAGATAGCAGATAACCAGACTCTGTTCTCCCCATCTGGGGATGGTCCTGGCCACAGGCCCAACCCTGGAGCCTTTTTGGTACTGCCTGCCCATAAGCCACATCCTGCACCAGCCTGCAGAATCAATCTTCCCTCATAAGGGTCCTTCTCATGATCCCATTTCATCAACGGGGTAAGCAGGATGATCCTGTTGGGGTAGGAAATACAAGGTTGAATCCCTACCTTTGAAAGCACATTCCTGTTCAAACAAAGTCTGGTTTTTGTTTCAAAGGCACACTGAAGGAACACCGCAGGACTCCTCCCTAAGGTAGTCCATGGGCCTGCCTTCCCAAGGTGAGTCAACTGATTAAACACCCAGAACCTGATTTTTATACAGCATGAGCCTCCAACCCTGCCCTGGCAAGTGCGGGGGAGGGGCAGGCACTTCCTGTAACACCATTTGAACAGAGAAAAATCCTTCCTGTGAGAATAAGTCAGTTTCCTGTGCTCAAACTGCTAAGGGACCAAGCAGGCTGTGACAACCACCTCTATTTTTAATCTCGTTTTCTAAATGCTTGCTTTATGTGGCCACAAGAATAGTCATTTCCAGTCATAAGGTTCTACTTTTACATTTCACTTGGTGCTGTCTGGTTTTTCTTAGCTCTCAACTACTAGTTTTTCCCTGCTTCCTGCACAAGACAGCTATTTCGGGGAGGGAGCCAAAACTGACCTCTTGAATGTGGCTGAGACCATCAAGGTCCACAGCCCAGGATGTTCACAAGAAACTGAGAACAGGTGAAAAAGAGTGGCATTAAGCTGGAGGCTCAGAATGATTCTGGGGTGGGAGGTGCACACACAATCTCTCACCTCAGGGCTGGGCTAAGGCTCCAGCCTTCGCTCCCCCTTGGTTCCTTTCTACCCCTCAGCCATCCACCCACCGCCCTTCTTGTGGTGCTGCAAGCCAGCCCAAGAGGACTGTGCCCCGGAGCCGTCTAGGCCGCTCAATTACTCAGCGGGACTCACCTAGCCCCTCCCACCCACCTAGCTCGAGAATGGCCCCATTTCCTGCAAGGGAGGGATGAAGTGATGGGGAGCCCAAGGAACAGTCAGTCTGAGGGGATGAGGAGACAGAGGGGGAGAAAAGAGGGCAGGCCTCGCGGAGGAGTGAGGGGCCTGCAGGACTGCAAGCGTGTCGGGCGTGCTTCTCGGGTTGGCGAGCCGGCGGGTCCACCCGGGGTTAGGGGCTGCTGAAGGGGGTTCCGAGGGTCAGAGCCCGAGACAAGGGGAGCCCGGGACAAGGAGGGTGGGGAGACCGGGTCAGAGGGAAGAGGGGATACCCGCAGTAAGGGAACCTAGCCCGAAGGGGGCTGCATCGTTAAGGACTTGGGAGACGGACTTCAGGGGCCCGAGGGTGAGAGGAGTAGGGAGGCCAGCTTGAGGGGTGCCGGGCCACCGCGCTGGGTAAGGATATTGCCGCAGAAGGCCGTCCACCTCGCTAGGGTCCGGGCCTGGTTCGCCAGCCGCCGCCGCCGCCTCCTCCTGCTCGTCCACGAATTTGTTCTCGTCAAACTCGTCGATGTCCACCCGACGAAAGCGCGAGGACAGCGTGTTCCGGGCCATGGCGCGGACACGGCGTCCGCTCAGCCAGCTCCGCTCCGGGTCCGACCGCGGTACTACCCAGCTCGGCACCGGCTCAGGCTCGGGGGCGGGAAGCGGCCGCCCGGCGCCTCCTCCACCTCCTCCGCGCGCAGACGCCGCCGCCCGCCCACTTCCGGGCCACGCCGGAACCGGAAGTGCCGGTGGGCGGGAGGGGCGGGGCCTAGGGGAGTGGCTGGAAGCGCTGGAGAATCCGCGGGATAGTCACCCTGACAGCACCCAGCCGGATTCTCATCTCCTGGGAACCTCACTCTTGCGGTCTGAGGAGCGGGCACTCAGTCCCCGCGCAGGCCCAGCATCGTGGACATCATAACTGCACTCGGCTTCCCTTCTGAATCCGAGGAGCTCCTGGCCCTAGAAGGGGGCTGCACGGACACAGCCGCGGCGCAGGGGTCATCATTGCCCAGACTAAGGGTGCACGGGCCCCCAGGAGAAGGCTCCCGGCTCTGCCTGTCGAGTGCTGGGCAGACTTCCTTGAGGAAAAAAAAAACCTTCGACCTGAGACCGGAGTAGTTCTTATACCTCTAGAAGTGACGGGGGCGGGGGTTGGGGACCCTAATTCTCGTATCTTAGGAAACTTGAACGCCACCACAGAGCTCGGAGGAAGTTACCTCTGCTTTGTACACAGTGACTTTATTGCTCACGGACTGGGAGACTTTAAAGACGTTTAAAGTGTATCCAAAGTGTTGACAAGACAAAATATTTGGACTTGGACCCGTGAGTGTAGTGGTCACTGGGCCTGGCGGGTAGGGGGTGGGGACAGGAAGGTGACCGTGTGGTCACCAACCTGACCACAGGTCAGGACGAGGTCCTGGGGGCTGAGAAGTAAGTCCTGGCTGGAGAGGCATATCCTGGTGGGAAGCCGAATCCCCAGAGTACGAGATGGGGAAAGATGAGAGTGAGGGGACTCAGGGCAGAGTCAAGGACGACTCTGGTGCCAGAATTGGGTGCCTGGGAAGTTGCTCGAGGAATTCTGCTAATAGGCCTTAACCTTAGATCAAATTGGGTCTTTATTTTCATATAAGTGTACTTTTTTTTTTTTTTTTTAGATTTTGTTTTTAAGTAATCTCTACCCTCAGTGTGGGGCTAGAAGTTACAACGCCAGGATCAAGAGTCACTTGTCTACTGACGGAGCCAACCAGGTGCCCCTAATTGTACTTTGGTCTGTAGTAAAGGCCAATAGTTACTGAAATATGACTCATTTTTATTGTTTCAAATACTTCATACTGAATTGTGTCTACAGATAAAAAAAAATTATTGCCAGATTATGATGCTACCTAATCTTGGGTGCTAAAGATACAGATTCTTAGCTGGGAAATAGGTGCTGAATAAAAGGCTCAGGGGTCCCGGAAACAAAACCCACCTGCCTTTCAGCTCCATTTCTTGAAAGAAATTGTGACCCAGGTAGGCCACAAGACAGCAGAAATCCATATCCCCAGAACTTCCTGCTCAGCAGGAACTTTAAACCAGAAATGCTGGGGTGCCAGGGTGGCTCAGTCAGTTAAAGAGCTGCCTTCGGCTCAGGTTGGGATCGAGCCCTGCATTGGGCTCCCTCCTCGGGGGAGAACCTGCTTCTCCCTCGGCTTGCCACTCTGCCTACTTGTGCTGTCTATCTCTCTGTCAAATAAATAAAATCTTGTAAAAAGAAAAACAACAACAAAAAAACAGAAATGCCCATTTTACAAGTAAGGAAATAGCCTGTTTTGGTGAAAGCAATAATGGCCCTACTTATGGCTGTGGATCTCTCAGCCACGGAGGCAGAATTTTAAAAGTCTTTTTCAGGGATGACTGCATGCTCAGGGTAATAAAACCACACCATGCCTGGAAGTACCTTAAACAAAGTGGTCAAGGGAGAGGTCCCTGAGGAGATGAAACTGATCAGGAACGTGAAAGAAGTGAAGGAAGGAGCCAAGCAAAGGCCCAGAGATTGGGCTGACCTGGTATATTCCAGAAACAGAAAGGTCATACTGGAGTGCAAGAGTGAGAAGAGATGAGATGGAAGTGGGGGGTAGAGGGGGTGCTGTAAGGTTTTGTAGGCTGGGGAAAGGATGTGGTCTACCTCATGGGACAACGCTGGAAATTCTGGGCAGTGACATGAGCTGACTTAAGTTTGGAAAGGGTCCCTTTAACAGCTGTCTTGAGACTACATGGGAATAAGAGGCAATCTAATTTATTTATTTATTTATTTATTTTAAGAGTGAGAGAGCATGAAAGGAGAGAAGGTCAGAGGGAGAAGCAAACTCCCTGAGGAGGTGGGAGCCCGACGTGGGACTCGATCCTGGGACTCCAGGATCATGACCTGAGCCAAAGGCAGTTGCCTAACCAACTAGGCCACCCAGGTGCCCATAAGAGGCAATTTAAAAGGTAACACCAGGGATGCCTGGGTGGCTCAGTCGGCTAAGCAGCTGCCTTCTGCTTGGGTCAGGATGCCAGGGTCTTGGGATCGAGTCCCACATCAGGCTCAGAGGGGAGCCTGATTCTCCCTCTGCCATCTGCTCCCCCTGCTTCTGCTCTCTCTCTTTCTGACAAATAAAATCTTAAAAAAAGTAAAAGGTGACACCAACAGTCTAGGTGACAGGCAATGGTAGTTTAGGCCAGGCAGTTGTCATTAAGAGTGATGGGAAGATGTTGGGTTATTTTGAAAATAGAAGCCGCAGAATTTATTGGTGTGTTGGATGTGGCATTGTGAGAGAAAGGGGAGTCACAGATAACTTCCAAGTTCAGAAAGATGTGTACAATCATTAGCTCTAAAAGAACTATAAGCATTTGCAAAGTATGACAGAAAAGTCCCTGTGCACCATTCAACTTCCTTTTAAGACTAATCCATGCTGGGGCGCCTGGGTGGCGCAGTTGGTTGGGCAACTGCCTTCGGCTCAGGTCATGATCCCGGAGTTCCGGGATCGAGTCCCACATTGGGCTCCCTGCTCGGCGGGGGTCTGCTTCTCCCTCTGAACTCTACTTCCTCTCTCTCATTCTCTCTCTCTCAAATGAATAAATAAAATCTTTTAAAAAAAAAAAAAGACTAATCCATGCCAAGATTGCCCTCTGTCTGCCCTCTCTTCCCCAGACTCATCTACTTCTTGGAAGCCTGCCTCACCATGGTCTGCAGCAGGGCTCATTGGTTCATTTATCCAACAAGCATCCATGTGTTGGGCCTGAAGACTAGATAAACCAAATCAGGTGTCAGCCATGGTTCTACCAGGGAACTTCCAGGCTGGCTGTGGAAAGAGACACATAAACATTTAACTCAGGATATTTGGGGCTAAAGAGAGGATTGCACGCAAAGCTTGGGACAAGGGGCACTTGGCTGGCTCAGTTAGAAGAGCACTACTCTTGATCTCAGGGTCGTGAGTTTGAGCCCCATGATAGATGCAGAGATTACTAAAAATAAGTAAATAAACGACAAAAAAAGAAATACAAAGTTTGGGACAAAATGGAGGTAGTATCCCAGTTGAGTCCAATGGTCTAAGTAAGGCCCATTTATAGAACCCTGTAAAGGAATGGAAGAAGGCTTCTACGAACTTGACAGCAACAGGGGGCAACCTGGCTTTAACTAGTGCTCTAAGAGGTGTTGGTGCATCTTTGTTTGTTTGTTTGTTTGTTTTGGTGCATCTTTGTTAACAGCAATGGAGTGACACTAGAGTGATTCGTGCTTGCTGGTTGAGGCAACAATGAAACTGCCCAGTCAGAAAGCCTGAGCACCTTCCCTGCTTCTGAATTCTCCTTTAACTTTCAGGGCTCAATTCAAGTGTTCATTCCACTGAGTACATTAATACCAGTGATACATTAGATCTTGTGCTAAGAGTTTCCTATGGTCCTAATCCTCAAAAATACCCATTTCACAGGTGAGAAAATTGAGACTCAGAGAGGGGAAGGGATCTGCCAGGAGTCTCAGCGAGCAAGAGGCAACAGAGCAAGAATTTGAAACCAGAAGAGATTCACTAAAAAAAAAAGGCTCCGAATGCTCTTTCCCTTGCCACATGCTGCCTCCACTAGAACAGTTTATGGAGTTGGGAGTACAGCTGTCTGATCCTGCCTCTCCCCGCCCACTTCGGATTTTAAATTCTTCCAAGGTAGAAGCCGTGTTAATTCATCTCTGAAAACCCTCAACCCTCGTCCCGTCCACCCCTAGGGCACTGGCGCCCAGCTCAGAGCAGCAGACTGAGCATCCTGCAAGGTCTACTGAATGAATGAATGAATGAATGAATGAACGAGTAAAGGACTGAAGGGACGACTTCGTCTCCTCACTGTGCCATCTCCAGTAAGCTGCCGGTCCCCCTGCTGGTCCCCCTCGGCATCGGTTTCCCAAAGTGCTCGGCTCAGAAGATGAGGCCGACTGGGGCAGTCGCAGGTGCGCAGCTCCTCCAGGCACGTCTAGACCGCTGTACCGAGGCGCTCCCGGAGGCGAGGGGGTGGAGGCGTCAGGGGCGGAGCTAGGGCTCTCTCGCTGCGAGGCCATTGGCCGCGCCCGCCGCCACCCGGCAGTAGTTGTGGAGGTCAGCCCCGCCCCCTTCCTCTTTCCCTCGGTTTCTTTCCGGCGGCGGCGGCAGCGGAGGATCGTGCGGATATGGTGAGGGTAGTGGAATCGGTTGCCATCCGCGTGCTGTGGGGCTCGGGGCCTGGGGTGGGGAGCTCGAGGCGAGCACTGGGGTCTCATCGGCCCGCCGGCCTTGTAGGGCGCCGTGCGGAGCGGCCTCGCGCCGCCACAGCCGGTCTCCCGCCCTCTTCCCCTTGCTGGCTTGGGCCCGGGGTGCTGAGCCCGCGCTGCCGGCGCCTCCGTCTTTCCATCTGCGGAGTGTGGGTAGCGGCCCAGCCTCACGGCAGACCTGGGCGGGGGCGGAACCTTGGTCACCCTGCCCAAGGCACGGCCTAGGCGAGGGAAGCTGGGCCCCCGGCGCGACCTCTTGAGGATGGCCGCTGGGGGGGAGGCGGTCCTGCCGGATGTTTGATCCACATCTGTACTTGCGCTCAGGCCAAGATTAAGGCTCGAGACCTTCGCGGCAAGAAGAAGGAGGAGCTGCTTAAACAGCTGGAAGACCTGAAGGTGGAACTGTCCCAGCTGCGTGTCGCCAAAGTGACAGGCGGCGCGGCTTCGAAGCTCTCCAAGATGTGAGTGAGGGCCCGCTGAAGCCCGGTTCTCTGGGTGTGGGGGACACCTGCACGTCGGAAGCATGTGTGGGTTTTGGAAGTTGGCCAAAGGCAGCATTGGATTAAGTGATCATTTAACGGACGCATGGTTGGAATGTCATGCCCGTCCTACCAGCCTCTCCAGGGTCCGTGGGACACCTGCTGTCTGATTGTCCTCTTGCATGCCTTGGACCATTTTGTTCTGCCTGGAGTGCCCTTGTTCAGCTTCTCTCCACGGGCGAAAGAACTGGTTGCCCCTCAAGACCCTTTTTCAGGTTGTCTGGAAAAAGCTACTTGGGCCCTTTTTTACCGCCTCCCACCAGCACTTGAGTTTTTTCCCCTCACCTGGTAGGTGGGTGCCTTGTGCCCACCCCTCGCTTGAGTTGTAGTTAACTTACTGATTTACATGCATCAAGAAACGGGGCTTGTAAAAGGGACAATGGTTTGTAGTCCATTGAACTGGGCACACAAGTTTCTTTTTTGCCACATCCTACCTAACGTGTGTGCTGACTCACCACCCAGAGTTTTTATTTTGTTCTGTTTTGTTTTCATCTTCTGTAAAATGGGCCCCCAAAACCGACCTCTGGTGCTGGGAGGGGGTTGAATGAGTTGGGGAACACATAGGTTCTGTGCTGAATCCTGGAGACTGTTTACCAGCTGTTTTACTTACCGAGTGGCCCTCTTGTCTCCCAACATGCCCCCTATTCAGCATGACTCCTGGCCTGTTCCTGTGTTTCTTCTCCCCTCCCGCCTTTCTACATTCTCAAACCTCTAGTTTCTCCCCCCCTACTGTGACTCCTTAGTCTGGTTGCACAGCTTGTGGCGTGATTTCCCATAGTCCGCTTATTTGGGTCGGCACTGGTTAGGTCTTCATGGCTCTGAGGCTATCTGGCCTGGGATGGAAGATCTTTTCTGATCTACTCTCCACTTCTCAATGAATACTTCAGAGCTTCTCAGAAGCCCTTCCCTGTCCTACTTGGCCCTACCTGGGAGATGCTACCCTGCCCCTACTGGGAGATGCCCACCTCCTAGAGTCTTCAGGCCTTAACCCCTAAAACACCTTCCTCCTGGACTGGGTTGGGTAGCCCTTGGGTGATTATGGAGGAGCTGGTGGGGAATCCCCTTGCCTTAGGACATCTGGGTCAGGTCCTGAATAAGATGCCTTTGAGGGGGGGACAGCATCATATGCCTCCACCACCTTCACTGATGTCTCTCTGTTTTGCAGCCGAGTTGTTCGCAAGTCCATCGCCCGTGTCCTCACAGTCATCAATCAGACGCAGAAAGAGAACCTCAGGAAATTCTACAAGGTGAGTCTAGGTTGGGGGAGTTAGGATGCTTAGCTGCAGGGACCAAAGTTCCAGACCTCCCTTGGCCAGAAGGGTAGTATAAAGAGCTGCTGAGGTGCAAGGGACTGGGCTTTCCAGAGCCTTCCCAACCTGTAGGTGGGTTTGCTTCTTAACCAGTGTCTTGCCGCTGGCATGGCTTGCAGGCTGCATTTCCTCAGGGCTGCAGTTGTTGGGAAATCAAGAGTGTGGTGAGAGTCTGGCTGGAGCCTTGGGTTTGGAATTCTTTCTCACCAGCTGAGTGAGTTTGGGCAGTCTGTGAGGGTTAACTTTAAATGTTTTAGTTGTTTTACCAGCACTATGTCAGTCACTTTCAAGCACCTGATACTTTTCATTTTTCAGATGGGACCTCAAGTGATTGGGTCAACATTCCAAGCCGTGTCTTGGGGAGGGGTGGATTGAGTGCTTCTGGGAGATTTCCATGGGTCTCTGGTGTCTGGCCCCTCGGCCTAGGATTTTTACAACCATTTTCTGGTCTTGTCCTTAATATTGGTGTTATCAGGGCTTAAGTAGTGAAGCATAACCAGCGAGAGACTACATGTGTGTATACATTCATCTGATTTATTACGAAGAATTGGCCTACGTGATTGTGCCGGCTAGCTAATAAGCAAGCCCAGGATCAGTAGGCCTGGCTCTCAGGAAGAGAAGTTCATGGGCAGGCCAGAACTAAGACGACACAGGTTGAAGCTGCTATTCTCAGGTGGGATTTCTTGGGAGAGCCTCTGTCCTCTGTTAAAGGCCTTTGAGCTGATGGAAACAAGCCTGCTCAGATTACCCAGGATAATCTCTTGTAAAGTCAGTAGATTAGGGTCTTTGAGTACATCTGCAGAATGGCTTCACATCAATATTGCCATATTTGACTAGCTGGAGGCTTTGACCTGTCAAAAAAAGCCCTCATGGTGGGCCTAGGCTAGCTGCCTAGGGGACACTAGCATGTACTGTTGGGGGTGCGCCGTCATCCATGAGGTGCGTACATTTGTGGGTGGGAGTGTCTTTCTTTGATCAGGCTCTGGGGCGACCATAGAGGTGGTCGTCAGGAAGAATTGTCTTCTTCGAGTGAGTGCGGCCTCTGCCGCCTGGTAGTTCTGTCCGATAGACTTAAACTGCAGTGTTCGAAATGCTCTGTGTTTGCACCGCCCAGTACGCTAACCTCTGGCCACATACAGCTGTGCTGGCTGAAGGCCTGGGATTTTAAGGTAGACCGTATGTGTGGCTAGTGCCTCATCTGATAGCAGAGCTCCGAGGGCTTAGCCTGCAATGGACAAGGCCCTCACCTGGGCTGCCAATACTGGGGGTGTGGGTGACAAAGACTCTTGCTTCCAAACCCCCACTTGAGAGCTTACCCTCATCTGCGCAGCTGGTTTCTGCAGCTGTCTGCCCTGAGGCTCTTACCCCACTGAGTTCACCCCGTCCTGTGCCTCCCTCTCTGAGCTATTGGCAGTTTCCAGAAAGTGCCCGAGCTGCCATCCTTCAGGGCTTTGGTGCACACTGTTTTCTCCCCCTTGGAAGTGGTAGGCACCAAGTTGCTTGCTTTCAGGCTGTTGCTGGTTATTAGGTGAAACCCTTCTCAATCTCTTTTCTCCTCCCCAGTGACAGGCCGCTTGTTAGCTATTGGGTCTTTCCCACTGGGCTGGGAGCTCCTTCAGCCGGGCTGGGAGCTCCTTCAGCCGGGACCAGGCCTGATTCACACTAGGGCAGCTCCCCCCACAGGTTCCCAGTCCCCTGCTGGGCTGGGCGTCCTCCTCACACTCAGGTCTATGGAGTAACCTCCGCATCCCAGTGGCCTCCTTCAGTCACCTCCGGCATTCCCTGCCCCTGGGGGGTGGGCAGCTCAGTTCCAGCCTCTGGGCCTTTCTTTGCCGCCACATTAGCTCCTAAACCGTGGTGCTCAGACCGCCCCTGCTATCCCATCACCCAGGGTAAGAAGTATAAGCCCCTGGATCTGCGGCCCAAGAAAACACGTGCCATGCGCCGCCGGCTGAACAAGCACGAGGAGAACCTGAAGACCAAGAAGCAACAGCGGAAGGAGCGGCTGTACCCGCTGCGGAAGTACGCAGTCAAAGCCTGAGCACTGGCGTCAATAAAACAGACCAACCGGCTGATGTTGCTTTGTGTTTGCAGGCGTTTCGGCTAACGGAGCTAGAGAGCCGGGTTGCTGTGCCCCGGCGTGGGGCCACGGGGATCTGGCGCGGGCGCCGTTGTTGGTTCGGGGGCTGTGCTGTGGAAGTGCACTCGCTGGCCTCCCATGAGTTCGTTCTGCCAGGTCGCGGGCGCCGGGCAGGCGTCTGAGAGCCATCTGTGGCGCTGGTGTGTCAAGAGGCTCCGGGTGGTTTGGCCGAGCAGGGGGCTTGGCACCTTGCCTAGTCAGCAGCTCCGGCCACTAAGAGTTTCCCATCTGAGGTGAAGACGCAGGCATGGGCCACATCCAGGACTCCCTGCCGAAAGCATTTCACTTTTGGGGTGCACGTCCTGCCTGCCCCCAGCCTCCCCTGGCAGGCCTTTTACTACACCCTTGGGTGCTGAGCCCACAGGCCTTACCTTCAGGGTCTCAATGCATTTTCCTGTGTTGCAGTCCCAGACTTTGACCTGGAAGTAAAAACAAGCAGAAAGGTGGGGAGACCTCACCCCATAAGTCTGATGTCCTTGAAATCACTTTGGGGTGCGTCCTAGCTAACCTCTTAACCTCCTGGCATGGGTTTTGTTGGCTGAGGTATATTTAACGTGGCTCAGCATAATATCTGATGCAAAAATTGAGTGCAGTGCAATTTTCCCTGAAGCTGTGATGAGTCTTAAAAATGTCAGTGCCAAGGGCACCTGGGTGGCACAGTTGCTTCAGCTTCTGATTCTTGGTTTTGGCTCATGTCATGAGTTTGAGCCCTGCATTGGACTGAGCAGGGAGTCTGGTTGAGATTTTCTCTCTCTCTGCCTTTCTACCCTTCCCTGCTCCCATGCACACTCTCAAAAAAAGAGGGGGGCACCTGGGTGGCTCAGTGTGGGGAGTCTGCTTCTCCTTGAGCCTCCCATTAGCTTGTGTGTGCTGTGCACTCCCGAAATCTCAAAAAGAAAAAGTCATTGCCACTAGCATTTGGGCCAGCACAGACCTTAGTGCCAGGCCGTAGGAACAGAAATGCTTGGCACCTGGGTTCTGCCTGTACAAACCTATTTAGGGCAAACAGGATATGGACATTTCTAAACTGCCGAGGGCTCTGCTAAAGGAGATGTTGGGAGAGGAGTTTGCCAGGGGGACGGACCTGGTCGGGTGGGCTTACCATGTGAGAGTAGCCAGCGCTGGCCAGCTGTGACCCATCAGGGGAGAAAGCTATGCTCTTCACCCAGGTAACATGGCCCTTGAGCTGAACAAGCAGGCTTCTGGTAGAGGGCTTCCAGATGTGGATCGTCTTATCCCAGGAACCAGAAGCCTGAACAGCAGATAGCTCTTAAGCCCATGGGTTTGGAGCCAGCAGGGGACCAGCCCGGAACCCAGGGCCATCCAGCTCACCAGGAGGCCAGATGCCGAGTAGCACAGGCAGCTGATGTTACCGCGGTGGCCCTCCAGCTCGTAGGGGAAGATCACTGGGGTCTCCATCCGCAGGTCCCAGATGCAGATGGTGGAGTCCCAAGAGCCAGTGGCCTGCAGGCATCTGCCATGAGCATGAACCAGCCAGCCCGTGTCCACCATTGTGGTTCCTAGCTAGCCAGACTCCAAGAAAGCAGGCATCCTGAGCCCTGCTGAATTTCCCATCTTACAGATGAGGGGACAGGCTCAGAAGAGCAGTCACCCTGTCAAGGTCCGGCTCGGCCCCAAGTGGGAAAGGGGGTGGGCCTCAGGTTCCTTGAGGTGGGGCGGGGCAGAGGTGGTCTGGCTCACCAGGGAGTCTGAGCTGGGTGCGAAGTCACTGCTCTGGATGGAGTCTCGGTGCCCTCCCAAGTGGCGCAGCATCTGGCCAGACTGCAGGAGAGAGCCCTGAGCTTTGGAGAGCAGCCCAGAAGTCTTGTGCCAGCTTCTAGGCCTCAGATGGGTCAGATCAGGCCTCCTTGCGGGGTGCCTGGGTAACGTGATGACACGGGTCTGGGGAGACTACCTGGGCTTCGACAGGAGAGGAGGACAGTCCAGTCCAGGTAAACGTCATGGGCACATGGGTTGCCAGCTGTGGGCATGGGCATTGGGGAAGATGGAACGACCTTTCTGGGGCCACTGTTGGGGGTAGGATGTGTCTCCTGGTCCAGGTCCCGCTCCGGCCACCCTTCCACGAACCTGCACCTCCCAGAGCATCACCCGCTTGTCCCAGCCTCCCGATGCCAGCTGCTTTGAGTCAGGGCTGAAGCTGACCGTCTCCACACTCCGCTGGTGACCTGCAGATACCAGGTTGGAGAGGGTGCAAGGCAGAACGGGACACAGCAAGATCTAGAAAGGAACTTAGGCCTGGCTGCTTGGCTCCCGTCCCATCCCATTTACTCACCCTTTAGGACATGTAGACACTTAGCTTCTGCTGCATCCCACAGGCGGATGGTACAGTCACAGGATGTAGTGGCAAAAAGGCGGCCATCAGGGGAGAAGCGGCAGAACTTCACGGGGCCTGGGTAAGCAGCCGTGGTCAGGGAACAGGGTGCTGCCCTCCACTTCCGGCCCTTGCTGGCCGGCCCTGCTAGTTTCTCCAGCCTTATTGCCTGCCTTCCTTCTCCTTTCAAACCCTCCCACCCCTCCAGCTACCTGGCAAGCCGGGCTTCCATGGCTTGGCCTAGAACACCCCAACCCTGATTTGCCTATTTGTAAAATCAATACCAAAAGCAAATGCAGGCACCTCCCAGAAACTTTTTGAGAGCCCACCCTGGGTTCAGAGTCCCAGTGCTGGACTCCCTGTAGTAATAGCATTAGTCAATCTGCCCTGCAATTACCAGATTTTTTTCTCGTCTCAATAATTATAGTAGTTACGTCTACTGGGTCCTTACTGGGTACCAGGCACTTTGCTTGCATTGCTGCATCCCATAGGGTAGCAACTATCCCTAGAGGCTAGAGAAGGAAATAGAGGCTCAAGTGACACAATTTATGATCACAGTCAAAAAAGTGGTTAAACAGAGGTGCCTGGGTGGCTCAGTGGGTTTAAAAGCCTCTGCCTTCGGCTCAGGTCATGATCTCAGGGTCCTGGGATCGAGCCCCACATCAGACTCTCTGCTCAGCAGGGAGCCTGCTTCCCCCTCTCTCTCTGTCTGCCTCTCTGCCTACTTGTGATCGCTCTCTCTGTCAAATAAGTAAAATCTTAAAGTGGTTAAACATAGATGAACCTTGAGGGACATTATGCTAAGTGAAGTAATAAGCAAGTCACAAAAAGGAATACTGTATTACTCCATTTACACAAGGGACTCAGTAAATTCATTGAGACAGAATGGTGGTTGCCAGGGTCTGGGGCAAGGGAGGAATGGGGAGCTTAATGGATATAGAGTTTACATTTTGTAAGATGAAGAGTTCTGGAGATTAGTTGCATAATGAACATACTTAACACTACTGAATTGTGCATTTAAAAATGGTTAAGATGGTAAATATGTATATATTTAAAAAACAGTAGTAGGATGGGGGCACCTGGCAGGTTCAATCAGTACAGCATGCGATTCTTGATCTCAGGGTCATGAGTTCAAGCCCCATGTTGGGTGTAGAGATTACTGAAAAAAATAAAAACGAACCAAAAAACCAGGAGTAGGATCTGAGTCCGGGTCTGTTGGCGTTAAAGGCCCCAGGGACCATCCCGTGTCCTTTTCCTATTGCTCCAGCCCTGCCCAGGCTGTTTCATCTGGATGCCCAGGTCAGATATCGGAGGTCACTATGATAGGCTCTGCAGAAAGCCAGACAGAACCACAGGCCTCCGTACCCACATCCAGCCCGAGGAGCCCCACCTGTGTGGCCATTCAGCCTCCACAGCAGCTGCCCGCTCTGGGTCTCCCAGCCATACACACAGCCGTCCTCAGATGCTGTAAGCAGCCTCTGGCCATCTGGAGAGAAGGCGGAGGAGTTGACCTGGAAGGAGAGCACAGAAGTAGCTCCAACCCGAGGAAGAAACACCTGTGTGCTCATCCCTGACCTCAGACTCCAGGAACAGCCCTAAACACTGCCCCAGGAACCCCGGGTGAGAACTTGGACTTTAGTCCTATTACAACCAGAGCCCAGAATGGAAGAACCACTCTTGCAGTCTGAGCAAGAACTGGGAGCCCTCTCTGGAATTCTGTAAAACCTGAGCCCGAAGCTCAGAGCCCTCTCTCAAGGTAGAGGCTGGAGCCTTTTCTAGAAGGAGAGCCTGACACCCCAGAGCCAAGAGCCCATTCTAGAGCTGGAGCCTAGACCTAGGAGAGTTCAAGACCTACTCAGCCCCGAGTTCACTTTAAAGCCAAGGTCAAAAGAACACTGGAGTCAGCCAGGAGTTTGAGCCCTCAAGAACCAGAGCTTAGAATCTGTAGCCCATTCTGGAGCTGGGGGCCAGAGAACACAAGGCATAATCAGGAACCACTCTAGACCCAAAGCCAGGAGCTGAGAGTCGGCAGAGCCCTACTAGACCTCACCTCCCCGCGGTGCCGGCCGAAGAATTTCACTCTCCCCACGGCCAGCGGCCCTGGGACCCCGCTGTTCATGGGTCCCAGGCCGCCCGGTCCGGTGGGCTGTCTCCCAGGCGGGCGCTGGTCCGGCCCGCCGGCCCTCGCTTGGGACAGATTAGTGGTGATGGAAGTTGTGTACATGCGGTCTCCATGGCAATCAGGGCGGGGCGCGTACCCGCCTCGGAGTCTGGGAAGCCAGGAGAACAGGTTGGAAGAGACGGTTCTCAGCTCCTGGGAGGTGGGGCCGCAGCGGACAGAACCACTGGCGGCCCGGATAGGGACTTCCACGCCCAGTCACCACCTTGAGCCGGTCCTTGGGCATTTCCGATCGTGGGGCCAGACGATGCGCACGGCGGTCGCTAGAGGGCATGCCAGCCCCACACAGCTGCCCAAACCCGCGCACAGAAGAGAGCAGTTTGCCCAGAGCTCCCAGACCCCTTTGAGAGGAAACGGTTTGCCCGGTTTCCCCGTGTGCACAATGGGGTGGTTCATTCCTTCCCCTCCCCGGAACTGCAGGCTTGAGCCAAGAGCAAGGCCTGGCACATGGGGTAGGTGCCCAGGAGAGCCCACCCTGGTGCCAAGACCTCTTTCCTCCTGGAGTGCCCAGTACTGAGTCTGAACAGCTCCCATGGACCGGGCTGGGACCTGTACCCAGCTCTGCCCTGCACAGTGTGGGGGAGTCAGAGGTAGTGTGTGTAAAGCACAGGACATTAGAAAGTGGGGTCGCTTGCTAACATCCTGGCAGCACAAAATGTGGCATCCGAGGATGTGGAGGTGGTGGTAGGAGGCCCCAGGAGCTGTCTAATTCCTTGTTGGATAGTTGAAGCTGAAACCAGACAAGGATGGGATTTGGTTTCAATTTTCATTTTTTTTAAATATTGTATTTATTTATTTGACAGAGACAGAGATCACAAGTAGGCAGAGAGGCAGGCAGAGAGAGGGGGAAGCAGGCTCCCCGCCAAGCAGAGAGCCCGACGTGGGGCTCGATCCCAGGACCCTGAGATCATGACCCGAGCGGAAGGCAGAGGCTTTAACCCATTGAGCCACCCAGGCCCTGGTTTCAATTTTCATTTTTCAGATGAGGGAACAGAAGCCCCATAAGGTGAGGCACTTAGGCAATAGGAAAGGAACTGGGATTTAGCCCATGTCTGTCTCACTTTGTGGGCCTGTATTAAGACCATCTGCCATGAAGTCCAGGGGCCTCAAGCAGATGCCAAGGTCCCTAACTCCTGGTACATCTGGGAAACTGAGGCCCTGAAGGGGCAGATTTGGCCCAGTCATCCAGCACCTATGGCACAGCTGGGGCCAGGACCCAGTCCCTTCCCTACAACGGGACAGGCATTGAACGGAGACGCCCTGCCTGCCACTGTCCAGTGCATTCCAGGCTCCCTCGGGGCAGGGTGGGAGGGCAGCTGGGCTTTGGGAGCTTCGAACTCAAGGGTTCCCAGCTGTGACTCACACCCCTCCCCCCCCAGACCTCTTTGCCAGACTCTTCTCACGAGATCCACTGTGCTCTTGCTCTATTTTAGGTCCCAGACAGTCAGGCGGGAGAGGGGGCGACAATGGTGGCTTTGAGGCGGCGCCACCCCCATCCTAACTCCAAAAGGGCCCAGGTCACTGACTTGGCTCCTCAAGGACCTGTCTGAGTTGGGCCTATAAGGCCACCACCTCATCCCCAGACATGGGTGCATACACAGCTCCCCAGAGCTGTCTGGCTCCCCAGGCTTCTCCCCTCTCTCTGAACAGTAACCCCCCTGGCCCTGCCCCCTGTCCATCCATGCCCCATCTAGCATTTCCCCAGCCAACTGGCTGCTCTTACTCTACCTGGAGGGCCCAGAACCACCTAACCTAGCCCAGCCCATCACTCCCAGAGCCCTGTGAACAGACCTTGTCCACCAGGCCCAGGGACTACTCAGTGGTAGAGGTGGAGCTGGGGTTAAACTCTTTGGGGGGGGGGGTGCACCTGGGTGGCTCAGTCAAAGATCTGACTCGATTTTGGCTCAGGTCATGATCTCAGGGTCCTGGGATCGAGCCCCGCATCAGGCTCCCTGCTCAGCGGGGAGCCTGCTTCCCTCTCTCTCTGCCTGCCTCTCTGCCTACTTATGATCTCTCTCTCTCTCTCTGTCAAATAAATAAATAAAAATCTTTTAAAAAAATTATAAGATTGTCTCTCTCTGTTTGCCCCTCCCCCTCCTTGTGCTCTCTCTCTTTAAAAAAAAAACAAAACTAAAAAAAGATTTTATTTGTTTGACGGAGAGCACAAGAGCACAAGCAGGGAGAAAGGGCAGAGGGAAGGGGGAAAAGCTGTGAGGGTTGATCCCAGGATCCTGGGATCATGATCTGAGCCGAAGGCAGATACTTAACTGACTGAACCACCCGGGAGCCCCTCCCCCCCTTTTTTTTAAAGTAAGCTCTATGCCCAATTGTGGGGTTTGGACTATTCACGACCCCAAGATCAAGAGTCACATGCTCTACTGACTGCGCCAGTCCCCAGGATTAAAACCTTTTTGCTTCCTTGACACCGCAGTTTGTGGCTGGAACTACCCACCGTGAATTCCAGGGGCCTCGGGAGCCAAAGCAGACTAAGAGCTTCTGGCCCAGAGATGGGGCATTAAAGCCACCGGCCTGCGTGAAACGCGAGTCCTGCCAACTTCCAGCTCTGCGCACCGGGCAAGCCACCTGATCGCTCAGGGCCTTGTCTCCTCAACTGTAAAATGAGCACAATCACAGTGTCTGTCTTACAAGGAGTCGGTGAGATGGTGCCGGCCGGGGCTCCTGGTGTGCGGTATGCACTAAGAGAAGTGGGAGAGCTTGTGACAGCCGCAAGCCTAAAATCCAAGCACGACGCTCTGAGTGCCCTTTATCAGGCTCACCCAAGCAGCCCGCAGCCCAGGGATACCTCAGAGAGAACCTGGCGCCCCGGGGCAGTCAGACTCCCTGCCCAGCAGGGGCTGAGGGTCCGGGCAGAGGGCGTGGTCCATGGTGGGGGAAGGGAGGGCACGAGTGCTGGATCACAGTCACCCTGGCAGCAGAAGTATCTCAGTGGCCCAGGTTCTGCCCTTGGGATTGGGGGAGTCTGATTCTAGCCTCTCCGAAAGGGTCCTCGGAGGATGTTTGCCACCCCTTGATGGTCTCTTCCTTCTCAGGGAGCCTGCCACATTCTCTCCTCCCCAGCCCAGACTGTCCAGGGTGGGGATTTTTTGCTGGCCTTTTCTACTCTCACTTGGACTCTTTTTATTATTATTATTGTTATTTTATTTTATTTATTTTTTGTTTGTTTATTCAACAGAGAGAGACATAGTGAGAGAGGGAACACAAGCAGGAGGAGTTGCAGAGGGAGAAAGCAGACTTCCTGCTGAGGAAGGAGCCCGATGTGGGGCTCGATCCCAGGACTCTGGGATCATGACCTGAGCCGAAGGCAGACGCTTAACGACTGAGCCACCCAGTCGCCCCTATTATTGTTATTTTAAAGGTTTTTATTTATTTATTTGACAGAGACACAGCAAGAGAGGGAACACAAGCAGGGGGAGCGGGAGAGGGAGAACCAGGCTTCTTGCCGAGCTGGGAGCCCGATGCGGAACTCGATCCCAGGACCTGAGCCAAAGGCTGCCGCTTAATGAATGAGCCACCCAGACGCCCCTCACTTCAACTCTTGAAGATGACCCACGGTCCTGGGACCAGCCTTGCCTCTCTTCTTTTTCTCAAAATACCTGCCTCCCCAGGCCCCTTGGTTCCCTCTCAGACTGCCCTGAGTACACAGCCACTTGAAAGAGGAAACTGGAAATTCAGAGAGGGAAATTACTTGCTCAAGATCACACAGCTAGAAAGTAATAGGGCTAAGGCGCCTGGGTGGCTCAGTTGGTTAAATGTCCGCCTTCAGCTCAGGTCATGATCTCAGGGTCCTGGGATTGAGCCCTGCATCAGGCACCCTACTCAGCTGGGACTCTGCTTCTCCCTCTCCCTCCCCCTGCTCATTCTCTCTCTCTGTCTCTCTCTCTCTCTCTCATTCACTCTTCCTCAAATAAATACATAAAATCTTAAAAAAAAAAAGTAGTAAAGCTTAGATTCCAATCTATGTCAATAACCCCCAAGGTCTTGGCTCATTCTTTGCACCAGACACTCTTTAAATATAGCTTGGGGAAGTTGGGGTATGAGCCCCCTGTCGGCCCCCAACACGCACTCCACACCCCTGTGAACGGGACCTCACTACCCCTCAGGAGAGCCTATCCCATCACAGGAAACTCCCACTGTTCCAAAGGCCTGGCTGAGTCAGAATCCGACTAACAGTAGGAGCCGGGCCCAGCCCGCCCCCTGCGATTCCAGTCCAGGGACACAGCCGGCTAGCCCCAAAAGGCTGCAGACAACCAAATAGTCAAAAACCGTAGAACTAAATGGTCGTATAGCCAAACAATGACAGCTACCGAGCCAGGGAACCAAACGCAACTCTGATACCAACACGCAAACGTCTCACAGACACTCTCAGCAAATAGCGACGTAGTGGAAGGTGCTCTAGACGTGATCCCATGATATAAAAATCAAGACATGCCGAAGGCAACCCTCCGTTACTCAGGCATGCATCCATGTGTACTGAAACTTCAAGAAAAGCAGGAATGACAAACTCCCGAATCACCAGGGTGGTTAACTATGAGGAGAAGAAAGGAGGGGACACGGGGGCCTGGAACAGTCCTCGCTCCTGGTGATATTCTGGCTCAGAGCTGGGCCATGGGCATCCAGGTGTTTGTTGGCTTATTCTTTAATACTCTGCCCTGCCTATCTGGCCTCTGCCCACCCCTCCTGCCCGCTTCTGGCTTCCCTCCCCCCTCAGTCTCTGGTCACCACCACCCCCAGTCCTGAGGGTGGGCAGCTTAGCACATCACACAATGCCAGGGTTGGGACGCACTTTCCCACAGCGCCCCAGGAAACGGGGAAGGCTGTTTTGTATCGAAAGCCAACAGAGGAAAGGTGGAAAGTCAGACTGCGCTGGTTCCTGCTAGCTTTCTAGCTCCCAGCCCTGGTCCCCGAGGCTGCAGCCTAAACTGCTCCAATTTCCTTAAAGTTCTGGTTTTGCTGAGTCAGCTCCAGTGTGGTTTGTTGTTGTTGTTGTTGTTTGCTGTTGTGTGTTGTTTTGTTTTCTGTTGACTTGCCTCCCAAAGGGTTTTGGTTAAAACACCTCTGTGAGTGTCACTTCTGGTCCCCTACGAGTGTATCTTTTGGGGCTTCTTCTCTGGACTTCCCCTGCAGTTACTTGCACGCAGGGATCCTAGCTCTCCAAGTGGGATCAACACCGGGACCACCTTAATTGGACTGCACTGCCGTTGTTATAGTCCCTCCTACTGAAGTATGGTCTCCATACTTTAGACCAGGCCGACAAGTGCCAAGTTGAATGGTCATTTCCAGTTTTCTAGGCAATCTCTAGCAACGCAGCCCGCATTACTGGAGGCATTTGTCTTTTCAACAGCTTCGTTCTGGTAACTCAGTGAATTTGCAGTGAGGGCTTTTTCCCACGAACTGCTGTCCAGCCAACTCTCCCTCCCCTATATGGTACTTGCACAATGGATTTATCGGAAACACGCAAAATATTACATTATGCTGGTTAGGTGTCATCCTCTTAGATCCCAACCAGCCATCTGAACAAAACGTTGATTCTGCCCCTGTGGAGCTGCGAATTTTATGAGCAGGTCTTCCGTGTTCTAAATTCAAACTGTGAATTTGATCAATGGGATCAAATGGGAATGATGATGATGATCAATCATCAATGATGATCAATGGGAAAGAGCCCTGTGGCCTACCACTAGAGACCTCCACTGATTCTGGGTTTTTTCTGCACCCATTCTCACCCATCCATCCCATGAATCATGAACTGTGCAGTGAAGGAGGGCCCACTCCCTTAGGAGTAGATCTGGGTAGGGAGGAGAGCAACGAGCTCCTACCTCAAGCCTGGCTCTCTGGTTGCAAACAACTGAAACCATCCATGGCCCAAAGAGACCATATGGGAAGGGGCTGGGGGAATCAACGATGAGAAAGACAGCAACACTGCCATGCCAGGGAAGCCAGGAAGCACCTGGACGCTTGCAGGATCCTTGGAGAGCATATGATTGGTCCAGCGTGGGTCCCGGGGTGGGGGGGGAGGGGGGGGCACCTTGCTTGGCATTCCTGGTATGATCTGGGCTTTTTTTTTTTTTTAAAGATTTTATTTATTTATTTGAGAGACAGAGAAAGTGAGAGAGAGCATGAGTGGAGAGAAGGTTAGAGGAAGAAGCAGACTCCCCGTGGAGCTGGGAGCCCGATGTGGGACTCGATCCCGGAACTCAAGGATCATGACCTGAGCCGATGGCAGTTGCTCAACCAACTGAGCCACCCAGGCACCCATGATCTGGGCTTTTATCCCCAGCTCCACCCTCTCTGCTAATCAATCCGGGATCTCCAGGCTTAGTACCTGCAGTCCACCGTGGGGTCAGGAGGTCGACAAGTGCGTTCAAATCTGGCCCCAGGGTCCATCCTCTGTGACCTCCGGAAGTTACCTAACTGTTCCATCCTTCCTTTTCCTTGTGTCTACAATTAGGATCATGATTAATACCCACCTCCCACGCTTGTTTTGAGCATTGAGTTTTTAATACCTGCAAAGTGCTTGGAACAGCATCTGGCACATTGTTAAGTGCTCTGTGTTGGTGAGCTGTGTTAGTGAAGTATTATATCAAAAATCCGTGGGTTTCTAGTGTAGCCCAAAACATACAAAGGTAAATTCCCAGGGCTTAGGGAAACCCTGGGAGGTGTATCTGGAAAGGGTGCGGTTGCCCTGCTGGTAAAGGAGAGAGGTCAGAGCGTAGGGGTTTCATTCCCAGTGATCCTCCTTGGCATTTCTAGTCTCCGTATCCTTTTCTGAGCACTCTCAGATCACTGCTGGATAATCTGTCCGGAACTGCTTGGCAATCAGTGTTGGGCTAACTAGTCCCTGATGGCTGGACTACCCTTTCTGGAAAAAGGGGAATGCAGTGGCTTTCTTCTCTCCTCGCTCTTGGCCTCTGGAGGTTTCTTGTGGCGTCAGAGTTACACCTTCTGTTCACCAAGAGAGTACAATTTGCCAGACCTAGAAACTCGGTCGTATTTATTTATCTTATTATATTTTTAGCCTGTGTTTTTCTAAGACCGTTTTTCTGTTTGGGTAGCAGAGTGACCCAGATGCCAAGACGGAACGGGAGAAGCTTAGGGGGCTTGACCACCACCCACTCTCCCAACCTCGGGCTGTGGCCCTGGGCCTCTGTTCCAGGCTCTCAGGTTCAGGGACACTTATCCACAAGCCTCTTGGGCCAATCCCACGTTCCAGTAACTCTTACAGAGAAGGAGAAATCTCTGAGGCCCTGGGACGAGCACCACGAAGGTCATGAACACGCTCCTCTTGCCAGACCCAGATTAGGATGGAATGAGGGGGGCCGGGGTGGGTGTCCAGGCAGGGCCTCTGCGCGCTCATCCAACTTGTAGAGACAGGACCTCAGCCTAGCCACCGAGGACTTTTATGGTATTTATTTACTTTTTAAAATTCTTAAAACAGGGGCGCCTGGGTGGCTCAGTAGGTTAAAGCCTCTGCCTTCGGCTCAGGTCATGATCTCAGGGTCCTGGGATCGAGCCCCTCTCTCCCTCTGCCTGCCTCTCTGCCTACTTGTGATCTCTCTCTCTCTCTGTCAAATAAATAAATAAAAATCTTAAAAAAGAAAAGAAAAGAATTCTTAAAACATCCTGGACTCAACAGAGGGACAGTCACCCGTTCTCGCAAGTCCCCGGGGTTGTGGCTGTTGGTCTTCAGGTGAGGTCTGCACCTGTCTCTCCATGGACCCCCCACCTCGCTGGGGTCATCATGGAGATGGAAGGGCGGGGTCCAGGCCTTGGGGATGGAACCTAGGTCTGTCTCACTTCTTTGTGCCTCTTCTGGACACTACATTTCTACACGGCTTTACTCCTAGCACACAAACTGAGGTTTTTCATTTTAAAAACGTCTTAAATTACATGCTGGCTGCAAATAGATATATAAAATAAAAGACGCAAGTGTCCATTCACTCCCCTATACCTCCAGCCTGACTCCTTAAAGGAGGTGAACAGTTGGAGAGGGGGTGGGCATCCTTCTAGTGACTTCCCCTTTGAACCCTGTTTTCCCTCTGTAGATGGAAACAGTGACGCTTGGTCCGAGGGGCTCAGAGACGGGAGGGGCCGTCTTGTTAAATGAGCCAAACAGAACCCGGCCTGGGGCCTAATCAGTGTCGGGAAATGGCTGCTCGCTTCTCAGTGGTTACCAAGAACTCGTGCCCCTTCAGGCCTCCGTGTCTGTCTCGCAGCTTGGGGCCTGGGTTGAGCCCCACCCACTGCTTTCTAGATGCATCCAGAAGAAATTAGCTCCAGGCCAACAAAAATCAGGGCAGGAGAGGGAGGGAGACTCCCAGCACTCAAGGGCCTGACCATCTCTGTTGATATGGACAACTGAGGACCACCTTATTTGCTGCAGATGAGGAGACTAGGGTCTGAGCGAGGTGGTGACTTCCCCAAGCCAGTGCGATTGATGGACAGTAGAGCCAGCATGGAGGCCAGGCCCAAGTCCCAAACTGTCCTTCTTGCTGTGCCACCCTGACTGCAAGTCAGTCATTCATCGCTGTGCTCAGCCCAGGCCCAGAGGAGGGCTTTTCTTTTCTTTTTTTTTTTTTTAAGATTTTATTTATTTGACAGAGAGAGAGGCTCCTTGCTGAGCAGAGAGCCCGATGCGGGGCTTGATCCCAGGACCCTGAGATCATGACCTGAGCCAAAGGCAGAGGCTTTAACCCACTGAGCCTCCCAGGTGCTCCCCAGAGGGGGGTCTTGAAAAGGCTTTCTCAGTAATGCGACTCAGGAATGAATGAGTCAGTGGCTACATTGTATATATTCTTCGTACCTTGGATCAGTACAACTTGGATTTTCCTTTCACATCCCTTATTCCCTGTGATTTTTCTCACAAGGCCCTACCTGGCGGAAGCTTCACTCTCATTTCACAGATAGGGAAACTAAGATTCAGTTTGCCCCAGGCTTTAGCCTTAACACAACAAGGAAACAGAGCCAGAACTCAAGGCCAAAGCGTCTGAACTCAGAGGACCTGTGGATGGTTGCCCTGGGCCCGCACTGCTCTCTCCACGGTGCCGGGGGGGCCAGCTCTGGGCGCCTCTGGAGGGACCCAGCACGGGTGGAACGTTAAGCAGGTGCTCAGTAGAAATTGAACCACCGGATGCTTGCATGAAAGCCCGAGAAAATATGTGCATTGCTTGCTTGGAACCAAATAAATGATGAGGCCCTAGAACACTTGGCCAAGTCCCCTGAATGACCATCCGTACCCTAGCTGGGTTCAGCCTCCCCTGGATCCTATAGAGAGAGGTCCCAGATGAAGCTGGTGACCAGCTCCCTGGGCTGCCTGCATCCATCCTGGCTCTGGGGGAGAACAGGTGGGGAGAAGGGTGAGGTCTGGTCCAGGCTCCGGGGCATCTGTGAAGGTAGCAGACCAAGGTTGGCATCTGGTGGTCCTACCCTCGCTTCCTGGTGTTTTGGGGAAACTTGACCCTACCCTAGGAAGCACCCAGGAGGGCAGATCGTCTGGCAGCAGAGCCCTGAGACATGAAACCAGTGGCACCTAGCCTGGCTGGCCCGGCAGCACCAGGAAGACAGGCATGGCCACAGCTCTGCTCCCGGAGTTGGACTCTACCCTGTCCTCCTTCATGGAGTCTTCCCAGTGTGGCCCCAGGTGGGATGTGGCCCAGCGTGACCCAGGGACCTGAGGGACCAGAGCCCCAGGACGGGTGGTAGCTCCTATCCCCTGTCTGTCCCTTGGTCCCTGGGCTGGTGAGCCACCTTGGGGCCTGAATGGAGTTCCTGGAATCCCAGTGGAATTGGGAGTGATGGGCTTGGCTTCAGGGCAAAGTGGGGAAGAAAGAGCGGGGACGCGCGCGGCCAAACATCAGCCTCTCTCTTCTTCCTTGTCCCCTTTTTTCCCCCTTTTTTTCTTTATTTCTGTCCTCCACCCCCATTGCCTTCCTCCCACTTAGATCCCTCTCTCCTGTTCGTGCCAAATTCTGCCCTTTAACCCCTGTGCGCCTGCCACTTGAGGGCCTGAGAGAGCTCAGGGAGGAGGACCGGGCCCCCCTCTGGGCAGTCAGAGAGGTCGACTGGGTGGGGACTATGGGCTTCTAGGCTCCTGGAGTTAAGGAGGTAGCTGTCAGATGCAAAACAGAGAGAAAAAGGTCTGGAAGGCAGATCTGGGGGCCACCTGGAAGGACATCTATGGGAAGCAAGAATAAGGAGCTGAAAAGAGTTGCAGGAAATGGAGGCCTTAGGTGCCAGGATAGGGGGCTGGTTCACATCCCCTGGGCAGTGGTTCTCAGAGTAGATGTCGTGGAACCCGGAGGGTGCAAGAAGGAACCTGGGGGGTGGGGTGTGCATGGGTGACTCAGTCAGTTAAGCTTCCGGCTCTTGATCTCAGCTCAGGTCTTCGTCTTGAAGTTGTGACTTGAAGTTGTGACTTGAAGTTGTGACTTCTACACTGGGCACGGAGCCTACAGAAGAAGAAGGAGGAGGAGAAGGAGAAGGAGAAAAAGGAAAAGAAGGAGGGGGAGGAGGAGGAGGAAGAGGAAGAGAGAAGGAAGGATAGGAAGAAAACCTTGGAATTCCTTGACGGGGTGAATGAAAGGTTGGGAAGAGGAGACCAGGTTGGAATTCTGGGCCCCTGGGCCTGCTCCAGCCGGAATGACTCTAATTTCACCACATTTGTGGGCTGTGCTGCCACATGTGTGGGGTGAGCAATGGGGAATCGCATTCAGCAGGGACAAGGGGTGCCCCAACTTGAAGGAAGAACTGAACTCCCGGAGTCAAGTAACCCCCCAGGCCTTCGTGCAGAGGTTCACTGGCCTCCTGCCCTTTTCTTCTCAGGCCACCAGGAGGCGATGATAATCATAATAACCCAACTAGCACACTGCCGGCTGGCGCCGTGCCACACAGTGCACCACATTTTCACACCAGGCAAATACGTTTGCAGATGGGGATTCCGAGGGCCTGGCAGAGGAAGAGACTCAAAACCAGGGTCACCAGCCAGCTTCTGTGGCAGAGTCAGGATGCAGACCCGGGGGGCTGGCGGCCACGGGACCCTGGGCCCCCTTGGGCGACCAGGCGCAGGTGTGGGGCAGCTGCCTTGGGGTCCATCCTGGCGGGAGCCTCCAGCGGCCACGGCCCCCTCTGCCCACCTGCCCTCCCAGCTGTCTCAGCCACACCTGGCCCCGCGTGCCCTGGGGCAATCTGACCAGCCGTGGGCCCTCCAAGGAGACAGCTGGTCCGGGGGGATGGGAGAGAAGGGGAGGGTGGGAAGCGAGAGCCAGCAGGGGAAGGAGAGACCCACAGCCTCCGCTTGCTGGGGGACCTTGAGCTCCTCGGGCTTGGGCTGCTCTGAGCCACCTGGAGCTGGGGCTCGGGGAGTAACTAGAGGCAGCTTGTGGCTTCCTGGAACCGAGCACTGGCCCCCACAGGGCGACACCCAGCCCCTCCTCCCCCCAGAGTGGTGGGAACGGACTGACTCTCTGATCCCAGGCCAGTGTCTTAGCTTTCTCATCCACAAACTGAGAGGGCTGGTGGCGGGGATGTCCTGCAGCAGCCTCTCCCTCCTCCACTTGGGGACTGGTCACGACAGCCCCACCCCTCCCCCAGGCCCTGATCTTCCTCAATGGCCATTTTGTGTCGTTGCCAGGGGACTGCTGTTTGCTCAGCTGCCCCAACCCTGAGACCTCACGATAATGGACGCCTGTCCGCCTTGGGGGCCCCTGGGTCTGGGCCCGGGGGGTGAGGAGCCCTCTCCTTCAGTCTGTCTGGGGCATTGTCCTTCCCTTCCTGTCTGGGTAGGGGTGGGAGGCATTTGTGGTCATTTCCTCTCGACTTGTTTTCCTTTCTAGAAGCTCAGGCCTGAATCTCAGCCTCCTGCCACCCCAGCTGTGCGTTCCCAAGCAAGTCCCAGCAGCCCTCCGCCTCAGTTTCCCGCTCTGTAAAGACCTAATACCCACCCTTAGACCCGGCTTCAGAGCCCCACTTCAAATCTACCACTTACTGGTCTTGTGCCATAGCCTCTGTTTTCTTGTCTGAAAAATGGGGGGTGTTCATGGGGGGTACCAGCCTCACAGGTAATTAAAATCATGGAGTCTTACAGTCCTGGGCTGCTTTACACTTGCTTTGGGCAAGTCACTTGAACTCTCCAACCCTGGACTTAGTCCTCTACAGAGTGGAGATGATAACGGGACCTGCCGCATTCTGGCGGGACGTCACAAGAGAGAGCACAGACCTGGCACACAGGAGATGCTCATAAATGCTGGGTTTGGAAAATCAGGAACAGTGAGGCAGGATGGCCACATATCTCGTCGTTCCCATGACCAAGACTGATGGGGTGCCTAGGTGGCTGCCCTCCCTCAGTCCCCAGGGGGCTCTCTTTATTTCTAGATTGAATACATGTGGTCACACCAGGCTCCGAATGATTTCAATCCCTTGCTTTATGGCCCAGCATGTGGTCACTTTCTGCAAATGTCGCACTGTCCTTGCCACGGCTGTGCCTTCTCCGAGTGTGGGCCGCCGGGTCCTAGATTTGTGTTATGTCGTAGATCCCTTACCTGAGGTTTTGCTTTCCACGGTTGCAGTTACCTGTGGTCAGCTGTGGTCTGGGACGGGCTGATTCTTCCTCTGACCTATCGTCAGGTCAGTAGTAGCCTAACCCTGGCCACAATACCTCCATCATCCACCTCCCTTCTTCTCTTCATGTAGGCTTTTTGTCGCCTCACATCAGGGCTCCTGCTTCTGGAGGTCACAGTCCCGGTGGGTGCTCGGAGAGGAGTGAGGCTGAACTCCCAGTGCTGCAAACCGGGAGTCTGGAGCCTGGGGAGGAGTGAGTGACAATCCTGGTGCCTGCTGGTTGGAGGAAGGGCCCAGAGTGAGTCTCAGGAAGAAGTAGTTTGCAGAGCCTGGGGACGGGGCGGGGGGGGGGGTGTACAGCCTGGGAGGGCAGCCCCATATGGTCCCTCTCCAGTGCCCACTGGCATCACCAGGCCCACCCTTAGGCTGGGAAATCTGCTTCCGCATTCAGGGTGCCGGGGAGACTGCCCGGGTCTGCTTCGCCTGCAGAAGCTGCCGAGGAGGGAAGCCAGGAGGCTCTGAGGCCTGGCTCAGCAGTCTTGCCCCCCTCTGCCTGCGCTCCGAGCCGTGTATGGTCAGGAGGCTCTGATTTCTCCCCGGCGCTGGTCTAGGCCCCTAGGTCACAGCAGCCCTGTGACTGAGCACCTGGACGCACCTGGCAGGGAGTGCACATGTGTTCTTTGAGTCATCGGATGCATCGCTGGCCCCACTCAACACATGAGCGAAGTGCCGCTCCGAGGGGCAGGAACTCGCCTGAGCTCCCAGCCAGATTGGAATAGTGCCCCTCGTCCCACCCATCGGCTCAGATTCCAGGCTGCCCCACCCCGCCCCACCCTTGGCCTTGGCATTCTGCCTTCCCCCAGCCCAGTCCCCCAGCCCCACAGCTGACATCCTCCCCGCTGCTTCTGATTGTCGGCTGCCAGCCTCGCCTTCAGGCTATGCTGCTTTGCAGACCATTCACATTCCCTTCCCTCCGCCCCATGTGTGCTGCTCGCCAAGTGGCTTATGGGGCTTCAGGGCGGCCGGCAGCCTTACTCTAGAAATTGTTCGACGCGGGGCTTTGCCTCTCTTCTCACTAATTCCATCCTTTAACCTCTTGGACAGTTTTTCCGGAGGGTAAGCTACCCAGAAGGGTTTGGGATAATGAAAATAATGGCTAGTATCACTCCCATTTTACATGGGGAAACTGAGGCTCAGGGAGCTGAAGGGACACTCCTCAAAGGCATAGTAACAGCAGTATCCCACATTCGCTGGGCCTTTAGTCTGTGTCAGACACTGTTCCAAGCACTTTATACATACCGGGTCATTTAACGCCCTCCATCAGTCTGTGAGGTCAGTACCCTTCTTCTTTCCTGTATGAGAGGAGGAAACGATGAGTGGCCCAAGGACACGTAGCTAGGAAGTGGTTGAATCTGGGTTCTAATCCAGAGTCTGGCTCCATAGCTTACGATCAGGTCTCGTGGACCTCTAGGAGCTAGAGGTGGGATTTGAACCCAGGACCCACTGCACGCAAGCCCCAGTTCTCCCCTAGCCCTCCCCTGGGAGGAGAGGTGTTAGCCAGAGCCAGGCCTCAGACCGTGGGACAGCTCCCAGCACATCAGGGCAAAAGCCACAGCTGGGAAGCCGGCCAGCTTCCCGGCGGGCTGAGCTCGGACCTAGTCCATGGGAAGTGGGTTTGGCCAGGCCCCCTGAGGGGGTGGGGAATCCCCAAGGGCCACACTGGGGCAGGGCCTGGGCTCCCCAGATGGCCCAGGAATTGGCAGGCACTTGTGCCACCCGAGCACTTTGCGGTAATTACGGTTTCCGGCCCTCAAAGTCTTCCAAGTTCTTACATTAAATATTTTTAGCAGATGAGCCTTGAAACCTCCTTCAAAGCAAAACAAAACAAAACAAATTTCTTAACCATAAAATCTAGGAATGCATGTTCAGAGACAACCTCTCTAGAAGTGACTGTGGAAGTCTGGTGCAGATGGCCCAAGTCCGCTTTGAGGGAAACCTGGAACGGAGGCGGCCATCAGAGCTCTGAAGAGAGCGGACTCCAGGGGGCCCCAGGCACGTGCGAGCAGCCAGACACGGCGCCTCGGCGTCCGAGCCCGGGACACGCGTGACAGCCGGGGAGCCGGCATCCTACCCTCAGTAGGAGTGAAAGCCCAATCAATGTGCCCAAGTAAATTGTGACTTGGGCTGGGCCAGCTGCAAGGTGACATACCCAAGGTGACCTAAGACATACGAGCCATTTCCTGGTGACCAGACTTTTCCTGGAAGGCTGGGCGCCCTTGGCCCTACCTCTGACAGGCCCACCCTTCCTTCCACTTCTGCACGTCGAGGCAAGGCCCAGCTGGCAGCACCCCTCCCAGGCTGCACTGGGGCTGGGCGGGAGAGCGTCTGTCCCTGCGGCGTGGCTGGGAGAGCCATCGCAGGCCTGGGGCCAGGGCACTCAGAGGCCAGGATGCAGAGATGGGAGGGGGTGGAGGCATCTCCTCCCCTGGCGTACTTCAGCAGCCTGAAACAGGATTCACCCTCTTTGCCCTCACCCCTGTCCCTTCTCGGTGACAGCAGCTCCTGCCACTTAGGTCAGCCGGAACCCACGGTTGTCCTCGCGGTCCCTTAGCTCCCACATCTAGTCAACCCCGAGTCCCTCCGCTGCACCGCTGGACTCTGGTTGAGTCGAGCATTCCTGGGGACGTGCCGCAGACGGGGTAGCTCGAACAACAGACATCGATTATCCCACAGTTCCGGAGCCCGCGAGTCGCAGATGAAGGCGTCGTAGGATGGATTCCTTCTGAGGCCTCTCTCCTCGTGTAGGCGGCTGCCTTCTCCCTGTGCCCTCGTGCGGGCCTCCCTGCATGCTCGTCTTGCCCTTGTCTCCTCTTACGGGGGTACAAGTCAAACTGGATTAGGGTCCGTTCTAATGGACCTCATTTTACCTTAATTGCCTCTTTTTTTTTTTTTTTTTTTGAGAAGGAATGAGCACAGCCGGGGGTTGGGGGGGGCAGGGGGAGAAGCAGACTCCCCGCTGAGCAGGGAGCCTGACATGGGGCTTGATTCCAGGACCCGGAGACAGGACCCGGGACCACAGCCTGAGCCAAAGGCAGACGCATAACCGACTGCGCCACCCAGGCGCCCCTGGAGATAGGGCCTTTAAAGAGGCAATTAAGGGGAGTGTCTTAAAATAGATTTATTTATTTATTTGACAGAGAGAGAGAGACAGTGAGAGACGGAACGCAAGTAGGGGGAATGGGAGAAGCAGGCTTCCCACTGAGCAGGGATCCCAATGCGGGGCTTGATCCCAGGACCCTGGGATCATGACTTGAGCTGAAGGCAGACACTTAATGACTGAGCCACCCAGGCGCCCCAATAAAAATATTTCTTAAAATATATATTTTTAAGGTTTTTTCATTTACTTGAGAGAGAGAGAAAGAGAGGGAGGGAGAACACAAGCAGGGGGAGTGCAGACAGAGGGAGAAACAGACTCCCCTTGAAGGAGGGAGCCCGAAATGAGACTCGATCCCAGGACCCCGGGATCACTACCCGGGCTGAAGGCAGACACCCAACCAACTGAGCCACCCAAGCACCCAAATGAAGTCTTAAAAAAAAAAAAAAAAGAAGAAGTAAGCTCTTTGGTGATTTATCTGAGTTAGTCCTCATGAACCCTATGGGGTAGGTGCTGTCATTAGCTCTATTTAATAGAGGAAGAAACTGAGGCACAGAGAAAGTGAAAAGCTTGCTCACGATGGAACAGCTAGGAGGTGGGTAAGGCAGGATGCAAGCCCAGGCCTTCCGGCTACGCATCCATGCCCTTGACCACCGCACTCGGCGTGCTATGCTGTCTTAGCCTCTGTACTTTGGCTCAGCTCTTCTCTCTGCCTGAAATGCCTTTCATCACTTTCTCTGCTTCAAAACCCACGTCAAATGCCCCTTCCCTGCCGTGATAGCCTCTGCCATACGTCATGGCCACTGAGCAATCATTAGGGCACCAGTCGCACTCTGAAGTGATGAGGGCTGTCTCCCCGGGGTCAGACACCAGATCTATGTTTCCCACACTTAGAGGGAATGAATGAGTGACTGAACAAATGAATGAGTGACTGAACAAATGAACCAATGAACATTTCATCACATACCAATGATTAATATGGGCATATCTTTAAGAGTAAATTCCAGTTCTGTATTTAAAGAGCCAAGCGTGGGGCACGCAGGTGGCTCAGTGGGTTGCGTCTGCTTTCAGCTCGGGTTGGGATCCTGGGTTTCTGGGATTGAGCCCCATGTCGGGCTTCCTGATCAGTGGGGAGCCTGCTTCTCCCTCTCCCTCTGTCTCCTTCCCCCTGCTTGTTCTCTCTCTCTCTGTCAAATAAGAAAATAAAATATTAAAAAAAGAGCGAAATGTTTCAAATCCCCCAAATTCCTGCTTTTGGAGAAAAAGCAAGACACAAAGACCTTTATCATTTTTCTCATGAAAATTTACCTTTTTGCCTCATTTTAATCCTGAGCCCAGCACAGCCTTTAGGGCCTTTGTAACACACTCCTACCTACCCCCTGGAGGAAGGAGGAGGTTATCTAAAACTCCGGGAGGGTGCTCCTGCTGGGGGTTTGGGGAGGAAAGGAAAACAAAACAAGGAAAGGAAGAAATTCTTAGCACCCTATGGGTTCCTTCCACATCCCCAATAGTTGAAAATGACATTTTCTTTTTTTAAAATAATAATACTAATAAAGGCTTTGTTTTTATAGAAATGACTCAGCCCCTTGTAAATTTGAAAAAGATTTGAACTTCCCATGAAAGGACAGAGAGGAAAATAAAATTACTCCATGTCACCCCCCCCCCCCAGCTCCTTACACATTTATATAGTCATTGAGCTATGCCTAAGATGTGGGCCCTCTGCTGTGTGTTATATTTTAATAAAAAATCTCACCACCCAGAGAAAGCTCTTGATATCATCTTCCAGAATTCACATCTGCTTCTTGTAACATACTGATACATTTGTCTAGCCAATAACTGTTTATCGAGTACCTACTGTGTGCCAGGCTTTGACTGGGTCCTGGAGATAAAAGGGTAGATCTGCTTCAAGGGGATGGACTTTCATTAAAGAATGACATATGTGATTACTTAGTTGCAACTATGACTAGAGCTGTGAAGAAGGTGCTGGTTCTTTGACCTGGCTGGTGAGGACAGGGAGGGCTTCCTGGAGGAGATGACAGGTTGATGTGAGTATAGAGGAGATACTAACCTGGAGAAATTGGGAAAGAGCATGTTGTAGAGGGTAAGCCTCAGGGAACAGGAATTCCAATGTGGCCACCAGGGCTGGCAGCCAGTTCCCTTTCTTCAATCTCTATAGACACCAGATTTTGTTCTGGTGTCTACCCTTCCAGCCATTAACTTACTAGTTTCCTCAGAGAGTCTAAGCAGATCACAGCGGTCCTCATCCCTTTGCCAGTGGTTGGGGGCGGGGGAGGGCACGTGGTCCAGCTCTGACTCTGAGGAGGGAAAAATGGTCTGTAGGAGGGCTTCTGGGAAGGGCCAGCCAAACTCTTTTCTGCCCCTGGACACTGATGGTGAGGATGTGATATCTGGAACTGCTGCAGCCATCTTGCACCCCTGAAGATGAGACCAATATCGGACAGGGGTTGAACCAAAAAAAAGCAAGAATCTGAGTCCTCTATGATGTCCTCTAGCCTTTGGATAAACAATTCTGTACTGCCCTACCCAGAATTTCTTGTTATGCAAGGAAAGCAAGGCCCCTTGTTGTTTATGTGATTTTGAGTTGGGTTTTAGGGAAGTCTGTCTAGTTGGTGGTGGGGGTGAAGGGCTTATCCTGCAGTAGTTGCACCTTGTTTTTATCTGGATTGTGGGCTTACTAGGGGTAGGAGTTGGGGCTGGTGGAGATAATGGCCATCAACCCCCAAACTGTCCTTTGGCCCCACTAAAGCCCATTAAAAGGAATAACCTCTAATCCAAGAGGTTCTTGGGGCTCAAACAGAGAGAACAATGGGAGAGTGCCAAGGAGGTATGGCAGAAGCGAGTACCCATCTGTGTGCGTGGAAGCCATGTCAGCCCTGGCTGTCCTCATCTTGTCCAGGTACTCTTTGACATTCAATTAATTTTAGCTCCTCTTCCCATGCATTGTGGGAAACGCCCCTCCAGGAGTCCCAAAGACGCCTGGGCAGCCAGACTCCATCATGGCGACGGCTTCCTAATCATTGCTTTAGATTTATCAATTTGTCCTTGCATTTCTGTCAGAATTTCCTTTACTGAAACATTGTTCAGATACTATAACATTCACCTTTTAAAAGCGTACACTTCAGTGAGTTTTAGTATATTCACAAGTTTGTGTGATCATCCTCACTATTTTATTCCAGAACATTCTCATCACCCCATAAAAAATCCTCATGCCCCTCAGCAGTTACTCCCCCATCCCCATGCCCCAGCCCCTGGCAATTGCTAAGCTTTCTGCCTCCACGGATCTTTTCATTCTGACATTTCACATAAATGGGATCATACAGTCTGTGGTCTTTGTGACTGGCCCTCCTCTCACACCAAGCATCCCACCAGGTAATATTCTCAACAAGTGCAAGGGCTACCGCAAATCACCTCTAAGTACAATCAATACTTTTCCCCCTTGCTCCATGTACATAAAATTTTTTCTAGAAATAAAACCATAGTCTACATGGGGTTTTCTACTCTTTTCTTAAATTATTATTCAGTAAAATATTGAGGACCTTTATCTGTGTCAGTACTGTATAACCATTTTTAATATCTGTAAAATAATTTATATGGTTAAACAGTTTGGGCGCATCTGGGTGGCTCAGTCAGTTACGCATCTGACTTTTGGTTTCGGCTCAGGTCATGATCTCAGAGTCTTAGGATCAAGCCCCGTCGGGCTCTGCACTCAGTAGAGTCTGCCTCTCTCTCTCCCTTTGCCCCTCCCCCTCTCTAAAATAAATAAATAAAATCTTTAAAAATAATAATAATTTTGGTTTGAGTTCTGTGTTTAAGCACACGGGCCCACAAGGAAAGAAGAGAATGACCTCCTCTGGATGGGTCTTTACTGCCCTTCCAGCTTTTCGTGAGAGTAAATGATGAGATGAGCATCCTGTGTGTACATTTCCCTAAAGTTCTAGACGTAGGACTGTGGGCCAAATGGCATGCATATTTATTTCTTTTTACATTGTCCCAGATTGTTCTAGGGAAAGGTCAGATCAGAAAGGCTGCCCACTACGGTGAAGCATTGTGGCTTCTGGACTCTAACTGCCTGGGTTTTAATCCGTTTTCTACTGCTCCTTAAAGATAAGACCTTAACCTATCTATGCCTCTGCCTTATCTATAGAATGGGGATAATGAAAGTACCAATTTTACAGGATTGTTCTGAGAATTACATTAGTGTGATACATGTAAAGGGTGATTCTCCGCTGCAGCGGACATTTGGCAATGTCTGGAGACATTTTCGGTTGTCCCAGCTAGGGTGTGGTAGCACTAACATCTGAGGGGAAGAGGTCAGAGAGGCTGCTAAACATCACCCCTCCACCAACAAAAATGATCCTGTCCCAAATGTCAATAGCACTGAGGTTGAGAAAGCCCGGTGTAAAGGGCCTGGCCTGCAATAAGGTCTTACCAATGTTGCCCATCGTTATTTACACTCCTACCAGCAGAACCCAAGATTGTTCATTTCCTCATTCTTTGGCCAAACCTTACAAATTCGAGTTACCGTTGATGGGGATGGCATGGTATGGTCGTCCATTTCTAAGCCATCAAAGGAGCATTTCCTTATCCCTTCATGGGCCTGACCACGTGGGATTAGCCTCCATTCTGGCCACGGGTTTCTGGGCAACTGGCCGGCAGCTGGGTCCAGCTAAGGAAACTTCGACCTTATAAACAACAGCTTCAGAGTTCCTGGGATTACCTGTGTATGTGTTTGCCTCTGAATATGTAGATGCAGGGAAATGTGGTGGATAAAAGGTAGATTTTGACATCGGGCCTGGACTCAGATCCCAACTCGACTGCTTCTTTGTTGTGAAAACAAATTAATTCTCTAAACCCTGTTTCCTCATTTGTAGAATAGGATTATTGTGAGGAACAAATAAGATAATATAGCTCCATGCCTGGTTCTTAGTGCTCAGAACTAACAAGTATAGTTTATTCAGTGATTACAACATTCAGGCCCTCTGCTAAGACTTCCCACATCATTATCAACTTCATGGCAACTACTGTGATAGTCATCACTATCATCACAATAAGATCAAAGACTCCGTGTCTATCTATCCAGGTACAAGGGAAAGCTACTTGTTGAGACTTTCGCCAACATTTCGCAGATGTTTGCTGAGCATTACTATGTTCCAGACCAGATGCTGGGCACTGGAAGATGAAGGGGGCTGATTCTCTCCCATTCATATTAAAGGGGGTGGGGGTGGGGCTGGCTGGTCCAGTCAGTAGAGCTTCTGACTCTTTATTTCAGAGCTGTGAGTTCAAGCCCTACGTTGGGCATGGAACCTACTTTAAAAAAAAAAAAAAAAAAAAACATATTGAAGACATAAACAAATAAAAAACAAAACCAAAATATCAGGAGTGCCTGGGTGGCTCGGTCGTTAAGCAGCTGCCTTCGACTCAGGTCATGATCCCAGGGTCCTGGGATTGAGCCCTGCATCAGGCTCCCTGGTCGGCAGGAAGCCTGCTTCTCCCTCTCCCACACCCCCTGCTTGCGTTTCCTCTCTTGCTGTCTCTCTCTCTGTCAAATAAATAAATAAAATCTCAAAACAACAACAACAACAACCACCACCACCACCACCAAAATATCAGGAAAAAGACCAGACATATTAACTTTCACTATACATGTAAATGGGTTAATTTCCTTTATTAAAACAAAAAGAGCAAGAAGATAAGTGAAAAAGCAGAAGAAAGTTTAGTTATGTGTTATTGATAAGGGAACTAAAACAAGCCTTAGAAAGAAGTAATCTCCAATGAAATCGCTCTGTGTTTATAAATCATTGAATTATATTTCAAATTAATAACAAGCCACACTGGAGGAGAAAAAAGAACCAATCCAGATAACTTTTGAATACAGAACTTTGATATATTTTCTCAGTCTGAAGATAAAAAGATTTGTGTCCTCACCTTGATAGCACATTTACTGAAATTAGAACAATAGGGAGAGAGGAGCATAGCCTTGAGCAAGGATGATATGCAAATTAGTGAAAGAAAAAACAAAAAAGATTAAAGGGGCAACTGGCTGGCTCTTGATCTCAGGTTATGAGTTCAAGCCCCACCTTGGGTATAGACCTTACTTAAAAAAAAAAAGATTAAAGAATTGCAAACGAGTATTGGAAACTCCACCTCATAGATTTGTTTTTCACAGTGACATGGATTAGCAATGCTAAAACTATTCTCTGTGTGCTGGACGATTGAGTCAAAGATGAAATACATTGAGGATATTGAGAGCCAGGTTTCTCACTGAAATAGAAGGGACACCCAAATATGCCATGGGGAAGGCCAGGAAGAATGTTGAGGTACTGGCTGGACTAGGAGGTAGTGGGATCAGGATGAACTCCTTCCTGGGTTTACATTTAGGTATGCATGTACTTCCTAGTTCTGTCCACTGAGAGGACCTAGAAACAATAAGCCCGCCCAGTGCCTAGCTCCTAGCTTCATTCTTTTTTAAGATTTTCTTTTTTTAAATTTGAGAGAGAGAGAATGATAGAGAGAGCACAAGAGAGGGGAGGGTCAGAGGGAGAAGCAGACAAATCTGGAACAGTTTGGTTATCAAGTAAATAATGAATTATAACCCACTGAATAAGATAAGAATTCATGACCCATCATCCATAAAGCATAGATGTACATCTACTGTAAGCTCTTCTTTACAGTAGAATGCTAATAACAGAAATTTTAAGTCATAATTTTGTAATCATCAGAGTAATAATTAATATAGATAAGAACTGTCAAGATCTAAATTTAGAGGGTGAAAGTTTGATGAGGAATAAAATATTCCTCAATAAATATGTTATTCAGGAATATTGGGGCACCTGGGTGGCTCGGTCGGTTAAGTGTCTGCCTTTGGCTCCAGTCATGATTCTAGGGTCATGGCATCGAGTCCTGGGTCTGGCTCCCTGTTCAGCAGGGTAGTCCGCTTCTCCCTCTCCCTCTGGCCCTACTCATGTGCTTTCTCTCTCGTGCTGATGCTCTCTCAAAATAAATAAATAAAATCTTTTTTAAAAAGAAGGAATAAAATATCTGTATAATCTCAAAGTACTCCCCTAGAAATTATTTGTGAATTACAAAGAGAAAAGAGTAATTGTATGGTAGATAAAACTAGTAGACATCTCTCTCTCTCTTTTTTTTTTAAGATTTTATTTATTTATTTGACAGAGAGAGATCACAAGTAGACAGAGAGGCAGGCAGAGAGAGAGGGGGAAGCAGGCTCCCTACTGAGCAGAGAGCCCAATGCAGGGCTCAATCCCAGGACTCTGAGATCATGACCTGAGCCGAAGGCAGAGGCTTTAACCCACTGAGCCACCCAGGCACCCCGGTAGACATGTCTTAACCAAAATAACCATCACCTGTAATGGGACAATTTGACATCAAGTACTTCTTTTTTTTTTTTTTTTAAGATTTTATTTTTTTTAAGTAATCTCTACATGCAACGTGGGATTCAAACTTACAACCCTGAGATCAAGAGTTGCTTGCTCTACCAACTAAGCCGGCCAGGTGCCCCAACAAGTATTTCTTAACAAGAGGCATTGAGAAAGACTATAATCTTTTCCACCCTGCCCAAAAAGCACAGCCTGATCTAATCACAAAGAAATATCCGACAAATGAAAATTGAGGAATATCCTACAGAATAAGTGACCTGTACTCCTCAAAAATGGCCATGTCAAGAAAGACAAAAAGGACAAGGGACCATTCCCAAGTCTTAGGGGCAGACTAAGGAGCCATGGCAATTAGATGTGATACATAAGTCTGGATGGGATTCTGAACTGGGAGAAAAATTGCTCTGAAGGGCCTCACTGGGAAGGTTAGCCAAATTTGCATAAGGCCTGTAGATTAGAAAGAATGTTATGTCCCTACTAAATGTCCTGATTTTGCTAATTGTCCTGTGGGTATATGCGTATCTCTCTTCGCAGGAAATATACACTGAAGTATTTAGGGCGAAGGGGGCATCATCTCTGCAACTTACCCTCAAACGGTTCAGAAAAAAGATCTACCTAGAGAGAGAGAATGATAAAGCAAATGTCACAAATGTGAATAATCAGCGAATCTGGGGAAAGGGTATATGGGAATCCTTTGTGCTCCCCTTGTAACTTAGAACCTTGACATTATTTCAAAGTAAAAAGTTAAATAGAAAAAAAGAAAGAAAGTCTGTTTGGATTCTTTTCTTTTAAGAAGGTATTTTCCTCTCCCAGAAAGAGAAATTAAAATATTTCGGCAAATAAAAAAAAAAAAGAAGGTATTTTCCCTCAAGACACTCATTCGTGCCTCTTCAGCAAACCTCAACCCTCACTTAGTGATTTCAGTAAACATCCCAATCTGGGAAGCACAGCGAGATTTGTTTATGAGGTCTTCCTGCCCCAGCCGTGCAATGCAGGTCGTGTTTCCAGAATATCAACCCTTCCAGCCAAGTGGATGGTATCCACTGAATGATCGTGCGTTCTCTGAGGCCCCAGTGCTCATCCCTGAGCCTGGCCTGAGCAGGAGCTCAGCGTAAAGTTTGTGAAACTGAAAGACTGAATTATCTGATTGCCTTCAGGGAGATAGCGAGAGTTAGGACCGAGTGGGTATGAAGAGGAACCTCACTGGCCTCCGGTGGGGCAGGAACCCTTATGTTTGTCTGAACCCTTATGTATGTTTGGACCCAGCAGTGCCTGAAAGCCTCCATTCTGTGTCTTGCTGATGGAATTGTCTTGGAACGGGCAATCAGGAGAGAGAGCAGGGTACATTCTCCTCCACAGGGGCAACTCGGGACTAACCCCATCTGTGTGGTTCAGGGTGAGCAGAATGACAGCCTTGGTACACTGCACTGCAGAAGTCCTTGCGAATTTACCAGCCCCCTCTGGTTTGTTAAATTTACTGGTGGCAAATGCGGAGGGGTCTCTGGCTGCCCCTCTGATCTTGATTGGATCTTACAAGTCTGGATACAGGGTTTTCAGTCAGACTTTCCAAGCTGCCTTGAATCCTCACAGTTCCGCTCTTGAAGATGTTCAGATCAGGGCGCCTGGGTGGCTCAGTGGGTTAAAGCCTCTGCCTTCAGCTCAGGTCATGATCTCAGGGTCCTGGGGTCGAGCCCCACATCAGGCTCTCGGCTCAGCAGGGAGCCTGCTTCCCCCTCTCTCTCAGACTGCCTTTCTGCCTACTTGTGATCTCTCTCTCTGTCAAATAAATAAGTAAAATCTTAAAAAAAAAAAAAAAGATGTTCAGATCGATGGGGCTCTAGGTCGGGGTATCTGGAAATGAGCAGCCATGGAGGAGATGGGGAAGGCCAGTGGGGGCGTGGAATGTGAACCCTGGAGTGTGGTTTGCTCCTCCGAGAAGGGGAGCAGCCATGGAACAGTAATAGGTAATGGAATGAAATGATCTGATTTTCATTTTAGAAAATTCCTCCAGCAGCTGAAGCTGAGGATCGGAGGGTGGGAAGAGACAAGAAGCCAGAAGATCAGTGTGGAGGCTGCCACACACATCTAGACAAAAACTTGAGCGAGAAGTATTTTTAGACTTCGCTCTGTAACAGGAATGGTAAAATGCAGCATATGTCACACCGCCCTGCCTTTTTATTCTCACGGCAGACATCACTAATTGCTCAGTGTTCTCCCTTACGCGAGGCCTGGGGGCGGCTTCCATAGACAGTGCCCATCAATCCGACTAGGCACGCTGGATGAAAGAAATTTGCCCTCTGGACTCTGTTATATAAGGCAAGGAAAAGTCATCAGTTTTGAGAATATGCTTACATTTGCTGACGATTGTCACTCTGGGTCTGCCCCAACCTGAGGCTCCGGGAGTAGGGCCAAGATGATGCCCTCAGTCAGTCTTTGAGGTCCCCGACCGAAACCGTGCCTTGCCTTGCTGCACACCCTCCACGCGCCCACCTCGGGCTTTTTCACAGCCACTATCTCCTTTCCACCTCACAACATTCCTGGAAGGTCAAGGTCATCATCCCCATTTTATAGACGGGGAAAGTGAGGTAAGAAACTTCCAGCAGAGTCCCCAAGTTCCACAGGTGGTGGGTGGCAGAGCCGGGATTCACACCGAGGGCCGTCTGGCTCCAGCCAGACTGAGGAAGAAGCAACCTTCTAGAGGAAGCTCGACCTGGCCGCAGCGGCTGTTGGCATCTGTCAGGGCCCTGCGCCGAAAAGCCAGAACAGGTTGGGGCAACAATGACTCTGGCATTTTGGCAGCAGCTTGGCAGCAACGACTCGGCTTGTCAATAGAATTCTTGGCTTAAAAAGACCTGGGAAAGTTGACTTTCGAATCACCCTTATGTAATCCGCTGTGCGCGGAGTCTTGGAGGAAAGCTCTGGCCCCTGGGTGGGGGTGGGGGGCCTCGCCGAGAGAGGGGGGCTGCACAGATGGTAAGGGGCGGAGGCCTCTGGATGTGGAAGAGAATAAAGTTTCTGTCCTCGCACAGTTGGAATGAGGGCCCCAGAGCCAAGCAGCCAGGGCCAGGGTGGGGCCGGCCAACCTTTGGCACGTGAAATGCCACCCTGTGCTCAGGGCAGATAATTCTTGTTAATAATTCATCCCCCCTGGCAGGCACGCACCCTGAAAGCCTTGTCTGTTCCTGCCTCGCGGGGTCCCTGCTGGAATGTGGGGGGTCGAGGGGCTGGCCCCGGACGTGGGCCGAGTTCAGAGCGGGCTGGGTAGGCGGGGCAGCGTCTGGGCACTGCCTGGGGCAGAGGGAGCCTTTGTGCTCCGTGCCCTGGGAACCCCACCCCCAGCCGCCCCGCAGGGGAGAAAAGGCTGACACGCCAGGCTGCGGCCTGCTCTCTCTGTTCCCTCTCCCGGCAGCAGGACGCTAATCTGGGTGCAACCCCCGCCATCAATGGATCCACCCCGTTGTGCTTGGGGTGTTCTTTCTGTGCGGCGGGAGGGGCGGGGGCAGGGGCCTCAACCCTGAACGCACAGCACGATCTTCCCGGGGGCTCTGGGGGCTCATGAAACACTAAATCTCAGTCCTCCACCAGAGCCTATGGTGCACCGGCCCGTGGGACTCCCCGGCCCTCGGCACCGTCTATACTCCCCGGTGGCTCTGGAAAGAGCTGAGGTTGGTGCACATTTTGAGAGGGTGAGGAGTCCACAAGCACAACCGCCACCAGCTGTGTGACCTTGAACTCATGAGGTCGCAGTGGGTGGCTCAGTTTCCTCACTTGTGAAACATGGACAGCCATAGTACTTCCCGCCGCGGCGGGTGTGTGTGTGTGTGTGTGTCTGGAAAGATCCAAGGACACACTGTAAAGACAGAGCACCAACCCCCACACAGGACACACGCTCGGATGTTCAGTGCCTAGGGATAGTTACTTACTTTTATTTCTTCCTTTCCATACCAGCCAAGGGGAGCTTTTAGGGCTTGAAACCTGTCGGACGAACGTCGACAGGGCAGAGAGAGAGAGGTCCCCTTTGAGGACAACATCATTAGGGGGGAGGCTCTGCTTTGACGTGCAGGCAGGTTGAGAGGTTTTGGTCCCTCCGTGGCTCCTTAGGAAGGCACGTGGAGCCCCAAGTGCCCCACATGGGTGGTGTCGCGTCTGGCTCCCCGCCTCCCAGCAAGCTCTCAAGGGCAGGGATGAGACTTGCTCAGCTCGGTGCCCCTGGGGCCAGCACATGGCGGAGAGCTCGCAGCGCAGGACATGGAGAGAGGGCAGTCCCTCCGAGCAGGCAGTCACTGGTCACAAGGGCAACAGTAGCGGCCACCTCCTAAAGGCCCACGCGTGCTGGGCATCATGCTTAGGGCTTACAAAATCCCTCCGTAGCCTTACCGCTGCTCCCCGCCAGCAGAGGGTGCTGCCAACCACGCGGGGGAGGGGCAGAGAGGAGACCGTCCAGCGCCCCAGCCCACTGAACTCTACAGCCTCTGGCCTCTGCTGCCCACCGAGCTGCCTTGAACGCTGAATCGGGACCCAGAGCCCAGTGCCTGCCGCGACCGGCACCCTGAGGCTACAGCTCTCCTTGCTGTGTAAGCCCCCAGGGCAGAGCAGAGCCGTGTTTAGGCGGGTGTATTAGATGGGTTTTCTCATTTCCCCCACCTGCAGGACGGAGGGAATCTCTGGGAATATCCTGTCTCCTTTCCAGCCTTAAGGATCCGAGATGGCATTCCAGAGACTCCTGTGTGGAACCTGACTAACGCTGCACAAATTAATGAAACAAGTGGGGCCCCTCGGGTGGTCACATATTTGGAGCCAAGGGTGGCTGGCTCAGCAGACCCTGGATGAACTTGCCCAAAGTTCTGACCCTCGGTCATTTGCAGCCATTTGCTGGGGGGTCTCCTGGGTGCTGGTGACATGGGGGGAACAGCTCTGCCTTCACGGAGCTCTGACCCCAGTGAGGGGAGAAGAACACAAGCAAGTGCACGAATGTAGGTGCCCACAGGGAAGAGACAAAAGACCATAGTGCTGCGGGTTCTTGTCTCACGGGGACCAAGAACGAATATCGCGGACAAAAGGGCAAAGTGTAGGTTTATTAAGTGAAGGTGAGGACAGAAAGGAAAGACAAGGCGCTCTTTACACTGAGAGGGGTCTCGAATGGCTTCCCACTGAGGGCTTTTATGGTCAGTCTTTTATAGAAAACTCACCAGGGACCTTGGTATTTATCTCGTCTATAACGTTTAAGACAAACAAGTAGATTTGTAAATACTATGAAAATATCTCGTGAATATTTAGAACAAGCAAGGCGGATTTGTTATGTTCCCTTCCCTCTGGTCAATATCTTGTCTATAACATTTCTCCACATCTGGGATTTCTGTGACCCTCCTCAGGTCGCCTCCTCCCTGTCTCTCCCTACCTAGCCTTGCCTGTCTCCTCCCTGTCTCCTCCCTAACTAGCCACACTGTCCCCAGTGTGACTGGGGCCAACTTCAGACCCAGCCTTGAGGGATCGCTTCCCTGGGCAGGTGACATTTCAGCCGAGACGTGAATGGCCAGAGGGAGGCAGCCGTGCACAGGTGCAAGTACCAGTGTAGCAGTCAGAGGGAACGGCCGACACAAGGGCCGCAGAAGATGGGGAACATCAGTGGGGAACAGGCCGGGCTAGAGCTGGCCAAGCGCCTGAGTGAAGAGACCACCATACAGATGACCCAAAGCCCGGCCATGTTTGGCCTGCCTGCGTCAGCCCCAGCAGGGTTTGCACTGTGAGAGGGACGGGGCCCATCAGCCCCTGTTAGCATCGTGCTTCTGGCCGGCTGTCCTGGGGGAAGCGGAACCCTTGTTCTTGCCAGGGCCACAGGGACAGGGTCCAGCTCTGCCATGGCTGGGGAGCGGAGGCCGAGCTGAGTGTGTGTGTGTTTGTGTTCGGGGAGGTTCATCTAAATCTGTGTCACCATCAGTGGTTTGAGAGCTCCTTAGAGGTATCTAAGCCACCAGGTAAAAGGCCCTTGAGTCACATGGGTGAAGTCATTCCCTCCAGTCTCATCCCTCTGATTACATCAAGGTCAATGTCCACTTGCCGATGGTTTGTCTTTTATACCCCCTGACATTTGCTAATCTTGCTTTTTACACAAAGAACATGTGGGCCAGAGATCACAGGCACAGAAACCACCAGAAAGCCACCGTGCTGCTTGTTTTCAGTGTCCCACCCCAGCCACCTGGCATGGCGGTCACTTTCTTTTTACTATTGTAATTTTCCTCCTTTAAAACATTGTTTTTGCTAACAGCTTATTAAACTTCCCTTTGAAATAAAATTATTTTAGTAAAAAGAATGAAATCCTCTGAAAGAGAAACAGTAAACCATACTGAAGATGGTCAATGGCAACGGCAGAAGTCACGAAGAAGGTCTGTACAGGAGGGACAAGTTTGGGAAACGTGGGACTAAGATGCTCAAGGCCCACCTCCCCGGTTCCACAATACTCTTTTTCCTGGGAAAGCATTTCTTTTTGTTATTAAATGGCTGTGTTATGATAAGGAAGCAGACCATAGTCAAGACTTTCAAATGGAGCTTTTGATCTTGTATTTATTTAGGTATATGCCACCTTGTTGCAAAAAAAGATATTGTGGCAACTTAACAAACAGATAAAATACAATAGAGTAAAAATAAACAGATGAGGGGAAAGGTTAAAGCAGAAAGCTAGAATGACTAGCTTCATTCAATGACTAGTTGGTGACTCCATACAATGGTTACAAGTAATTTCAAATTTGACTTTGAGGTTCCCAGTGGCCAAAGCAAAAGAGAAAACACAACTTGTTACAAGATTCCTAACGACAGTGAGTTTGGGGCTTTGGTAGAGAAACAGGCCTGATTCAAATCTTGACTCTACTACTTGCTGGATTCAGGACCCTGAGCAGGTTGCTTAACTTCTCTGAACTTGAGGTTCATCACCTGTCAAGGGGGTAAGTAATGCCAACCTTGGGGGTTCCTGGATACATCAGTGAGAATGTGTGTTATGGCGCCTTCTAGCTCCAGGAGGGTGCTGCTTGGGTCCTCAGCTGTCCTCCTAAGCTGCAGGTCTTCAGCCACAAAATGGAGTTGACATCTGTCCCCTCTGTCCCCACCCTGCCCAAGCATGCAGCACAGAAGAGGCCAAGCCAGCTCCCGGCCCAGGCCTCCCAACCTCCTACTCAGGCTCCCTGACAACCGTCCGGTGCTATGTGCTCTTGTCACCAGAGTGGTCGCCAACGCTGTCAAGGAGAAGATGACGCTTTGGAGCACACAGGCTTTCAGGAACACTCAAACGATTCCCAGGAAAACCCCAGCCTCACTTTTTGGGCTGCCCCCAAGGCAGAGCCCCCTCCCCTCCTCAGCAGACAGAACAGATTAAATGTCGAGGGCTAGAAATCTCTAGGGGGTAATCTAAGGCAGCAGCCAAAGCCCCTTCGTGTGTTCAGAACACCAGAGACAGCTTCCTTTGCCTTCACATCAAAGATCAGTAAGAAACACTGCCCCCCCCCCGCCGTCCACGTCCTTTCTTATTTGAAGTACCTGTGGCCAAATGCAATAAAGTCCTTGACAAAAACCTGTCCCTGCCTCCCATCAGCAATGGAATCAATTCTAGTTGTCTTAGAATTGTCTTTTCTCTGTTAACCTATACTTGACTTTGTTCAAATGTGATTGGAGGCAGTCCTTGGCTTTGCACTCAAGGTTCTTTTTTTTTTTTTTTTTAAGATTTTATTTATTTATTTGACAGAGAAAGAGATCACAAGTAGGCAGAGAGGCAGGCAGAGAGAGAGGGGGAAGCAGGCTCCCTGCTGAGCAGAAAGCCCGATGCGGGGCTCGATCCCAGGACCCTGAGATCATGACCTGAGCCGAAGGCAGAGGCTTTAACCCGCTGAGCCACCCAGGCACCCTGGCACTCAAGGTTCTTTACAGGCTGACCCCAACCTCCTTCTTGGGTGTCCTTTGTGGATGCACTGGTCACACTTCCAGAGCTGCCCCTGGAGCGCCATGCAGATGGCAAACAACCTGAACCAACCAGCCCTGAAACCCCAATCTACCACAGACTAAGCTGCTGTGTGACCTTGGGTAAGTCGCTTCACCTCAGTTTCTTCATCTATAAAATGGGCGCATTCCAAGTATAGACTCTCCCTGTTGCGACGATGCAAGAATACGCAGCCGGCAGGCTTGGCCCACCCGATGCTCAGTCAGCGGTGATGGTTACATGACCTGGTTTTGAGACCTGGCTTCCCACTTAACCGCTTTCATGTCAAGTGACCCATGTCTGGCTTCCAGTTCGACTATCTGTAAAGTGAGGAAAACAACTCCATCTACCATGACCCCCCCACACTCAGGCCTGAAAACAGAAGGGGCTTCAGGAAGGCTTGGAGGCCGCAGCCAGCATCGCCTCTCCCCGAAAACAATCTGGCTTGTTCTTTCATTTTCCCAAATCCCGTCCTTTCTAACTTTCCTTTTTCTCAGACTAATGAGCAAGAGCAGTCTGAACACTGCTCGCGTGGTTAGGCTGTGATATCATGAAAGACACAGTCTTGTAAAACCCACACCCAGGGCCAAGGGAAACGCAGCCCCCTGAAGAGACCGGTCAGTGGAGGCCGCCGGCGGTTGGGAGGGGGAGGCTGGATGTGTCCGCCACTATGAGTCAGGCCTTGCTTGGCTCGCTGTCATCACTCCCCTTTATTTCAGGGGTGAGTTACAGCTCGAACAAAACAGCACCTGACAATGCCTGAAAGAAATGTCTTCTGCACAAAATGCTTTTCCTTACTATTGGGTGCGCAGCTGAATTTTCTAACATGGCAGCTGGGTGTTCAAATATACAGATATGCAGGAGCTGGCACGGGGACAGAATGAGGGGAGCACGCTCAGGGTGTGCTGTAGGGATGAACTCCGAAGCCTGGAAAATTCTGGAAAAGCCAGGTCCGCACACCCCCTTCTCCTTCCTTCCCAGCTTCCACCCTCTAGCACTTCCCTGCGACCGTAAGGTCCAGTGCCTCCCCTGGACCCAACTGCTTGGATCTCAGCCTCCCCCAGCAACAGCTCCCCAAAAAACAAAACCTGCTGGGCCATTCTACTAAATGACCGGGTCAGGACTGACAAGGAAGAGGGAAATCTATTTCATCCTGGCACCACCCCAGCCCTGGGTCTAGGGTCTTGCTCAGGTATCCCTGAGTAACATATAGGTTGTGGGTTCAAAGGCCCAGAGGGAAAGGGCAACAAGGACCCCAGGCCCCAGGGCTTGGGGAGGGGCTGAGGAGAGGTCCTGTGGCCCGGGTATGTGGCCAAAGCCGGCACTCTGAGTGGAGAGGGAGCCCGGGGCCTGGCCCAGCCTCCCACCCTGGTAGAGTCTGGGCTGGCAGGCAGCTGCCTGTGGCCTTCGCAGCTGCTGCTGCAGAAACAAATGACAGCACCGAGGAGGAATAAGAGAAAATAAACATGAATACAGAGGGAGGGGAACTTGGAACAGGGGCCGGTATTTTTCCTCGGGGTGCGGTTTCTGCTCAGTGGCTGGGTGACCACGGAGGTTTGGAATGTGGTTGGACGGGGGGGGGGGGGGGGTGGCCAAAGGCAAGGAGCAGGGACATTAGCCAAGGGACTTGAAGCCCAGGGCCACCAACAATTCAGCCAGAATGGGGCCTACGGTGGTACACTGCACAGAGCCTCCAACAACACTAGGGCCTCCGCTTTTGAACGGCCCCCCGGGAAGGGAGACAGTTGAGAGAACAAGAGAAACTAGAGGAGTAGGGAGAGGCCTGGAGGTGTGGGGGAGCACGGGCAGGTCTCCTCCTCTGTATCACAGGGCTGCCTGATCCAAACTGAGGCTATTTAGGCAAGGGCCGTGGTCTCTCTGCGCCTCAGTGTCCTCATCTGTTAAATGGGCTTAATTGTCCCTCCCTCGGAGGGTGCGACCGGAGGGCTGAATGGGTCTGTGCACATGAAGCTCCTGGCATAGTGCTCTGCAAGGGGAAGGGATTTATTAACCCACCGGTGCCAAGGAAGCTTTATCCTGGCCGCCCCACGAGCCCAGCACCCGCCCCGGGCCTGGACCCCAGTATTTGCGGACCGAGCCCCCTGCAGGAGCTGCTGCGGGGCGAGCCACGCCCAGGCCCACGGCCACGCCTCTCCCGTGAGCGCAGGTCCCGGCTCAGACCACGAAGTGGAGGGTGTAGGTGAGCTGGTGGCCGTTGTCCCAGGCGTACAGCACGCGCTCCTTGGGGTTGTAGTCGATCTGGGTGGTGAAGGCGTGCTCATTGAGGAAGGGCAGCTGCGGCCGGGCGTCGGTGCCCGTATGCGTGTCGAAGGCGTAGGCCACCTGGCCTTCCTTTCGGTTGTACGTGTCCACGGCGTACAGGATGCCGCACACCAGGAAGCAGTTCCCGTAGGAGTTCCGCCGCAGCCGCGTCCTCCACGTGGTCTCCCGGTGCGTGGACAGGTCGCCGGGGTCCAGGCGGCTCAGCACGATCACCTCGGACTGGGCCTCGTCGTGGTCGTCCGCGGCGGGGTAGATGACCCACAGGCCGCTCTCGTCCACGGCGAAGTCGATGTCCGAGTGGCCGCGCCACTTCCAGGGCGTCGTGTCCTCGTAGACCACGTCGGGCAGCAGCGCCCAGGAGGCCACGAAGCGCTGCCGCAGGTCGTACTTGATGATGTTCTTGGTGAAGGCGCGGTTGTAGTAGAAGGCGCCCTGGTACACCACGTGGCCTGTGCCGATCCAGTTGTAGGGCAGCTTGTACACGTTACTCCAGCGGCCTGTGTGTGCAAGGCAGCTGCTCACCCCGGGGCTAGGGCCGGGCCAGGCCTCCCCAGGCTCCCGAGTGGCCCAGTAAGCAAGGGATACTGAGCAGGCTCCAGGCTCAGAGCCGGGCAGATCATCTTAACCCACGGCCACCGGGAAGCAGGTACTGTTACTGGCCCCCTTTGCCAAGGAGGAAACAAGGTCAGAGGGTTCAAGGTCACCTGCTTATGGAATGGCACAGCCAGGATTTAGACAGCCCCTGGGCTTTGTCTCAGGGCCTTTGCCTAGGCTCTTCCTTTTGTCTGGACTGCCATTCCCCATCCTATCTGCCTCGGGAATGCCTCCTTATCTTTCAGAATATTTCCTCCTCCAGGAAGCCTTCCACCACCTCCCCGGGCTTGAGTGAGGGCCTCTCCTCTGGCCTCCCATCACCCTTGTCTTGGCACTTTTCACTGGCATCCTCCACATAAGCCTGTGAGCCACCCGAGGCAGGCATCAGCTCGACTGTGACCTGGCAGAGGAAAGACTCTGGCTGTTCCAGGCCATTCTCTGTGACTCCATGGTTCTCAGGATAAATCCAAACTTTGATGTGGCTCCTGAGGTCTGCCTGAGCCTACTCTCTCCTTATGCCTCCCCCACCTCCCTTCTAGGTCATCCTGCTTCTCATTGCTGGGCCTTGGCACACACTGGGCCTTCTGCTTGGAACGCTTGGCCCTTTCCCTTTTCTATGCCTTCTTCCTGCTCTTCCTCTACGGCTCAGCTCAACATCTCCTCCTCCTCTGGGAGGTCTTCTTTGATGTCCAGGCTTGGGTTCCACCGTCCCTTGAGCTCTCCCTCAAGCACTACACTGAAGTTACTTCTTGAGGTCTTTGCTCTCACATCAGACTGTGCATTTCCCGGGGGGGGGGGGGGGGGGGGGGG
>CM052813.1:71939630-71987194 GCA_028533885.1 Nasua narica | reverse complement strand
ACTCAGGAAGAGGAAACCTGAAGTATTGCTCCTCTGGACAGGAAGTTACGCTCCTGAGGGCAAGACCTCATCCATCTTGTTTGTTGCCGCCAGCATACAGGGGGTGCCCTCAGCTGCCCCTCGTGGGGGTGGCTGATCATTCGGAGCTAGGCCAGGCTGGGACAGTCTGGACCACGGGAAAGCCCAGGCACAAGAGGGCCCAGTCTCCCTGGGAGACCCTCCTCAGGCCGCCCACCCCTGGCCCTCTTCCCATCTCCCAGCTCTCCAACCTTGCTTGAAGTTTTCCAGATTGCGGAACTCCACCAAGCTGTTCCCGTAGTAGTAGTTGGTGACATAGATCCTGTCATCTTTTGCAGCAGGGTCCTTCATCCAGGCTCCCTCGTGGCGCCCGTAGCTGTTGTGCCTCACGGGGGGATCCACAGCCCGCAGGGTGCCCTCACAGCTCACCTCTCTGCCTGTGGGGAGGGAGGGGTGCAGCATGTGGTCCTCAGACCCCAAGGTTCCGGAGCCAGAGCAAGTCCCGGGAACATCATCTGGGTCTTACTTAAACCCCTCCCGAGATTTTGTTTGTGGCTTCTTTTTTTTAAAAGATTTTATTTATTTACTTGAGAGAGAAAGAGAGCAAGTGAGAGAGAGAGAGAGAGAAAGAGCACAAGCAGGGGAGAGGGGCAGAGAGGGAGAAGCAGACTCCCCGCTGAGCAGGGAGCCCAATGTGGGACTTGATCCCAGGACACCCAGACTATGACCTGAGCCAAAGGCAGACATTTAACTGACTGAGCCACCCAGGCACCCCATATGTGCAGCCTTTTTTCCCTTTTCCTTACAATCAAAGCAATGTCTGATCAATGTAGAAAACAGAACATTCAGCAAAGGAGAATGAGGAAAATAAAAATAGTGAAAAACATCATTATCCAAAGAAAATTTTAAACCTGTTGTATTTCCTTCTGTTTCTTTTTTTTTCTTTGCATATGCAGTCATGCAGATGTACTTTAAAAAGCTGTGATTCATCTGAATATACAGCTTTATGTATCCTGTTTTTTCCCTCCACTGAGCAATTTCTCACATCATTAAATGGCTTTTAATGATGTGATTTCAAGGCTCTACCAGGCCACCAGACGGCTGTGCCCCAGTCCCCTCGGTGTTAGGCCTTCAGATTATTTCCAGTTTTCTGACATTGGAAATGGGCTGGGGGTGAGAGGCAGGTAAGCTGCAGCTGCTGTCCACATCGCCGATAGACCTCTAGGGAAGATTTCTGGAAGTGGAATGCACTCAGACCGAAGTGGGGAATGGGTTTAACGATACGTTGCGATCACAGGAAGCCAAGATGCCTTCCCGAAAGATGGGCTCGATGATTTAATGGGAAAGATTTCTACTGAAAGACATAAGCCAAAGCTACAAATGTGGACATAAAAAAATAAAGAAGTGAAAATACTTGCTGGATGGGATTCTAGCTGAAGTGTTAGGAAGGATTCGTTTAAAATACTACCTGTTTGAGGCACCGGGGTGGCTCAGTTGTTAAGCATCATGATCCCAGGATCCTGGGATCGAGTCCCATACTGGGCTCCCTGCTCAGCGGGAAGCCTGCTTCTCCCTCTACCACCCCCCAGCTTGTGTTCCCTTTCTCGCTGTCTCTCTCTCTTTCTCTCTGTCAAATAAAGAAATAAAATCTTTAAAAAAAATACTACCTGTTTGACTATCAAAGTCCTCAGCGGCACTTTTGTTTTTTAAGATTTTATTTATTTATTTATTTATTTGAGAGAGAGAGAGAGAGAGAGAGACAGAGAGACAGAGCAAGCAGGGGGAAGAGGCAGAGGGAGGGACAAGCAGATGCCCCACGGAGAAGGGAGCCTGATGCGGGGCTCGATCTGGGGACTCTGGGATCATGCTCTGAGCTGAAGGCAGACGCTTAACCCACTGAGCCACCAGGCGACCCATCCTCACACTTTCTACAAAGGATCAGACAGTAAAGATTTTAAGCTTCCCAGACCACATCTGTCTGTCCCGTATTCTTTTTTTCACAACCTTTCAAAAATGTAAAACTGTTCTTAGCTCAAGGGCCATACGAACCCAGCCTGGCAGGCTGGGGCTGGCCCACGGGCTGTACTCTGCTGACCCCTGTGAGGCCTACTCACCTTGGCTTGGGACATCTGCGTGTTCAGGAGGCTCGGTGGGCCGGGGCTGGGTGGTGGGAGTCGGGGTGGGGGTGGTGGCAGGGTCGGAACTGAGAGTGCCGGAGGCCAAGTCGGCTCCGTCTGAGGCCCTGGGCCCAGCCTCGTCACGTTCCGCTGAGTTGGGTGCCAGGGGCCTGCCCTCCACCCTGGGCGGCAGCTGCTCTAGCCAGGAAGTGCTCTTGAGGGCGTTGTCTGTGGAGAGAGGACCCTGTGCTCACATCCTGGGCTGGTGCCCAGGGTCCTCCCCGGGCCCTCCCGGCTCCCAGCTCTGGGGCCATGGCACAGAGAACGGGGGAGGCCCTGAGGAGGGAAAGGCCTCAAAAAGAGGGTGATGGGGAGGCTTTGTGGTCAGCAGACCGGCTCCAAGCCCCCCAGCTGAGTGACCTCAGCTAAGTCCCCTGCCTCGGTGGGCCTCAGCCTCCCCTTCTGTGAAACTAGAGTCGTAAGGCCCACCATGTTAGGCTCTTGTTGATTAGAGGAAAAGGTATACACATCATTTGCACAGGTCCTGGCAAGCATGAGGTGCGAAACATGAGCCCCCTTCCTTCCCAAGTGTCACATACTTTGTCCCAATTCTTTCACGTCCCAGATTCAGCTCTAGGGGGGAGAAACCCTTGTTCCCATTTTACAGACTTTCTCCTGGTCCTCTCCTCTGGAACCCAGCCTCTCACCCAGCCATTTGCCATTTCAAGCAGGAAAGGACAGGTGCGGTCCACCTCCCATCACCTCTGGACCCCAGGTCTCTGTCTCTCTGTCCCCTCACTCAGCTCCTATCTCTAATCGTGAGGCCTTCTGAGCCACCCCCATCCCCTGGCCAAATCTCGCTGGCAGGGCCTTCTGCTGAAAGGATGACTTTTTCAGCTCCCGTGGAACCTGTTTAGGGCCATGTCTGACCTACACACTTGTCTAGGCTGGGCTGGATGGGGTCTGGGTAGGAAAAACAGGAAGATTCAATGCCACACAGCAGGGGACAGAGCTGGGGAGGGCTCTCAGACAGGCTCTGCAGCCCGCTGACCTGGGTTCCAGTCCCACCATCTCGCTGTGAAACCCGGAGCCGGTCTCTTCACCTCTCTGAGCTTGTTTCCTCACCTGGACCAAGTCCAACAGTGTGTGTGAAAGTATATAGAAAACCGTGATGCCAGGGACAAAGGAAAGGGGATGGTGTGGCCCCAGGGGCTGAGAGCCCTTGACACTGGGACAATGACCTGACTTCCTCATCTTACTCTCCGTGCCAGCCTTCCTCTTTGCATAGGGCTTAGCCAGTCCCCATGGTGGGGCAGCCCCTGGGGTTTCTTGGGAATGGGGCACACCCTCTGGGGGAGCCTGGCCTTGGCCGCCGGCCAGGGCCAGGGCCTCGTTCCCACGGGCCTCACTGGCAGAGACAGCTGCCTGCAGCTGTTCTTGGGCAGTGCCCAGCCAGGGGTCAGAGGCTCTGTACGGTGGCCAGGGGGAGCTGGCAGGACTCGGAGCCAGCAGCCACCACCGGGGATCCGGGAAGAGGCCCCTGGGCCTTGAGAGGCCAAGAATGCAGGGGGCGCTCGCTCTTGAAGGAGACTGGTCCCTCCCATTTCCACCTCCTGGCCCCTTGGACACGGGGCGGGCAGAGGGCCTCACGGAAGGAAGTGGTCAGCAGGACTCAGGGTAGGGGAGCAGGCCTGGGACCTCTCTCAGGGACGTGAGAGGAGAGCAGCCATCTGGGGAGAGTCTCAAAGGAAAAATCAGGAGCCACACCAGTGGGGATGGCCCGGAAATTTGGGTACTCTTGGGACTTTGGTCTCTTGTGGGTTTTCTTGGTTAATTACTTGGTTGCCCTTCACAGTGATCCCCACGGATCGCAGGAAAAATGCAGGACTTTGTGGGCTCTTCTTTGGGGAAATAGGAAGTGGCCTTCCAAAGCCACTCTGGAAATAAGAGGTGCTCTGAGGGCCTCATGACACCGCCCAGAACCCTGGCCCGGCTCCAGCCCCTGGGGATTCCCGCCCCACCTGCTGCCTGGTCTCGGGTTATGTTGTTTCCCACTGGACTGTGGAGTCTGCGTTGGGAAGAGTCTCTGGGAGCTACGGCACGTACAGAGTGGACCTTCAGCAAATCTTTGAATGAAGAAGGAAAAGGCCAGTGAGGGCGGAGACAGCCAAAAACACCGGCTTTGTGTTGATTCAATCATTTCATCCCCAACAACCCCGCGGAGGTACTGTCTCATTGTGTGGGTAAGCAAAGGGCACCAACAGGTAACAGCAGACCTGGTATCTGAGGCAGTTTGTAGAGAAGACACTGGATCCCCCCAGGCGATCCTTGCTTGGGGTGCAGCCGTCCAGCAGCAGGCCCCCACTCCCCCAGGATCCAGTCCTCCTCCAACTCACCGGCCATGGCCTCGGTTGCCTCCTTCCTGCCCGCCTTGTAGTAGGTGATGCCCCGGATCACGGCCTGCTGCTGGGCCAGGGTCCGGGGCTTGGCCGTGGGCTGGGGGAATCTGCCCTTGCCGCCCTCCTTCCTCAGCTTCTCCACCTTCAGCAGCTTCTCCTTAGGAGGTTTTGTGAGGCCCCTGTCCACCAAGGTCTTCTGAATGTTGCCGTATTTGTTGTTGTCTTTGCCTTTCCCTCCAGCTGTGTCCTGAGAGAGAAGGGAAATCTCAGACTTAGGGGAGGGGGAGAGGGTGTTCGGGAGGTCATGGGGGCTCAGTTTGTGGGTGGGGGCTGGAAGTGGTCATGTTCTTCTAGGCCCTAGGTCTCAGGTGCTCGTGAACTCACAGCTCTCCTCCCATACTGGCTACATCCATGACTGGGGCATGCCTCAGTTTCCCCAGTCAGCTCTCCAGCTCCCCCATAGGCTTGAAGCCCAGCCTGATAGGTTAGGTCCCTGTTCCATTTCCAAACCACTGTGTACTCATTCCCAGGGGGTAGATTTTAACGGTTAATTCCCAAAGGAGGAAGCTGCTCGCCAGGTCAGCTTCCCATCCCTGTCTCTCTTGCTCATGGGTCTTCGTCTGTAGGCAGTGCCGAGGTTCTCAGGCCCCAAGGCAGGGTGACCCATCCATCTCAGTGTGCCTGGAACTTCCCCAGTTTCAGCACTGAAAGTTCTGTATCTGACCCTTCAATCTCAGGCCAACTTGGATGGTTGGTCACCAAGGCCATTGCCCTTAGAGCATGCAGTTTCTAACATTCTGTAAATTTTATTCTCGCTTCCTCTTAAATGCCTCTGATGCTGGCTTGGCACAAGAACAAAGGCCCGTGACATCACCCACAGTCAGAATCTCTGGGCGATACAGCAAGTACAGTCTCTAGACCTTCCGTGCTGTGGCCCGAACAGCATTCATTCGTGCCTGTGGACTTGACATGGGAATGAGCAGGAAGCCTGCCCTGGGCCAAGGCACCAGGCTTCCTCCACGCTTTATCAGCAGCGAGGTGGTCCCGGCCGCAGACACAGATGGTCCCATCAGCACAACGTCAGCACAGGGGGCCGGGAGGTGGAGAGGAAGAGCGAGGCTTGCAGGTCATGCAGACGCCGGTTCCAATCCCGGCGCAGCCCTCCTCTCCCCACAGGCCCTCACCCTATGCTTCCTTATCTGTCCAATGGGCCATATCTATCCCTTCTTGCAGGGGGCGATGCGATCGTGTCTGTGAGGAAGTCAGGTTTCGGCTTAAAAGTCAGATTTAGAGGCTGCCGGGATTCCCCACTCTTAAACGCAAGGCTGCCGTGGGGAGCGGAGCGGCTGTGTCCCACATGGGGGTGACTGGCCTAAGGGGCACGGATGGCATGAAAATCGGGTCTGTACTCCCATTTGTAAGCCACAACCCCACGTGTGTATCTATCATAGGAAGGAGCCTCCGGACAATTTGCCCGTCTACGGGGGGGCTTCTCTTCTTCTCTTCATCCGCCCAGAGGGAGAGCCTTTTTGGCAATTGTCTGCCTAGGGGAGAGCCTTTTTCAAATGTGCATAAAGGTGTTTTCTAGATCTCGGGTGGCCCCGCCCACTCTGTGCTGAGCTTGAACATGAGACGTCTGGGCATCTGCTGCAGGGCTTCCCCACCCCAGACTGGGTTGGGGAAGTGGCATCAGCCTGTACGGCCCCCAAGGCATTGCGCAGCTGACCCTGAGCAGGCCTGGCCCACCACACTAGGGGAGGCCAGCAGTGGTTTTGCTGCAGCCAGCCTGGTTTCCCAGGGCCGGGCAGGGAGGGTCGTCTCTGCGGCTTCGTCTCCTCTGCTTCGGGAATGGGAATGAGAACGCCACCAAATGCCTTCCTCCCGGCAAGCAGCCCGCCCCCCACCCTGCCAGGGACTCCCCAGCGGTGCTCGCCCTTGGCCCTGTCCTGGGACCCCCACGCCCCCATCCAGCTGGCCCTCGGGACGGACGTCCTGGCACGGCGTGTTCCCAAGCCCACCCACCTCTGGCCCCATCACCGGGGCCACGGCCTCACCTGAGCCTTGCTAGCAGGGCCGGGGGCTGGGGCAGTGGCCGAGACTGGGGCTGCGTCCTTCTGCAGCAGCTGGAGGCCCAGGCTGGAGAGCTCCTTCTTGATGCTCATCATGATGGCGGAGTGATTCTCATAGTGCCTCAGCTGCTCGCTGAGGTGACGCATGCTCTCCTTCACTACCTCGTTCTCCCGGCTCAGGTTGACTTTGACGCTCTGTGGGGGCAGGACCCCAGGGTCTTTCCGGCCCCCTCTGACAGCCGCCACCCCCCCACCACCCTGGAGGGGACACCCCAGCTTCCGCCGTCAGGCTTCGCGGCCCAGTCTCCTGAGCGGGGCCCAAGGGGACAGGGGCAGGGCGGTGGCACCCGCACCCACGGGTGGGTAAAGCGTGCTGCCGAGTGACCACGTAATTATTAACGTCTTATTTAAAAAGTGAATGAGCGAGCTTTTCCCTTTGGCCAGGGGGAGCCAGTCCCTCCCGGGTGAGGCTGTTTTCTCCATCTCCACCCAGAGTGAGCAATAAGCAAATTTTTTTTTTTTTTTTTTTTTTTTAGTTATCTCTTAGTGAACAGAAGCAAAGCACAGATAATGCAAAACAGAAGATAATTAAAAAATCATTTCTCTGTGGCTACGGAAATCACTTCTGATTTGTTCCAGCCCTGGCAGACGTACTCTCCAGATCGTCTGGCTCATGGTTCCGTGAAGTGAGTTAACATTTCCTAAGATTACAGGAGGAAGGGCCAAAGGGGACTAACCGCAGAGTTAGCGACAGGAGAGCCTGGCATCCACTCGGTGCACGGAAGATACTGGCGCACTGTGGAAATCCAGCAACTGATAACTCACTCCCGTGCTGGCAAGGGCCTGGCCCCTCGGAGGTACACACAAACCCTTTCTAGATAATTAAAGCTGCTGTGACCCCCAACTTCGGGGATAATAAGGGGTTAATCTCCCACCCTGGGGCACAGGATGCCCAGGTGCCCCCTCCCTCCAGAAAGGAAGCTGGGAAAGGAAGCCCCCACGCCCGCTCCTGGCAGCTGCGCGTCCCCAGGCTCCCAGCAGCCCAGCTGGGGCCGGATGCAGGAAACAGGCGGAGGCCGTGTGCAGAGATGCGTGCCAGCAAACCCCGAACCCACAACCCCGACCCCCATGATGGCCCAACTCTGTTGCTGCCCTCAGGGGGCAGTGCTGACCCCCTGCCTAGCCCTCTGGCACATCTGTACTGACCAGAAGATGCTCGGCCTCTCTGCTTCCACCGCAGCTGGGTCTGGGCCAGCCACGCTATCTTAAGCCCCGCCTCAGCGGGCCTGGCCAGTCCTACACTTTTATATGGCATTCTATGCGACCAGTGGCCTTGGAGTTGTGCCGTGTGTGAGGCCTGGTCTTGGTGAACCGAGGGCACTGCAAGTTCCTGCCAGCCCCCCATCCCTTTCAGACATTCAGCTGGTGCCTCAGTTTCTCCGCCCAGCCTTCCAGCCTCCCGTAGGCCCGTGAGCCCCAGTCAGACCTATTCCTTCTCCCAGCTCCCTGCTAGAGTCCAGTTTTCAACAGCCAGCAGGGTAAGGCAAAATGGCCCTGGGTCCCTTCCAACACGGCACCCCCCCCCACCGCCCTGTGCTGACCCAGCCTGGCTCCTGGGGAGCCCTCTGCCCTTACCTCTTCCAGCGTGTTCATCTGGGAGGCCACCTTGTGGACATAGGCGTGCACTTTCATCAGGTCCATGCTGTACAAGGTGCCCTCCAGGAGATCCACCATGGACTGGAGCTGCCCGGGAGAGGGTGAGGGTCAGGGCAAGGGCAGAGCACAGGATCGGGCACAAAGGCTGCAAGAGGAGCCCCACCACTTGCAGTGGCCTACGAGGGCCCTCGGCACCCACTAGACCCAGCTTGGTGCTACTCGAGCACCAAGTGAGGTGAAACAGTGAGCTGTTTCTGTTTCCCCTACACGAGGTGTGTAGGGGACACTGGAGATCAGTCTGCCTGCCCTGGGATCCGTCTCGTCTCTTGTGCCCGTACCTGGCTCCCTCGTGCCTCCTTCTTTACGGCCGGCATCTGTAACTCTCTTCAGAGAGACGCTGTGTCCCCAAACTGCCTGGGAGAGTACGTCCCCCCGGGGCAGTCCGGCGGCAATGTCGGACAGGTGCGGGCTTCCACAGGCCCAGCTCCCTAGCCCCCGGGGGGACAGCTCAGCTGTCATTCACACTCCAGCGTCCCACGGGGCCGAGGCTGACCCTGGGCCCGAGACCCCACCCCACCGGGCCTCCTTCTCCTCCCACCGCCGCTTCTTTCACTTTGATACCAGCTTCTCTTGGGAACATTTTCATAATAAATCACTGGAACGCGAATCACTTGCCTCCAAGTCTGCGCCTCGGGACCCAAACAAAGACAAGGTCCCGACAACTATTTGTTTAAAGGAATCCCTATGCCTAACGTGGGGCTTGAACTCGCAACCCCGAGATCAAGGGTCACGTGCTCCACCCACTGAGCCAGCCAGGCTGGCTGGTGTGGACACATTTTATCTTCTTAGAGAATGGGAGATTGCAGCTTAGGCGAAGTGGCTTGTCCAAAGCCACCCAGTTGTTAGATGGTGGGGCCAGCAGTAGAACCGACTGTATAAACTGAAGCCTCTCTCCAGTCATGCTTTACCATCCTTTCTTGTGTTCAGACGGGGAAACGGAGCCCAAGAGAAGGGGCGGAGCTTGCACAACAAACAGCTCGGTGGCAGATGCTGTGTGGTCCTGGCTCAGCCCCGGGCCCTCCTCCCCCGCAGCTCCCCCTCCCTTTCCGCTCTCCACCACTAGCCCTGGGGATGGGACCTTCTCTCCAGACGGCCAAGATACCAGGGAGGGTCAGCGAAACCACGGCACACGGGGCTGGCCGGGAAATCAGCTTCCCCTGGCTTCTTGAGAAGGGCAGTTCTCCAGCCCACCCTCCCGCACAGCCCTACTCTGAGCCTTGTGGCATCGCTCAGGGTTGGAGCAGGCCCGAGCTCCTGTCTGGCCCCGGCCAGCCGTTTCCAAAACAGTTTGCCTCCCACTCTCCCAGGGGCGTTCAAGATGTTTTAAACCAGAGAGCCTTTTTTGGAGTAGACGTTCATCTCTAAAATGGAAAAAGGGAGTGGAGAAGGCTCAGGGAAGCAGGGATTGGACCTTGAGTCTTGTCTGCCCCATGGAATCTTGCTCAGACTCCGAAGACTTGCTCTGTACCCCTCAGGCTATGGGGAGCCCGGTGGGAGAACCATGCACTAGACCCTTACGTGCTTCAGCTTCCTTCGCGATGAAACGAGGCCACAGGGCTGTGGTTAGGAGCGGCAGTGTGGACGGGGCTCAGCGCAGAGCGGGAAGGCAGTCAGGGCTTTGTGAATATCAGCAATAAGGATACTACTGCAGGGGGCGAAAGGGGATCCTCCCAGCTTCACTCTACTCCCTCCAGGGCCACCCAAACCGGCTTTCCAAAGCACAGGTTTGACCCTGGGTCTCTCCCTTGCGAGATAACTTGTCATGGCTCCCCACTGCTCGTGCGTGGCCTTGCACCTCCTGAGCCTGGCACGCAAGCCCCCCATGGTCTGCCCCTGCCTCCTCTTTGACCTCAGCAAATGCTTCCTCTGGGCCAGGCACTAAGGACAGTGAGGAGTAAGGCAGACACAAGCCTTCATGGTCCTTTGCAGGCTGTGAAAGAACAGAGAGTAGCAGAGAGGGGCCCAGATCATTAATGATGGAGCATCGACCTTGTCAAGGAGCAGCTGTGGATTAGTAAACTATGCCAGGAGGGAGTTTTGTTGGAGCAGAGCTCTGCAGGAAGAACCCAGATTAGGCAAAGATGGCAGGACAAGGGCATTCCAGGCCAAGGGAACAGCTTGCGCAAAGAGCTGGAGGTAAGAAGAGACATGGTGTGTTTGGGCCACGCTCCTCAAAGTGCAGTCCACAGACCAGCACCTGTCCAAGCTACCTTTACTCATCTCTGATAAAACAATTGCAAAAAGTTGAGAGTAGACGTTTATAAACTTTCAGATGCTTTGACAGAGACATTTTTTAAAAAAGATTTTATTTATGTATTTATTTAAGAGAGAGAGAGAGAGCATGAGCAGAGAGGAGGGGGAGAGGGAGAAGCAGATTCCCCGCTGAGCAGGCAGCCCTACGTGGGGCTCGATCCCAGGACCCCAGATCACGACCTGAGCTGAAAAGGCCGACGCTTAACCGACTGAGCCACCCAGGCGCCCGACAGAGACATTTTTATCTGTTGATTCTAAGAGTAAAAGGCTGGACTTGTATTTTGCATGTCTGTTTTTGTTTCTTTTTTTTTTTTTAAAGATTTTTTTTTTTATTTATTTATTAGAGAGAGAGAGACTGAGAATGAGAGGAGAGAAGGTCAGAGGGAGAAGCAGACCTCCCGCAGAGCCGGGAGTCCAATATGGGACTCGATCCCGGGACTCTGGGATCATGACCTGAGCCGAAGGCAGTCGCTTAACCAGCTGAGCCACCCAGGCGCCCTGTTTTTGTTTCATTTTTCTAATAATTCATTTTTATGTCATTTTCCCAAAGTACTGGTTCTTGTTTTTTAAAAAATTAGTCTTTTACCACAGATAGTTTGAGAAGCCCTGTGTTAGAGGAATTGGCAGGCGGCTCGTGGGGCTGGAGTAGAGAGAGGGCAGGGAGACATCCTGGGCCACATCCGCTCCACTTTCTCTCACCAGTAATGCCCTCCTTTCTGCCCTGCCTGAAGGACTCCTACCCATCCCTCAAAGCCCAGCCCTAACATTATCTCCTCCTCTGGGTTCCCACAGTCCCTGAGACATCCCTTGGCCCAGCACCACTGACCAACCATTGGAGTCAAGAGCTGTGTCCCCCAAGAGACCGGGGATTCCTCAAGGGTGGGGCCATGTCTAGTTCATGTCCAGAAGGAAAAGGAGTAAAGAGGTGAAAAGCATGTACCTGCCACCAACCTCCCCAAAAAGGGGAATCTAGAATCCTCTCCCTCCTACTCAGAGTCATGTAACTAAGGCCAAGTCACTCCAAAGCTGGAGTTCTTAGCTTGAGGGAAAGGGCTCGGGTAGAGACAAGGGGAAGGTAAAGCATGGATGTGGTCCCCTCCTCCATGGGCCTCCCTTCACCTCCTCTTCTGGGGGGCCTCCCATAGACAGCCTCCTGATGAGGGAGGAGGAGCCAAATCTAATGGGAGGGGCCTCAGCCCTGTCTCATACTGCCTCTGCCCCCTTCTCTCTTGGGGTTCTCAAGTACCTGCCCCTGTCTTATCTACTGTTCCTCCTACACCACAAACTGCTAGTCAGTCCCTCCACTACCCCACTCTAGTGCTATAAGGCTGAATGAAAACCACCATGGCTTCTGTGCATTGAAAAGACCCAAGGGACAATGGGCCCCAGGCTGAGTGCTGCCTAGGGAACCCTTCCATGGGCAAGGGGACATAGCAGAGAATTCCCGAGTTCAAATCTCAGTGCTGCCAGTTTCTTGCTGTGCGATCTTAGGCAAGTCACAATCCCTCTCTGGGCCTCACATTCCTCCACAAGTAAAACTGGGACCATAAGTTCTCTCGGCAAAGGATTATGGCAAGGATGAAATTAGCCAGAACTTATGAAAAGGTTTTGCATACCCTCGTGTAAAGTATGCTTACAATTTAGTTATTGAGAGGCGGGCTTGAGCAGAACCTGGATTTGTTCCTACAACTGAAGACTGACCTATAGCCTCAGCGCCTGGAGTCTGCAGGGCCCTAGCGAGGCCCCAGGGAGACAGTGAGGTCCAGGGACTGACAAGTTAAGAGGCAACTTGGCCCTAAAATTCAACCCTACGCCAACTTTGAGGGTTTCGGTATCCACTTAGTTGTTACAAAAATAAAGCTGAAGTTAAATTTAAAAAAGACATTTTTGGGGGCGTCCGGGTGGCCCAGTCGGTTAAGCTTCTGCCCTCAGCTCGGGTCATGATCTCAGGGTCCAGGGATTGGGCTCTGCATCTCCCTTTCCCTCTGCCTGCTGCTCTGCCTGCTTGTGCGCTCTCTCTCTCTCTCTCTCTCTCTCTCTCTCTGTTGAATAAATAAATAAAATCTTAAAAAAAAAAGAAAACATTTTTAGCCAAACACTGAAGACAATTTTTCACAGATCTCTTGTTTTTCTGCATGTCTTGCACACAGAGGCACTGACCATCTTTGTTCTAGGACATCTTTTCTATCAGCAAGGGCCTTGGAACACGGAGAGAGTGTTTACCCCCAGAGTAGGGAAGGCATGCTCTGTGCCCATTATAAAAAATTCGATTCTCTGGGGTACCTGTGGCTTAGTCGTTAAGCGTCTGCCTTCAGCTCAGGTCATGATCCCAGGGTCCTGGGATCGAGCCCCAAATCGGGCTCCCTGCTCAGCAGGAAGTCTGTTTCTCCCTCTTCCCCTGCTTTGTTCCTTCTCTTGCTGTGTCTTTCTCTGTCAAATAAATAAATAAAATCTTTTTTAAAAAATTTGGATTCTCTAAGCTTGGGGTTCCACTCCTGGAAAATACCCCACTGTGTGTGCAAGTCTTCACTCTGTCACCCCACGGGAACTGGAGCTGGGAGAATCAGCTCAAGAAAATGTAGATTCTCTGGCTGCTGTGAGTAATACAGTCCTTTGTCTTTGACCCAGGAGGCTTGTGTCTTCTGCCAGCATCCATGAAATTGGCCACAAACTTGTTAGCTTACAAGTAGGGTAATGTCTCATTCAATTTCACAGTTCTTGATACCAAAAAAGGCAAAACAGATGCTCATACGTTTGGAAGAAATTATAAAAGAAAAGGATACTCTCAAAAGACACCAACATTCTCTAGTCAATTACAGATAGACAGGAGAATAAAGGTAGTTTAGAAATAAACTTTGGATACAGCAAGACGTGGTTCAAATCCCAGCCCCACCAAGCACTGAGCTGGGCAAGTTATGAATGGCGCAAAAGTGGCTGGCTGGCCGTGGGGACCGTGATGTAGGCTGCACGTGCCTATTCAAGCATGGGTCCTGGAGGTGGAACATGGCATGGGGCCGTGCTCCCCAGAGGTGGTGCTTCTTTCTGATCTGCCTATGGTAGTGGCTGGTAGGGAAGGTAAGCATGAAATTCACATAAAAGTATGGCACAGACCCAAGGCTATGTGCCATTAGGTGAGAGTTTGGGCCCGTTACCTAACTTCTCCAAACCTCAGTTTTCTTGCCTATAAAATGAGAACAGTGATCCCACATGTCATAGAATGGTTTAAGAATTTAGGGGAAAAATGCGTAAAAAGAGCTTAGCACAACATCTGGCACGCAGGTGGGGCTTGCATAGGGTACATGTTCTTATTACATTAAAAACAATAAAATGCTACAAAATTAAAATTTAAAATATTGTATTCAGGTGCTGACAGATGAATAGGTTTGGGTAAAATACAGAACAGTGAACTGGATGATAAAATGTTCTATCTGTGTTTGCTTCTTTTCTGTCTCCCATACTCTACGGAAGGCACGGACTTTGTCTGGTTCCCTCCTATATCCCCAGAACTAGTGCCCGCCGGGCTGGTGGTAGGTGCTCTCTGAACATAAACAAGGGTGTATTTTGCAGATATGTTAGAGCACGGGGTAAGCTGGCCAAAGAACGCCGCCTCCGCCACTTACTGGCGAATAGTCTGGAACAAGACATGGCTTCTCCGCAGGGAGCCTCTGTTTCCCCAGCTGTGAAACGGGATAAGGACGGCGCCTCCCCAGAGCGTGGATTTTCCACTGGAAGGACAGCCTGGCACCAGCCCGTGCTAGAATCTCGTTGGGGAGGTGTTCCCTTCCTCCCCCAGAGAGCCTACCTTGAGGAGCTCCGGGGCCTGCTTCTTGAGCTTCTCCATCTTCCACTCGTTCTCGCAGGGGTTGAGCGAGGAGGGCGGCGCCGTGCAGGAGCACCGGCAGTCGGTCCCAGAGCTCACCGTCTCCACGGTGTAGTAGTCCTCCACCCGGGCCTGGCCACTGCGCACTCGGCTGCACGCGTCCTTGCTCAGCGGCCTCATGATGCACTTGCAGCGGCAGTCGGAGCCCTCCGAGGTCATACGCACCTGGTCCATGTCACCAAACATCTGCAAGAGGGGCTCAGGTGAGCCGAAGGCCAGTGCTGAGCACAGGGTACGAGAGGAGGAGCCAGAGGGGACAGGCAGCAGCATCCGGTGCCCCCAGGCTTTGCGGGCACGGTTCAGGTGGCTGAGGAGCTGGCAGCCCTTTGGAGGAAATGGAGTCTAGAAGCCTAAGGTTTCTAAAAAAAAAAAAAAAAAATCTTTTTTTTTTTTTTAAGATTTTATTTCTTTATTTGACAGAGAGAGACACAGCGAGAGAGGGAATACCAGCATGCGGAGTGGGAGAGGGAGAACAGGCTTCCTGCCAAAAGGGAGCCTGATGCAGGGGTCGATGCCAGGGCCCTGGGATCATGACCTGAGCCGAAGGTAGACGCTTAACTGACTGAGCCACCCAGGCAACCCTAGAGTGTGCAAGCCTTGATCCTGGGGTTGTGAGTTCGAGTCCCACTACTGGGTACAGGGATTACTTTAAAAACATTTCAGGGGCACCTGGCTGGCTCAGTAGGTATAGGATCCGACTCTTGATTTCAGGTTTGGAGTTCAAGCCCCACGTTGGGCTTTTAAAAAAATTAAAAAAAAAGTCTTAGGGACATCTGGGTGGCTCAGTTGATTAACTGTCTGCTTTTACCTCAGGTCATGATCCTGGGGTCCTGAGATCAAGCCCCGCATTGGGCTCCCTGCTCAGTGGGGAGCCTGCTTCTCCCTCTGCCTCTGCCCCCGACTTGTGCTCTCTCTCTCTCTCAACTAAATGAATAAAATATTTTTAAAAAATCTTTAAAAACCCGGGTGCCTGGGTAGCTCAGTGGGTTAAAGCCTCTGCCTTCGGCTCAGGTTAGGATTTCAGGGTCCTGGGATCAAGCCCCGCATTGGGCTCTCTGCTCAGCAGGGAGCCTGCTTCCCCCTCTCTCTCTGCCTGCCTCTCTGCCTACTTGTGATCTCTCTCTCTCTGTCAAATAAATAAATAAAATCTTTAAAAAAATTAAAAAAAAATCTTTAAAAACCTATAGAATTCCCAATTACCCTAGGACCTAATAATTCTACTGCTAGGTAGAATTATTCTCCAAAGACTACTTCTCCAAAGAACCGAAGACAGGTATTCAAACAAAAACTCCTATATGGATATTCACAGCAGCACGATTCACAATAGTCACAAGGTGGAGCCAATCCAAATGTCCATCAGTTGATGGATAAACGAAAGCTGGTCTCTCCAAACAATGGAATATTACTGAGCCATAAAAAGGAATCGAGTACCGATACCTGCTACAACATGGATGAACCTTGACAACGTGATGCTAAGTGATAGAATCCACACAAAAGGCCACCTGTGGTATGATTCCACTTACTAGTATCCAGAAGAGGCACATCCACGGACAGAAAGCAGATTAATGGTTGCCAGGACTTGGGAGTGACTGTTTAATGGGTCCAGGGGTTTCCTTCTGGAATGATGAAAATGTTCTGGAACTAAGTGGTGGTGTTAGTTGCACAACACTGGGAAAGTACTAAGTGCCACTGGATTATGTGCTTCAAAATGGTTACAATGGTAAATGTTATGTGCAACTTATCACCATAGTATAAGATATGAATAAAGACCTTTCACTGGACACCTACTACATCCCAGTTTTCAGGTGCATCACACCCTTTAATAATAACTGTGTATGGGGGGCTAGTTACCTCCGGAGTCCTGACCATGGCCTTCAAGGTCTATGTGAGCTGACAGCCTCCCGCAACCCCTTGTCTTGCCACCCTTTCCTTCCTTTGGCTCACTCCACTCCAGCCTCAGGACCTTTGCAGATATGGGGCCCTCATCCTGAAATCCTTATCCCCCTGATATTTCTTTGGCTCATTCCCTCATGTTACTTATCCATCACCTCCTCTGAGAAGCCTTTCCAGTCTACCTACCTTCCCTTATTCTTTGTCCCCTTACCTAGTGGCTTTGCTTTTCTTTATTATACTGATTACCATCTGAGGCATTATATCTGTGTTTGCTTATTTTTTCCCTTACTCTGTGGAAGGACCATTAGGGACAGCGACTTTGTCTAGTTCTCCTAAGCCACGGAAGGGGGCCTGCCTGGCCCAGAGTAGTTGCTCTGTAAATATTTGTTGGATCAATAAGCCTGCATTTTGCGGACATGCTGGAGCACAGGGCTGAGAACACGGCGTCTGCAGCCCGAGTTAGTAGCTGTGAGATTGTGGGCAACACAACCTTTCCCTGCCACTCCCCCCTGGGCTCCAGGCTCTTGGGACACAGCTCTCCGCGGCTCGAGCAACAAACATCCCAGGCCTCACGGCTAATCAGCTCTCACTGACGCCACCAGGACTCAGGTGAGTTCGTGGCTTCTTTGGGCTCTCTGCCAACCCCAGGGCCCACGAGTGGCCCAGAGCCCTCTGGGGAGGGCCATAGGTAGTCCTTTTCTGTTCTGAGCTGTCAGACACCTGTGTGAGCCCTTGGCCTCTGTCAGTCCCCGGGTGACAGCTGGAGATGTAGGAGAAATGGGCTGAGGTACGTTCTTGAGCTTCTCTGCCACACGAGAAGCCAGCAGGATGGGCTCTGAGAGCACCGAGGAAGACACCCAGGCAAACTGCTCAGGGAGGGCCCTCAGGGGACTGGGGGACATCTCTAAGGAGAAGGGCATTCCAGGGAGAGCAAACCAGATATGTAAAGACGAGTAAGGGCCTGGCACTGGGGGGCCTGGAGAAGGTTCGCTCTGGCGGCTGCTTGTGGGGCCCTGGGGTGGCTAGGCTGGGGGGTGGCAGAGACCAGCTCGTGGAGGACCCTGAGAGCTGGCTGAGGATCTTGGCTTCTTCCCGGCGAGTCACGGAAGGGTTTGAAGCAGGGCCAGAGCCAGGGCCAGATCTGCATTACGGAAAGCTCACATGGGCTGCTACGTGGATAGATTGTGGGCGGAGGAGGCAATACTGGGGCACGGGGCCCAGGAAGGAGACACCTACTGAGACTCACGAGCACTGGGGAAGGGTGGGGCAGTGGTTAGGCACACAGTCATGGGCCACCTACAGCTGTGTGCCCTTGGGTAGATTACTTAATCTCTCTGGGCCTCAGTTCCCTCATCTGTAAGATGAGGGTACTCCCAGTGTCTACCCAACAAAGAACGGTGTGAGGACTGAGAGACGGGAGACCAGGAGTCCACAGCAGAGTATGCATATTGTAGCTGCTGTTTTTACTAACAACGATCCTGAAAGGGGGTTGTTTATGTGTTCATTTCTCCGTGTGGATGCGGTGGTAGATAGTCTTAGCCGTGTCTTGTCCTACAGACGAGACGACTGAGTCCCGGAGCCATCAAATGACCCCTTCAAGGCGATCAGAGCCCAGTGTGGGTAGACTTGCAGTCCCCTGGGGGGTGAGGAGGGTGGGGAAGGAGGAGGAGGCTATGGGTGGAAGCTTTGTCCTGGGCCTTCTGTGCGTGGAGCAACTCTGGGCAACTCCTCCGGGCAGTCCCCCCCTCCTGTGAACGCTGACAGCCAGCCTAGGGTCCCACACGTTCCTTAGATCTCGAGCAGTGCCTCAAACCTGCCTTCTCTTCGAGACTCCTGGGCCCCCTTCCCAGCTCTGCTGTGGACCCTCAGTCACCCCCACCCATGCCCCGGCGGGCAGATGTGGCTGTGTTCTGTGTGGCCAGGCTGGTGAGGCCTCCTCGTGGGGACCCACTCATCATCCCGGCGTCCACCCGCCCATGTCAGACTGCAACATTCCTCCTCTCCTCAGATGAGGTGCCACGTCCCAAGGGGGGTGGCCAAGGCCCAGACTCAGACCCAACTCCTCCATTTCCCTGCGCGGCCTTGGCCCCTCTGAGTCTCTGCACCCTCCCCTGCCAAACGGGGAGGGTAACAGTCTTCACCTCATAAGCCTGTCCTGAGGCTGAAATGAGTCTGTGCCCGCAGAGCAGCCAGCACCAAACCTGGCACAGAGTCACCACTCTTTATGAGGTACTTGCTCATGAGGTACTAGCCGCCAAAAACCCTCCCTCATGTCTGGACGCCATTTTCTACCTCTCTCTCCTCTCCTCACAACCCCACCTTAAACGGGAGAAGTCTGAGCGTCAGAGAAGACTAGAGGCTTGCCCAGGGTCACTATGAAGAGCCTGACTCCAAAAATTTGGTTTACTTGTTGTTCTTCCCTTGACCATCCTTTGTCACCAGGGGAGGGCTTCTCCAACAGAAACTGTGACAATGAAGGGGGCCCTGGCCTGGGTCACAGGGGGGCGGTAGAGGGCCTGGGGCATCCACTGGACCTGGTCCTCCCTGCCCTGGGCCCAAGGGCTGGAGCTACTGCAAAGCAGGGAAGTCCCTACCTCAGTCCCCCATCCCCCTGCACCCCACCTCTCTCTACAGCCTCACTCAGCACACACTGCTGCCAAAGACCCCAGAAATGTGGGTAGCTCGTGCTTAAAAACATCCCTAGGCCCTTGCAAGGAAATCCTACAATGAGATGGCAAGAGGGCATACTTGAGATTTTTCTTAAGAGAGATGGATAAATCTGGCCACAGTGGGAAGAGGGGGGCTCAAGCTGTGAAATGTTCTAGAAACGAGCAGATTCAAATTGTGTCACCTTGAGGAGGAGTCTTCCCTCTTCTCTCATGGCCTGAGAGCCCGACAGCCCATTTCCATGTCCTCCTGCAGGCAAAGACCACCCCCATAGCCCACTGCCAGTTTGACACTTCCCTGGACGGCACAAGAACCCCAAACTGGAACCATCCAAAGCTGGACCCCGCATCTTTTTCTCAGCTGATGTCTAACTACCCGCCCACCGCCCCCCCAGACCTCTGAGCCTCCTTTTTACACCGGATAAGCCATCAGTCATGTTCTTCCAATTCTTTACCCTGAATATCCCTCATCTGTCTCTCCGACTCCCCATTCCATGACCACAGCCTGAGCTCAGACCCCATCAACGGCTTCTAAGAACACAGCAGCCTCCTCTCCGCTGGCTTAATCTTCCAAAAGTTCCTCTTTGATGATCTGTGGCTCTCTCGCTCTACAAACCTCCATGGCTCTCTGTATCTCCCTGAGTTCTCAACGGGGGGGGGGGGGGGGGGAGATGTGCCTTGGAATTACCTGGAATGTACTTCGAAAACACAGACGCCCCGGCCTTAGTCCACACTTTGTAACTCAGGCTCTCAGGTCCCCCAGGCCATTTGGATGCCCACTGAAAGCTACACATTCTGGAACTCCAGGATGCTCCCCACTCCTCCATCTGACTCTTTTCTCTTTTTGACCTTCAGTGTTCAAGCCTGTCAGCTGGAGGGGGCGCGGGGACCGGCAGCAGGGTTGTGTAAGATTCTGGAATTAAGGGCTGGGCATGGGGCTTGGCACACAGGAGGTTTCTCAGTACTTTGTTCTAGGTGCCCCGGCCAACGGGGCTGTTGGGGCAAGAATTTCCCTGTAGAGAGACTCTGTGGGGCCTGGCCTGGCCCCATGCTCTCTGTGTACAGAAGGACTCCATCACTTGTATTCCGTCTTCCCTGAACCTGTTTTCAATTACACCCACAGGCGGAAACTCCCAGAGCGGAGGCGAAGCAACACCTCAGCCCCCGGGACCAGCCTGGCCTCAAACATCTGATAGAGCCTGTGACACTGCCGCCTGCCTGCCGTCAGTCCCTCCTGCTCCCCTGGCCCAGTTCCCACAAGCCTTGGCCTTCCCTCTGCCCTTGGGCCCCCCTGGTCAGTGGCGGGGATCACCAAAGACCCCCTTCCTATGTCTGGATGTGCAGAGGAAGTGAGGCACCTTTCACAGATGGGGAAACTGAGGTAGCAACGGGGAATTCTCAGCCGCATTCCAAGGCCATATAGCAGAAAGCAGGTTCCCAGAGGTCTGTGGTGCCACACCTGAGTTTCCGTGGTTCCCTGTCTGTCCATCCCCAACTCCAAGCCAGGCAGCCCCTCCGAGATGTCAGGGACGCTGTGAACTCCCTCTCCCTCTCCCACTCCCGTGCTGGTCAAAGCTCTTGCCTAGATGAAAACTCGCAGTCCTGTTTAGGAGAGCCCTTGCTATAAACATGAAATTAAAACACGCTGAGTGGGGAGCTGCCTGAGACCACAGAGTTCTCTGGTGAGTACTGGGGTTGAGCTGCCCCCGTACCCCTGAAAGTATGGGGCAGGAGGGGGGACTGGACCTCCCAGGAGCAGGGAACCTCAGGAGAGAGCCAACTTAACCCTTTAGGGCCCTAGATAGATAGACTTCAAGTCCCAGGCTGGCCCTTGAAGGGCTCTCCCCCTCCTTCAGGCTCTCCCCCTCCCCCGCCCCCAAATTGGACAGGCTTGGAGAGGAAGGATGGTTATGGGGGAGGGAGAGGGTTATTATGAGAACAGCCCTCCCTGTAGAGCCAGCAGGAGACCGGCTGTGCTGAGGAATGCGGAGTAAATTCACCCATCACTTGATTTTTATTTTTCCCAGCTGGCTGAAGTGGTATGGGGGGGAGGTTCTGAAGGAGGGCTGTGCTGTGTCCCCCAGCTGCTTCGTCCCCCAGCTGCTCCGTCCTCCAGGCTCTAGGGTGCGCCTCCCTACCCACCAGCCCCAGCTTGCCCTGGGGCAACTAAACACAGACACACACACACACACACACACACACACACACACACACACAGGCACTCACAACCTAGCAAGTGTTTGGCTGACTCACTACATAAACAGGGTGTTAGGTTTTCTTTGTCTTTGCTTTGTTTTGAGTGCTAGCCCTCCCCCACAAGCCCTACATGCGAGGCTCAGACCTGGGATGCCCAGGACCAAACACTTTCCCCAGCCAGAGAGATGGGAGGGGGCAAAGCACTGATTAGGTTATGCGCGGTTTTTTTGCTCGCTGTTCCCCTACCTGAGCCAGGTCAGGGAATCCAAGAAGGTCCTACGTGGAAAGGAAGTGGGCAGACGTTGTTTTTCAGATGGGGAAGCTTAAGCCCAGAGGCAGGCTCGCCTTCCTTGCCCGAGGTCGCACGACCAAAGAACAACAAAGGGCCAGAACCCAGGTTTTTTGATTCACAAGTTAGCCACCTCTAGTATCCCATCTGTAAAGTAGGACTGATGCTCATTCCCTTCTTGTCTTTGGAGCACATAGACTGTGCTCCAGGTCAAGACTGCAGCTCCCTTGTTTTCATCCCCTGAGTTGGATCTTCAGGATGAGGGCCTGCTGGCGCCCCGGGCTCATAGCTCCTTACCATGCGGCTAGCGGCTTCTACCCTTTGCCTGACCTGCACAGTGCCAGCCTCACCTTCCACCTAGGAAAGAGGCTGGAGCGACATCAAGAAAAGTCACTCCTTTGCTCTCATGCACCATGAGGAGGGCCCTACCTCCTTCCTGCCCCTCATTCATTCCCAGTCCCATCCAGGCCTTACTGGGTCATTTCCAGAACACCCTCGAGGGGGCCCTGCTCTGACTGGCTCTTTTGGGTTCCCCCAGTAAGATTCCATAATCCCCGCATGATTTATCTGGCGCCTAGTAGGTACCAGGTGTGGTGCTAAACATTTTACAGGCATGATCACCAAGCACAGGAAGTGGGAACTATTATTATTCCCATATTAAAAAGTGAGGAAACAGAAACAGGAAGGGGTGAAATGCCCAGATCACCCAGCTGGGTGGTGGAGGGGGGATTTGCTTGACACTCTGCTTGACACCACAGCAGATCCTTTTAGCCACAACGGAGAAGACTTCATGTCCCTTCTGGAAGCATGGTGTCCTCCAGAGGGTGCAACGGATTCCTAGCAGGACTACCAGAGGCCAGGCAAGTGACCAGCCCACTAGGTTCATTGGCTAGGGACTCTTAGGTGCCCAGCATGGCCGGAAAGCCTTGGCTCAGGGTCTGCTGCAAACCTGGGGGTCCCTGGGAAGCAGTTACGCAGGGGTCTGCCTGACGTGGGTCAACCTCCCATGGAAACTTTGAGCCGGATTTCCAGGCTGCCCCTGCCCAGCGCTCCTAAGAATCCCTTCCCTAGGCTGGGGACTGCATCTCTTGTCTGCGCCCCCTCCAAACTCCCAGGCTCCCCTCTTCCTGGCCCTGGTTTTCAGGGCTGATCTCCCCGCACCGGACCAGGACCCAGAGCCCTATCCTGAGACCCCCAGGTCCCAAGTACCACTACCATCTCCAGCGCGCTCCTCTCCCGGGGTCGTGGCCCGAGTGGCTTCCGTGCTGAGCCTGTCGGCTCTCCCCTCTCCTGGTCCTCCGCTCCGGGCCCCTACACCCTCCTTGGTCGGCACCCCAGCCACAGCGCCCTCTCGCGCCCGGCTCCCCGCGGAGCCGAGCCCGGGGTCAGAGAGCCGCGCCGTACCTTACTGTCAGCGCGCACCCGGCCGGCGCGGGGCAGCAGCAGCAGAAGCAGCGGCGGCAGCAGGAGCAGGGGCAGTGGCCCAGGTCGGGGTCGGGACGGGAGGGCGGCCGCGGCCATGGCGGGACGGGCACGGTGGGCACGGACAGCCGCGTGCGGACTCTGGGAAGCGCTGGCCACACTGCGAGTTCGGTGCGCAGCCAGCAGAGCCCGCGCGGCGCGCCCCCCGCCCCGCGCCCCCTCCCGCGCCGCCAGGGGCGGAGCTAGGGTGGAGGGGGCATCTCGCCCCGCCCGGCCCTCTGCGGGGCCTCTTCGCCATTGGGCGGTTCTTCAAAAGGCATCCCTGCAAGGACACAAAAAAGGGTCTTGTTCCGAGTCCCCAGGAGCAGTGGGGCCAATAAGCGGGGCGCGGGGTCCCCCCATGGGCGGAGGTCCTCCTCTGTGAGATGTGGGACCTTGGGCGTGTCTTTTCACCTCTTTGAGCCTCAGCTTCCTCATCTGTAAAATGGGGGAAATAGTGCTTTGCTTTTGGAGTGTTTGTAAAGTTCACATGAGTGGTGTTTCCAGGGCAGGTGAACCTTCGAGCTCTCCCAACACTCAGACCCCGCCAGCTCTACCCTTCTCACGGCTCAGACCCCCTCTCCCGCTTGTTTCTTTTCCTCTTCCCTGCAAAATCCCGCCCATAGACCCCCAACTCAACTCCAGTAGCTCCTGGCGTTTAACCCCCCTTTCTCCTCCCCATCCTCAGCAGGGAGTGCTTCATTTCTCTAGTTCCTAGGCAGCAAAACTTTCAAATGGAGCCGCCTCCCGTCGTCACTCCTCAGGCTCCCTGCCCATCCCCTCGCTCCCGGGCTCTTCGGTCTTACTTGGGAGGTGGCTTGTGGAGGTCCCCCAGAGCTCCTGTAACCGCACCCAAGGCGGCGCCTCTTTAGCCTCCCAGAATCGACTGCTCTGGATTTTGCCTCCTCAAACCCTCTCCTCTCTCGGTTTCTTTCGGATTCCCTGAATTATCTTACACTGGGCGGCTTCGCAGTCTCTTTGCAGGACCTTTCCACCTCCGCGCACCCCCGGGGGGCTAGACGCCCTTCTCTTTCCTCTCCACTCACTCTGTAGGTGACACTCCCCTGAGTCAAGACGGTTACACCTGTGTGTCTGTTTACCTGCCCTTGTAAATTTGGATTGCTCAAAAAGGAACCTTTTCAATTATGCCTCAAATGTCCTTCCTTAACCGCTACTCTCAAGCACTTCCTCCTCGGGCATATTCCCTCTCCTGCTCCCTCTCTTCATAGAATTTATCACCGCATGAAACTTTCTAGCTGGTATGTGTGTTTCCTTGCGTCCTTTATGCTTTCCCTTGTGGGAGAGACGAAAGTCAACAGTGCATAGACTTTGTGCAGGAGCAGCTAGCTGAGTGGTCTGGCAGCGTGGTCCCAGGACCTCAGCATCACCTGGGGACTTAGAAATGCAAATTCCCAGGCCCTATCCCAGATCTCAGGATGCAGAAACTCTAGGGATGGGGTCCAGCAATCCGTTTTAATAAGCCCACTTATAATTTGAGGACTACTGGGTCAGCACAAGGGTTGGTGCTCCCGAAATCCGAGCTGCAGCAAGTTACGTGCAGCCGGTGTTCAGTACAGCTTAGCATGTTTCATGACTAGAGATCTGGGGACATGTCAAAACCAGGGCTGGGGGCGCCTGGGTGGTTCAGTGGGTTAAAGCCTCTGCCTTTGGCTCGGTTCGTGATCTCAGGGTCCTGGGATCGAGCCCTGCATGGGTCTCTCTACTCAGCGGGGAGCCTGCTTCCTCCTCTCTCTCTGCCTGCCTCTCTGCCTCCTTGTGATCTCTCTCTCTCTCTGTCAAATAAAATCTTTTAAAAAAAAAACAACAAACCAACAGGGCTGGATTAGTACAAAACATGAATATGCTGTTTGTTTTTTTAAAGATTTTATTTGAGAGAAGGGGGTGGGGAAGAGGGAGAAGCATACTCCCCGCTGATACGGGGCTCGAGCCCAGGACTCTAGGATCCTGACCTGAGCTGAAGGCAGAAACTTAACCGACGGAGCCACCCAGGTGCCCCTGGTGTGTGGTCTTATGTGCAGAGACCATCTGTGAATGGACACACTATAAGCCAGTATGGCGGTTATTGCTCAGGAGGGAAACCAGTTTTTGGGAATCAGAGTAAGGAGAAAGGTTTACTTTTCATTGAAGACATTTTTTTTTTTTTTTTTTTGCATCTGGGAATTTTGTAATGTATGTCCTAGCTATTCAAATAATAGACCAAATGTACTTAAAACAACCAGGACCGCATAGGGGTTCTCTTTCCCAGCCTGACTCTGGCTTTCCCGCTGGGCTCTGGAAGAAAAGGGCCACTGTTGCCCCAAAGTCGGCCCTCTGCTGGCTGTTCCACAAGAAGGCACCATGGCCTCTGCTTTTCTTCTTTTCACTCTTCTCTTCTGCCCCTCTTTCCCTCCACAGGCCCCAGTTACAATGGATTCTCTCAGTTCCCACTTGGCCATGGGACCTTTGCATATACTCTTCCTTCCTCCTGAAACTCTCTGCTCAGTCTCACTTACTGCTACTCATTCTTTCCATCTTATTTCAATGTTCCTTATTCCAGAAAGCCTCCCCTGATCATCACCCCTGACCAAAATGAACCCTGCCACACATTCCCGCAGCACCAGGAACCTCTAGGTGTGTTGTCAGTCATAGAACTTACGTGCACTTGTGGGTTTGTGTGGTTATTTGATCTGATAAGGGAGAGAAGAAAGGGATCTGACTAGTCAGATCTAGAAAAGCTTTTAGGAGGAAGTGGCAACAAAGCCAGAGTCTGAAGGAGGAGGATGAGTTGCTTCAAAGGGCTGAGTATTTGGTGAACTTTTTGGCCCATCTTTGAGGGTCAACTTAGAATCTGTCCACCACTGAAACCCTAGGCCTTCAGGAGGCTTCTGCAGTGCCACTTAACCTCTGAGGGGATCTCCAGGGAAGGGGAACTCATTACCTCCAGAGGACTGTGATAGAAAGGGAAGTCCTGAGGGAACCTGGGTGGCTCAGTCGGTTAGGCGTCTGCCTTTGGCTACGGTTGTGATCCCAGGGTTCTGGGATTAAGCCCCACGTCGGGGCTTCCTGCTCTGCAGGGGGTGGGGGGGTTGCTTCTCTCTCTGCCTCTGCCTGCTGCTCCCCCTGCTTGTGCTCTCTCTCTCTGTCAAAGAGAGAGAGAGAGAGAGAGAGAGAGAGAGAGAGAGAAGTTCTGCAAGGCCCAGGAAAGCCAAGCCATGTGGTCCTGACCCATTTTAGAACCTGGGGCTGAGAATATGATCCAGAGGATCCATGTCCTCTGTCCCCTTACCCCTCACACCACACTAAAAGCTTTCCTCCCCCTCAGGGGCAGGGGAATGGTAGTAGGGAAGCAATTAGCTCACCAGAGCTGTAAGGGAACAGAGGGGATCTAGATGTCCCCTTGTAGGAGTATTTAAAAACGTGTCCCCAAGGATATATTTGAACAGGATCTTGAAAGATGAATAGGAGTTTGGGAATGGGTTGGATGAAGCCAGCCAGAGTTCCAGCTTGAAGGAGCCAAGCAAGGTTCAGGCTCTGATGTCTGATGCACTAGGTTTGGAATCCCCGTCACTGCTGGGTGACTTCATCAGTGTATCATAGAGACAATATTGGAGCTACCTCATAGAGCAGGTGCAAGGTTTAGACAACATAGCATTAATGTAAATCTCTTAGAAAAGTGGCCAGCACTTTTCTGATTAAAGATACAATACAGGTTAACCAACGTTGGTAACAGCCACCTTCAAAGTGCAAGGAAGCGTTGCAAAACGTCCTGTGTCGCAGGTGAGGGAAGGGGTGTGGTGAGAAATGTAGGCAGGGGTCACACCAGGCAGGGGTGTGAATGCCAGGATAAGGATTGAAAAAAGATTAAGCAAGGAATGAGAGATGAGCCAATGGACGGGTAGGGCGGGATTCAGGGGTGGTGAGGAAGGGGCAGCCATGGGGAAGCTGTGGCATACCCGGCAGAGGAGAGGCTGGCAAAGCAACAAAGTTCTCGTTCTTTGTTTTCAAGCGAGCCAGGTAGGGCTTAGTTAGACGTGGGGTGGCAGCCAGGATGAGTCCTTCCCTGAGAGGGTCGCCCAGGACGGATTCCGGGGCAGGCCCAGAGGCTGGTGGCCGCGCGCCGCCTGGTGGCTGCAGAAGTTAGGCTCAGTCGGAAGCAGGGGAGACTGCAAAATCCGGCATTTTGCTCTGGGAAACTGAGGCGGGGAGCTGGCCAGGGGATAGGGTGGGGTTTGCGATCGTTCGACTGGACTCCTTCCCTATTCTAACCCCATTTTACAGATAGGGTAACCAAGGAGAAGGGAAGGCGAACAAGGCCGGGTAAAGAGTTTCTCAAGCGGAGGGCTTCAAGACACCAGGAGTCAAGAGCCTGAGAGTTTCTTTAATGGCATCAATGGCCTGGAGCTTTATTTTCCATTCTGTTGGGCAGGGGGAAAATGAAAGAGGAGGAAGAGAAACCGTTGTCTTTCCCGCCCACCCGGAGGTAAAAGGCTTTTAAGAGTACCCCGGAAAGCAGAGTTTTATAGATTCCATTTGCATACGAACGCAGTCACCTGGAGTTAAACTCCGGTCCTTTAATCTCTGGTCCAATTTGTCCTGAAGCCGCGGAGGAAGTCCCTCATGAATACCTCAAAACTCCGCCCCCTCTAAGCTCCGCCCACAGGGCTGGGCTTCATTGCACGTGCTCACCCAGCTCCTGCCCGATCCGCCTCTGGGAAAGACTCATCGTCTAGGCGGGGGGATACGGGGAGTCGTAGGGTACTTTGATCTTGGAAAAATCAAACAAAGAGAAGACCCTGAAGTCATCTTTGTTAAATTTTCATCAGAAATTTTTATCTCGGTTCATGACATTGACAGGCCTTGGCCTTCACTTCTCAGGGCTGCTTATCTTTCTTCCCACCCCTTCAATTGGTGGGGTCCCGCGGGGCCAGCCTCGATCGGCAGACTTCAATTCCCAGAGTGCCCCTCAGGCCGGTGCGTGGCAGCGGCGCGTGACGTCGGGGGAGGGAGCTGGCCAGTGCTGAGGGGGCGCGGCGCGGAGGGGCGCGGAGCCGGGCGGCTCGGGGCCCAGAGAGCGCCTCGGACGGGATTCCGCCGGCCCCTGACAGCCCCCTCCCCCCGGAGGACGACTACGACGAGGACGAGGGCGCAGGTCATGGCGGAGCAGCGAATCGAGCGCGGTCCGTGAGCACCACCGCATGGAGCGGGACGAACGGCCGCCTAGCGGAGGGGGAGGCGGCGGGGGCTCGGCGGGGTTCCTAGAGCCGCCCGCCGCGCTCCCTCCGCCGCCGCGCAACGGTGGGTGAGGGGCGTGCGAAGCCCGGGCCCAGGAAGAACCGACCGCCTGTCCTTGCCCCCAGGGTTCCCTTCCTCTCAGTCGACTCTCTGGAAAGCCGCAGCGGCTCTGGGTCCCCTTAGCGCGGACCCTTCTTCTCCTCCCCCGTGCTCCTCAGTGTGGACCCTCCCTCTCCTTCCCGGTTCCCCTCTGCGCGGACCCTCCCCCGCCCGGTTCCTTCAAGCCGGACCTTCGTTTCCCCCTCCCCCCTGTCCCCTCAGCAGAGGCCTCCCCTCCCCCCGTCCCCTGTGCGCGAATCCTCCTCCCTCCCCCCAGGTCCCCTCAGCGCCGAGCCCTCCCCTTCCCCTGGGTCCCTTCAGCGCGGACCCTCCCCGGCCCCCCACCCCGCGTCCCGTCAGTAGGGGCTTTCCCTCCCCCTCGGGTCCCCTGTGCTCAGAGCTTCTCCTTTCTCCCCTTGGAAGGTCCCTTCAGCGCCCTCCTCTCCCCTCCCCCCGTCCCCTCGGCGCCCTCCCACGCGAGTGCCCCCTCCCTCCGCGGACACCACACCCTTGTCCCCGTCGTTCTGTGCCCTCACCTTTCTGGAGTCCCTTTGCAGTCCCGCGCTTCTCCTGCCACCCCCGTAGGTACCGCGAGCCTCCACCCCTGCCCCGACCCCCAGTTCGTTAGCTCCCGGCTCAGCGCTTCCTTTTCGGACCTCTCGGTGCCTGCTCCACCCCCCATTCCTCTGCTCCAGCCTCCGCTGGTGCTCAGCTCCCTTCTCTGCTGGCTCAGATCTCTGGCCCGACCGGGGGCTCGGGACACCTGCCTCTTCCCCTCCCTCCCAGCGGCCGGTCCGGATCCGCGCCTTCCCAAGCTCGGCTCTCCCCTTCCCTTTCGCGGTCCCAGACCCGGCGCTGAGAATTCCTCACCTGGCCCGGCCTGCTCCGGCTCTCCCCCTACCCCCACGTCCGGGCCAAGTCCTCGGGTTCCTCTGGGACGACTTGCCCCCCCCTCCCTTCCTCTGCGGGGTGTTTTATTTGTATCTGTTTGATATTTTCCCCCCTCGGTGTTTGCCGCGGAATGTTTTTATTGGTAAAGTGTAAGGAGCTTTTGTGAGGTCGTAAAAGGTGAACTTTTGAACTTGGAAAGCGCCCTGGAGCAATTAGCGCAGGCGATAGCCCCGGGAGGCCTGCATTACAAAGGGTGCTCGTACCGGCCGGCAAACGCTCGGCAGCAAACCCGATTTATTTATTTATTTGCCCTGCCTTCCACCTTTCACATCTCCTCATTTCCGAATAAAGGGCAGGCTCTCGGAGATCAGCGCCTCCTCCCCTCTCTGCGCCATAAACTCGCAATTCTCTGAAAGATCTAGGACCGAACAGTGTCTAACAAGTAACAGATTTCAAATTGAATGCAAACACCCGGGACAGTTAGGAGGCACTAAAAATTAATTGCTTCAGCAAGAAGTTTCTCAATCAGGACAGTGACCGGGCAGGTGTGAGGAAAGTAACCTGAAAATAGGTCATTTAGGCGCTCAGTTGTTGAATGAATGAGGAGCTACGGAAGGGGAGAGATTTGGGGGTTAATCTGCACCTTCGTGTACTTATAAACTCATCAAACATTTACTGCCAATTCAGTAGATCTGGTATTTTTACCAGTTAAGGGAAAAGTCGGTTCAGAAGAGAGCCTGGTTAATTTCACTTGCTGTTGCTGACCAAATAGTGGTATGTTTTAAAAGCTCCTGTCCTTTTTTAAGATGTATGTGATGTGTGGTATCTAGGTAGCTGGCAGTCCCGTGGGAAGTCTTTGGAGAATAATTTCTGAATGTGAACATGTTTGAGATCAATAAAATCCCGTGTCACAAAGGACGAGGCTGGAATCCATTGAGGGTAGAAGACAGTATCATAGGAACAAAGGATTTCTTTAAGGCTTTTGACTTTTTAAGCTTTTTAAGCAGAGATTTGTTTTGGTATTGATGTATGAACGTTGTAATTCCTGATCTAAAATTTACTATGCTGATTTTTTACCCAGTTTACATCTATCTTGTAGCCCATATTAAGGGCATATATTTTCATAATGTCTTTCTACGTGTGTGTACTTCCTGTACCCACCTGTGCATAACATGTAGATGATCGATTTTACTGCAGACATTACTTTCAATTCTACTTGAGAATGTTGTAAGGGAAGCCTAGGAACTGCATTTGCTATTAATTATTCATTAGTACATTTTAAAGAACTCAATGGTAATTTTAACTCTTAATCAAATTTCCCATTCATAGTCTCATTTCCTCAGTTGGTCAGAACCATTTAAAAGAATGTTATTGAACATTCCATTTAGACTAGGCTGGCTTTAATATTTTACATCAGTCCATTTTAGTGCTACAAATATTTCCTTTTTGTTGAAAACGCAGTGGGACTTTGGACACTTTGATGGGGCTTAAAAGAAAATACACGAAACATTAGACTGGGATATTTTATTTTTCAGTGTAATAACAAGCATTGTGTAATGTTTTACAACTTATGTTCATTATCTCTTGTAATTTGACATGCTTACAGAAGAATTACCGAAATAGAAAAAAATAAAAAACAAAGTTTACCTTTGGAATGGTGGGGACGTTTTTCTCCCTCTTATACTTACTAATACTTTTCTCCAAAAGTAAATGAAACTGCTTAAGTTCTAAGCAGAGTAAATGAATTCTCCTGGCTTTTTATCCTAATGACTGATTTCCATTTTGTATGAAATATTTGCAGTGGATAGCTATCTAGATAGGAGGTCTTTTGATTTGTGTTATGAAGAAATAAACTGGAGGTGGAATTTTAGAAATGTTTTCCTGCAGGAAACGCCATTAATGCTGAATTTACAGTCTTTTAGATGTTTTTTATTATTCTATCAGAACAGAGTTGCTAGCTTTTTGATGCACCATCACCCTTTCAGGAATTTCATGTACTGGTTGCACTAGATATTTTCAGTTGTTGCTGTAGGTTTTCATAACAAACAGGAACTCATTTAGTCATGATAGAAGACTGCTCTCTTTTTAGGGTTTCAAAGGAAGATGATTTGAGGAAATATATGCTGATTATTACATTTGTTGTATTTTAACAGAAGTAGTACTCTTTGGTATTTTAAGTAAAAGGAAGGTTATAAACCATTATCAGTAATTAAAAGCATGTTTTGTGTAACTATACTTTGGAGGAAATGGGGAGAAATTCGCTAAATAATTTGACAACTTTTTCCTGCTATGACCGTGTCATGTAAATCTGAAAAATATCAGATATTTTCCATGACAGTTTAACTTTTTAGTTTTGATACTTTAAAAGTTAATTCTGAGTCACCTCAGAATTTTCTACTTTCATTGAAAAAAAAAAAACATACTGTGGTACTGTTGTATACAAAGGCCGCACAGGTATTTTCTAGTAAATTCTGTGACCTCCAAAGAACACTGAAAGGCAACAAAGAATGAACAGATTCACTGCTGATTTTTGAGCAGCTGAAGTGTGAGATGACCACGTTTCTGTTCTCGTATTTACCATCCATCAAAATCTTTGTATTTCTGTTTCTTGTAATGAAAATCTGATCGTGAAATGCTTCAAAATCTGTAAGTTGCTCTGAATTACATAGCAAATGCATGTGTGTGCATGCATTGTCATGTGAAAGGAAGTTAGATGGGGAGGAGGAGGGAAAGCTAATGAAAAAAAAAAAACTGGTAGATTTTTCTAAACTATGGCCAAATTGTTCATTTCCGTATTTTATTCATAATTTCTTAGTTTCTCCCCCCCCCCCCCTTTTCCTGGAGGTTTTGGGGCAAAGGTAAAAAATAAGGTTTGGATTAAAATACCTAATTTTAGGCTAGCAGGGAATAGGGGTTAGAAATGCCAACTGCTACTATGATATTGATAAAGAAGTTTTTTATGCCAGTTTTAGTGCTGTTGTGCAAGTTGCCTTAAATTGCTAATGAATGTTTGTGTGTTTGGGGACCTGGGGCTGTGTAAGTGAGTTTCATCTTGTAATTAAGATACCATCTCTTAGTTTTTATAACCAGGTAGATATTTATTGGTTTGTGTTGAATAAGTTGGTCCTTTGATGAGTTTTGTTCAGATTGCAACCTCTGGCTTTAGAATTTAAAAGCCAGGAGACTTAGTTTTCAACAAGCTAATTTAGATCTCTTCGGGGCCTTGTCATAATTTTTAGTTCTTATATTTAACTTTGTTAAAGGACACTTTCTCCGTTTGTTTCCATATAGATTGAAGGTTAAATTCAAGAAGATGCCTTTTAAGAGTAAATTCTACATTCTTGGTCATATCTATTCTTTTAAAGTAGGACAATAAAAATGCCTTATTGTGTGTGAACCAATCACCTTATATGTGAATATGGGTCACAGTCAGAAAAATTAAAGTTCTGAATCAAAAGATAAAATTTGCATTTCTGCAAAAAAAAAAAAAAAGTCGTCGAAACAATTTTAACAGAAGGTAGCTACTGAATATGCCCACATAAATACTTAATTCTTTGCAGTGCTTTGAAAGTATTTCCCAAACCAAGACATTGTAAAGAGTGTTTTGTTTCAAACTTTGTATTCTTTTTTTGATTCAAACTGGTATTTTTAAGGTCAACGTTTTCCTGGCTCAGGTAATTTCTTAAGGGTGTACGGACGGTTTTGGTTGATAACTAGAGTTCAGAAATACCAGAATTATTGAAAGTCGGCAGGAAGTCCTGATCAGGTAATTGATTTTCTGGTGCTGAGCCCCTGTTTGAGCCAAAGTTTCAGATTCATCTGAGCTTAACCTAAAAAAAAAAAAAATCTCTGGGCATAACTTTGATATATACAGTATTACTAGAATTAAGCCCAGTATTGTTTGTTTTCCAACATGGCTTGTCTTTACGAAAAAGATAAGGCTGTTAGACTACAGATAATGGAAAATTAGAAGAAGATCATTGTGAGATGTCTTACCTGCTTTTCAGTGTGGTTTAGAACTAATTGTAAGAAAGGGAACTTTGTTTGAAACAATAAGACATTTCCGACTTTATTTCGTCCTTCCCTTACTACCTGCTATTAAATAGTCTGTGTAGAACACCTTCTCAAGAAAACAGTTTTTTGCTAGTTATGATTATTTAAATAAGACTTTACTAGGTAGCCCGGTAATTCTAATTAACAGTGATTTAGTTGGGGAGCGAACCAGGATTTCCTCAGCTGGCTGCTGGGGAGCTGAATTGCTTTTTTCCCCACCCCTAGCTGCACCAAATCTTTTGATCCCTAAGCTACAGTGGTTGTCATTTGAGAATGCAAACTGAGAGAAAATATGTTGTGAAAATAGCCTACTTTGAGGCTTCACTTGCAGTTTTGAATTTTTGTTTTTGAAAAAATTATCGTGATAATTGAACCTTCAAAATTTGTCTTGGATGGAGCAAATTCTCATGTCTGAGTAGCAAATTCATTAAAAATACACTTATTTAAAAATTTTGGGATTGTTTTAATATTGACAGTCACTTTCAAAAGAGAAAATTTTCTAATTATAAATTCACAGGAGACATTCAAATTTTTTTAATTAAAATTTTTTTTTTTAAATTTTATTTTATTTTTTGACATTCAAGTGTTTCGAGTTTCTTTAGGAATGAATGGGTGTTTGGGGAAAATGATCCTTTATGTAAGGGAAAAATTTTCATTTTTTGAGATAAAAAAATTTTTTTTTTTGATTTTTTGGTTTTTTCATTTTTTGAAATGAAAAACTACCACAAAGGTAGTTTGTGGTTTCTCTATCAGTATTATATAACAAGTTCAAATAGAGAATTACAAATTCTTATGCAATATACTAAATAAACTCTACAATTTGTTATATTAAGAGTTAACTTAAAAAATATATTCAAATAATGAGATCTTTGGATCCTAATTGCAAACTGTACACCCTTCAGTTGTTTATATCAGAGAAGCTATTCAAGCATAAACCACAGATGGCAGTAGTAGCATATTTTTCTATTTTTTGGAGGGATTCTTGCTTTTAAATTGGTGTTAATTCTGTGTGCACTGTTGATAAGTCAGCTGGCAAGTGTAATGTTTCCAAAACCCAATTCCCTAGGCAGCAACATGTAATGTATTCCGGAAACAAATCCGAGCATTTGATTTGAAGATATACTCTGTGGGTGGTTGGAACCAGAATAGTGACTTTGTTGTAGTGGGAAATTGTAAAAAGAAGTTGTTAATAATGATAGAGGGCATTGTTTGAATAATAAGCTGTAGCTATGGTATTAGCAAAGGATATATTAACCATAGATATTTGCTTGAACAACTATTTGCATTGGAAACAATTCATAATTCATTTAAAAATAATCCAGAATCATAATTTTGAGAGAACTGCACAACCAAGTTCCTCATGTGGGAGAGATAACTAGCCTTCTCAGCTTTTATTTGCAATTTACTACATTTCATAGTATCATGGAATTCTAGATCTGTCTATAAAAGCATTTTGGAGGTCTGTGAGTGGGTTCTGCTTGCTCTTCTAGTCAATCACTATAGTGTTAAGATTTCTGTGTTCTTAATTTTCTTCTTTAAAAACACTGCTTGAAAAAGGACATAATTGATTACCTGAATTTTTAAAACTCTATGATATTTCCTTTGAATCCAAAGGAAACAGAGATATGATCACATAGTTTAAGACTCAGGAAGCATTTCAGTAACAATTCTGTGCCAAAATGAAGGACAGGCTGATTCAGTGAAGGAAACTGCCTTAACCTATATTTAGTTTTCATTAAAAAAATTAATTTTGTGTAAGGTATGCATTCATTTCAATCTTGCAGCTGTGTCATTTTGGAAGGATTAAAAATTGTCTCATTACCCGTTTTTGTTAACTTCTTATAGATCAAATGCAATGTTCTTTGTATCATAGTTAACTCTAAGTTACTCAATTTAGTTTTTCTCACAGAAGAAAAAGAGGACACAACACTTTTATGAAGTCTTACACATTTTTTATCCTGCTTCCTCATCTCTTGCCTTTTAAAATTTATAAATGATTAATGAAAGTACTCAGTTGGATTGTATTATTTTCTATCATTCATCATTTGTTGATCATTCTTTATTAGATTGTTTGTTTTAGACATAATTTCTTCCCATTCATTGAGTCCTTAACTCCGTTATTTACTATATTATCTAAAGCAGTGGTTCTCAAAGTGTTTCAAGGACTTCTGGGAGAGTCCCTGAGACTCTTTCAGGAAGTTCTTGAAGTCATAGCTACTTTTATTGTAATATTGGCATTATTCGCCTTTTTCACTGTGTTGACATTTGTACTGATGTTGCAAAAACAACAGTGGTTGAAAACTGTTTGCACCTTGGAAGAAATCAAGGCACCAAATTGTACTAGTAGTCATTGTATTTGTCACCTGCATGAACTTGTATTTTTTTTATTTTTTGAAGATTTTATTATTTATTTGACAGACGGAGAGAGCACAAGTGGGGGAGTGGCAGAGGGAGAGGGAGAAGCAGGCTCCCCACTGAGCAGGGAGCCCAATGAGAGGCTCCATCCCAGGATCAGGACCCAAGCCAAAGGCAGATGCTTAACCATCTGAGCCACCCAGGTGCCCCCATGCACTTGTATTTTTTTTAAAAAAAGCCATTTCACCTAAATCTGACTTTGATGAAGGGGTAAAAATGATTAATTTTATTAAATTTTGAAGCTTCAGTACACGTTTTTGATATTCCATTTGAGGAAATGGCAAGTAGGCAAGTACACACGAAGAATTTCTGCTGCATGCCAAAATAGAATACTTGTTTTAAGGAATTGGAATTTTGAAAAACTTGTGCACTTTGAGCTTGACAGCTACCCAATATTTAAGGCCTTTTCTGATGAAGAAAAGTATCACTATTAACAAATTTGATTTTTCATTGATATTACATAATGAAATGTGCTAACATTTTGAATATATTTCAGTGAAGGAATATTTTCCAAGTCACTGGTGTATGATACAAAATCCTGCATGAGTAAAAGATATGTTCAAATGTCAGATAGACCCGTGACATTTTAAGTGACAGAATACACAAGTTCATTGATACGGTTTTATATTTCACACTAAACTAATCTTTTTTTTTTTTTAAAGATTTATTTTAGGGGCACCTGGGTGGCTCAGTGGGTTAAAGCCTCTGCCTTGGGCTCAGCTCGTGATCTCAGGGTCCTGGGATCCAGCCCCGCAGGACTCTCTGCTCAGCGGGGAGCCTGCTTACCCCCCTCTCTCTGTCTGCCTCTCTGCCTACTTGTGATCTCTCTGTGTCAAATAAATAACTAAAATCTTTTTAAAAAAAATAAAAGATTTATTTTAGCAAGAGTGCAGGGATGGGGGTAGGGAAGGGGAAGAGGGAAAGGGAGAGTGCCCTTTTTCTTTTTAAATTTTTTAAAGATTTTATTTATTCATGAGAGACAGGAGAAGCAGGCTCCCTGCTCTGATGCAGTGAGGGGACTTGTTACAGGACTTGATCCCAGAACCTTGGGATCATGACCTGACCTGAAGGCAGATGCTTAACCGACTGAGCCACCCAGGCGCCTGAGGGAGAGAATGTCTTAAGCAGACTCCACGCAGAGCCGGATGTAGGGCTCCATCTCATGATCCTAAGATCACAATCTGAACCAAAACTAAAAGTTGATTCTTAGCTGACTGCACCACCAAGGCACCCCTTACACTGAACTAACCTTTAAGAAACTACTTCCAAAACCCTGAGTTTTGATGGATTACCAAAGAAAAATATCCACAATTATTTTAATAAGCAAATACTTCTTCCTTTTCTAATCATAAAACTGAGGCCATATTTTCTGCCTGTATTTCAACCAAAACATTTTATCACAGCATACTGAATGCAGATGTATATAGAAGAATCTAGCTGCCAGAATTAATCCAGGTGTTAAAGAGATTACCAAAAGTATAATCAATGCCATTCGTCTCACTAGTGTTTTTTGTTTTGTTGTAAAATAGTTATTTTTCATAAAAATGTTACTTATCTATTGTGATGGGTTTGTTACTTTTAAATGAGTAGATATTCTTAAAATTTCATAGTTTTCTAGCATGACAAATAATCAGTCGATAGTTTTAACCCACATAAACATTAGCTCTTTGAAGTCCTCAGTAATTTTGAAGAATGGGTCCTAATCACTCAGACCAAAACTATGTGAGAACCCTGTTATAAATGAATGAATCTGAGATATAGGGAAATGGTGACCTCACAAGATACTATTGTTAGTACTTTGTTACTTTGGGTTGTCCTTTTCTTGCCTTTTTTTTTTTTTTTCCTCCTCTGTAAAGAGACTTCAGAGAGAAAAAAAATAAAGAGTTCATATTTTAAGTTTTCTTTGTTTGAGACTAAATGAAGTGTGTCATAGTTCATCCTCACTGAGTTCTCTGATAAGGCTTTTGTTACCTGTTACATGAAACCTGTTGCTTAACTGTTAATTATCTTGTGGTAGAAATTTTCCAACAGAACCTGTTTGCTCACTAAGGGGAGGTTTATGATTTTAGAAATAAATCTATGACACACAAATACTTAATAAGAGTCATTCCTGTAAAAATAATGGAATATTTATGTGGGATTTAAAAAGATCCTGTCTTGCTTTTTAAAACTTCCAAGAATAGCTTGCTTATTTCCTTTCAGACAAGTTTGGCTTTCATTGAGTCTTTTAAAGTTGTGATTTTGGCAATGTCATTTTGTAGATTGGTTTGCCTTTTAACGTGGTTTTCACTGAGGGAGGTGGTAATAAAGCCTGTATAGAAGAAGTATCTCCTCTTCTGGTCTAAGAATACCCTTTCCTAGTGTGAGTAACATTTTAGTGTAAGTCAATTACTGTGTTGTTAAAGAGTTAGGGATTTACTCCTAAGGGTAGTTGCTAGAAAGAACTCATTCTGTAGTGAGCTTGTAGCAGAAGAAATGTCACATAACAATGTGAATAACGATAAGGAGTTACTGGATCAGAATTTAAGATGAAGCTTGGCGGGTGATGAAAGATCAGTGAGATAGTTGGATTTCCTTCCTTGAGAGCTCTGTAATTATCTTGTTCTTGGAGTTTCATATAATCTTTTAAAGCATTTTTGTATCGCAACTTAGTCGTAAGATACAAGTGTTTCCTTTTTCATTTTAATCCTTCAAGTTTCAGATGAAATTCTTAAATTCATGCTTCATCAATTGATTTAAATTGTTTTAATTACTAAAATTAATAACTAAGGCAGATTATTTTTTCTTCCATATTCTTGCTTTACTCTTGAAATCTAACCTGTCAGGAGACTTCCTTTCTAGCTACAATCCTTCCTCCGAAATCCCTTTTTAGCAGGATAATAAACCACCTGGGGGTAACCCCCCACTGATATCTATTTAGAGGGCTTTGTTTTTTGGAAGTAGCAGTAGTTTTTGTCAGGGAGGAAGGATCTTGGTTAGGGTGTGAGAGGGAAAGAGTAAGGACTCTAGAGTGTTGCAGAACAAAGATCACAGCTATGTGACTTTGTCACTTGACTTCTCTGAACTTTGGTGTTCTCATTTAATAATTATAGCAGTTAACATTTATATAATATTCTTTTTTTTAGAAGATTTTATTTATTTATTTGAGAGAGAGAGAATGAGAGAGAGTATGAAGGGGGAGAGGTCAGAGGGAGTAGCAGACTCCCTGCCGAGCAGGGAGCCCAATGTGGGACTCAATCCCCGATCCCCTGGACGCCAGGATCAGGACCGGAGCCGAAGGCAATTGTTTGACCAAGTGAGCCACTCAGGCGCCCCAACATTTATATACTATTCTAAGCACCTTACAAATATTAACTCAGTGTATCCTCATAGCTCTATGAATTAGGCGTTCTGTTATTGTCTCCATTTTGCAAGTGTGAAAACCGAAGCCCATAGAGGTTAAGCCCCAAATTTTGTAGTTAGTAACATTGTGAACAATTGTTTCCTAGATTTAATTCCTCCCCACCTCCAGGTTATTGAGGATTGGTGACAAGATCTGTAAAGTGCCAAGCAAAATGTCTGTCTCAAAGCAGACACTTGTGAATCCAGGCCATTTATAGTTGCTGAGGAGGCCCAGAACTCAGCTTCCTGTAGATAGTCACAAGATTCGCTTTTAGAATTCCAAGTCAGTTTTTTCTTTCTCTCATGTTGGCTTTAATAAGCCAACCAGAAAACTATTTTGTGGAGTAAGGGACAATCCTTGGTGGCCCTAAAAGGTGCTAAGGAAGGAAGGGGCTTTGAGCTACTCTTGAGGGAAAACATATCTTGTATCTGTGTCCTCAACACTGAGCACAAGGAATTGGTGTTTTATGAATGTTGAATGAATGAATGAAAGAAAAGTTGGGTCAGGAATCTGAGTCCTTTGCTGGTAGTCAGAGAAAGTCTACAAAAACATATGGGAAGAGAATGATGTGCTTCTCAGTCACTTGGAAAAATTGGGACCGACATCTATGTCAAGCAGTGTGTTAAAAGCTAAACCCAAGGTTTGATCAAGTGCCCTCAAACCAGAATGTAGTTTCTGTTTGGAAATGTGGCTCTCCTTGTAACTAAAATGACTAGATACACCAGATTAAGATGAGATGGCCCATAAACTTCTGGCTGTTTGACTGCATTGGGGAATTCAGTTTAGGAAACTATGACTTTGTCCCTTGTACCCTTTTTACTTCTGCCACACAAAAGCTGGCTATAGGGAGAAGAGAACCAGTCCAAGAAGGTTGATGTAACTCTTTGAAAATGGAAATATGGGAGCCACTAGTCCAAAGCTTATAAAATAAAAAAAATGAGTGAGAAAAATGTGGCCGTGTGGTTTAATAGATTATGATAGCAGTATGGTCTGAGTAGGAAAGGACTTGAGAGAAGAGGCCAACCAACCACATTATTTGGGGAGGTAGGATGTCCAGGAACTAGTTGATAAGGACTGGGTTTTGCCTGGGTTCTCATTCTTTTTTTTTTTTTTTAAGAATTCTTTTTTTTTTTTAAAGATTTTTTTATTTATTCATTTAACAGAGAGAGAACACAAGCAGGCAGAGAGGCAGGCAGAGGCAGAGAGAGAGGAGCAGGCTCCCTGCCGAGCAAGGAGCCCGATGCGGGACTCGATCCCTGGACGCTGGGATCATGACCTGAGCCGAAGGCAGCTGCTCAACCAGCTGAGCCACCCAGGCGTCCCTGCCTGGGTTCTGATTCTAACTAGTACAAAGTCATGTCTATATGTCACCTATAAAATGAAACAGCTAAATTAGATAATCCTTCAAGGGATTTTCCAGCTTTATGATGGAATGAATTGGGTAAAACAGGAAGTTGCAATTTAGGAAAGCCCTGCCTAAAGCAAGTAGCTATGATATAGCACAGATTATCTGGGAGGATTTTGATTTCCGATACTGTTCAGTCATCCCTCAAAGAACGTTTGTATTTATCATACATACTCTGGTTCCCTGTTTTGATTTTAGAACACCTGGCTGCTTTAAAGTCTGTAGGATTGCATAATTTACATGCAAATTCCATTCTCTCTGTGCACTTTTATACAAATGTTTACAATTAAAGTTCTAATGCTACAAAGGGTAATGTAAACTTGAAATTAGATGTAGTTTTTTTTTCTTTTTAAAATGATTGCTTTTCTTCCCATTTATAACACCTTCATGCTACACTTTCTCTTTTTAAAGTACAGTTTCATTTATTGAGTCAAACCTATAGTTAATTTCAGTTTTTCCCTCTTTCCTTGTAAATGGATTTTTATCTGTAAAACTAATTCAACATTGATAAGAGTCCTGTCCTTTTAAGATTAAATGCCCTGCATTTGAGAACTTGGATTCATTAAGGAAAATTGCAAAACCTCCTTAAATGCCATAGGTCTGTAAAAAGGGAACCCAGCAGGAAAGGGGCAGCAATACTTGGGGGAGGGGAAAGTGGGGGGGGGTGGTAAGCAAGGGAGCTGCAGTTGAAATATTCATCAATCATTTTACTGGCACCAGGAAACCAATCAGCCTTTTAGAGGAGAGAACTTAATCAATCACCTAATGTGGGAAATTACAATTGCTTTCCCACACACACACAAATATTCTCTTACTGACAGATCAAATTTGAAAGATAGTTGGACTGGCCAGAATCCAGAGGTAACCGAAAGTACTACTGTGATGAAGAAGTGCATTTAACATTTGAAGATAAAATTTCTTGTCTGTTTTGAGTCTTTTAAAAATATTTCAGTGTGGGTTTGCTTTTCATTCAGTGTGTTCCATTAATAAGAAACAATTATTGAGCACATGTGGGTAATACGAAGTGTGAAATACCATAGATTTATTTTCCAGTGCTAGTTTAAGGAGCATAGATGGGCCTTCTGGCTGGAGAATACCCAGTGTTTCCAGTACCTCATTTGGAAAGCAACTTTAGAGCGTTTAAGGGACACATCCTGGGGAACACAGTTGGAAGTACTTGCATATAAATAAAAGCGGGAGGGATTAGGCTGTATCTTACATTTAGATTTTAAATGGTGTGCTTGAATTGCCTATGGCCCTTAGATACTTAGATGAGAGCTTCCTAGGAATCTAATATTTTTAAAATTCAAAATGCATGATCATTGTAGAAAATACAGAAAATGAGGGAAAATTACATATATTAATCTTGCCTCCAAGTAATTTTCATTAACTTTCATTTTATTTTTAGTCTAAACTTTCTTCAAATCCTAGATTATTGCTTATTGTTGTAATCATATGGTATATGCCATTATGCTTTATACTTCTTGTTTAATTTAAAGCTTTTTTCTCATGTTATAAACTTTATTCATTCAACATGAGTTAAAACTGGTAATAGTATATTACAGCCCATTGTTTTTAATTGTTGGACATTTCTCATTTTATAACAATACTGCTCGGACCATTTTGTGTTTTCTTTTAATTTGGCTTATTTTAGAGGGACAGATTTTTAGAAGTATGCATCTACCTCACTGTACCTTCTTCAACAAGCAGTTTAATTTACACTAAGTTATCTTGTATGTCGATATCTAGGTCTGTTAGCAGTACTTTTTTTTTTTAGTGCCTGGTGCTCAAGGTAGAACTGAGACACTGTGATAGGCTATTCTGTTCTCTGTTTTTAGAAGGATAAAGTCATTCCCAATGCCTTTTGTCCCCTGAATCTTAGATTTCTGGCATCAGGCCTCCCATGCACATTGCCTTCCACTCCCACCTCCACCCCAGTATCTCCAGCTTCATCAGAGGGTGTTTTGGGACCCTTCTGAGGCTGCCTTCTTTCTCTTATATGTTATTAGGGAATGGGTAGCAAAGACACTTTTGGAGCCTTCTCTGGTTGCCTCTAATAATCTCCAAAAGATGGATTGGGGTGTGTGTGTGTGTGTCTGCATTTCTCTATTCTAGTACAACTATATCACCTTCCTCAAAGTCTTGAAGAGATTTGGAAACTTACAACTGAATTTGATTAGAAATTAAATATATGGAAAGAGAAGTTAAACTTGCATTCTTTTAGAAATCTGTATAATCCTCCTGGGTTCCTCAGTGGCGTTTATCCTGATTCTGCGTAGGGTTTGATAATGAAAAAGACCTAAGTAAATTTTGTGCTAATTTGAAAGACCTTGGCCGTTTTTAAGAGGGCTTGTTTAAGAATGGAAATAATAACCTTTTGGGAGGCTGACCATCTACAAATTTTGAATTAAAGCATAAATCGTATTTGCTGAAATTAAAGAGTCTACTAATTTGTAAAATTATGTTGTTTGAAGGTAAACACAAATGTTTGAAGATCATTTTCTCTGCTTCTTTGTTCTCACTACTGGTGGTCAGAGAACTTGCAATTTGCCAAGACACAGATTTTATAATGCTCTTTAATAAGAAAGTGAATAAGCCAGCTGCTCTTTTCCTTAACTATACCAATTGCAAACCTCCTTAAGTCCTGGTTAGTAATTAAAAGGCTCGAGATGACCTTGAATCTAACTGGACTACAAAAAGCTGTATTGAGTTAAATTTATAGCTTTTGTTGATTTCAAAAGAGATTAGGAAGAATCGCATTCTGTTTGCTAAAAACATTAAAGGTAGCCTTGGGTGGGTGTGCATTGAAGATCAGAAATAATAAGAGGCACCGTTGAAGTGCAAAAGAGAGGCCTGGAATGGACTAAAAGAGAAAAAATTAAGTTTGTCATCTTTTTGTTGAGCATTTAAAATATGTACTTAAAAAGGTTTAAGATAGGGTAGCATTTTTCAAACTGTCAGTTTTTGGTATTCAGATTTGTTACAAAATTTGTACCCCCCCAATCTTAACATCAAAGAGATGTTTGACCCCAACGGGAAATCAGAATGAATGTTTAATGCTGTTTAAAAGTAACAGTGTAATTGGTTCTTTTTTTTTTTTTTTAAGATTTTATTTATTTATTTTAGAGCATAGAATGAGTGGGGGGAGGGGCAGAGGGAGAGGGACAAGCAGATTCCCTGCTGATCAGCGAGCCAGATAGGAGGCTAGACTCCAGAACCCTGGGATCACTACCTGAGCCAAAGTCAGATGCCTTACCAACTGAGCCACCCAGGCACCCCTGTAATTGGTTCTTAAAACATTTTGCAGGCCTGGGAACTTTGCTAGTAAAAGTTTGATTATACTGACACAATGTACAAGTAAAAAATAATTAATATTTTAAAAATACTTTATATAATGGGCCATATCATAAGACCTATGAATAGAGAATTGTTCTGCTTACCAAAAAGGGCAGAATACATTTTTAGCGTTCAAAGAGCCTTGAACAGCTATCTTATTGATAGAAGGAAACTTGAAACTGTCACTGTTAAGTGAAGTTTTATGTGTCAATTGGTAAGATAAGACATGTCTTCTAGCATCATAAATGTGATAAATCCCTGAAGAGTCCAGTCATAAGGTAAATAGTTTGAACAAACACTAATGTCTTATATAGATCTTAGGATTATTTTGTTTTTTACATTTATTTAATGAGACTAGCCTTCAGTCTGATCAAAATAATTAATTATAGAATTGTGTAATTCTTTGTGTGTGTGAGAGTGGGAGAGAGAGAAAGACATACCAAGATGATTTAAAGGTTGTACTGTATAGTAGGGATTGCCAGTCTGGGATCCTTAAAGATGGTAATGAGGATTCTCAAGCAATTGCAGTTATTTAAAATTTGATCTGAAATCATATGAGAAATAAAGTTGTCCAGGCTAAATAAATAATAAGATCTTTTGACTTTTGTCTGAAATTATTCCAACTTAGTCTGGCAACACTACTACTCAACCGTTGAATGGCAGATAGAAATTTTTGCAGAAAAAAGGGTAGAGTAAGTATTGTAGTATGGTAGACAAACTGCATTAGCAATTATAGGTGATTTCAGTGAACTATAATTGTGATATAGCGGTAAGTAGGTGTGTTAGAGCATGAGCTTCAGAGTTAGATCTGGCTTTAAATCCTGTCTAATCAACTTTTTTTTTTTTTTAAAGATTTTATTTGTGGTGCCTGGGTGGCTCAGTCATTAAGCATTTGCCCTCAGCTCAGGTCATGATCCCAGGGTCCTGGGATTGAGCCCCATGTCGGGCTCCCTGCTTGGCTGGAAGCCTGCTTCTCCCTCTCCCACTCCCACTGCTTGTGTTCCTTCTCTTGCTGTGTCTCTCTTTGTCAAATAAATAAAATCTTAAAAAGAAAAAGATTTATTTATTTGAGAAAGAGCAAGAGAGTGGGGTGAGGGGGCAGAGGGAGAGGCAGACTCCCTGCTGAGCAGGGAGCTTGCTGCCTGGCTCTCCATACTGGGACTCCAGGATGGTGACATGAGCTGAAAGCAGACACTTAACCGACTGAGCCACCTTAGGCGCCCCTAATCTACTTTTGTGGGTTTTTTTGGGGGGTAGTGGTGGTGAAAATGTTAGAATCACCACACACCAGGTTACTGGTGAATGAAATGATGTAGTATATGAAGAATCTAGAGTATGGCTGTATTACTTTAGCAAATTATTTAACATTTCCTTATCTGTAAGTAAGGTTAAGATCATCTACTTCATAGGTAGGCAAGCTAGTTCATCAAAACCCAAGTCATTGAGGGGTGCCTGGGTGGCTCAGTGGGTTAAAGCCTCTGCCTTCGGCTCAGGTCATGATCTCGGGGTCCTGGGATCGAGTCCTGCATTGGGCTCTCTGCTCAGCGGGGAGCCTGCTCCCCCCCCCCCCCCCGCCGCCGCCTCTCTGCCTGCCTCTCTGCCTACTTGTGATCTCTTGCTCTCTGTGTCGAATAAATAAAATAAAAAATCTTAAAAAAAAAAATCCAAGTCATTGAAACTACTTTGCCAATGTCCAGTTTACCCAATATATAATTGAATAAAAAATCAATTTGCAGAATCTTATTTGTAGAACTTACAGAATTTGGGGTGCCTGGGTGGCTCAGTGGGTTAAAGCCTCTGCCCTCAGCTCAGGTCATGATCTCAGGGTCCTGGGATCGAGCCCCACATCGGGCTCTCTGCTCACGGGGAACCTGCTTCCCTCTCTTTCTCTGCCTCTCTTGTGATCTCTCTCTCTCTGTGTCAAATAAATAAATAAAATCTTTAAAAAAAAAAAAAGAACTTAGAGAATTTGTCACTCTCCTCCTTAACTGGTAACTTACCATTTTTTCCTTATTCTCCCCTTTTCCTATACCCTCTACCCGCCCCCATCACCTGCACCCCAGACCCAGGATGTATCTTTCCACCAGCGGAGGTTCCCCTCTCTGCCCTAGTTTTTTGCAGCCACAGCAGCAGAGAGCTGGGGGAGAGACACATTAATATTATTGAAAATGCTGCGGGCACCTCAGTGGCTCAGTCATTAAGCGTCTCCCTTTGGCTCAGGTCATGATCCCAGGGTCCTGGGATCGAGTCCCACATCAGGCTCCCTGCTCTTCCGGGAAGGCTGCTTCTCCCTCTCCCTCTGCTGCTCTCCTTGCTTGTGTTCCCTCTATCACTTTGTCTCTTTCTGTAAAATAAATAAAATCTTCAAAAAAAAAAATTAAAAAAAAATTAAAAAAAATGCTGCTATCCTGTCGATCTTAATTTGGCAGAAATATTTAAAAGCTAATTAAGCTGTCCCATTAATATGAATATTATAAATTATATAAATAGTTAAAACAAGTTTTTGATAAATTTAGAGATTTGGCTATTGAGAGATTTGGCCATTTGATGAATTGACTTGGAACTACCTCACAGGTATGTTTGGAGAAATTAGGGAATTTATGTAAAAAGTGATAATTACTACACAGTGCTTGGACTTTAGTAGGTATTCAGTTGGGGTTTGTTTTCTTAAAACACTTCTACTTAGGGAACTGCATACCCCCACCTTCCCCACCTGCCCCAATTTTCTCACCTGTGGGTTCTAGTTGGACAGTAGCAAATGATGAAGTGATCATGTCTGGTTTATGGACCACCTAGTGACTTCCCTTCCTATTCCAACATTATTGAATTTGTCCAAATGAAATACCTTCTTTTAGCTTGGACATCTGTTGTAAAATGGCCTTGCCTTTGGTACTCTTTGGGGTATGATTTCTCATTGATTTAAGATATGTACCACTTTTCTGAAACACTTTATTCCTAGTCATTTATAACTAGAATTATGAGCCTTAGAGAGTAAACTGTAGCTTTATCAAGGTAAAATGCAAGGCCAGGTCCCTGGAGGTTCTTGGTGGGACATAATCATGATTAGAGCAAATGCTCTTGTCTCTAATACACAGGAAGCCTTGCTTTCCCACCCCCATCCCAAGCTTCTCTAGAAGTCTTTAAAAAGGCTTTCTGGAAGAATATTCAATGGAAAAAAGACAGTCTCTTCAACAAATGGTGTTGGGAAAACTGGACAGCCACATACAAAAGAATGAAACTGGACCATTTCCTTACACCACACACAAAAATAGACTCAAAATGGATCAAAGACCTCAATGTGAGACAAGACTCCATCAAAACCTTGGAGGAGAACACAGGCAACAACCTCTTTGACCTCAGCCGCAGCAACTTCTTCCTACAAACATCTGCAAAGCCAAGGGAAGCAAGGGCAAAAATGAACCACTGGGACTTCATCAAGATCAAAAGCTTTTGCACAGCAAAAGAAACTATCAACAAAACTAAAAGACAACTGACAGAATGGGAGAAGATATTCGCAAATGACATATCAGTTAAAGGTTTAGTATCCAAAATCTATAAAGAACTTTTCACCCAAAGAACAAATAATCCAATCAAGAAATGGGCAGAAGATATGAACAGACATGTCAGTAAAGAGGACATCCAAATGGCCAACAGACACATGAAAAAATGCTCAACATCACTCGGCATCAGAGAAATACAAATCAAAACCACAGTGAGATACCACCTCACACCAGTCAGAATGGCTAAAATTAGCAAGTCAGGGAATGACAGATGTTGGCGAGGATGCAGAGAAA
>CM052813.1:71902280-71939130 GCA_028533885.1 Nasua narica | reverse complement strand
TGCAACCATCAAGAGAGATGAAATCTTGCCATTTGCAACAACGTGGATGGAACTAGAGGGTATTATGCTAAGCGAAATAAGTCAGAGAAAGACAATTATCACATGATTGCTCTGATATGAAGAATTTGAGAGGCAGGGCAGGGGGTTATGGGGGCGTGGGGAAGAGAAATGAAACAAGATGGGATGGGGAAGGAGACAAACCATAAGAGACTCCTAAACTCACGAAACAAACTAAGGGTTGCTGGGAGGTAGAGGGGTAGGGATATGGACATTGGGGAGGGTATGTGCTATGGCAAATGCTGTGAAATGTGTAAGCCTGATGATTCACAGACATGTACCCTGGGGCAAATAATACATTATATGTCAATAAAAAATTAAAAAAAAAAAAAAGGCTTTCTGGTAATATTCTTAAAAAATGAAGGGAAGACCGGGGTGCCTGGGTGGCTCAGTTAGTTAAGTGTCTGCCTTCAGCTCACATCATGATCCCAGGGTATTAGGACTGAGCCTGGTATTGGACTCCCTGCTCCATGAGGAGTCTGCTTCTCTTTCTCCCTCTCCCCCTGCAGTTCCCCCTGCTTGTGCTCTCTCACTCTCTCAAATAAATAAATAAAAATCTTCAAAGCAAAAAAAAAAAAAAAGGAATGAAATGATTGTTGAATGCTCAGTGTGTGCCAGGCACTGTACTAAACTGTCTAATATCCTTTCTACAACTTTTCATTGCTAGTTGGTGACAGTCCCAAATCACGAATGAGTTAACTGATGTTTAGTGTTGAAAAAAACTTGCCACTATACCACTACTCCACCAAACCAGTATTTTCCAGACTTTAGTCTTTCTTGTATCATCATCATGATTTTTGTCATTTTCTACTATATTGTTTTAGTATTTTATTTTATTTTTAAAAGATTTTATTTATTTGACACAGAGAGATGACAAGTAGGCAGAGAGGCAGGCAGAGAGAAAGGGGGAAGCAGGCTCCCTGCTGAGCAGAGAGCTTGATGCAGGGCTCAATCCCAGGACCCTGAGATCATGACCTGAGCCGAAGGCAGAGGCTTTAACCACTGAGCCACCCAGGCGCCCCTTTAATATTTTAAATATTGTGTAAATACTTTGCAACCCCAAATTTATTTTATTGTTATTTTAAAAAATATTTATTTATTTGACAGAGAGAGTCAGGGAGAGAGGGAACACAAGCAGAGGGAGTGGGAGAGGGAGAAGCAGGCTTCCCGCTGAGCAGGGAACCCAGGCCCCCATGATCATGACCTGAGCTGAAGGCAGACCTTTAATGACTGAGCCACCCAGGCGCTCCCGAAATTTTATTTTAAATGGAAATTTTGTTATTATTCTAAATGGAAAAATATTTGCCATAAATAGAAGGTAACAGTAAAAGTAACGAAAACAATACGGTGTTAAATTCTAGCTAAGATGTCTGCCCAAATCTCTCTGATCAGGCCTTTGTTAAGAGAGTTTAGCAAGCATTAGAGAGACAATGAACAAACTAGTTTAGTAAAATTGAGGTTTTTCTTCTGATGTAATTAGAAGGATTGAAAAAATTGAGAAGGTAAGATACAACTTTGGAATGTTTTCTGTTTGTACCACTTAAAATCTTCCAGTGATCTCCTCACTTTGGGAAACACTAAGTGATGGTGTGCTCATTTTCTGTGTGAGTAAACTGGGGAGGAAATTTGTTCAAAGTTGAACCCATAGCCCCACAGACACCCATCCCCACCTTCCATTTCCTTCTCTCCTTCCTCTCTTCTTAGCCTTCCTCTTTTCTCCTCCATCCTCTAGGAGACTTCAGAAGATTTTAGATGGATTTTTCTGATTTTTTTATTTGTTTGTTTAACTGCTCTGAAACAGGATTTCATCTTAAGGAACTCAGGTCTTTCTCCAAACATTGCATTTCTTGTGCTTACTGGATTGTAGAAGTTGGGTGTACAGTATACAGTAGTTTTATAGGTATTTGTACTCCTGTGTAAAGTATTTGTGGAAATAAATCTAAAGACATCATAAGCCTTCCTTTGACTACTAATTAAATAATGTTAGAAAGTTAAGTTTGAAAAAAGATACTGCCAGCAGTTTAGAAACAAATATCTCAAGTGCAATAAAAGGCAGTTTCTTTGATTTTTGTAATTTGTATTTACAATAATTATGAATTTAATTAACATTTTACTACATTATGTTCCAATGGAGACAATAGGTACTTGATATAACCATCATAACTGGAGCCTATGATTTCAGTTTGTTTTTTTAATTTTTTTTTTTTTAAAGATTTTATTTATTTATTTGACAGAGAGAAATCACAAGTAGGCAGAGAGGCAGGCAAAGAGAGAGGAGGAAGCAGGCTCCCTAGGGGCTGAGATCCCTGAGATCATGACCTGAGCTGAAGGCAGAGGCTTAACCCACTGAGCCACCCAGGTGCCCCTATGTTTTAGTTTATTAAAGTCCATTTTACTTATTTATTTATTTAAAATATTAAAGTCCATTTTACAAAGATTGTTTACATTTTATTTATTTACTTATTTATTTATTTCCCTTCAGATCACTGGACTTGATTATTTTTTTTTTCTTCAGATCACTGGACTTTATTATTTTTTTTTCTTCAGATCACTGGGCTTTATTATTATTTTTTTTTCCTTCAGATCACTGGACTTTATTTATTTTTTTTCCTTCAGAGATTGTTTACATTTTAATTTGATTTTTATTTATCTCTACAACTCTTTGAATAAGAAAACCTTTTTTTTTTTTAAGAATTTTATTTATTTGAGAGAAAGAGTGAGCAAGAGAGAAAGAGGGAGCACATACCAGTGGGCGTTGGGGCAGAGGGAAGGGGAGAAGCTGACCCCCCTGCTAAGCAGGGAGCCCAACATAGGGCTCCATCCCAGGACCCTGGGATCATGACCCAACTGACTGAGCCACCCAGGCACCCATAGGTATGTTTAATCCCAGGGACCAGGCTGATGTAGTGTATGGCAGGCCAAACTTGGTTCAATGGATATCTTAATGAAATTTTTCTAATACTTGGCATAAACTAAAATATATGATTCACTACTCTATTAATTTTGAATCTAGGGTTTTAACCCAGTGGTTAGCCCAGGGTAGGATATGTTGTTTTGCTTGGGTATATGAAGTAATGGAAACTTCAGATCAAAGAGTTTGAAATTTTATTATTAACCTCAAATATGCTCTCATTTAGAATTTTACCACTTAAATTTTAAATAAAAAAACTTGATTTCTCTTTTGTCTAAGATTGTACATTGAAATATTTGTGTTCTTCCTGTTAGAAAGAAAACTTTTTGTCTCAAACTGATTTCTTAGCTGAATTGTTTATTTATGTGTGAAATTGGTCAAATTAGTACTTAGTTTGTGACCATTGTCTTTCTCTGAAAATTCTGAAATTAAGGATTTTACTTTTTCTTAATCTGAAGTTTATTGTGTGCTCTCTTGGTGCTAATTATACATAGCAGTCTTACAAGGGAAGTAACACTGTCATTTTTGCAGATGAGAGAATTGAACATTTAATGTGACTTGGCCCAGTCAGTGGGAGAGATGGGATTAAAATCCAGGTCTAATTCCAGGACTCACACTCTTGGAATCTCAGCACTAGCTTCTGTTAGAGGAGGATACTAAGGGCCATTTGTACCTTAGTTGAATATTTGGAAGATATTGCTTGAATAGTATATGTGAAAGTTAAAACCAGGATTCAGGGGCACATGGGTGGCTCAGTCAGTTAAGTGGCTGCCTTCAGCTCAGGTCATGATTCCTGGGGGTCCTAGGATCAAGCCCTGCATGGTGGTGGGAGGTGTCCCTGTTCAGTGGGAAGTCTTCATCCCCCATGGGCCTCCTTCCGCCCTGCCCTCACCCACTCTCTCAGATCAAATCTTAAAAAAAAATAAGAGCAAAATTCAGAGTACTATCTACTCCATTTTTTTAGGCATAGGGGATTGATGTGCTCTTTGAAAATTACTTGCTTAAAATTCTAATGTCTTTTTCTTAACTGGTCATGATTTTTTTTATTTAAGATACCTTTATTTGTTTCCAAGGAAAAGAACAAAATCTGAAGCCAATTTGTGGTGTTTAAGTAGGATGCTCTGGGGTTTAAGACAGATCCTTGCCAATGGGGAGGCAATGCTGGCCTTGCACATGTGACACAGAATCAGATCTGTGTGTAGTGGGAGGGAATTTTCACACTTAACGCCTTTTCGGATATAAACCAAAATAGCATTAGGCTACTTAAATACTATTTGGAACAAGATAAAAAGTGAATAACGTGAACTAAAAACACGAGGATGAACATGGTAGAGACCGTAAGTAACTAGTGTGTCTTCACAGCTTCAATATCCAGGTCAGCTTGTATTTCATTCAGCTTCTCATTTGGCATGGTTAACCAATACTTGCTTCTGAATATTTTGGTCATTTTGACTTATTCAGGAATGTGAAGCATATTCATAGAGAGGATTGCCAATGTCAGATCAGAACAGTTAGACACCAAATAATGGGCTCTTCATCTGGAAGCCTGAAGTTCTCAGTATTTTGCGTAGTTTTGAGATATATGGAAGTAAGAATACTACTTTAATGTTACGTTTATGCTACTGCATATGCATGATAATGCTAGAAGAGGAACTTTACCTCTAAGCTGATAGAACTTCTAACAGGTATCAAAAACTCTAGAAGGGTGCATTATACAAGTAGAGTATAATTTTAGTGGGGCAGGGTGGACTAGTATCTGTAACCCTTAAACATGCCCCAGTCATTTATTTCATTCAACTGGTGATCTGAGGTCTTAACGGTTGATACAGAGGTCAATTTTCACTTGAATGCTGTAGCCTCACCAAGAACCCAAACATTTCAATAATAATGCTGAGTGGTGACTTAATAAAAGGCTCTGTTCCCTAAGTATGTATTGAATGGAACGATTTCCCTAGAGCTGCTGCAAAGTGGTTTATATTTTTTGATGAAGAAGTCTGTTTTCCAAGTATACTTGTATTTAAGGTTTGGAAGGTGAAGATTAGAATGACTCTACTTACCAACTCTGATAATGATGGCTAATCCTTACTGAACATTTACTGTGTACCATATGATCTCTTGAGTGCTTCAAAAATTTTTAAATTTCATTTAATCCTCTCAACAGCCCTGTGATGTGTAAGTACTCTTGTTCCCATTTTCAATTAGGAAAATTCTAAAGCCTCTACAACCATGATTAGTTTTAATTTTATTTTTAAAGATTTTATTCATTTATTAGAGAGAGAGGGAGCATGAGCGGGGGTGGGGGAGGAGCAGACTTCCTGCTGAGTCAGGAACCTGATGACCACAACAACAACGAAGATGACAACATGACAACTACGATGATGTGGGTGCTCTGTCCCAGGACCCTGAGATCATGACCTGAGCTCCATGATCGTGATAATTAACCGACTAAGCCCCCTGAGGGGCCCCAAGATTAGTGTTTAAATCACAGATGTTACTCTCTTTATATAGTTTCTCCTGTCTGTAAAATGGGGGCTAGGGTGTGATGGTAGAGATTAAGGATGGTTTATAAGGTTCCTTCTAGTTTAAGAAAAAAATCTAAGAATCTTGGCAACCCCTCAAGTGTTAACGTATGATTTATGCACCCTAGAACATACAACTGCCGACTTTTTTTTTTTTTTAAGATTTTATCCATTTATTTGACAGAGGGAGACACAGAGAGTGAACACTAGCAGGGGGGGTGGGGGCGGGAGAATCAGGCTTCCCACCAAGCAAGGAGCCTGATGTGGGGCCGATCCCAGGCTCCTGGGATCGTGACCTGAGCCAAAGGCAGACACTTAATGACTGAGTCACCCAGGCGCCCCAACAACTGCCAACTTTTGTAAACCCAGACTTTAAAGCTGATAGGAATATTAAGAAGATTGGCCAGACCTCTCCTTTTACTGAAGAGAAAGTAGAGTACAGAGGGAATAATACCAGAGAAGGGTTGATGTTTAGGTGCCTTGCCTCCCTTGTGTATCACTTTATTGCTGTCTAAATATCAAGAAATTGCTTTAATATCAAAGTTGGTATAGACATTTTTAAAATCTCTGTATAAAGGGTTAGAGTTTAGAAATAGGAATTTATGTATTACCCTTCTCAAGCTTCAGGATGTGTCAGGGAAATAAAGGTAGCAAAAAGTAGCTTTCCAGATTTTGGATTTACTCCTATAACTTAAGGCTGTGAATGTCATGCTAAAGAGTTGAAAATGGGGAGCTAAAAGATGAATTAAAAAAAATATATATTTATTTATTTCGACACAGAAAGATCACAAGTAGGTAGAGAGGCAGGCAGAGAGAGGAGTGGAAGCAGGCTTCTTACCGGACAGAGAGGCCAATAGAGGGCTCGATCCCAGGACCCTGAGATCATGACCTGAGCCGAAGGCAGAGGCTTTAACCCACTGAGCCACCCAGGCACCCCTAAAAGATGTATTTTAAGTGGATTAGAAAATCTAAGTTCTAGGAAGTGAGAAAAGAAAGGTAGCAGAGAGGAACAGTTAAAATAGTCTTAAGATTCTAGTGTGGTGAAAAGGCTTGAACTAGGTCTGTAGAGATTTGAGAGAGAATGAAAATGCTTTGGTGATTCATTAGCTTGATTGAGATGAGGACGAAGAGGAAGAGGATAGTGAAGTGGCGGGGTAGGAGGAGTCCTTAGGGATTTGGGCCTAGGGGATGAAAGTTGGTGTTATCTGGAACTTGGTACAGGAGTGGAAACACAGAAAAAGCAGGTTTCAAAGAGAAAATAATAGGTTTAATTCAACATGTTGAATTTGATGGAGTTTATGGGGTATCCTGGTAGATGTTGACAGTAGGCTTTTGGATAGGTGGATCTGTGTTTTGGGAGAATAGTCTCATCTGAAATTGAACGTTTGGGGGTCATCTTTCATCTTAGGAAGTATAGGTGAAAATATGTGTGGGTGAGACCATTCAACCCAGAATGAAAGGTTAATGGGTGTGTTTAGATAGGCCTTTCTTGCCCTCTTGACTTCATTTAGGGAAGGACATGTCTCAGACAGGACCTTTATAATCTTCATCTGTTAGGATACGACTACCTCTGGGAGAAGTATTTGCTAGCAGAATGAGTAAGGACATTTAAAAGATATACATGCCTTACTGAATAATATTGACAGTCTGTCTATTTACATTCTCCCTTTCCTTCCTGACTAGCCTGATACAAGTACCGCTTGCCATCAAAGTCTTTTCCAGTTCCCCCTAGGAAGAGATAAGTACTGTTTGGCCACTGGAGCTAGTTTCTCCATTAGGACATTGCTTCATAATTCCCTGTATCCAGCCAGTTATTTATTTTTCTTTTTAAATTATAAGAATCTAGGTGTAGCCAGCTTCATTTGTCTTTATATCCCTTATGTAATCTATCACAGTGCCCTGTACATTCGAATTGCTTGGTAAGTATTTGTTGAATTTAATTTTAGGATGTAGGAGAGTTTAGATCTAAGAAGCAACAGGAGTTTTCCACCTATTTATTATCCTATTTGTGAAGTAGTCTTTGTATTTATGTAGTGCTATAAACATATGTTGGTTGTTGCTTGCTTAGTTATTTATTTAAGATTTTAATTTATTTATTTGACAGAGAGAGAGATCACAAGTAGGCAGAGAGGCAGGCAGAGAGAGAGAGGAGGAAGCAGGCTCCCCGCTGAGCAGAGAGCCCCATGCGGGGCTCCATCCCAGGACTCAGCCCCAGGACTCGGAGATCATGACCTGAGCCGAAGGCAGAGGCTTTAACCCACTGAGCCACCCAGGTGCCTGGGTTGTTGCTCTTTTATCTTGACTTCAAGTTTGAATGGTTTTTAAATTTCTTTTGGGCTTATTTCATCGATATGATTAACTAAATTTGCTTCAGGTTTGAAAGATCCTGGGGTGAAAGGTTAAAGATGTTTTATCTCTTTGCTGTTACACAATGGATTTTTGAAGCTGGGAGATGAGAGATGGTACTGAGCTTTAGACATTAATGACTAACTAGTATGTCAGAAAGATTAGTGCCCAGAATTGTGTTTCTTTTTTTTTCTTTTCAGAATTGTGTTTCTAATAAAAAGTAATTCATTTTATTTATTTTTTTAAAAAAAGGTTTTATTTATTTGACAGAGAGAGAGATCACAGGTAGACAGAGAGGCAGGTAGAGGGAGAGGGGGAAGCAGGCTCCCTGCTGAGCAGAGAGTCCAACGTGGTGTTTGATCCCAGGACCCTGAGATCATGACCTGAACCGAAGGCAAAGGCTTTAACCCACTAAGCCACCCAGGCGCCCCTAAAAAGTAATTTAGAAGCCATTTAGAGAGAGCCGCCTGGGTGGTCAGTTGGTTAAGCATCTGCCTTCAGGTCAGGTCATGATAGGGGGTCAATCCTGGGATTGAGTCCTGCATCGGGCTCCCTGCTCAGTGGGGAGTCTGCTTCCCCCTCTCCCTCTGCTCCTGCTTTGTCTCTCTCCCATGTACTCTCTCTTGAATAAATGAACAAAATCTTAATAAAAGTCATTTAGAGAATGTCTGGTAGGTTTTTTTCCTTTTAGTCGTCAATTTTAGAGAATTAAGCCACATCGTTTTGTTTTTAGGATTTGTTTAAATGTACATTTTTCTATTTATAAAAACAACTTCTTTCTTTTTTTTTTTTTAAAGATTTTATTTATTTATTTGTCAGAGAGAGAGCACAAGCAGATGGAACAGCAGGCAGAGAGAGGCAGGCTCCCCGCCAAGCAAGGAGCCCAATGTTGGACTCGATCCCAGGACCCTGGGATCATGACCTGAGCCGAAGGCAGACGCTTAACCGACTGAGCCACCCAGGCGTCCCTTGATAAACATTTAAAATGCTCACAAAATACTCATTGAATAGGTATACCATAATTTAATTAGTCATTCTCCCGTGGTTGAATTCTTTTTTTTTTTTTCAAGATTTTATTTATTTGTCAGAGAGACAGAGAGAGGGCTCATGCACAAGCTGGTGGGGTAGGACAGAGAGAGTGGGAGAAGCAGACTCCCTGCTGAGCAGAGAGCCCAACATGGGCCTTGATCCCAGGACCCTGAGTTCATGACCTGAGCCGAAGGCAAATGCTTAACTGACTGAGCCACCCAGGCATCCTGTGTGAGTGGTTTTTTTAAGTGACTTTCTATTTTGAACTGTTTATTTCTGGCCCTTTTCTTAGGATATATTTCCAGGATTAATCCAGAGGGACAAACCTCTTAAATGCCCTTCACGCATCCCTGTTGTTCTATTTTTATATGGGGGTTTTCAAGGAGGACAAGGAAAAAGTACATGCTGCTGCTTGTGGTGCACGTCTTGGTTGCATCTGCTTCTTACTAATGGATTTCCTAAACAGAGCTGATTTCTGTTCCGGCAAACCATCTGTTGAGGATGGTGTGGGACACTTTCTAAGATGACCTCAAATGCTTTCTGACCATGTTCAAACAAACTCTTTGGTCTGTAAGACTCTTTTTCAATTAGTCTTTGAAATGGACGAACAAAAAAATATCTCTGTCACTCTCCCTACTCTTGCTGGGAGCAACTTAAAATTTTTCAAAAGAAGCTAGTTTTTGCCTAATTATTTTATTCATTAATTTAAAGTTTTATACTTTGTGTTTAAGCTGGTTGGTAAAGTTACTCTAGCTGCTTCTGACATGGACATCTTGGATTATTCAAGAGGAATTTTCTAAGTGGATCCATCTGAGGTGTGGATTTCTTAGACTCTAAGGCCCTGGTGTTTTGGGAATGTCAGGGTTTGTTCTTTTTTTTTTTTTTTTTTTAAGATTTTATTTATCTGACAGAGAAATAGAGCACAAGTAGGCAAAGCTGCAAGCAGAGGGAGAGGGAGAAGCAGGCTTTCTGCTGAGCAGGGAGCCTGACGTCGGGTTCCATCCCAGGACACCAGGATCATGACTTGAGTCAAAGGCAGACGCTTAACCAACTGAACCACCCAGGCACCCCTGTTAGTGTTTATTCTTTGAAATAATGTCCAATTCCCATCTATCTGGCTGTTGCAAAGCACATAAGGGCAAAGGTAGGGCTTTTATTACCCCTCTGCTCTAAATAGAAGTTCTTTTGTTTTGACATTTGTCTCTCTTTCCATAAAGAGTAACAGAGTATGATAATCTCTTTAAGTCTGTAAGATGGAGATAATACTATCTATTCAGTAAGAATTCATATAAAGTACGAAGCCATTGCCTGGCATATAATAAAGATTCAATAAATGGCAACTGACAGATTATTTTACACATTTTCTTATATATATGCATTATGAAATTGCTTTAACTTCTAGACTGAATGAAGAATTATCACTAATCCTTTCTGTTACTTTAGAGAACCAGAAATTGTAAAAGAAAAATGTCAGAGGTTCATCAGTACATGCAGTTTTCTGAGAAATGCCTGTACTATATTTCCATAGAAACACTAGTGACCTCTGACTTCTCAAACTACTCAAATTGCCTTCCTAAACTATTTTCACCTTCTGATTCTGTGGCCACAGCCTTGAAGCTATGCGTATTGTTATTTTTTTAGAACGCCATAAAATTGAAATGTCATAATCTTGAGCTAGATTTTCTGCCTTCAGTCTGATTTCAAGGCTGTAATTACAAAGCTAGAAGCCGGAAAAACTGCATGAAAGGTGATGCAGGTTGATTAGATGGAAGTTACTAATGTTTCCATAGAAATGGAGACACTACTTGTAAGTGACATTTAAGCTGAGCAAATATGTGGGTACAATAGGTTATATAATTGAGAATCTTTGGTTTCCCTTCCCCCTCCTCTTTTTTGCCCCTAAGATTTCACATTAAAATGACATTGGGAAAAGGGCATTGTTTTTGTTGCAGTTTTTAAAATGTGACCTTGATATTTGTAGGTGGGGAAAAGGAAGTGTGACTTGAAGCTCTGCCAGCTAGCTTCTGCTGCGTGGACTTGGTGCTGTGTCCCTGAATTCAAAAGCATTTTCAATTATTTCTGAAGTATGATTTGTCAGGTTGCCTCTGAGAAACAAAAGCTAATGGCCCAAGTGGCACCCCGCTCACTGGATAGAAAGGAAAGAGGCAGATGTGAATTTAGGCTCAGCCAATTCAAAGAAACGTGTTTTGATATCTGCTTAGGTCTGGGCTAGCTTACAGGCTGCAAACCTGGCTGGAGGGCAGGGCATGGTCTGACTAGCTAATGTTTGTTTACCTCCCCTCCCTCCCGACCCCCCTCCCCAGCACACACATTTCTTCTCAGCTTCCATCCAAGCCATTCATTATACCAAAAGGAGCCTAGAAGAAGTTGGGTAAGAAGCTTGTAAAAATGGGAAGAGTTCCTAGAATTTAAGGAGCTGAGGATGGTTTATCATGCTTATGTTGGCTACCCTCGCAGAGCTTTTTAAAAAAAAAATTTTTTTTTAAAGATTTTATTTATTTGACAGAGGGACAGAGACATCGAGAGAGGGAATGAGAGAGGGAATACAAGCAGGGGACTGGGAGAGGGAGAAGCAGGCTTCCCGCTGAGCAGGGAGCCGGATGCGGAGCTCCATCCCAGGACACTGGGATCATGACCCGAGCCGAAGGCAGACTCCTAACGACTGAGCCACCCAGGCGCCCCTAAAATTTTTTTAATTCCTAAAAATTCTTTTTGCTTTTAGTTTCCTTGTTGACATTTAATTTTTTAATTTTTTGGGTTGAAATGTTAGAGCCACTGTATTGAAGTAGTCAGAGTTGGGCTGGCATTGACAAACTTCCTAGTATATACATATATTTCCTTTCCTCAGTGACTCTATTGCTTGTAAAATGAAAACTAAAAATTCCTCATGTATGGCAGTTAAAATCCTTTGTGATATGGTTCTGGCTGGGGCTTCATTCAGATTAGATTACCAGGTAACATTCTGTTTCTGTTCTCTGTTCATGCCATGTACCTCCAGCTTCCTTGCGTATGTTTGGTGAATGCTTATTCCTTCCACATGCCTCTAGCCCCATAATTGCTATTTCTTCTCTCTCACTAATATTGATCGCAGCTACTAAGCACTTTCCACTGACCTAAGTGTGTTATCTCATTGAATCCTTACAACAATCTATAGATGAGGAAATTGATTCAGAGAGGTGAGGCCACTTCCTGAGCAACATAATTAGGAAGTTATGGTACAGAACTCAAATCTATTCTGATATAAAAATTTTCTGTACTACTTCCCAGTTGCATCTTATCCATCTCTCTCCATCTGTCTGCTACAGTGTGGGCATATTCTTAATGACATTTGAAGGAATAGTGTATTTGCAGGCTGATGGAATTATTTTTCTGATAATATATATACTTACAAATTGGATAGTAAGTAACACTGGCCTAAGCATTTCTGTATTTTGGTTTCTTTAAAGCTGTATCAGAATCCAGAAGGTGGCATAACACGTTTAAAAGGAGGGATGGTATCTTTTTAGTCTTACATTGTTCATCTTAATAGGGACTGGCCTTATGTAACTACTTTAATTAAAATGAAGTAAAGTTTAAAATTCAGTTCCTTGGTCACGCTTGTCACTTTCCAAGTGCTCAGTTACATGTAGCTAGTGGCCACTGCATTAGAAAATAAAGATAACATTTTCATTTTTTTTTTAAGATTTTACTTATTTATTTGTCAGAGAGAGAGAGAGCACAAGCAGGGGAGCGACAGGCAGTGAGCACAAGCAGGGGAGTGGCAGGCAGTGGGAGAAGCAGACTTCCCCCTGAACCAGGAGACCAATGCGGGACTTAATCCCAGGACCCTGTGATCATGACCTGAACCTAAGGCAGATGCTTAACCAGCTAAATCACCCAGGCATCCCGAACATTTTCATTATTGTAACAACTTCTATTGGACATTGCTATTTTAGACATTAAAGGCAGAAAATAGTGAAATTGTTATGTTCTCTCAGAATTTGATATTATGGTAAGAAATTCGTTGTTGTGGCATTATATTTTAGTACTATTGCTTTTTTTTTTTTTTTCTTAAGTACTAGTGCTTTTTGGAGAAAGAAGCAGTTCCTTGATATTTACTGAGCAGCCTTTCTTGGGATCCAGGGACATGTCTCAACTTTGGTGCTAGAATATACTTAGGGCTGAGACCAGATCTGACTGAAAGAAGGACAGAAGTTTCATTGAGGACCTAATCATGATCAGAAGGAGACAAGACAGATAGAAAGTGGATACAAATGACCAGAGCAAATCCTGGGTAAAAATTTTTTGCCTTTTGGTGGGGAGTGTGGAGAACAAATTCTCTTGAAGCTGAATTCATGGTCAGTGGCCCTATTATGATGTGGTGTTGGAAGCACAGGAATCTGAAAGCGTATAGTAGGGACACTAACCAGAACAATTTCAGAACCCTTTTAGACCCTTTACTTCCTTCTGGAAGTCCTGTTTCACTTCATATCTTACATTAAAAAAAAAAAAAAGATTTTATTTATTTTTTTGAGAGAGTGAGTAAGAGAGAGAGGGAGCAAGGAAGCATGCGCTGGGGGAGGGGCAGAGGGAGAAGTAGATTCCTCACAGAGCAGGGAGCCCAGGCTCGATCCCAGGACTTAGATCATCACCTGAGCCAAAGGCAGATGCTTACACTTACTGAACCTCCCAGGTGCCTCCATATCTCACATTTTAAATAATGTGTAGAACTTGAATTACAGTTGACTGAGTCAAAAAAATATCCGATCTCTTAATTAAAACATTTAAGATAATATTTGCAGGTTTGGTTTGTTTGTTTCTTGGATTTTAAAGCCAGCACCCCCCCCCCCATCTTCAAAGGTCCCTGAAAAGCTCACAGACTCAGTCATTGTGTCTCTATTACCTAACTTGGATTTGGGTGGGTGTAGGAGAAGGAGGGAAAGGATTGGAGACCTGACCTGAGCCCTGACATCAGAATGGTAAGAGAAGGCTCAGCTGGAGAAAACTGTGTGCAAAAGAATGGAGACTAAAGGTAAAGAGGATGTTGAATTTAGGAAGCTACAGTGTAGTACCGTGTAGATGGAATGTACACTGTTGGATGGAATGAGAAGCAAGAGATAAAAGTTGAAGTGGTAAGCAGATCATGAAGGATATACATGTTTTCTGTTTTGGGGAAAGGATGTGATGTTTGATTAGAATTGTAGAATTTTGCCTTTTAAGAGCCTCATCTTAATTTTGCCTATGTGCTGCCAAGGCTTCAGAATAGAATGAGTGATTGGCATACAGTCATACTAAATCAGAACATTCTGAGAGTAATATTTAACTTGATTTTGTAAAAGACACATAGAGTAAAATTGACTACTATTTCATGCTTAAATTTTTTTATTGGCATTACTCATAGCTTTTATTTGTTCACATTTGGATAAAAATAGATACTCGTAGTTTATTTAGGATCCTGTTGTGGTAAATACATGATTTTGTCCTCAAAATGGTAACTAAAGAAAAAGATCAGGGGCACCTGAGTGGCTCAGTCATTAAGTGTCTGCCTTCAGCTCAGGTCATGATCCCAGGATGGGATAGAGCCCCACATCTGGCTCCCTGCTAGTTGAGAAGCCTGCTTCTCTCTCTCCCACTCCCCTTACTTGTGTTTCTGCTCTCGCTGTCTCTATCTCTCTTTGTCAAATACATAAAATCTTTAAAAAAAAAAGAAAGAAAAAGATCAGTAACTTTTTGTTTTTGCAGCCAGTTAGATTAAAGTCACTGATGTTTTTCTTTTTGCCAAATGCCTGTTGGAGAAAAGCTTATCAACTGTATCTTCCTTTGTTTTTTTTTTTTTTTTTAAAGATTTTATTTATTTATTTATTAGGAAAGAGAGAGAGTGAGAGAGAGCATGAGAAGGGAGAAGGTCAGAGTGAGATGCGGACTCCCCATGGAGCTGGGAGCCCGATGTGGGACTCGATCCCAGGACTCCGGGATCATGACCTGAGCTGAAGGCAGTTGCTTAACCAACTGCGCCACCCAAGCTCCCCTGTATCTTCCTTTGTATTAAAGAAAATTCCTAGACTTAGAGCCATTTGTCGATGATTACTTGCCACAAAGTAGGTAATTTATGTATATTCACCAAATCTCATGATAGTTGAACAAGAGGATTATTTTTATCCCCATTTCAGGAAATAGGCCTAGGGTAGTAAATTAAATAGAAATAGCAGCAAATCCAGGATTTGAATCCAACTCTAACTCAGACCTATGGTAAGTCAATATAAGCTTTGTGCTAAATTTTAAATTGCTGTGAGCACACTGACTTGGTGATACATATCATCTTAGGAACCGATCTGTATTTCTTGTTTGTCCCTTTTTAAAACAATTTAAGTCAGAAGCTAAAACCCTTGGATTTCTCAGAACATTTCCTAATTTGTTTAATGTGTTATATTTTGTGAGGCAGATGGTTTTGGGGATATGTTCATGTATTTATGTGACTTAGGAGTCTGTTTTTTTATTGAAAACTCTGATATCTTTTGCTATTGTGTCGAATGCATTGAACATATATTGGGGTTACTTCCAGCAGTGATTTGGATTCTTCTAGCTAAGAATCATTTTGCTAGCTAGATCTGGTTATTGAGAGTTTGGGCAAGACTGAGAATGATAGCTTGATCCAGCCATTCATTCCATTGACTTGTTGTCAGGAGGTAGGATTAACATTGTTTTACATATCTCCTCAGGCTTCCTGCACTAGTGATGATCTGTAAAACCAGAGACACATTATTAGCTGATGGACTCAGGGTTGAATGGAGGGAATGTAGATACAGTTACTGACATCCATAATCCTTGTGACCATTGAAGGAATTTGTTTTAGGACAAATATAAAGACTCCTCCTTTCCCCAGGAGGTAGCATGTATCTGGAATTGCTGCATCAAGCATTGAATTTGCAAGTTTAAAATATTGAAAAGGTTCAAGATGACAGCAAGTAACTAAAGTGACATTAGAGTTCCATCCCAAGGCTTTGAGGATGAAGTCATGAATGGGTCAGTAGTTCTGCTATAAACTGCTCTTTGCTACCATAGACACAGCACTGGATTGGATGGACCCTAGGGATTGCTTAGTAGTAGCTAACATATGTTGAGCTCCAACTTTGTCAAGTACTGTGAAAAGCCTTTATCAATTAATTAATTAATGTTCATCTTATTTTTAAAAGATTTTATTGATTCATGGGGGGAGGGGAGAGAAGGAGTGTGTGCTCATGCATGCGTGCAAAGTAGGGGGAGGGGTAGAAGGAGAGGGGGAGAGAATCCTTAAGCAGACTCCCCACCAGCGCAGAACCCAACGGGGGTTCAATCTCAGGACCCCACTATCATGACCTAAGCCCGAGGCACATGCCCAACTGACTGAGCTACCCAGGTACTCCTATGCAAACTTTTACATGAACTGTCTCATTTAATTTTTTTAACAGACCTATAAAGTAGGTCCTGTTGTTAATCCCAATTTATAGCACGGTTGGGCCAATTCTCTTTGGGTCATATGGACTGAATGTGTCAAAGAGATAAGTCTCCAAAGAAAAATCAGGATGCCATTAACAGAAGAAGGGGGAAATGGTTACTAGGCAGATAAAAACAATAGATGTCCATTTTAATGATTTTTGTTAGTATTTTCTTTGTTTTTTTTGACCCTCTATTTGTGTTTGATCTAGTTACTTTGAGTTCAGAATATTGTTTGTTTTCAGAAAATGTGTTAAGTTTTGTCCTTTCTCGAGACTTCTAGTATAGTTCTTTTCTTTTTTCTTTTTCTTTTTTATTATGTTTTTAAAGATTTTATTTATTAGAGAGAGAGAGCGCATGTGTGAGAGCATGAGACGGGAGAAGGTCAGAGGGAGAAGCAGACTTTGCATGGAGCTGGGAGCCCGATGTGGGACTCAATTGCGGGACTCTGGGATCATGACCTGAGCTGAAGGCAGTTGCCCAACCAACTGAGCCACCCAGGCACCCTAGTATAGTTCTTTTCATTTAAGGTTCAGAATCTGAAGTTCAGAATAGGGAGTGTCTTGCCTAAAGTCATATCACTGAACCAAAAGAACCAAAATAACTTAGGAGAGACCTAATTTTCCCATTATACTGCCCTGCCTTCTCATGCTTTTCTCCTGTTTTCAAGTCAGTTTGTATTAAGTAAATACTTATTCTCAGTTTCACTTCTGGAAGGATGTCCTGGATTGAGCCTTTGTGTAATGCTGTTATTTCCTTATTGCCTTGCATCTCATTACAACTTTTCTGATTCCCATCACCTTCACGTATGTAGAAAGACGGTGAAGTTGCCTTGAAGTGAGCCTTCTCAGGGATCTTAGCCGCTTTTAGCAGCTTCCAAATTCTACCATTTCAGGTCCGATTCCCTTATTCAGACCTTCCACACAGTTTTCATGCTAGCTTTAGATTTTCTAATTCTGTGACTGATGTAGAGGTAGGGCTGTGTTTTCTGTTTAGTTCATCCTGCATTTGAGCACCTTCCATAATGTATTGGCAACTGTTCTGGGGATAGAAGCAGCCTCGCAAATGGTGGAGCATTGTTCCTAACCTTGAAGAGCTCACTATCTTGTGGAGGAGGCAGTTACTGAAATCCACTATCTTGTGGAGGAGGTGCCTGGGTGGTTTAATCGCTTGGGTGTCTGGTTCTTGGTTTTGGCTCAGGTCATGATCTCAGGGTTCTGGGATCAAGCCCCATGTCGGGCTTCATGCTCAGCATGGAAGTCTGCTTCTCCTTCTCTCCCTGCTCTGCCCCAACCCCTACCCCTCCGTTGGTGTGCATGTGCTTGAACTCTCTCTCTCTCTCAAATGAATAAATAAATAAATATCTTTTAAAAAATTGTTCCTTTATCCTTTGGTGAATGCAGGATGGGCCTCTCCTGTTTTCCATGTTTCACAGTTGTGGGTTGATGTTTGAGCTGGATCTTGAAGGGTGAATAGTTCTTTACCCGGGGCGGGGGGGGGGGCGGGGGAGGTAAGAAGAGATGTGGCATGTTTAGTGAATCCAAACAGTCAAGACTGCAGAAGACTTTAAAAGTTGGGGTGCTTGAATAGTGTCCCTACTGTTCGAATACCTCTTTTCTACATGACTCCCAGTGGCTGCTCTGGCTTATGATGGCCTAGATATGGCAGAAAATGCTCTCATAGGGGGTAGGAAATAAAGGGAGAAAGAAAGAAGAAAAAGTAGAAGAAAAAAGGAAATGTTCTCATATTCCTCTAGTCCTAGTTTTGCTCCTTTTATTTTTTTTTAAAGTAGGCTCCATGCTCAGTGTGGAGCCCAATGAGGGGCTTGTCATGACTCTGAGATCAGGAGTTGGACACTTGGTGGACAGCCAAGTGGGACAGCCACCCAGGCGCCCCTTCTCCATTATTTTTGAATTGACCATTGAGATATAGTTGATGTTTATTGAACAGCTTTGTGCTAGGCTTGTGAGGTAATTTGGATATAGTTGTGAACAAGACAGGCCAGGTCCTTTCTTCTATAGAATAGTCTCATAGTGGAGTTAGACATTGAACAAATAATTTCTTATTGATGAGTGCAGAGGGTTATAGGTAATTTTAGGGTGCTTTGACCTTGTGTATGAGAAAGGGGTACAAGAGGTAAGAGAAGCTTTTCTGAGGAAATATTTAAGGTAAGGATGAGTAGAAAGCAAACTGGAGAGTTTCATCAGCTACGTATAGAACACCTACAGTATATTTTCTGTTCACTATGCTTGATTTTTCTCCTCAGTGCGATAGCTACACACCAGTCAGACAGATGTAGCTCAGACTTTTTGGGCCCGAAATGGGCTTTGAGAGGTATTTATTCCAACCTGAACTGCATTCTTATTAATGGAAAATTGCATTCAGTTGTGTATGTAGGTAAACAGCATTTGTGAAAATTTTAAGTAAAATTACCCTGTTTGCTATTTTTCATAAGTTCATATTTTGTATATTTTGCTTTCTTTTGGAAAATAATTGATAACATTAAATAGAGCATGTCAGATATTTAATGAATTGTAATCTTTCTGTGAATTTTTATTCCAACTAACATTGGCATGCTTACTCAGGCCTCATCACTACCTGTGGTAAGTGCAGTTACTCTTTCCATTTTTTAATATAATGATGAGGAAATGGAGGCTCAGGGAGGGATATACAGTAGCTAAATGTAATGGAGGTAGGATTCAAATCCAAATTTGATTTCTTGGTCTGAATTTTTGAGTGACCTTAGAGTAATTCATGAATTATAATCTTTTTTCCTTATTGTTTTCTCTTTAGGTTTTTGTCAGGATGAATTGCCAGAGCTTGACCCGGGCACTAGTAAGTTCTGAATGTTCCCCAGTATTCGTGAGTAAGAAAAAGATGTGTGTGTGTCCTTTTAAATATATAACTTGAGGGTGTCATTGGGGCCATATTGACTCAGATCTTATTTCACTTTGGTTTATAATTATGGGGAGGACATTCTATCTTGTTATGCTTTCCTTTTCTCATATTATTCAGTGGTCAGAAATGTAATCATTTAGTAGAAAATTGGTTTGCAAAAAATTTCTATTTAATATTAATCCTCTTTTTGTTGAAACCAACAACAAAAATTGTGCTTTCATTTATGCACACATACAACCATATATTCATAACTACTTCTCTAAAGTATTAACTGACTTTGACATAATTTTTTTTTTTCTGAAATAACAGAGGGATCAGAGAGGAAGACATAATTTTTTTTAAAAAGAGGGATTATGCTTGGTTTAGGTATTTATACTCAATAACCTTTGTACCACAGTTTAATTTCTAAAGCACCTTTACCAACATTAAGGTTAAGCTGAGGGCTAGGAAGGTCACTGTTTTGAGGTCTAATTAAATGATGCTTTTCAGGTGTCTGTCTTGATCATAGATAATCATTGGTGTTTCTGGTTGCTTTTGAAATGTGGCATACATCATTCTGTGATATGTTTATAGTATTAGAAATAAGGCATGGGAATATCCAATGTATAAAGACCTTGTTTTGCTATAATGCTAAAAGGTTGAATGATAATTCAGATTTGAGAATTCATGAGATGATCTAGTTATTTTTTCTAGTTCTAGTACTTTTTAGGGTCATGAGACTGGCTAATTTTCACCGATCTGCTGTTGATGCAAGTGGTAAAGTTTACCTTCTCACCATCCTAGCTAATATTGGCTCTCTGAGGGTGTGGACCTTTTCATATATTTTTCTTACATACCTTAACAGTATAAAAATTCATGTCTATTCGACTAATATTTAGTAATTTCAAGACAAAATAAGTCCTACAATGCTTTTCAAACAGCAGGAATATAGAATTGTCTTTCTAGAAATAGTAAAGTTCAGAGTCAGTTTTATAGGTAGTATAGGCTGACAGTATCTCTGAGTGAACATAATATTTTCTCATTGCCCTTCTCTTATGAATTGCCTTCATTTAGGAGGAGGAAAAAGGTAAATTCTTGAGTCATGGTCCTTTCTTGGATTTTTTTAAACATTAGGAAGGACATTAAGATGCTCTGAAATCTTTCAGACAGAACTACACACAAAAAATGTGCCAGGTAATTGAGAACTCTGTTAAACATCGCATGCTCTCTCTACTCCAGGCTTAGTTCTAGGTTCCAGTGATACACAAACAGAAAAGTCTGGGTCCTGTCCCCGTGTATTAACTTTATTGGAAAGTATTTACTTGTCTGGAATTACTTGAAAAAGGCATTTTTTAAGCCTCTAATTTAGTACATATTACTCAAATTTATTCTCTTTTTCTGCACTTAATAGCAGTTGAAAATAGCTCCTGCTCATTTTCCAGGAAAGGCCCTCATTAAGATTATTATTGAATTATGCTTCCTCCTGGGCCAAGTAATCCTAACTCATTTAACATTTCTGCATAGAATCTCTAGCCAGGTATGGTGATTTACACACCTCTCCATACCATAAGAATGAACAGATATTGAAACATAATTTTGTCTATGAGTGTAGAATAGGAGTCACCTAAAAAAAATCACTTTTCTTTTAAAAACTGTGCTTAGCTTATGTAGGCAATATTCTCAGTAATCCTCATCTTTGTGAAGTTAATAGTGTTTTATTCCTCTCTTTTACAGTATCACTGAATACTATTATAATAACAAATGGGCAGAAGTTAAAATTTATCATCTCTGTCTCAGCCATCTTGAGGTTCAAATGAGCATGCCCAGCCATAACAAGTGATAGGAGACCTCAAGACTGATACAGACTGTATGTGTTGTCTTAAGTTGGTTATGAGTGTCGATACTGCAAATTTCATGGCTTCCGACTGGGAAGGAATAACATTTTCTACATTAATGTCTCAGGACTTTTACATAAGATTGAGAAAAATAGCAATTTCTCTCCAATGCCTCTTTGGAATTTAGAGGCCCCACTGTCTCCTCTATCCCTCAAATTTTTGATAGGGAAAGCCTGCTCATACTTGCTTATTTTGGAACAGGAAATACCATTGTTGCTGATTTCCCATTGTGGTTGGCAGTGGTTGTAGATAGCAAGTTTGGGACAACAGGTAGGATGTGTTGGAACATAGATGAGGAAAAAAAGTGACTTTTGTCCTATTCAAATGGCTTTTTTTCCCAACCTTTTCTGTGATAGAGCAGATGGGTAGCCATGCTTAGAATATGGGCAGCTGTTCACACTCTGGCTGCCATCTTATGATTCCTGGACTTCCTGGAGTCCAATGTTATGGTACAGGTTCAGGCTAAGTTCATTTCTACAAGAAGCATCTCTGTACCCTGCCCATTAGCATAAGCTAGGGACAAGGGCAGTCAAAGGTCAAGAAAAGTTCAAAACAGCATAACCTTTCTGTGCTTCTGTTTCCAAATAACCCCAGTCCGCCTTGCTCCCTGAGTTTTTTCCTCAACCATCATGTTTACCATGTAGTTGTAAAACTCAAGAGAACAAGGACTGACTTGATACAAGGGAAGTTAGAGAATAGAAGTCATTGTTGGTTAAAACAGGAGAAATAATTGATTTATGTTTGGGGGCCAATTAGGCTATAAAACAGGAACAGTAAAGGGACCTATGACTTTAGGACAGCTACTTGCTCTGATTTCTGTCCCACAGACAAGGGGCTCCCCAATAAAGGCTGTCAGCTTTCTAGGCTAAATTATTAATTCCTTTCATGCCTCTCAGGGATTGTAAACAGCACATAATACAGGAAAACAATTGATACTGTTAGTTATTGGCCAGATAGAGGGTCAAAGGGTAAATAGTTGGATTAGCAACAGCTGTTCTTCCTCCTCAGTTAAACTTTTGTTTCTTATTATCTATTTCAGCAAAGTCCTTCCTTAGTTTTTGGCCTCTAAATAGTTAAATCCATTTCTTTTCTTGTAAATAATTATTGATCAAAATTGAAAATGCTCATATTTTAATTCAGTTTCCAAAGTTGAAAATGAGCATTCTTTTTGTATGTGCTATGTTGTTTGATGTTCAAAGGGTATTATCCCAAGGAAAGTAACTACTTGAAGCTAGATTAGAAGCTTTTTTAGCTATTTTTACCGACTGTTTGAAGATCTTGGTATAGCTTGATTAAAAGAAAAAAAGTAGCCTTTGTTTAAACTGATAGTAGTAGGGTAGTGCATGTTTATGCACCACCCAGAAATGACCGTTGTTTCTTATTTGAGATTATGTCCTTCCAGCTTGTGTCTGAGTTTGTTTTTGACATAATTTGGAGTCACAGTATATGTACAACTTTGTATCTTGTCTCTCCCCTCCCCGCCATCATTACATTGTGAGCATTGGTCTAAGTCATGAAACATTTTTCATAAATATTTTTAATGGCAGGGCAGTTCTTTGTAAGGGAATAACTTTACCATATTTAACCATCCTTCTGTTGTTGGGCATTTAGGTTTCCAGGTTTTTCTACATTCTGTAATACCACAGTAACGTGTTTTTTGTACAGGTTTTTTGTCTGCATTTCAAATGAACCCTTTAACATATAAACCAAAACTCTTCTGAATTAAGAGCATGGCCTCTGGCTCAAGGTTGCTTGGGTTCTTTTTGGCTTCAGTATTTATAGGTCTATAATCTTGGCTAGGTTATTTAACCTCTCTAGGCCTCAGTGTTTTCATTTGTAAAATGGGAACAATAAAAATTTACACTTTACAGGGCTGTTGTGAAGATTAAATGAAGTAATATACACACACACATTTATATTTACACTTAAAACTATACTTGGCAAATGATAAAACACTGTTAAATGTATGGTATTCTAGTCTGTGTAACATAATGTTGAAATTCTTGATCTTTCTGTATTAAAGGGCTGTTGTAACTGCACTTTATTCAATTAAGCTAGCCTTTGTTTCTTAATGACACAAAGATAAATCATTCCAGATGTTAGCAGGTGTAAGTTACTGCTTCAAGTAAATATTCTCTCAGAAGAGCAGAGCTCATATATTGCCGACTACTTTGGTCAAGACTGTTCTTTACCATCTGGTTGATTCTTAGGGTGTTTTGGTCCCCTTCCCCCCAGCCAGCGGCAGGTAACCTCCCAAATGACCATCTGCCAGCCCATTTATTTAACCTCTTAGGAAACTACAGAAGTTAACCCTCTGCTTATTTAAAACATATACTCAGTTTATGTATTCTTTGATTAGTACCATGCGTATGTTGGGGAAAAAATTTATACAATTAAAAACCCACCCATTACTGTTTTAAATTTTTTTTTTAAGATTTTATTTATTTATTTGACAGAGAGACAGAGAGATCACAAGTAGGCAGAGAGGCAGGCAGAGAGAGAGGGGGAAGCAGGCTCCCCGCCGAGCAGAGGGGCTCCATCCCAGGACCCTGAGATCATGACCTGAGCCGAAGGCAGAGGCTTAACCCACTGAGCCACCCAGGCGCCCCTACAACCATTACTGTTTTAAAAACACTGCATACTTGGGATTCTTGCTGACTCAGAATAAAAAAAATTATATATATATAAAATATATATATATATTTCACCCTACTGATCAAGGAACTATATGTGGATAAATGGGCATTTGAAAAGAAACATGAGGGGAGCACCTGGGTGACTCAGTTGGTTAAGCATCTGCCTTTGGCTCAGGTCATGATCTCAGGGTCCCCAGATCAAGCCCCACATCGGGCTCCCTGCTCAGCTGGGAGTCTGTTTCTCCCTGTCCTTCTCTTCCTCCCCCCACCCCCCGTGCTTGTGCTCTCTCTCTCTCTCTCTTAAATGAATAAATAAAATCTTTGTGTGTGTGTGTGTGTGTGTTAAGATTTTATTTATTTGACAGAGGGAAACACATCGAAAAAGGGAACACCAGTAGGTGGAGTTGGGAGAAGGAGAAGCAGGTTTCCCGCTGAGCAGGGAGCCTGATATGGGACTTGATCTCAGGACCCTGAGATGATGACCTGAGCTGAAGCAGATACTTAACCAACTGAGCCACCCAGGTGCCCCTTGAGAGCTGTTTTTTAAAAATTTATTAAAATTCAGTTAATTAACATAGTGCATTATTAGTTTCAGAGGTAGAGTTTAGTGATTCATGGGTTGTATATAATACGCAGTGCTCATTACATCAAGTGCTCTCCTTAATGCCCATCACCCACTTACCCCATCCCCCCTCCCTCTCTTCTCCAGCAACCCTCAGTTTGTTTTCTATGGTTAAATGGTTTGTCTCCTTCTCTGATTTCATCTTGTTTTATTTTTCCCTCCCTTTCCCTATGCTCCTCTGTTTTGTTTCTTAAATTCCACATGAGTTAAATAATAGAATTGTCTTTCTCTGATTGACTTATTTCATTTAACTCCTCTTCTGTCCTGTCTCTGGTTCTCTTGACTGTGACAAATCTCAAATGCTAGTGGAAGAGCTTAAAGCAGTATAATTTATAACATACATAATGGGTTTTTTTGTATACAGAACAATATACTATTTTCTAAGTGTCATTTGGGCTCTTTTGCATATATTAGAATGATTTTGGACACAAACAGAATAATTCACTGTGGAATAGGTTTCCAAAGAGATTTCTTCTGTGACTCAGGTTCAGGGTTATTCCACTACTTTTCAGACCGGTTCTTTCCTGAAACAAATGAAGATAAATTCACAAGTCTCCCTTGTTTTTCCCTTTATGTCCCCTTTCTTTCACAACACTCTGGTAGTGATTTCGGTATTTCACATTCCTAACAGTTCCAAAAGCCTACTTCCAAAACTTAAGCTGAATCTGCTAGATCACAGCTAGATCAGGTCTCCTGAATGTGGCCTTTTGCTGGGGAGTTCTCTTCTGATAAGGATTCTTTTGAACCGGGTAGGGATGGGATGAGATTTAGAGCTTAGGCTGAGCTCTCATCCCCTTGACCTCTGCCCCTATTACAGAGTTTATACTGACTTGGTAGGGACTCCCTATGGAGCCAAGAGTTTAGGACTTGTTTACAATTGATGAAAAGATAGTTGCATTCAAAGGCTGTTGTTGGGTCCTTGGATAGTCATGCATCTCTGCCATTATCTCTAGTGGGTGCAGGGAATGCTGGGACTTCTGGGCCTGGAGATTTGTAATGGATGACTAAGAAGGAATGAGCACAAACCAAAGCTAGATAGGTTGCTCCAGTGTTCTTTTTATAGAGGTGGTATTTGTAGTAACATTTTGAGAAGAGGGAAAGATTTGTGCAAACCTGTGTTTTATTTCATTAAAAAAAGCTGAAAGTGGTTTAAATTCCAAGTATGATAGTAAGGGAGATGTATGGGAATTCTTCTCTTCCTTTTTTAATATTTCATCAGAAAATTTGCTGTTAAGTAAATATATCAGGTAGTAGAGGGAAACACTGGATTATTGAAGCCATCTTCTTCAAGAGTGATACATAGTTTTATAAATTATTACTTTCTCTAAAAATCTTGTGTATGCTGGGGAGAATATAGCAATTCAGTCGCAAGAGTCTTCATATGCCTTTTCTGGCCACACTTTGATCAACTAAGAACACACTTTTTAGCCTCAAAATCTGAAGATACATAGCTTTTTTTTTTTTTGTCTACTATTTGTTGTAGATGTCAATCTGGAAGAAAAAAAAGATAAACATCTTCCTTTAAAGGGTGCTAATACCCACTATGAACCAAAATTAAAATGCATCCTCTCTTTGTAAGCATAGGAAAACAAACTGCATGAATAATAACATTCAAAGTAAAAATACATGGAGTGCGTGGGTGGCTCAGTTGGTTAAGCATCTGCCTTCAGCTCAGGTCATGACCCCAGGGTCCTGGGGGATCAAGCCTTGAGTTAGGCTCCCTGCTCAGTGGGGACCCTGCTTCTCCCTTTCCCTCTGCCTACTGTTCCCCCTACTTGTGTGCTCTCTCTCTCTCTCCCTCTGTTAAATAAATAAATAATAATCTTTTTAAAAAGTGAAAATACAGTGTTACATATTTTTCATCTCAGCACAAAATTCCATGTGCTAAATGTAGTCTGGCCTATGGATGTATTTTGTTTGGCTGAGTATTTAAACAAAACGTTTTAGTTGTCAACATTTAAAACCTGTAAGATTTTCATAAAAATTTGGAATTTTGGCCTTCTTGATAAATTGGGACTAGATTTTTATATGACGTCTGTTGACTGGAACAGAATAGTGGCTGCCCTCTTTGTGTGAGCATGCACTCTCAGGTTTGTCACAGATCCAGATGGCCTCCTTCATCCTATTATGTCTCCTGCATATTCTGAAAGCATTTGAGTCTGTAGCTTCTATATTAAAGAAGGGCAAATTGTCATTGCAGATGAAGGTGTGGGAAGATGGGAACTACTATGAGTATAATCTGATACTATCAAAGCTAAAAATGTGCAGGTTTATTTTTTGCAGATTTAGTGGTTTAAAATTCAAAAATTAAAAACCTCAGATATAGCAATTCATATCTCAGTCTTTATTCTATAAAAAATGACAGGTATGCAAAATATATAGCCAAAATATATTCCTTTCCGCAATTATAATAGATTGTGGTTATCCATGCAATGGAGGACTACTATAGAATTGCTAAAGAGAAGGCAGATTTTAGTCTGGAAGAAGGATACACAACTGTTAACAGTATAGTATCTTTGGCCAAATGGGATCACAGGGCAACTTCAATTATTTTACTTTTTAACAAAGCTCTTATATTAAGAAAAAAATACGTATTTTATTTTTTGAGAGAGAGAATGCATGTGTGGGGAAAGGTAGGGCAGAGGGAGAGGGAGAGAGAATCTTAAGCAGGCTCCATGACCCAGTGTGGAGCGTGACATGAGGCTCGATTTCACAACCCTGAGATCATAACCTGAGCCAAAATCAGGAGTTGAATGCTTAACTCACTGAGCTACCCAAGCCATTTGAAAGATTCATATTTTATTTTATATTATTTTCTCAAAGATTTATTTTAGGTTGAGAGCAAGTGAGCATGTAGGGGAAGAGCAGAGGGAGAGGGGAAAAAGTCAAGCAGATTTTGAGCTGAGCATGGAGCCCAGGGCCAGGCTGGATCTGATGACCCTGAGATCATAACCTGAGCCAAAACCAAGAGTTGAATAACCAACTGTGCCACCCAGGCACCCCAAAAGAGATATATTAAAAAAAAAATCTCTGGCTCTCATTCAGTTGCCAAATTTCTAAAGCTCTTCTACCAAATTAAGCTACTCATTTTCTCTAGTTTCCCCTCCTTAGATTACAGATTTTTACATTCAGAATTCTCTTATCTTGAAATTGCTCTAAGGGAATCAGTATCCTCAAGTGGCAGGAACCATCTTGAAGCTTGAGAACAGTGAAAAGCCTAGAGCAGTGTTTGCAGGCTTCTACTTGGCACTCTTCCTTCCTTCATAATAAAGCTATTAAAATTGGTCTGCTTTTCAGAATCAGGCTTGTTATATCATACTATCGAGAATAAAAGGATCTTTAATTGCTTCTCGTTTGATTGTCCTGGCAGTTGCAGGGTTACACTGCTAGCAATGACCTTAATGGAAGGTAGCATGGGGCAGTGAAAAAAACATAAGTGAGAGTTTGCATCTTGGCTTTTGCCACTTCTTTGCTGAGTGACCAGTTTCTTTATCCATACAACAGTAATAATCCCTGTTACGGGTTTAAAAAAATAAGTGAAGTAATATATATGTGAATTCTCTAGCATCTAGCTGCTCTATCCAATCCTATATGTTTCTTTGCTGAAATACACGACAGAGGGTTTCTAATTTTTTTGGTTGATATTCAGTGAGCATTTACTATATGCTAATGGTTTTAAAACATTATCTCTTTTATTCTTGCAATTCTTATGATGTTTTCAACTCTTGTTCCCTCCATTTTACAGATGAAGAAACTGACAGTTTAACACTTGGCCAAGGCCACACAGCTGGTAACTGGCAGAGCTGGAGCTTGTATGATTACAGAAACAATGTACTTTTTATCTTTTTAAAATAGTGGTATCATTTACATATAGTGAAATGCCCAGGTATATAGTGAAATGCACAGTATAAGGTTAAGCACTTTTTACAAATGCATGTGCCCTTGTAATCCATGTTCTGTCAAGATACAGAACATTGTCATCCCTTCAGAAAATTGCCTTATGCTTTTTTCTGTCGATTGTACTGTTCTACGCCAAGAAACATTAATGTCTGATCTCTGTCATGATAGATTGGTTTTGCCTGTTTTAAAATGTCATATAAATGGAATCATACAATAGGTGCTCTTTTGTCTCTACTGTTCTACAGCATAATGTTTGAGACTTACCCATGTTGTTCCAAGTTTTAGTAGTTTATTTTTTTTATTGCTAAGTAGTATTCCATTAACTATATCGCAGTTTCTCTATAGCACCTGTTGATAACCTGGGGTGTTTGTGGTTTTTGGCTATTGTGAATAAAGCAGCTGTGAAAATTCTTGTATAAGGTTTTTTTTGTGGCTATATGTTTTTATTTCTATTTCTATTATTTCTATTAGGCATTGTTGGGTCATATAGTAGATGTATGTTAAGCTTTATGAAATTGCCAGTTTCCCAAATTGTTAATATATTTTATAGTTCCAGTATTGTAGGAGTTCTGGTTGTTCCCCATCTTTGCAAGCATTTAAATTTTAGTCATTCTAGTGGGCATGTAATGGATTTTTTTTTTAAGATTTATTTGAGAGAGAGAGACAGCACAAGTTCGGGAGGGGCAGAGGGAGAGAATCTTCTAAGTTGCCTCCTTGCTGAGTGCAGAGCCTGATGTGGGTTTTATCCCATGATCCATGAGATCATGACCTGAGTCAAAAGCAGGAGCCAGATGCTTAACTGGACCACCCAGGTACCCCATTAATTTGCATTTCCCTAATGACTAATTATGTAGATCACCTTTTCATGCTCTTATTGGACATTCGTATATCACCTTTTAGAAATGTCTATTCAAGGCTGCCTGCCTGGGTGGCTTAGTTGGTTAAGCATCTGCCTTTGGCCTAGGTCATGGTCCCTTGGTCTTGGGACTGGTTGAGTCAGGCTCCCTGCTCACTGGGTGTCAGCTTCTCTCTCTCCCTCCGCCCCTCCTCCTGCTTATATGCTCTCTTTCCCTCTCTCAAATAAATCTTTAAAAAATGTCTATTCAAAATCTTTTCACTATTTAAAATCATGTTCTCTGTCCTATTATTGAGTTGTGTGTGTTTTTTTTTTATTAGGATACAAGTCCTTTATCAAATATGTGGTTTGAATATTTTTTTCCCAATCTGTGGCTTTCTGTTCTACTTTATGAATATATTTTTTTGATTAGCAGGGGTTTTACATTTCTAGGAAGTCTAATTTATTTTTTCTTGTATGGTTAATGCATTCTGTGTTCTAAGAAATCTTCGTGTAACCTGAGGTTGCAAAGGTGGTGTTCTGTGTTTTCTACTAGAAACTTTTTTTTAGTTTTTACATTTATGTCTATAACTCATCTCAAATTAAAATTTTCATATGGTATGAGATAGAAGTCCAAGTCTTTCTATATGAATATTCATTTGTTTTAGTGTCATTTGTTGGAAAGACTTTCCTCATTGAATTTTTGATGCACTTGCTGAAAAATAATTTGATATTTATATGTATGAGTCTATTTATAGATTGTATTCCCTTCCATTAATCTATCTTTTTATCAGAACTGCAATGTCTTGAATACCGTAGCTTTATAATTAGTCTGAAAATCAGGCAGTGTTAGTGTTTCAACTCCATTTCCCTTTAAAGTTGTTAAGGTTATTTTGGCTATTCAAGGTGTTTTGTTTTTTATTTCCCTATAGATTTTAGAATCAGTTTGTCATTTTTTTTTTCTTTTTTAAACAAAGAAGCCTCCTGGGATTTTGATTGGATTGGATTGATCCTATCAATTTGGAGAGACTTGTCATTTTAGAGCTGAGTCTTCTATGAATTTAGTGTCTCTTTTCACATATTTACAACATATTTGTTTTTTCTCATCAAGTTTTTTGAAAGATTAGTGTTGAAATCTAGTATATCTTTCTTTAAACTTATCCTAAATACTCTTTTTTTTAATGCTATAGTAAATGGTATTATTTTAAAATGCTGTTTTCCCATTGTTTGTTGCTAGTATAGAAAAGCAATTGATTTTTGTATATCAAATTTGTATCATATAACATTGTTAAGTTTGTTTCCTGGTTCTAGTAACTTTTAAAAATAAATTCCTTGGGACTTTTTATGTGTATATCTTTGAATAAAAACAATTCTACTTCTTCCTTTTTGATGTTTATGAGTTTTGTTTATTTTTATTACTTTATTGCATTGGCTAAGATTTCTAGTCTAATAGTAGATAAAAGTGGTGAGAATGACATTCTTGTTTTTGATCTTAGGGGGAAAGTGTTTTGTATTTCACTATCAAGTATATTGTTAGCCATAGATTTTTTTAGATTCTTTTTCTTTTATATTTAAAGGTTGTGATAAAATACATGTAACATTTACCATCTTAATTTTTTAAATGTACAGTTTAGTGCCATTAAGTACATCCATATTGTTGTGTAGCCATCACCACCATCTATCCATGGAACTCTTTCATTGTATAACACTGAAACTCTGTACCCACTAATAATAGTTGCTCATTCCCCTAGCCTCTGACAACCACCATTCTACTTTCTGTCTCTTGTTAATTTGACTATTCTAGGTATTTTATATAAGCGGAATCATAGTATTTGCCCTGTTGTGTGTGGCTTCTTCTTTTTCTTTTCTTTCTTTCTTTCTTTCTTTTTTTAAGATTTTATTTACTTATTTGAGAGTGAGAGAGAGAGCGAGCATGAGCAGGGGAAGAGATAGAGGGAGAGGGAGAAACATTCTCTGATGGGCAGGGAGCCCAACTCAGGGCTCAATCCCAGGACCCTGAGCTGAAGACAGACGCTTAACACACTGAGCGACCCAGCTGCTCTGCGTGTGGGTTCTTTTACTTAGCATGTTTTTGAGGTTCATCCATGTTGTAGCATGTGTCAGAATTTCCTTTATTTTTAAGGCTGAATAATAGTCCATTGTATATGTATATACTACATTTTGTCTATCCATTCATCTGTTGATGGACACTTGGGTCACTTATACGTTTTGACTTTTGTGAATAAAGCTGCAAATATGAATGTGCAGATATCTTTTCAAGTCCTTATTTTCAATTTTTTGGGTATATAGCCAGCACTGGGGTTGCTGGAGCATATGGTAATTCTATTTTTAATTTTCTGAAGAGGTACCATACTTTTTTTATAGTGGCTGTATCATTTTACATTCCCACCAGCAGTGCACAACAGTTCTCATTTTTCTACATTCTCACTAATCCTTACTTTCTGTGTTTTTGATAGGAGCCATCCAGATGGGTGTGAAGTGATACCTCATTGTGGTTTTGATTTGCATTTCTCTATTGAGTAATGCTATTGAACGTGTTTTCATGTGCTTATTGGCCATTTGTGTAACTTTTTTGGAGAAAAGTCTCTTTAAGTATTTCGTTCATTTTTAAACAAGTTTTGTTGTTCTTTTTGAGTTGTAAGAGTGTTTTGTTTTGTTTTGGGGAGGAGAGGAGCAGAGGAGGAAGAAGAGAGAATCTTAAACAGGCTCCATCCCCAGTGCAGAGCCCAAATCAGGGCTTGATCTCACAACCCTGAGATCATGCCTGAGCCAAAAGCTAGTCAGATGCTTAACTGACTAAGCCACCCAGGCACCCCTTTTTATTGTAAGCCATCTTTATCTATTCTGGATATTAGCCCTATCAGATATATGATTTGCAAATAATTTCTCCCATTCCATGGATTGCCTTTTTATTTTGTTGATTGTGCCCTTTTATATACAAAAATTTTAAATTTTGTTGTCGTACAGCTTAACTTTTTTTTTTTCTTTTGTTGCCTGTGGCTTTTGGTGTCATTGCGATATCCATCATTAAAGTTTTTCCCTGTGTTTTCCTCTAAAAGTTTTATACTTTTAGGTCGTACATTTGGGTCTTTGATCTGTTTTAAGATAATTCTTGACTATATGGTGTAAGGTCCACATTCATTCTTTTGCATGGGAATATTCAATTTTGCCAAAACTTTTTTTTTGAAAGGATTGTCCCTTCCCCCATTGAATGGTTTGGAAAGCCTTGTTGAAAATCGTTGACCATATATATGTGAGAGTTTATTTCAGGGCTCTGTATGCCATTCCATTTGTCTATATGTCTGTTTTTATGCCAGTACCATACTGTTTTGGTTCCAGTAGCTTTGTAGTAAGTTTTGAAATCAGGAAGCTATGCATTTTTTTTTGTAGATGCCCTTTATCAGTATGAGGAAGTTCCCTTGTATTTCTAGTTTGCTAAGAGTCAGAGCCTGGGTTAAGAGGTTCTTAATCTCAGGCCATACTACCTCCAAAAGATACTTACTCATTTATTTAACTCATTATTTTGGACATATTCCTTTTTATTTTATTTGTGTGAATCTATTTTTTGTGTAGTCATAAACCAACTAACTGGTTTTCTCAATTGGTTTGGAAAGTCTTCAAATTTGAAGTCACCATCTAGTGGTCTTCTTCTGGAAGCACAGAGATGGGAACCTGTGATAGTGCATTGGCATTTATTCCCATTTAGTCCACAAGGTGGCAACAGGCCCTAACTGAAGAGCCAAGAACAAGGAATGAGACTGAAAAATCGGAGAAAATGCTTGTAAAATTCATAATTAAACAGAACAGAAAACCAAGATTTTGTGAAAAGTAATACTGCTAAACCTCAGAATCTGAGAGAAGGAATGAGCGTTTAGCTCATTGTAAAAGCATGCATGGAAACTCTTATTAAAATATGTCAGAATCTGTTTTGTTGCCTCCCTGTCCTCTCAGACTTCAAAATCTTGGCTTACTCAGTGCTATCCAGTTGAATATTGGGAGTTCGGAGAAGTAAGGTGATAGAGCAAACCATTAATGCACAGAGATCTGAGTTTGGGGAGTGGGGACAAGAGGGATGTGCACTTACATCTGAGAGTTGAAAATCTCTTTCCAGGAAAATGCAGGAAGAGGCATTAATGGCTCCATGCTATCCTTTGAGTCTGAGACTTCTTTCCTTGGGCATCAAAAAAGGAGGGCTCTTTATGAATGTTATAGTCTAAGGTGTGGGTTTTTGTTTTTTTTTATAAAAATGGAAATTGGGAGAACAGAGATTATCCTGGACAAGGAATCAAGATAATGATGAAGGGAGAAAGTCCATTAAGGGGATATGAGATTCCAAGAAATCACGGGCAGAATATATGGGACTCAGAATATATGGGGTGAGTTTCTAATGCTCCTTGAGGTGGTTTAGAGAAAAAGTTTGGGAGGACTACTAGGCTGGAAGTAATGTGACTTGGCATCCTAGAGAAGCTTGCTTGGTTATAGCAGTGATAACAGCTTTTTTGACCTTGGTCAACTTAGGCAGAACCCCATTACCTACTTAACCTGAGTGTTCCTGTTTTCTATTGGAAATGGGCTATTATATACAAATAAATTTAGGACAAGGTTGATAAACGTGCTTTAGCAATTGAGGTAGGACTCCTACTTGAAACATGACATGTATACACCAAAGTCTAATCACTGGAAAATTTAAAATAAGGATACTATTGATGCACTACCATTCCATCATACACACCATGTATTAAAATGATCGGAAAATGATGTTGCTAGGGGCTTATGAGTGGTTCAGTCAGTTGAGCATCTGTACTCTTGGTTTTGGCTCAGGTCGTGGTCTCATGGGTCGTGAGTCAGGCTCAGTGCTCCGGGGAGTCTGCTTGAAAGTCTCTCCCTCTGCCCCTCCTATGCATGCACATATGTGCTCGTTCTCTCTCACTGAAATAAATAAATCTTTGAAAATGACGTTGCTGAATGAGCCATAGCTGAAGATTAAAAAGCAAGAATAGCAGCAATTGAAAACTACCATTAATTCTTTCAATAGTGATAATGGAGTTCTTCTAAGAACTGCAGGATTTCCAACTGATTGTATATGTTTATTTGCAGTAAGGTTTTTGCAACATTGTCACCCATTTTGTAGCAGTCAGGCTTTTTAGTGGAACACTAAAGAGTCTTTTCTTAATTTTAGTTGGCTAACACAGAATTTTATTAACAGTTAACAAGTTACTTATAATAGCCTTTATTCATAAGTAGAAATGAATTGAACATCAGCCACTCATACAGTGATTGAATGTTGGATTAATTCACCAAGAGGATCTTTAAGTTCCAATCTTGAGAATCCTGGAGCTAAAAGATTGGGAGGGAAGAGGAGAAGGTAGAAAAATAGCCACAGGCTAGCTAGAAAGGAGGCTCCGTGCAATGGGTCTGTGGAGCTAGATGTGAAATAGAATAAGAGTGTTCTGTGATATAAAGCAAAATCTGACCATTGTGTATATGTATGTATGTGGTCATTGTGTATGCACAGATGTTTATAATAATAGCTCTAATACTGTTGATAGAATTATTCCTCATTATGTGATCAGTCCTGCTGACAATTATTATTTGTTATGTGAGTCTAAAACCAAATGATTCTTCTAGGAATTGTTTTTCCTTATGTTGAATGGAGTAGATCTGTATAATTGAGAAGGAAATAAAATCCTTTATGTAATGACTTTGTGCTGGGACTTTTGTTGATTTTGTTTGGCGTCTGGGTTATTTAGCACCTCAGTTGTCCAGGAATCTATCAACATAACTATAAGATGCAGTAAAAGCCAAACCCTAAATGCAATTTTTATCAAAATAACCTTAATTGCGATAATTTAGTCTCTGTTCCTCTCTCTCTTTTTCTGTTAGAGGTTTTGTTAGACAAAAACTTGAAATTAAAATACCCTATACCCTTTCCTAATAGCAGTGATAATTTTGGCCCTTGATTATAATTCACTAAAAATACATTACAGTCTCTTCACATAAGTTTAATAAATGTGATTTGTGGCCAGTTAGTTTCAACCTCTGACTTTTTTTTTTTAACAAACCGGTAAAAATATCGGTAAGCAAACACATCTGATAAGCAACATTGGTAAGTTATTAGAAATGATCCTACAAATGCAGGTGAAAGAAAACAGGGTCATTTTCAAAACTTTAGAAATACAATAGGAAACAAGTTTGGGAGAGATAGATGTTGATTGGGGATCAACATTGTGAGCAGTTGGTATGACTGCTCCCAAGTTAAAGTGCTATCATGTGAAAACAATACTTCCCAGCAGGAATTACTGTTGATTAATCTTCTTGATATACTTGGTGCCCTTCAGATCTTAAATCTTAGTGAAATAATTTTTACCTAATGTTCAGGATGTACAAGTTTAATCCATGTAATACTGAAAAAAAAAAAAACTACCTTTAGTGGGGCTTCCCATGTGACAGATGATGTGACAAGGACTTTATTCTCATCTTATAGAATTCCTGTTACAACTTTATGAAGTAGGTGGTGGTTCCCAGGTGAGAAGCTGAGGCTAAAAGGTGAAGATCATACAACCTCTCATTGCCTGTTCGTCATAGCCAAAGAAAACTCCAGAGCTTAAGATAATAGGATCTAATCTTAGGAGTTTGTAAAGAATCTTGGTATAGCCGAAAAAAACATGAGTTGAACACAAGGAGCTGTGTGGTGGAGAAGTAACTGGTCTAACCAGAGTATGAGTGATGTGGATTTCTGGGAAATATAGACTGGTATCAAGGGCGAAACCTGAGGTGTTAACTGGAGTAGTTCAGTTGCAAGGAACAGAATACCATCCTCTTCCCTCTACTGCCCTTTAAGCCAGGTTAAAATGGGGACATTGGTGGAAAGTGCAGGGTTTCTCTTGAGGCCTAACGGACCTCAAGCATTCTTATGAATTTCTTGAAGGGTTAAGACTAGAATTTCTTTCCCATCTCTCTGTGATCATATGGGATCTTATTTCTGCTTTTCTGGTGCCTCTTCTTCCTATTTACTTTCTCCTTCAAACTGATATTCTTTGCTTCTATATCCATGATGGAAAATGGCTACCTCTGCTCTGCCTTGTCATGTCTTTGGGGCACCCATGCTCAACACAGGCTTACTGAAGCATTTGTGTTCAAATTTTAAATGCTCAGGAAAGAGGATAAGCCCAGCTTGGGTTAGGTGTCCATTTGTCTTGTCAGGGGCTGTAGCCCCTTGACTATTTAGTAGAAGGTACCAGATACATTTTAAGGAGAATATGAATAGAGTAGACAGATTGTCTGACATAACTTTAGTTAGGTAGTGGGCCAGATGGAAGTTGTGGAAATTCACTTAAGTCTGGCATTGAGAGACAGTGTATAAGTAGGGCAAATTTAGGGGGATGGTTGATTAGGAATTATTTGTCAGCCCTGGGGTGGGAGAGCATTGGGGAGCTGGCAAATGAAGTGAGAATCCAGGCATTAGGTGATGCCTAAAGTTTGGCAAGTAGAATAATTCTGAACTAACCAGTTACTGGCTGGGAGTACAAGTATTAAGACTCAGGACTTTTGGGTCTTGGGATGGTAATGACCAGAGAGGCCAAGACTTAAGCCCAGGCTAGTGAGCAAGGGACCCATGAGATAGACACACCCAGGCATGCTATGGGCTTGATTGCAGTGGCCAGGGCCAGTTGTAACACTCAGTGTCCTTCTTTGTGTAGGACCTATTTGAGTACCTACCTGGTGACAA
>CM052813.1:71841612-71901780 GCA_028533885.1 Nasua narica | reverse complement strand
CAGACCTTTGTCTGTAGTGTCATTTGCGAGTATCTTCTCCCATTCTGTGGGTTGCCTGTTTGTTTTGTTGACTGTTTCCTTTGCTGTGCAGAAGCTTTTATCCAAAATATATAACGAACTCTTAAAACTCAGAAGACAAATAAGCTAGTTTTTAAAATTATTTTTTTTAATAAGTAAAAATTATTTTTTGTCATGATTTCACTTACATGTGATAACTAAAATAGGCAAATTCATAAAGATAGTAAAACAGGGAAGTGGTTGAAGAATAGGTTGCTTAGGGGAAGTGTGGAATGGATAGTTACTGTTTAATGGGTAGAGAGGTTTTTTTTTTAAATTCTGAAAGTAGGGGCGCCTGGGTGGCTCAGTTGGTTAAGTGTCTGCCTTCGAGTCAGGTCATGATCCCAGGGTCTTGGGATCGAGCCCCACATTGGGCTCCCTGCTCATCCCTCTTTTCCCTCAGCCTGCTTCTCCCTCTGTCTCTGACTGCCGCTCCCCCTGCTTGTTTTTTTCTCTCTCTGTCAAATAAATAAATAAAATCTTTAAAAATAAATTAAAATAAATAAAATTCTGAAAATATTCTGGAAATGGATAGTGGTCATGGTTGCACAGTCTTCTGAATTTAATGCCACTGAATTGCACACTAAAAAATGTTTAAAATGGTAGACTTTGTGTTATGTGTATTTTATCACAGTAAGTGAAAGAATCAAAAATGAGTCAAAAGACTTGAACAGACATTTTATCACATAAAAACGTGTTCAACATCCTTAGTTATTAGGGAAATGCATACTTAAATCACAGTGAATTTCTACTGTACACCCTCTGGAATGGCCGTAGTCAAAGACTATAAAAATGTATTGGTAAGGTTGTATAGGGACTGGAAACCTTGTGCGTTGCTATAAGAATGTAAAATGGTACAGTCAATTTAGAAGTCAGTTTGGAAATTTAATAAAAAGTTGCACATGGAATGCCTGGGTGGCCTGGTTGGTTAAGCATCCAACTCTTGATTTCAGCTCAGGGCTGTGAGATTGAGCCCTGTGTTGTGCTCCACACTTGGGGTGGAGCCTGCTTAAGTTTCTTTCTCCCTCTCACTTTGTCCCGCCCCAAATCCTTTTCTTAAAAAAAAAAAAAGTTAAATAGAAACTTACCATATGATGCAGCAGTTTCACTCCAAGGTATCTACCCAGGAGGAATATAAATGTATGTCTACACAAAGGTTTGTATATGAATGTTTATAGCAGCATTATTTATAATAGCCAAAATCTGGAAATAGTCCTCATGTCCATCAGCTGGTAAAGGCATAAACAAAATGTGGACTATCCATATAATGGAATAAAAACAGTAAAGAATAATGAACTACTAACACGCTACAACATGAGTAAACTTCAAAAACATTATGCTAAGTGAAGGAAGTCAAACTCAAAAGACCACGTATTATATGATTCCATTTATACGGAAACCTAGAAAAGGCAAATTTATAGAGACAATACAGATCAGTGGTTGGGTCTAAAGATAGGAGTGGCTATTGGAAATGGGCTCAAGGGGAGTTTTGGAGTGATGAAAATGTTCTAAAATTGGATTGCAATGATAGTTATACAACTCTAAATGAGTGAATAAAAGTCATTGAATTGTACATTTACAGTGGACTCATTGTATGGTATACAAATTAAACCTAAATAAAGCTGTAAAACTAAAAAGTACCTAAGATTGTTTGGAGACTTTTGGATAAAACAGTGTTTTGTGGGGTTTTTTTTTGTTTTGTTTTTTGTTTTTGATAAAATGGTTTTTAGTTTGTCAGGTGATGTCCTATTGATTTGTAATGTCTCATATTAGTCTTTCACTTAGAGACCTAGACCCTCCCTGCTCCCAAAGCCTTACCCTACGCCCTGCCTTACTAAGGCAGTTCTCTCTGCCTTACCGGAGAGAACTTTCTCCTTGTTTGGGAGAACTGACTCAACTGTTGGGAGTGTGGCTCTGACGGACTGTCTAGGCCGATAGTACTTACTTAGAGAAAGATGCTTGCTTTCAGCCCCAGGTTATAGATCAGTCCCAGCTAGACATCTTGCAGATATGTGCTGCAGGTTGACAAGTAGGTGGAGTGAGGAATGAGGGTATCTTGTCTGCCAAAAGAGGAGAGCCTATGGAGTGGTACCATCACATACACGGATGTTTTGGGCTATATTGCTATGTCCTGTACTTTTCACTGTTTTTTTGCTGAGGCCTCACAATCCTGTGAGATAGGAAAGGTCTCCTTAGTCCCCATTTTCCAGAGAAAGAAGGTTTACAGGGTGATTCGCTTGTCCAAGAGCATACAACTATGGCAGAGTTGGACTTAAATTCAAGTTTTCTGACTCCATATCCGAAACCACTTCTTTTATACTCTGTGTTTTGCCTCAGCTGTTTACTGGGAAGAGGAGCAGAAGGGGCATGTGATTTTAACTGCACATGTTTTTAGTAGATTGAGTCTGAAGAAAAGGAGGGGAAGTTAGACTGAAGTGTAAGTTCAGGAGTTCTATAGCAAATATAGTAATCAAGGACAAACCTTGATATCTTGTAGTTATTAAAATTATATACCTGGGTTGGAACTATAATTCATGGCACAGATGGTTTGAAGTTATCCAGTGCTTGGTTCAAGGAGCAGACCACTTCCTGAGTTATAAATATAACTGTGCCAGAAATCATAAGGAAATTCATTCGACAAACATTTACTGAGTGTCTACTCCATGCCAGGCTCCTTGCCAAGATACAGGATCACAAGGTCCAGTTGGATCCTATTGAGATATAGCCTGAGAGAACAGAAGTAGGCGGGAATTTCCTTCATCGTTTTCATTCTCTGAGGCTGATGTATCTGCCCTCTAAAGTGACCACATCCACATGGACCTGGAACCTGTCACTTTCTACTATCCTTGTAGCTTTGCTTTCTACAGGTTCCCTTTCTTGATAAAAATAGTCCATCTTTTCTTCCTTTTCCACTGTGGATTCTTCCATCTGTTTTTCAGCCAAACATAGGTAGATCTTGCATCTAAAAGAAATCTTTGCTTTAAAAAAAAAAAGACACTTAAAAATAATTTTCTTAATTGTTGAAATAGTTGATGCTTATTGCTAAACACTTGGAAGACACAGATGAGTTATAAATAATAATCATGAAAATTACCTTTACTTCTACAACTTAAAGATTTCAATGGTTAAAGTTTTTGCTTCCAGTCTGTATGAACTTCCAGTGTCTGCCTTTTACTTCCTATCAGTCAGTGTCTGCCTGTGCGTAAGTGTTTATGCACATTTAGTATTTTGTTGTGTCAAGCTCTGTGTGAAATAACTTACATATACCCTTTTTTTTATTGTGTTCAGGTAGCCACTGTATAGTACATCATTCGTTTTTGATGTAGTGTTCAGTGATTCATTAGTTAACGTATAACGTATAACACCCAGTGGGTGTTCTTACACGTGCCCTCCTTAATACCTATCACCCTGTTACCCCCTATCCCTACCCCCCGCCCCTCTGAAACCCTCAGTTTGTGTCTCCTGTTCCATAGCGTCTGCAGGTTCATCTCTCTCCTTGATTTTTTACCGTTCGGATTTCCCTCCCTTCCCTCTGGCCCTTCGTGCTATTGCTTATGTTCCACATATGAGTGAAACCGTATGATAATTGCGTATTCTTAGTTCAAAAGTAGCTTTATGAAGTAAATACCATGATCATATCTCCTATTTACAGAGGAAACATTTAAAAGTAAGTAACTTTTCTAGGCTTACATAGTTGATAAGTCATATAACTCAAATTTTTACCCTTATTTAGCTCAAGCTCTTCACCACTACCTTTCCAGAAATATATTTTCTGCGACTATCACTCCATAACTGTTCTCTGCAAGACTGTCAGTAACTTTTTAAATTCCTACCTTATCCAGCCCTATCTCCAGACCTCTTCTCCATCTTTTGTGTATTTCAGCCACATTTTCAGTTTGGTGCAAGCACGATGCACCTTTGGCCTGTAGGCATGCCGTTCGTTCCCTTTGCTCAGAATGCTCACCTCATCTTTCTCACCCAGGTCATTACATTTGTCCTTCAAGTCTTCACTTAAATGTCACTTTCTTTTTTCTTTCTTCCTTCCTTTCTTTTTTTTTTTTAAGATTTTATTTATTTATTTGACAGAGAGAGATAGAGCGAGAGAGGGAACACAGGCAGGGGCAGTGGGAGAGGGAGAAGCAGGCTTCCCGCTGAGCAAGGAGCCTGATATGGGGCTCGATACCAGAACACTGAGATAGTGACCTGAGTCGAAGGCAGACCCTTAACGACTGAGCCACCCAGCGCCCCTAAATGTCACTTTCTTGAGTTCACTTCCCAGGCCTTTCTCACCCTCAAGACTGGATTGTTCCTTTCTATTATTTGTTCCCATAGTACCTTGATTTTCTTTTTGCAGACCTTTTCACACTTGAAATTATTTGGTCGTTAGAATTTGGTCTGCCGTTTTCACAATGTTCTTGGTTTTCACCACATCTCCTGGCTTCTGTTGCAGCCCAGGTTACATGGTATGTGTCCAGTAACTACTTGTGTTCAATAAAAGAAAAATCTTTCCGTGCTTAGCCTATTCACTCTTAGCTTTATGCTTGTAAATCACAAATTGCATCCTCTGTTCAAAAAATGAACTTTGCTGTTTTCCATTTTGAAATTGCTTATTTCTTAGTGCATTCCAGGCTCCTAATTAGTCAAGAAAGTTAGGCACCGTTCTTGGCTCCTTGCTGTCCTTTTTTGTTTGAGCCAATTCCTTGGAAGGTGGATCTGGTCTATCGACCTGGAAAGATGGCCACAATATTTTAAGTGAAGAAAGATTCCAGAACAATATGTATAGTTTGTGCTATTTTCCTCTAAATACAAATACGTGTATTGAAACATCTCTGATATATCTATCTGGGAGGATATTATACATGGAACAGAATGATGGGAAGGGGGCAACTTTAATTTTCTCTCTTTTGTATGATCTTTTCAGTGACCACATAGTACTAAAGAAGAAAACAAATCTGAAACAAGCAAAAATGAAAACAGAAAACAACCAAAAACAAGCAAAAGTGCCTTTTGGAGATATACTTTCTATTCTTTCCACTCCTGCTGCCTCAGTTTTAGTTCATTTCATTTGTGCAACAGATTTCTCTCTCTCTCTTCTTTCTCTCTTTTTGTCTCTTTCACATCTCTCTTCCTTTTCTCCCACTTGATATATCTGGTCAGTCTTCTCAAAGTCTTGATTTCATTATCTCTTTCTGGAGCTCGGTGTTGAAAGTGGCTCTCTGTTGCACTAATTCTGAATATTTCTGCCTGGCTCACAAGGTCTTCTGTAGCTGTTCTTTTACCTTTTCCGTGCTGCTCCTCCTGACTCCCTAACGTAATCTCTCAACTATTCCTGTGTTCCGTGTATATGCCACATATTTTCTATATTGTCGGTATTTATTTACAGTGTTAGCTGCAAAACGTACCCTTAATCTCACATAATTGTTTCCCTTTCTGTAGCATTTAGTTGTTTGTTTTTAAACTATATATATTTTTTAATTTATTTTATTTATTTATTTGACAGAGAGAGAGCGCACAAGCAGAGGGAGTTGCCGGCAGAGGGAGACAGGAAGCCTGACGGGGGTGGGGGGGGGGGTCAATCCCAGGACCCTGGGATCATGACCCAAGCTGAAGGCAGATGTTCAACTAACTGAGCCATCCAGATGCACCTGCAGCATTTAGTTTTATCCAAGAGAAACTGCATAGGATTTTGGTGGCTGAAATGGATTATTTTTTTAATGGCATATTTAAAGACTATTGATTCTCTGTAAATAAATAAGTGGCATGCTTATTCACGTGTACAGTTTTCAAAGAACGTTTTGGACGTTCTTTTCTAATGTTGTCAGAAAATTTGGAAGTAATTGGTGGTTGAAAATAATGCCTAGAATGCTTAGTATAATAAAATACAGATTCTAGGACCCTACATCTGGTCTAGGGTAGAACTCAGAAATCTGCATTTTTCAAAACAACTAGTCTAGATGATTCTGGTATATAACCAGATTGGGAAACACTGGCCCAAACTCTCTATTTTTTCTGAATTCTTGTCTTTTTTGTTTGCGTTTTTCTTTTGGCTTTGATTTCTCTTTTTCGTTCTTGTGTCACTACACCAGCACTTCTGCGTCCTTCCTGTCCCTGGTTTTGGAAGCTAACGTGATAAGACACTTTTCCTACTCTTTTATTTAATTTGACTTTTGCTGTGAGAATCGGTTTTTCTCTATCTCAGACTTAAGTGTATGATTAAATTATTGGTGACCATGATTTGTTTTCCTGTCATCATGAAAGATGTAGTGGCTCATCTCATCTTATATTATAGGAGTCGGAGAATTGGTACTACATTTTACATTTTGTTTAGAAAAATGATGTTCATTTCCCATTTCACTTAGGTTCTTTTCTTGCTTGAGGGACAGTTTGCAAAGGTTAGAATGAAAGAGCCTCAAAGTTTTGGTCAAAAGAGATTAAGTACATTTGAATAATAATAACCAGGGCCTTCACACTAAGGCATGCTATATAGGAGGAGTTGAACCAGTACAATATAGTGAGATTGTTGCAGATGGCTAGCTGAGTGAAAAAGCAGATCATACAGCAGTAAATATAAAATAAGCTCATTTTTGTTTAAGCCACCTCTCAAAAGCCTCAGATAATTATAGATATGTATCCATTTGTATGTGGACGGATAAAGGTCTCTAAGGACATAAAATAAGTGTATAGTTTATGATATTTATTATTTTAATATCAGATAATATAGATAAGTTTATTATATTGATTATCACAAGTTATTAAACTTACTATTTATTATATTTATTGGTGATTTCCATTGAGGAAATGGAAGATGATGAAGAAAGGGATGTTTAATTTTTACTTTATTTCAATATTTAAATTTTAAATAATGAGTGTGTGATTTTTTTAATTTAAAAAATGACGAAAGCATTGGTTTTTTTAATACTGTGTGATGTCAAGGTATACAGTTTGCTCTTCCTGTAAAATATCATTTCTTTAACTCTAGAACATTTTTTAGAAATAAGAAAAACTAAGCACTAGGCATTTAGAGTACTTATTTCATATTAGAAGCAAAGAGGAAGAGAGACTTCAGCTGGTGTATTGGAGACAGCAGCAGCTTCCACCCAGTACAGTAGCTGATGCACTCAGGTGGCTCTGCTTTTTTGCTTCCCTTAGGTTGTTTGGTCCGCAGTTTGCATTCATTGATCAGTGAGTTGACTCAGACTCAAACCCACCGACAGCAATGAATGTTGAGTGCAGCCATCAGTGTTTCCATTTGGTGGAGTTGCCTCGGCCCTCCTGAATTCCTTGCTCTTCTTTTCCACACTGGTTCTTTGAGGTCTAGGTCTGGTATCTCTCTTAGTAACCAGTGATTGAGGGCCCACATAATTATAGGTAACACTAGATACTAGAGCTGGGAGATTCTTTAAGATGAGAAACTATGGTTCAGAGAATGGAAGGAGCTCATGGAGACTAACAGATAGCTCTGTGGCCACACAGATACGTGCTTGCACACTTGTAGATATAAACAAGAGTTGAGGGTCCTGGCTCTTCTCTCTGTTTTGGATTGAGAAATATGAGTGCTTTTCAAGGTAAATTAGCACAGGTTATGTTTTGGGTAAAATAATAGTAGTTTACAGGTATTGAGTGTTTGTTGTGTGCTTGGAATGGTACAAAGCACTTTGAATATTATCTCACTGAATCTCAAAACTCCATGAGGTAAGTGTTCTTATTATCTCCCATTTTATACATGAGAAAATGGAAACTCACGTACTCGCCAGTGGTCACATAGCTAGTTAGGGAGTTGAACCAAGATTTCTCTCAGATCTTGGACTCTAGACCTGACTTTTTACTTAAATTTAACAAACACTCAAATAAGCATAATGTGGACAGAAATATTGAGGCAATAGTTGATTTCAGACATCTCATATTCTAACAGGGCTGTCAAAACATAACCATATTAACTATAATTGGAGGTAGAATGTGATAAGAATTGTATAGACATGCTTATTAAATCCTTCTCTTGCCCTTGATTAAAGTTTTGAGGGGATGTGGGAGAAATGGGTGTAAAATACTTAATCAAATTTTGCGTAAAACTGAATATATATATTTTAATGTCTCTCCTTGCTGTATCCTGTTTTTCACTAGAGTGACATATTTCTAGGAGACATTTTTAAGTACATTTGGTATTATAGTGGAGTTCTCTTTTTCTTGTTGAAATGAAACACTTGTTTGTCAAAAACACAACACAGAGGAAGGAACAATAGGCAATAGAAATAGGAGGAGCTCTTAAAAAAATTCACTGGACCACCTTTGGGGACAGGCAGTTGGACTGGTTCTGGTGATCTTATGTGACATGTGAAGGTACAGCCTGCTCCTTCACTTAAGGAAATGTAGTGTTGTCTGTAAGGACCCCAAGGTACAGTCAACGGTCGGTGGTTTTTTCAAATCCCAAACTCACCGACAGCGTTGAATGTTCCTTGGAGTCCTCTGAAGGCTGTTTTCTGGCACTGGCAGCCCTTCTTTAGCCTGTACCCATGTTCCAGGAGCCAATGAGCAGTGAAACCACTGTCTATAAAGGCTCTCATATTCTTTTCCAGGTTTCAAGTTGAGAGTATTTAGATTATAAAATCAATTTGTGTATAGCAGAGCTAATGAACTTTATGAACTTGTGAGACTGCAGTTATTTATACAAGCAGACTCCAACGGATGGCTGAGAAAATGGCTTTGAATGGTATTATTTTTTTAATTTTGAAAATGTCAAGTGCCTCATTTTAGAGTAGATTGATTATTAAAGGACATGGGTAAGAAAGAAATTAATATATATTGTGGACTCTTATGTGCTGGGATTTATATATTTTTATTTCATTAAACTCAAAACAACCCACTTGTACCTCATGAAAAAACTGAGTCTTAGAGAGATGAAGTGATTTGCAGTTTCATAGCCAGGAATCACTGTTAAAAGCTAGAACTTGAATACTGGACTTCATGAATGCTCATCTCACTGATCATATCACTTCTTTCCTTGTCCACCACAAAACTTCCTGTTACAGATCTGGAAGTAGCATCTTCAGTGAGAGCTATGTCACTGAGAAAATAGTAAACAATTTTCTCCTTGTTTGCCTGTATAAATAGTAGGTGGGTCTATAGGCAAAAATTTTCACAGAGGAAGATGAAAAAAATTGACCTTCACAATGGGTGATCTTTCTAGCTGAGATCCTGGATCACTGAGTTGCCACAGAGATTCAGTGGTAGTCCACAAGTTATTTTCCATTTTGAAAAAACAAAAACAAAAAACCCCTATCACCTAATAGAAAGTCTGCATTTCTCCTCTGAAAGATCATAGTAACTAAAATGTTAGGTGTCTTTTTGCTTTGGCATAGAGAGTATTGGTACGTTATAGACACACTGGTTATTTTTTATTGACTACTGAATGTCCTTGATTAAAAATCTGGAAAATGAAATAATTATATGGGTAGGGATCAAGGGCTTCAGAATGTAGGGTTTTATTATGGGAGAGATCGAGGAGTGCTCAGAAGAAAGGCTTATAGAACTGCTGGCTGAATTAAGGTTAATCTTTAATCAGGGATAGTTACTGTCATTTGCTTTGGGATTAAATAGTAAAGGTTGACTCTTCTCAAATTCATTTTTAAAAGAGCCAAATGGTACACATTAAAAAAAAAAATCACTGAGAATTTGGTTTGAATGTAAACTGTTTAACTTCTACATCAATTTAATTATTTCACCCTTTGTCAAAACACTCCAGTTAGCCAGCTTTGTTGAGTTCTCAGAGTCATGACAGTGAATTGTATACAAACAACAACAAAAAAAATCAAGCAACTGTTACTGTAGTAGTTTAAAAACTCTTTAATGTGTTTAACTTTAAACAGTCTTCCCCTTGGTCTGATAGAATGAAGAGATGTGAATGCCTTATACTATTTGGACAGATGTTCAGACTTAAAAAAAATACTGACTTCTGCTGATCAAAGCCATTCGATATTTACAAAATACCATTGCTTAAATTCATGGCATTCTAAGAAGAATGCTTTTCATAGATTTGGAAAACTAGAGCAGAGTGAAAGGTAAGTTTCCAAAATGACATAAGGGTATTTTTCCCATTATGTCAGAGATAATTTTCATGGCAGGGAAGGCCACCATCATCCTCCTTTAATTTGCTTTAAGTCCTTTAAGTTTTTATCATCAGGCAAATTTGAAGGACACGCTGTTTATTTTAAATGAGTTTGCTAAGAGGTTTATGTATTTAATGCAAGGATAAAGTCTAAGGTTAAAAACATTAAGGGTTAAATTAAACAAGAGTTATAGAAACTATAAATGTCTATATAAACTATAAATTGGTCTATTTCATTCTTGATTTAGATTGGTTTTGAGTTTGTCAAAATTCACCATGCCATCCTTTACTGTTTCACTTACCTCTTTTTCTTTTCCAGAGGTACTACGAAATATTGAAACTCACATTGCTCCAACTTGGGCATGTAATTGTTTTCATAGTCTTCTTGAGGCCTCTTGATATATTTGAAAGAAACAAGAATCGTAAACTTAATAAAACAATATATTTGAGAGATCGGTAGCATAGAAGAGAAGAGGAGTCACTATCTCAGGTGGCCGTCCAGACACTTCCCAAGCATTATGCAGGGAGCATCTCTAGGAGTATTTGAGGGTAATGCTACTAACCTTGAGGACAAATTCTTACATTATAAAGATGACAGCATCACGTCAGCATGAATCCATGTTTCTCTTAGCCAGACTGCTAGTGTTCTGCTTTATCCTTTTGCTAATTCATCAGTGAAATCCTAGGATCCTTTCTCTTACATATAATCCTTGCTATTATGGAGCTCAGTGTCTGCCTAGGGATCTAGACATAGCAACAGATGATGACAAAGAGAATGACTGCTATGCTGGTGGAAAGTTACAGATCATGTTAAGGGAGAATAGAGAAGAGGGTTAATTATGCCCAGAAGTGCCAGGAAAGATGTATCTGAGGGTCACATCTGATCTGGGACTCAAATGTATAGTTGAATTTTTCTAGACAGAGAAGGAAAGATATTCCGATAGAGGAAAACTCTGCATAGAAAGTCCTAGAGGGGGGCGCCTGGGTGGCTCAGTCATTAAGCGTCTGCCTTTGGCTCAGGTTGTGGTCCTGGGGTCCTGGGATCGAGCCCCATGTCGGGCTCCCTGCTTGGCGGGAGACCTGCTTCTCCCTCTCCCATTCCCCCTGCTTGTGTTCCCTCTCTTTCTGTCTCTCTCTCTCTGTCAAATAAATAAATAAAATATTTAAAAATAATAATAATTAAAAAAAAGTTCTAGAGGCAGGCAAGTTCAGGTGGTGAACTAATGATGAGTGGTGAGATTAACCTCTCAGCATCAGCTAACTCATCTTTAAGATGTGGGACAAATAGCACTTGCCCTTTGTACACAGCTGTGAAAATCAAATGAGATCGTGCATGTGAAAATAGCATGTAAATATAATTTCTAGATTTCTCTTTTCTCATTGCTCTTGGTTCATATGTACTAAAATAGAATATATGAAATACCTATTCATGATAGACTTTTCCAATTGGATTCTTATTTGGCTTTTCTCTTTTTTTCCTTTAGAGTGACCATAGTTTAAATTTTTCATATATTAAGTGTTTGTGGAGAAGTAGTAGTATAACAGTAAAGAGTATAGATTTGGAGCCAGAATTTTGACTTTGGTATTTACTAGTTATGTGACCTTGGGCAAATTACTTAACTTCTCTGTTTCCTTATCTATAAAATGGAGATAATGATAGTGTCTACCTCATAGAACTATTTGAGGGATGCCTGGGTGGCTCAGTCATTTAAGCGTGTGCGTTTGGCTCAGGTCATGATCCCAGGGTCCTGGGATCAAGTTCCACACTGGGCTCCTTGCTCAGCGGAAAGCCTGCTTCTCCCTCTGCCTGCTGCGCCTCCTGCTTGTGCTCTCTTTCTCTCTGACAAATAAATAAATAAATCTAAACAAAAAAGCAGTCATGAGAACTAAATGTCAGGTGTGTAAAACAGCACAACACATGTTAAAATTTATATGAATATATGTTGTTTCAAAGTGATTTAAATTCTTAAAATAATTTACAATGTATTTATGTATTATGAAATTAAATAGCATATTTTACCCATATTCTGGTTTTAGTCCATTTACACTAATGTAAAACCGTTATTTTATAGTCAGAGTAACTTCCAAATAGCTGTTGCATTGCGTATGTATATATGTATATGCATGTTTCAAAGACGTTTTTGAAATTAATTCTCTACCACTTTCTTTGTGACCTTACAAAAAGTTTTTATCTCCCTTGAGCTTCAGAATCCTCAATCTGTTAAAATAAGAAATGGTATAGTAGTACCTCCCTCATATTGCTTGTGTGGATTAAAATTAGATAATATAATTAAAAACTTTCCAGAAGGCTGTAGATTCTCTCCCTAAATATATGCACATAAACACAAAATTTTGAAAGCAGTTTCAGTAACAGAATTCAGGAACTCATCCATAGCCTCCCTGTGAACTTCAGATTAAGAAATTCTGAACAGAGCTGTAGACCAAGATTTCACCATCTAGTCCTGTCACTGGTGTAATGTTGCTATTATTGCAACCTGTCACCATTATCTAGTCACATTGTTCCCTATGCTATAACCTGTGCGGTATAACCAGACAGTGAAAACCGGGCAGTGATGATCCCTGGAAAAGTAGTTATTAGGCTTCATCAATTTCTGTACCCAATTGCAGATACCAACCTTTAATTAGTAAATCTGCGCTTATGCAATTAGAATTTTTTTTTTAAGATTTTTATTTATTTATTTATTAGGAAAGAGAGAGAGTGAGAGAGAGCATGAGAAGGGAGAAGGTCAGAGTGAGAAGCGGACTCCCCATGGAGCTGGGAGCCCGATGTGGGACTCAATCTCGGGACTCCGGGATCATGACCTGAGCCGAAGGCAGTTGCTTAACCAACTGAGTCACCCAGGCGCCCTGCAATTAGAATTTCTAGAAGAAGTTGCCAGAGGAGAAGTTTGACAAATATTTGAATGAATTTAACTTACTTTACAACAGTTTCTCTCCTCTCCCCACTTCCCCAGCAACCATTTGGTTTGGATCTGATCCCAGCACTATGACCACCAATTCTGGCCTTAAGTTAGGGTCAGAGAATGTGTTGTTTTAAGGTAGTGCTTCCAAAGTCTGCTGGATCCAGAGTGTTTACTTGAGCATTAGGGAAGGGGGGAAAAAAAGAGTATGCTAAAGATTGCAGTTGTGTGTGGAATTATTAGACATTCTTTTCTTATATTTAGCCTGCTTGAAGTTTTACCAGACAATTGAGAGGTAGAAAGAGAAATTTAAACTTTGTAGCTTGGAACATTTTACTTTTTGACATGACAACTTTATGTCAGGTTATTTCAGATATTTTATGAGTTGGGAAGACAAGAGGAGGTGGGCAGGCCAACTCACTCAAATAGCAAATTGGCCTAGTGCCAAAAGACAGTATTTCTTTTCAAATGGGACATTTCTTTTCAAAACCTATCAAAATACTCTAAGTGCCACCAGAGTTTTCCATTCCCTAGTTATAGTGACTTAATGTGTTTAAGATATTACTATTTTAGATTATTTTACAAACCCACAGGAAGCAAAACTTCACTTTTCCGTAGTAAATTAATTCACAAGGTATCTAATCAGTGAACAACTCAGAATTCTAAGTAACTCTGTACCAAGGACTGTTGTTTAGCTGACCTGAATGAGTAAGTACATTAAGTGAGTTGGGAATATAAAGTCACAAAAGAATTAGGGATCAAATCATGCGGTAGTTAATTTTCATTGGCATTAAGGAATGAGGTGGAAAGAATCTTGGGTTTTATTCCAGTGTGTGAAAAGTGTTGGCAGAGATTTTAAAAGTCCTTGAGAGCCAAGCGGCATGTGTTTTGCAATAACCAGTTAATGAAATAAACAAGAACAGTGATCAAAGGACTCAAATCTTTCCTTTTTTACCATGATGAAAATCTGATAATCTAACAATAATACAAGAATATGTATTTCTTCCTCTGACCTATTTTAGTTTATTGGGTTAAATTAATCATATGATACTTTATAGGCTTTAAAAACTTGATGTCTGTTTTTATAAAGTTTATTTTTGTCTCAGGTAGATTATAATGTTGTGTTAAGACATTGTAAGTTATAGGTAATTAGATATATTCATCCTATAACTAACTTATTATTTAAAACATTTAGGGAAAATGCTTTTTATTATTTCTGTATTATGTATGTAGGCTCCACATTCAGCGTGGGGCCCAACTCAAGTCTTGAACTCAGGACTTTGAGATCAAGACCTGAGCTGATATCAAGAGTCAGATACTTAACCAACTGAGCCACCCAGATGCCCCTAGGTAATTTTTTTAAGATTGTATTTATTGGGGCGCCTGGGTGGCTCAGTGGGTTAAAGCCTCTGCCTTTGGCTCAGGTCATGATCTCAGGGTCCTGGGATCAAGCCCTGCATTGGGCTCTCTGCTCGGCAGAGCCTGCTTCCCTCTCTCTCTGCCTGCTTGTAATCTCTCTCTCTCTCTCTCTCTCTCTGTCAAATACATGAATAAAATCTTAAAAAGAAAAAGATTGTATTTATTTATTTGACGGGGCGGGGGTGCGAGTGCACACAAGCAGGGGGAGTAGCAGCAGAGGCAGAGGAAGAAGCAAGCTCCATTGAGCAAGGAGTCTGATGCGGGGCTCAATCCCAAGACCCTCGGATCATGACCTGAGCTGAAGGTAGATGCTTAACTGTCCGAGCCACCCCAGGTGCCCTGGTAAAATGCTTTTTGTTTTTATTTATTTATTTATTTATTTTTAAAGATTTTATTTATTTATTTATTAGGAAAGAGAGAGAGTGAGAGAGAGAAGGTCAGAGTGAGAAGCGGACTACCCATGGAGCTGGGAGCCCGATGTGGGACTCGATCCCGGGACTCTGGGATCATGACCTGAGCTGAAGGCGGTCGCTCAACCAACTGCGCCACCCAGGGGCCCTTAAAATGCTTTTTAAATGTTGATTTTCTTGGTTATTTCCAGCAAATAGTTGAATCTTTGAAAAATATTATGTCTTAAATGTTTTATTTTTCAATATATATTTTCTAGAAGAGCTATGTTTAGATCTACCTCATACTTTTCATTAATGAAATAGCACTTTATAGGTTGGGTAAGCTATTAATACAGGGCATACTGGTTTTAGACTTATTTCTCTATTGCTAACCTGAAATTGGACAATCCTGATATTTGCATAGGGATGCCAGTCATGGATAGGGGAAAAGTTCTGGGATGAAAGAATAGAAAATAAGTTCCAATCTACAGTTTTATAACTTGCAAAGCTATCAAGAGTCTTAGAGGCCATTTAGTACTGATTTCCAAATATGACTGCATCAGAATTGAAAGTGTGATGATGGGAAAAGTGGATTGCTAATAATTCCTAGGCATTGCCCTAAACTTAGTAAATCAGATACTCTAGGAATGGGTTTTATACTTTTCAAAATCCCCCAGGGGATTCTGATAATTGCCATTTCATGGATGCTTTAGAATCTCTGATTTATACTAAGGTTTCTCATTAACAGATGAAGAAATGATTTTTTCTTTTTAAGATTTTATTTATTTGACAGAGAGAGAGAGAGAGCGCAAGTAGGGGGAGTGCCAGGCAGAGGGACAGTGAGAAGCAGGCTCCCAGTATGTGGGGCTCAATCCCATGACCCTGGGATCATGACCTGAGCTGAAGGCAGATGCTTAACCGACTGAGCCACCCAGGCACCCTGAGGAAATGGATTTACAAGGGAAATGAAGACCCAAAGTCAGATAGTGGGTCAGAATAAAAATTCTTGACTGTGTGTGTGTGCATGGGCACATCTGTTTACTTATATGACAGTGCCTCTCCCTCATGAAAAAAGCATGCTTTTTGCAGAAGTCTCCTACTGTCCTATTGCCCATCTGAAAAGTACTTGAAGTTATCTGTCTTGCAGGTCAAACATCTTAGCCTTAGGGATACACCCAGAACTAGTGCAAATGGGCCATTGACTTGAATTTAGCATCCTGACCTGAAGTGTTTGACTAAGTAAGCGATGCTAAGTGGTGTTGGCATAAAAACCGTCCCTGGTATGAATGAGGAATAGCTGTAGGGGATCAGAAGTTTGCGAAGGCCCTTCAGGCTCTGACATTTATCAGCTACTGCTACATTTTAACACTTTGCTCTAATCAAAGGTGACTACCACTGGATGGAAGAGGCTTGCAGAACCTCTGGCTGCTCTCAGGGGAAGAATTTATTTTAATTGCCAGTGAGAAGGTAGGCATGATTTCAGTAAAGATCCAGAACCTTCAAATCCACTGCAGCTTGGGCTCCTGGCCAAGTGTCCATCCTCTGGACGGAGTTGGTGTCAGCTGCTGTCTTGTGACTCGAGGTATTTCAAAAAAGCCAAAGGCATTACAGAAACCCTCCCTGAGTTGGCAGGCAGGAATGGCACCAGGAATCAAGGCCTGACACATGTCATCAGCCTGGAGAAAGTGGAGTTTGGACACTAATGATGGCTCTTGTCAAGGCTCAGTGTGATAAAGCTGGGAGGACTCAGCTTGGGGGCTTGTTTGCATAGAAGAGGAGCTAACGCTTAGAGAACACCTGCCAAGAGTTTTCACTGCCCCAGCTGTATGTCAGTGACAAATACTTCACCCTTGACTCCTGTCACTTCTTTTAATGGGTCATGATAGAGATGCTGGATGGGTAAGGAAGAGAGGCAGCCTGGTTCTATCGAGCACATTTCCCTATTTGCTTGTTTTCTTGCCATTCTATGTAGAACTAGATTTTGTGGCCACACTCCAGGCTAGTGTTTTGTTCTGTCTGACGGCACTGGGCCAGAGTCTGGGGTCTTTTATTTCCATAAATGCCACTGCTGATGACCACACAAATGCTTTGATTGGCAGTTATGAGAAAGCTTTTTTGCTAATATATCTCTTTGTTAGAAGTATTGTTTTCAAATCCCAGCTTTGCCATGTAGTAGCTGTGTGATTTTTGGCAAGTGGTTTAACCTTTGTTTCTCATCTGCAAAATGGAGCTAAGTAATTAATTGTACCTATACCACTGGGTTGTTGTGAGAACTAAGTGAAAGCAGGAGTATAAAAATGCATGACCCATAACATTCAAATTTTAGTTATTGTTAATATTGTTAACATTATTAGTTAATGTTAACAATATTGTTAATATTGTTAATATGTAAATTGTAAATACAATATTGTTAATATTGTAATTATTTGGTCGAACTTCCTGCCTACTAGGAAAAATGCAATGAGGGTTTTCTAAACCATTGTCTTAGTGAATACAGGAGTCATGGTGTAGAATGAATATAAAATTGAAATCAGGAGATCCAGATTCAAGTCTTGACTATGCTGTATGTAACTTTAGTTTCCATATTTTTTCATAAAAAAATTAAACGAACAGGGGCTCCTGAGTGGCTTGGTCAGTTAAGTGTCTGCCTTCAGCTCAGGTCATGATCCCGGAGTCCTGGGATCGAGCCCCGCATCGGGCTCCTTGCTCAGCAGGCAGCCTGCTTCTCCCTCTGCCTGCCACTCCCCCTGCTTGTTCTCTCTCTCTCTCTCTCTCTGTGTGTCAAATAAATAAAATCTTTTTTTAAAAAAATTAAACCAACTAAAACAAAATGAAGATCTCTGAGATCTCTTGTCACCCACAAAAAATTGACATTCCTAAAAATTATAGAGGTTCCCAAGAGCTTTTATGTGGGTTATACCTATCACCTTTCACCGTATTAGAAATAACAGTTGAGAAATTTAAAAATATTTATTAATTCATTTAAAATAAAAATGATAAACTTACTACATAGCAACATAAGTAACATTTTAAAGTAAAAATGACTATAAAAATATCTCTAGATTTTCCCCCCAAAAACCCAAACAAACAAACAAAAAAACCTTAGTGAGAAGAGTGACATTATTTTGTATTTTTGTAGGTCTCTTTAATGTCTAGCTTTGTGAAAGATAGCTGAATTTTTGGGGTGCCTAGGTGGCTCAGTTGGTTAAGCATCTGCCCTTGGCTCAGGGCATGATCCCGGAGTCCTGGGATCAAGCCCAGCATCGGGTTCCCTGTTCAGCTGAAAACCTGCTTCTCACTCTCCTCCTGCCTGCCACTCCCCCTGCTTGTGCACTCTCCCTCTCTCAAATAAATAAATAAAATCTTTAAAAAAAAAAAGACAACTGAATTTTCATAGCTGTGTATATCTGCATTTGCATTCTGTCTGTTACAGTATGTATTGACTGAAGTATATGAAGAAAATCTGGCCTCTATACTCAGATATATGGAAAAAGAATTTTAATAGTTTGAATAATTGCGTATTTTTTTCTTTGATGTGTATCAGGTCTCAGTAGTTGGTAGTTTCTTTTTTTCTTTTTTAAGATTTTATTTATTTGACAGAGAGAGACAGGTCACAAGTAGGCAGAGAGGCAGGCAGAGAGAGAAGGGTGAAGCAGGCTCCCTGCTGAGCAGAAAGCCTGATGCGGGGCTTGATTCTAGGACCCTGAGATCACGACCTGAGCCAAAGGCAGAGGCTTTAACCCACTGAGCCACCCAGGCGCCCCAGTAGTTGGTAGTTTCTTAAAAAGGTTAGTTGCACTGTGGAATCTGAACCCATATCAATGAACTTTTCATTCTCTATTCCATTAAAAACCCCCTAGTCTAACAGTTTACATGGCTCTTTTACCCATGAATCATTTTGTAACAGCATGCTTTGGTCATCTGGAAAATACTAGTTTAACAAGTTATATAGATTTTTCTAAATAGGGACATATTTTATCATATAAAATCCAATAAATCAATTTTCTTAATATTACTACTATTCTCTTGGGAAGCTGTGAGGCTTACAGTAGCAGATACAAATTTTCCAAAATTCTAATTTTTATTTAAAGGCTTAAATTCTATCACTGGTAACAAATACTGCCAGTTGTTTTCCTTGAAATGACATGCTCACTTTGTTCATTTTCAAGATAATAACTGTCAAACATGCAAATCCGAATAACCATAATTTTCTGTTGTTCTTTCAAGTAAAATGATGGCCCCTGAAAAAAGTCGCTAGTTTACCTTACGACTCAAACAGTAGCTTAAAGTGCATTTCCTTGAGACAGTCAGTGTAGAGAAGTGCTTTAAGTGTGTTTTCCATTTTGTCACACAAAATATTAAAAAGTTGCGTAGTCAGGCATTGAGATTTAAAATCAGTAAATCTTACTGCTTTGTCAAGGACATTCTTTTTTTTTTTTTTTTGGTAAAGATTTTATTTATTTATTTGACAGAGAGATCACAAGTAGGCAGAGAGGCAGGCAGAGAGAGAGGAGGAAGCAGGCTCCCTGCTGAGCAGAGAGCCGGATGCTATGATGGGGAGGGGGGGGGGGGGGCTTGATCCCAGGAAGCCGAGATCATGACCTGAGGTGAAGGCAGAGGCTTTAATCCACTGAGCCACTCAGGTGCCCCACCAAGGATATTCTTAAGTTAAAATCGTTAAAATGGCTTTTTCCCCCCTGTAGTGTGTGGTAAATACAATGACTGCCAATACATTTTGGTGGCACTGCTTTGATTAGTGCTAAAGTCAGCAATTTAACCCAACATTGACTTTGCACCATCATTGTAAATGTCAACACAGTAAAAAAGGCAAATAATGCCTTATACTTAGTACGAAAATAGTTTTGACCTTGCAGACTCTCTGAAAGGGTTTTGAATTTATCTGTAGATCACACTCTGAGAACCATTGATATGGAGTCCAAATATTAAGAAACTCTAGATAGGAGCATCTGGGTGGCTCAGTCAGTTAAGTGTCCAACTCTTGATTTTAGCTCAGGACATAACCTCAGGGTTATGAGATTGAGCCTTGAGCTGGGCTCTGTGCTGGGCGTGGAGCCTGCTTAAGATTCTCTCTCTCCCTCTCTCCCTTCCTCCACTATGTTCCCCCCTCCCTGCCCCCCATATCTGTCTCCTCCCTCTCTAATGAAAATAAAACTCTAGGCAAATGGTTGAAACTTTTCTAATTCCGTCAGCATTAAGACTCATAGGCCTGCGGTGGGCTATAGGAAAGACAACCCTGGGGTATTGTTTTGGTATCCCCTTGGGGCTTAGCATAGTATTAAGGGGCTTGCCCATAGTAGAACTTCAGTGAACGTTAATCAGTCAAGGCAGATTGCCTAAATATTGTATTTATCAACTTTTTTCTTCTATACCTTATGAACTCAATTTTTTATGTTCTTGTGTATACCTTGTATTTTCCAAGTCTTGCTGATTCCTCTGTTAGTAATTGTAAAGTATTGTTACTGTGTATGTTTTTTCTCCTTGTCGAGGTATAAGAAGTAAATCACATGGCATTTGCTCTTTTATGATCTTGGGAATATAAAAGCAGTTAAACAGCATACCACACAGTGTCCAGATGCAGAGGCACGATTAGCCTGGCATAAGATTCAGCATTTGGTTAGATGTTTGTAATAACTACCTCCTCTTGAGCATCCTTTCAGTGTCAGGCATTGTGATTTGTGTATATATATATTCAGTATAAGTATAAATATATGTAAGAATATATTTAAGTGTATATATAAGGAGATAAAATATATAGATGTATTTGTATACAGATATATATATACAGATTGTTTATATAAATTTATTTACATAAATATAGAAATCATTCACATTTAATTTTCTCAACAGTCCTGCCAGCTATTTGGTATTATACTCACTTTGTATATGAGGAATGAGACTCTAATAGGAGATAGATTTTCTCAAGGTCAAAGAACCTTGGTCTGTCTGGTGCCAAACTTTTCAGTAAATGCCTAAGTGCTCCGAGGGGTGAAAACAATACAGGTGGAATTGGGTAGAATTATTTTCCCAATGCCAGATTCTTCTTAACACCTTCCCAGATTTCTCTCCAACATCTCTTCTTTCCTCCTTGGTTCTATAGCATGTCTCATTGTGTGCAAGGCTCATCTTTTCTACTCTAATATAAACTCAGTGAAAACAGACCCATTTTATTTAGATACCCATTATATCAGGCACTTGATTAATGTTTATATTATACTATAAGTGCATGTCCCTTGCTTTATTCATTGTTAATGTAAATAGTGTGTAAATGAAGTCATTTAAATATGTTGATTTTAAATAAATGCAGTATTTTTTTTTTGAGATGTGAATAATAACCCTGTAATCTATCTATTCTAGAAGTTGCATTTTGTATCTATTTAGGAGGTGTCAGATGTCTTATTTTCAGCTCCTAAGTTCGAAAATCAATGAAAAATGTGAACATTTTTGTTTATATTATTAATGTTAAGTTGTACTCTCTTTGACTCCTTAGAGATGGCTCTAAAATAAGAGAGTGGAGAGCAGTTGACTTGAATTGATACATTTATTTTTTAGATGAGCATATGGAAGAAAGTTGTAAAAGTCTAGCTCACTCCTCCTTTTAACATAGGAGATAGTCAGTTTGCAGCTTATAAATCAATTTGGAGATCAAAGCATCCTCTATAAGATGTCCATCATAGTAAAATCAGTAACTGGCAGGTGGTTATTACTGTCTTCAAAATAAACAATGTTCGGAAGCAGCCAGTTATGACAATTGCTTTATTTTTATATACTCTTTATAAAAAGATTATTTGAAGAGTAACATCTGTAAAAGGGACTAACCATAAATGCTTAGCTGGCATCTTGAGTGGAAACTTGAGATTTGGGTATAGGAGGGAGAATGGTGGTCATTTCTTGGTAAGCTATGAGCAATTTGGGTACTTTTGCTTCCTGATATGCCCTCAGCATATCTTTTATTTCTAGGAAGTTCTTAGGACTGGAGCTCTTCCATTTGGAGCTTTCTTACCACCTTCTCAAAGTCTTGTTTCCGTAAGGTGTCTTTACTAGGTTACGTGAAAGGAATTTACCTCCAGGTTCACTTCTTAACTCTTTCAGAAATATTTGGTTCACAAATGAATTTGTGAAAGTTTTGGCTGTTAGAAGTAGAATCTTTATTTGTGTTGCTCCAGGATATGGAGATGAGGAGAGGGCATTTCTGTCAAATCACAGCTTAGTCCATATAAGTCTAAGGGGATAAGGACTGCTGAGGAGGTGAGAAAAGTAATAACCTTTCTTTGTGTTATCTTAATTAATGCTCCCAACAACCCTTCTGGTAAGGTAGTGGTTATTGCATTCGTCACTATACCGAGATACTCTGTTCCACTCCACTGTTGTCCATGCGCAAAAATAATTTAGTCATATGTTGTCCAGTCACATGAACATATTAATTGAGCAGTGGCACATATTGTTGAATATATCAGATCAACTAGGTTGTGTTGTTTGATTCAAATACTAAATTCTACAGTTACTGAAGGCACTTTACTCCATGAAGAAGCTGCTGATTAGGGTACTTTTCAAATTTGTGCGTGTGTACTGGGGCTAAGATTGTGCAGAAATCTGGCTTATTTAAGAAGACTGTCAGCTTCTAGGCATGGGAGCATTGCCTTAAAGTGGTTGTAAACTTTAAAGAAAATGTATTTGGAGTGGGATTTATTCAGACACTGACAGGCAATAGAAATTAACATATTAAAGCTTTATGTTTTCATTGAATATTATCTTAAATATGGTGTAGACATGTATACTGATTGCAATCTTTCTATTTAAAAAAAGCTAGTGCATTTTTTTTTTAGGATTTATTTAAATCAAAGTGAATTCTATTTTTCCCTTTGGTCTCTTCTTCTTCTTCTTTTTTAAAGAATTTATTTATTTACTTGACAGAGATCACAAGAAGGCAGAGAGGCAGGCAGGGAGAGAGAAGGGGAAACAGGCTCACCACTGAGCAGAGAGCCCATGCGATGCGGGGCTCAATCCCAGGACCCTGAGATCATGACCTGAGCTGAAGGCAGAGGCTTAACCCACTGAGCCACCCAGGCGGCCCCCCTTTGGTCTCTTTTATGGTACTATTCTCAGCCTTTTTCTCCTTTCAGAATGTTAGGGAGAGGGGGCTTATGTGCATTCTAAATATGTGGACTTTTTTTACTGTGGTTTTTAGGTGTTTTGCCTGTTTTTACTATTACTGCTGATATTAAAAGTCTTATATAAACTTTTTAGTAGGGTGTATAATCAAAATAGACACTGGCAGTCTAGGAAAACAGAAAAGTAAAGGCTATTATCTGATTATTAGTGGTAAAAGGAAAACCTAACAAACTAATGCTGAGTTCAGAATAATAAACACTTTTGGAGGGAGAAAAGTCACATGAGGGAATCTTGCTATAAATATTCCCTAATTTGTTCTGATTGGTGGCTATGTGTTATGTACACATATGTAAAAATTCATCATACTTAAGATTTGTTTACCTTACCAAATGTAAATTATACCTCAAAAAATAAAATGGTTATCATATCTAAAGCAAATGTGGAAAAATCTTGGTCATGATTGTGTATGAGTGATGTTTCGTTTTACTCTTGTTTTACTGTTTTTAAATAAAACATTTACTGTTTTTATGAAAATTTGAAATATTTCGTGACAAAAATGCAAAAAAAATCCTGTCACTTTAAACATGTCAAATTATACCTAATTTACGAGAGATAAGTTGGGTTGGTTTTTTTTTTTTCTTTTTTTTCTTTAACCTATCAGGAATTTTGTCTTTTTCCTGGATGTTACTGGATAAGTATAGAGAATGAAGTCTTATTTTTCTGATATCACTTGTTTAAAGAGGACAAATCCAATCTTGATCTCGAAACCAGCTTATATATAATTTTATTTCATTCTTGAATCTGACTGGAGAAAAGCCAGACCACTTAGCTCTTTTAAGTATGTGGTAGTTCTTTTTTTTTTTTTTTTAAAGATTTCATTTATCCATTTGACAGAGAGAGAAATCACAAGTAGGCAGAGAGGCAGGCAGAGGGAGAGGGGGAAGCAGGCTCCCTGCCGAGCAGAGAGCCCGATGCGATGCGGGGCTCGATCCCAGGACCCTGAGATCATGACCTGAGCTGAAGGCAGAGGCTTCAACCCACTGAGCCACTCAGGTGCTCCAGTATGTGGTAGTTCTAATTAAACACCAGTTTTAAGGGTTTGTCTTTCATAAGCCTAATACTTATTGAAGATTTTCCATGTACTTGATGTTGTGAGAACTGTCTTGTAGGGTGATGTTACTATTTCATTTTGCATTTGAGGACTCAGAGAATCTGAGTTCTCATGGATGAAGTAAGGAGGGCCCCCCCATACTTGGCCTCTAAAGGGTACTTAAGCTGCCAATGCCAGTATAAATATGAAGGTAATTGTCACTTTTTGTAACTGACTCTTTATTGCCACAAATAGATTGTCACTATTTTAAGAGACATTCATGTACTGTTTTAGAAGTCTTTTTAGAGCTTGTATTGAACGGTCTTTAAAATCTCAGAGAATTATTTGTAACACTTTCTTAATAACTTAGCAACATGACTTTGTCCTTTAAAACAAAATCTGGAGTAAAGAGAAATATTTTCATTTTCTATTGTATGAAAAAAGGCTATTTGTAGGTCATCTTTTTTAAAAAGGCAAGAAATTCTCTCTCCAAACCACATTAGAACCCATGCCAAATTGGTACAGAGCCCTTACGAGAGTAATGATGTAAGAATTTGAAAGAGTACATAGTGCAGCTGCCAAAACTCACACTGTTTAGTATCAACAGCGTCTGTCTGCCAGAGTCCGCAGCTCAATATTTTTTTCAATGTGTACCGAGTTATAATCACATATATTTATCTCTTTAGGGGTAAGGAAATAAAGAGTTACTGTTTGATAAACTTAGTGCTTTCTGAGGTCATGGTGCTCTTTTGGCTCTCATGCACTCCTGAGCATCCCTCCCGGACTAACTCCCATGTATTCTCCTGGGTAGATTCTTCCAAAATGTGACACAGAGGGGCAGTTCACACCTTGCCTAGTTGATGTTTTGCAAGGAAACCCTTCCCTTGCATGGTTCTCTATTCAGGAAGACCCGTGTGCTACATTCCACCCATTTGCCAAGTCTTGGACTCTTATCCCAAGTACAGTATTTGAGTATGCAGTTACACATACTGGCAACTGTGTACTTTTTCCTGGCCTCTCTTAGAGAAAGCTCAAAGCCAATGGAGCAGATCCAGATGTTCTTCAGTCTGGCATCCTCAATTCAGAATTCTGGATGGCAAGACTTCATTTGGAAGTGTACCCAGCTTACTCAGCACCTGCTTTTGCTCACCATCACATTTTTATGACCAGAGATTCTGGAGTTTGCCTCCTTTGCTGAGCAGAAAGAACACTGTATCAGAGCTGCCTGCGCAGTGATTCTCCATCATTTTGAGAGAAATATTTGATTTGCTTCAACAGCATGCAGAAGAAGCTAGCCTTGCTGCGGGAATAAGTCCGGGATGAGGGCAGGTGCAACTGCAGCTGCAGCTTCTTAGCCAAATCTGGCCTCGTGTGACTTTTAAATAGTCTAAAACATTTGGCCTCAGTATAAGTGAACCATTGTGGGCTCTCTGGCACCTAACATAGTACCTTGCACAAGGAAAGAGGTGCTCACTGACTAAATCCAGTCACCATTTATTGAACACCTTCCATTTGTACCAGGCTATGTACTAGAGGCTGGTGATGAATAAGATCTTTTTTCAAGAGACCCACAGCCTTGGTAGGCATAGACTCTTAAACAGATAAATTAAATTCACCCATTTTATTTGTTGTTGATGCGTTTTAGTATTTTGTTCAGTTCGTAAGTTAGCTACAGAAACCAATCCACAAGATTGACTTCATGACCTTTTAAGAACAAGCATGGGATTTCCCTTCCAATCTAAAGTGTGCTTACTTGCTTGATTTTTGCCTCTTTAGATACCTCTTTTGACTTGTCCAGGGATGAAGATTTCTGGAGTGTGGAGAGAAAATGCGAATCTAATACAGGAAGACTTTTCTAAGAAGTCTTCCAGAATTGGTTATTCTTTTCGAAGTGATGTTTGTTTTATATAAAAGTGATGTGCAGTTGCTTCAGTCCTTCTAGATACATTGGTTATATGTAAGGTAAGACTAGGAAAAATGATTCCCTTCTTTCTGTGGAAAGTAGGTTTCCTTCATCTGAAATTTTCCATAATTAGGGCAGAACCAGAAAGCACATTTTTTTGTCATAACTGTTTCTGAATAGATGAGGTCACATTTATTTAGTAATGATATAGTTCCTTTGTTTTAACTTGTTTTTCTTTCAGCTACCCCTCCCTCAATTTTTGAGGATGAGTATATGAGTGTTTCCATTAGGCTTCTCTTAACCATAAAAAGAATGTTAAATTGCTTTCATACAAAGTTTTCTCATTTCTTTGATGGAAAATGGTTTCAGACAAAACATGTACTATTAAAATAAGAAAAGCTAATACTTATATAGTGCTTATGTTCCAGGTTTTGTTTTTAGGGCTTTATATATAAAGTACTTAAAAGAAGGATTGTCTGACCCTCATGACAACCCAATAAGATAGGTACTTATTATTTTTGCCATTTTACAGATGAAAACAGGAAGGCGGGGCATCACTAGATGGCTCTGTGACTTAAACATCTGACTCTTGAGCTCAGCTCAGGTCTCAATCTCACAGTCATGAGTTCAAGCCCTGAACTTAAAAAAGAAAAAAAAAAAAAGAAAGAAAATGGGAAGGCATAGTGAGGTAAATAACTTGTGCAAGATCATGTAAGCAGCAGAGTCAGGATTTGAATTCAGGAGTTCCAGACCCATTGTGTTCTTAATCAGTGCACTGTCAGCTTCATACTCAGTTTGATGTTGAATGATACAGAATTCCCTAAAAGTAGGGGACAATAATTTCTACCATTCGAGTTCCTCCTGTGTAGCTAGGTATAACACATGTCATTTTATTTCTTTTCAACCTAAGGGGTATGTGAATTGGTCCCATTTTACAGATGATAATATCAGCTAACATTTATGGAGCACTTCCTATGGATCAGGCATTTAGTAAGTAGTTTACTTGTGTTATTTCAGTAATTGTCACAGTAGTTCTGTTAGTCATTACTGTTATTCTCAAAGGTAGAGAGGGTCACTTGCTGGGAGTCAAATAGCTGAGGAGGACAGAGTTTGGATCTGACTATAGGTTTGCCTGACTCCAGATCCTAAGCTTTTAACTATCATGTAATATTTGGTGAGAAGAAGTACTTACTTAGGTAGATAGTCCAATGATGAGGTGAGTCTCAGAAGACAGAGCCCGGCTCCAAATCTTCTTCCTCATCCTTAATCCTCATATATTTGTGTTGATTAATCATGACCCTTGCTTTTCTTACTTACTCATGTTCTTATAATATGGATACTTGATAAAGGTATCAGAGATGGCCTTCTTGTCTGAAAACAGAAGATTCTTCTCTAACTGAGGTCTTCATCATATTGTGGCATTTGGTGAACTTGGTCTTTTATTTAAGGCTTTGACTTTTTCTTTAATTCCATTTGCTGGGACGTATCCTAGAGATTTCTTCCTATCTTCATAGGGATTTCTGAAAGTTATAGCGGGGAGATCTTAAGCATCTGTGAGGTTCTATTTTTGAAATACTGTAGTTTATCTTTATCTTGCCTCCTTAGGATTGTAATCTATTTTCTTTTTTTTTTTTTTAAGATTTTATTTATTTATTTGACAGAGAGAGAGAGATCACAAGTAGGCAAAGAGGCAGGCAGAGAGAGAGGGGGGAGGAAGCAGGCTCCCCGCTGAGCAGAGAGCCAGATGCGGGGCTCGATCTCAGGACCCTGAGATCATGACCTGAACCGAAGGCAGAGGCTTTAACCCACTGAGTCACCCAGGCGCCCCTGTAATCTATTTTCTTTACCACCTAAGATATGGTTGGTGTTGAACATTTTTGTTTACTTTAAATTATTTTTTTTGTGTGGAACCTTTATGCTCCCATACCTCATTCCCTCCCTCCCATTAGCAAACTCAAACCTAAATGGTTTCAGAACTGAGTATGTTTTCTGTCCTTTTTTCTCTTTCCTTAAGTGTCTTTTTTTTCTGTCATTCTAGATTGTCTCTTCTTTCTGTCAAACTAATTGGTCACTAAGATTTATTAAGTCCAACTCTGAAATATAGATCTATCACTCTGGCCTGAGGTAATCAACATCACTAGATATCAGAAAAATGAAAATTAAAAAAAAAAAGAGGTAGTAATGTATACCCACTTCCATGGCTAAAATTAGAATAGCAGACAAATCGACTACTCAAAGTGTTGGTGGGAAAAACCCAAATACTCAACCTCTGTCAGCAGAAGTGGAGTATAAATTGAAACAAACATTTGGAAGCTCTTCAGTAATATCTATGGAAGTTGAACATAGGCAGTTTTATTTCTAGGCATATACCCAACAAAAATGGGTAAAGTATGAACCTAAAGACATGTATAAGAATGTTCTAGCAGCATTATTTGTAAGAGTCCCCAACTGGGAACAACTAGATATCTATCCACAGTAGAGTGGATAAATAAATTGTGGTATAACCCATAAAATGAAATACCATTTCATTTTGAAGTGATACCAGCAAACTAGCGCAACATGAAACAGCATGGATGAATGTCCTAGAGAGTATGTTGAACAAAAGAAGCCAGACACAAAAGATTACATAATGTGTGATTATTACCTTTGTATTAAGTTCAAAAATAGGCAAAACTAATCTGTGGTGATAGAAGTCAGAAGGGTGGTTACTTTTAATGACAGAATATAATGGCTGGGAGGAGGCATAAAGGAAGTTTCTGAGGTATTAATGTTCTAATCTTGATTTGGGTGTTGTTGATTCCACAAATGTGTTCACTTTGTAAAAATTCATTGAACTATATATACATTGGAGATAAAAAGTGTTTTACTGTATGTTTATACTTGAATAAACAAATTTGTTATTTTTAAAAGCTAGGCAGTAGCTTGGTTAAACAGTTTGAGGGGAAGCATTGGGCTCAAGGACTTGTGTTAAAATACCATCTCTACTTAATAGCTTTGGATTAGTCACTTAAGAGTGGCCTTAAAGAATGAGTTTTTTCTCCATGTATTTACAGTAAAGATCTGGAGGGAGTACTACCAAACCAACAATACTTTCAGTCAGGAGTAGAGTTGTGAGGTTTCAGCTTATACTGTGTATTACCTCTTACATTTTAAGTGATTTTTCAATAATATTTTAATCAAGGAAAGCCTGCGTGGCTCAGGTCATGTTCCCAGGGTCCTGGTATGGAGTCCCACATTGGGCTTCTTGCTCAGCAGGGAGTCTGTTTTTCCACCTGCCTGCCACTCTCCCTGCTTGTGCTCTCTCTCTGACAAATAAATAAAATCTTTAAAACAATTTTTTAAATCAAGCTTAAAAAAAAAAAAAACCCATGACATTGATGGAGGAAATGTTAGGTAGCATGACGAGTAATAAGGTAAGATATTTGGTGCCATGCCAAACTTTGGTGCCCTACAAATTAGATCCTATTTAGCCACGTTCATTTTACAACTTGGCAAAATAGCAAGAGACATTGCTCAGAGGTTGAATAGAATGAATGTTAAACCAAACCAAATGCAACAAACAAAAAAAGCCTAGCCCTCTCTTTGCATTTAAAAAAAATTTGTGGGGGGCGCCTGGGTGACTCAGTTGGTTAAGTGACTGCCTTCGGCTCAGGTCATGATCCTGGAGTCCCGGGATCGAGTCCCACATCAGGCTCCCAGCTCCACGGGGAGTCTGCTTCTCCCTCTGACTTTCTCTCCTCTCATGCTCTCTCTCGCTCTCTCTCTCAAATAAATAAATAAAATCTTTAAAAAAAAATTTGTGGGGGCGCCTGGGTGGCTCAGTTGGTTGAGCGACTGCCTTCGGCTCAGGTCATGATCCCGGAGTCCTGGGATCGAGTCCCACATCGGGCTCCCGGCTCCGCGGGGAGTCTGCTTCTCCCTCTGACTTTCTCCCCTCTCATGCTCTCTCTCACTGTCTCTATCTCAAATAAATAAAATCTTTAAAAAAAAATTGTGGTAAAAAACATAAAATTTATCATCTTAACCCTTTTAAAATGTACAGTTCATTAGTGTAAAGTATATTTATTATGTTGAACCACAGCTCTTCAGAACTTTTTCATCTTGGAAAATGGAAACCCTACACACATTAAACAACTCCCCATTTTCCCTTCTCTCAGCACCTGGTCACCCCTATTCCACTTTCTGTTTCTATGAATTTGACTACTTTGAATAACCCATATAAGTGGAATCATACAGTATTTGTCTTTTTGTGACTGGCTTATTTCACTTAGCGTAATGTCTTAAGGGTTCATACGTGGTTACAGCAAGTGACATCTTTATTACAACCATTGTGATCAAAACCATCATCTTTTCATCTGACTGCAACAGTCCAAGTGGCCCCCTTGCCTCTAGTCTTGCCCACCTCTAATTCATCTTCCACCCAGTGGCTAAATGCAAATTTGACTTTACTTAAGAACTTGATGCCCTTACTATCTTTAGATATAATTTAAATGCTTTAACCTGACATGGTTTTCACTGTTAGGCCCTAATAAACTATTTGCTAAGCCACATCATTTCCTCATGGCTCCCAAACTAGATATACTCTCTGCTTCATCCATTTTGAGTTTTTTCCTTGATCATGCTGTTTTATCTTCTCAGTTAGTATTTGTTGACGGAGAATCATGTATGAATCGTGACTTTTACTGAAGCTTACTATGCTTGTCAGCTGCCCCTGCATGGAACTAACTTAGAGACTTAATGTCAGAATGTAATAATTTACCAATAACATACAGACTTCCCATTTTTAGAGCCTTTCTCAACTAAAAATAGTCTGATCTGAAAACAAAAGAAACATAAGAAATATGTTGACCAAATTCACATGAAGGGGAAAAAAAGATAGGGAATTTTCTGTGTTTTAAAGTCTTCGTTTCACTTGGCCCTTTAATAAAGAATATATTAAAGGCTTCTCTCTCTCTCTCTCTCTCTCTCTTTCTCTTTCTCTCACTCACTCACTCACTCACTGTAATTTAATTATTTATTTATTGAGGGCCTCCTATGCATTTAACCTGGGAGTCAACAAAGTAAATTCTGCCAGAGAAGTTTGCACCTCTTGAGTAGCTATACATGTTTTAGTAATTACCCAGTTCAGATACCTTCTTTGGTTTCTCAAGCAGTGTTTTCTTTCATTTTTTTTTTTAAAGGATTTTATTGATTGGAGAGAGAGAGATAGTGACAGAGAGCACAAGTGGGGAGTAGAGGGAGAAGCAGGCTCCCTGCCAAGCAGGGATCATGACCTGAGCTGAAGGCAGACGCTTCGCTGATCGAGCCACCCAGGCGCCCCTGAAGCAGTGTTTTCTGACTGCTAGATGGAAAGTAGCTAGTGTTTGGAGTTCACATATCCACCATAAAATCAAGTATGTTGTATGATCTTTTTTTTAAAGCTAGTTTGACTGAGGGGCAACTCGAACATTAGACTCTCGAATGGGACTGAAGTCACCCTCTTTACACAAGTTTACTGCATATGGCTGGAATGAGTGTCACAGCTTGAGCTTGACAAAGGAAACCCCTTCTTGACTTATGAGCCTTCTTTATTCCTCCTGAGCTCCAGCCGCATTGCATATATGGTTTCTTAAATATATGGTTTGGTCTCTCCTGGCCGTGGTCTGCTCATATTATTTCTTAGGCCTGAAAAGCTCCTTATCTTGTTCTTTTCTTTTCTACAAATTCTATTTATCTTTCAAGACTCACTTCAGATGTTTTTCCTCCAAGTTGTCTTCCCCTTACCAGGTTAAGTGCTTTTACTTTGGACTTCCATAATCCTGGGCTTTCCTTTATCATACACTTAGAACACCATGTTGTCTTGTTTAAGGTTTGTCCCTACTACTAGACTGTGAGCTCCTTTTGAGGTTTAAGGCATTTTTGTGCTTAGCTTGCTGCCACATAGGTTCTCAATGATTCTTTGAATGAATAAATTGTATTGTTATTGAACAATGGATAAAAAAGTGTGTTACTGAAGGAGTAACAAAAACCTAATCCCAAACCTACTAAGAAGCCAAGTGATTTCTAATCATAAGTTTTGGGCAATGCAGTCTTTGTTCCTATGTAGACCTTATTCACCAGCACGTCTGTCCGACTCTTACAAAGAAAAAAAAAAAAAACTCCCTAAAGGGAAGAGAACTAACAATAATCCAGCACTACTTTGTGTTGGGCACTAGGGACTTTGTCATTTAAAACTTTCATTTGACTGTATGAGGAACTCAGAGTGTTTTCCCTTTTAACAGCTAAGGTAAGTGAGGCCGAGAGAATTTTAGTCAGAAATTTAGTAATTTCTAAAGTAATTTCAACAAGTAAACCCTTATTATCTTACTGTCTGTGCTTTTTTCCTCTGCATTTTACTGTCTGCCCAAAATTAAGGGTCTTATCTGGTATATCCTAGTCATCTGTTATCAAAAGGTAGCCACAAATTTTAGGAACTGTTTTATTAGTTTATTTATTGGAGAGATTGAGAGAGAATGAGCACAAGGAGGGAGAGGAGCAGAGGGGGAGGGGGAAACAAGCTCCCCACTGAGCAGGGAACTGGCCTCTGGGCTGGATCCCAGGACCTCGGGATCTTGACCTGAGCCTAAAGGCAGACGCTTAACCCACTGAGCCTCCCAGGCGCCCCTAGAAACTGTTTTAAAGCAGAATGAATGCTTTAATATAATATTAATGATAATTTTGCTTTACCATTTATAAAGGGCTTTCACATTCACATATGATAATCTAGAGATGCATTCTTTCAAGATATTATAAATTCTTACAAACAGCATTAAAATATTGGCACAGAGCATTAGTGCAGTGGAGACTGTAGTGTCTTTAGCAAATACTGTATTTCTCCAAATTAGACTAAATTGTTCATACTTCAGTAAATTTTTTAAAGAAACCATACAGTTTTTCTACTTTTTCTGGAGACTTGAGGCCTAATAAATGAATGATGTTTAGGTATTTTTAGAAGTTCCATGCATAATTTAGACTGGATATACTTGCTAACATCCCAGAAATCTATTTTCATCGTATGTGAAATTGCGTTGTACTGCCCCATGTTCTTGTGATTTTGGAAACTAGTTTTTTTTAAAGTCAGGAGCAGAAAAAATTGTATCTAGTCTTTGACAGGAAAAAATTAAAAGGAAAGAAAGTCCCACCAAATCATAGAAAATCAAACTGCTATAGTGAAATGAGCAGGTTCCTAAGCACATTCATCTGCGTTCAAATCTGGACTCTGTTGTTTCCTAGCACTTTTAACAATGGACAAATAATTTCTTTCCAAGTTCAATATCTTCATCAATAAAATCGACGCTAATAACAATATCAGGTTTTTTAGGTGGTTTCTATTGTGAAGTGACATGTTTATAAAAGTAGTACATAGGGTCTGATACATGGTAGGCCCTTGATAAATGTTACTAAATGTTACTTGCTGTTATTTGGGAGACGTTGTATTTCTGTAGCATTTTAGGTATATGCAAGTATCAAAGTCTTTTAGCAGACAGAGCTTTCTCAGAAGTCTGACTTTTCATATTGAGCTGATCAGCATTTATTTCTGGAGCATGAAGTTACTGTGACAATTTCTCTCTTGTGTGGTACAAACATCTGCAGGAAACTGGGGGCATTATTTTCTGTTAAGGAGAAATCTCTCTTATAATACTCAAGTTAAGCAGGATTTACAGGGGAAATTACAAAGAAATGAAAAATGATAGTAGTTTTATTAGTTATTTTGTAGAAAATAGGAGACATTTTTCTTCCTGTCAGTATTTGAATTCCTCTTGACCATAGGTACTTGGGTAAACATTACTGTGTGCTGGTGTGAAGCTATGTGAGTAGAATCTATTCAGTTGGATTATATGACTTCAGTTGTTTTGTTTTGTTTTGTTTTGTTTCCCTCTCAAGGAATATTTAAGTTGATCACTCAGTGCAGTGTCCTGAAAGATTTTCCTTTTCCAGCCATGGCCTGAGAAAGGTGGTATTTTAACAATTAAGCAGGGCGAATATTACATGATGTTAGAGGGACACATTGTGAAGGAGTCTAAAGGCAAGCTTTTTTGAGGAAAGAACTCTTCGTAACAACTTTGGATCTCTTATGCATACAGTATCTGAAACAAAGTTGTCTTTCCATAAAGATTTTTTGAATAAATTATATTCTTGGTTATCTTCTTGGTAAGAATTTATAGAATTTTCTGTTACATTTGGGAAATTAAAAATATATGTCCATATTTATATCTTTGCTCCTAATATTTAAAAATAATTTCAGTGTGAAAACAGTGTTTTTTGTGCATCTTAATTTATCAGCACATTTTTCCATTTCATTTTTATCCCAAAGGTGGAACTGAGTCTGATTCATGGTATTGTTTTCAAGTAATGAAACACATCCCTGAGATTATTTTTGTTTTGTTTTGAGTTGATCATTTTTGTTTCTGGGACTTTTGGAACCTGATGGTGTCCGATTGGAAGGTTTTCAAGATCTCTGTCAACTGCTCAGCATGTTTAGGGATGTCTGTTTTATTTTACTATGGAGATTCTTCTACTTTTTCCCCTATTTGAATTTTCCTTTAAAACTCTCTTCTGGGGCGTGTGGGTAGTTCAGTCTTATAAGTGTCTAACTTCAGCTTGGGCCATGATCTCGGGGTCTTGAGATCAGGTCCTGTGTTGGGCTCCCTGCTCAGCAGGAAGTCTGCTGGAAATTCTCTCCCCCCCCCCTCCCCCTGTGCCCCTCCCCCTACTTGTGCATGCATACTCTTTCTCTCAAAATAAATAATAAATAAAATAAATCTTAAAAAACAAAATCTCTTTTCATTACTGAACAAACAAACTTTATTTTACTTGGGCGGCAGCTAATTGTGTATAGCACATTCTCGGTGTTTGTGAGCTTAGGGTGAGACAAGTGTTATCAGTCCCTGTTGGTAGGAGTATAGATTGGTCAGACCAAAAAAAAAAAAAAAAGATCAGGAACGTGGATAGCGATTTTTGTATAAATATGTTTGCTATAGTATTATTTATAGTAGAGAATACCAGGGTCCTGAGATTGAGCCCTGCATTGAGCTCCCTGCTCAGTGGAGAACCTGCTTCTCCTTCTCCCCTGCCCCGCTCGTGCTCTCTCTTATTCTCTTTCTCTCAAATAAAAAAACTCTTTAAAAAAATAAAGTAAAATAAAGGTTTATTGGATGTGTATGTTTCTTCGTTTTTATTTTTTTTTTAAGACTTTATTTGAGAGAGAGAATGAGCGAGAGAGAAGGGGGGAGAGAGAGAGTGAGTACATGAGTCAGAGGGAGAGGGAGAAGCAGACTCCCCTACTGGGCAGGGAATCTGATGTGGGGCTCCATCCCAGGACCCTGGTATCTTGACCTGAGCCGAAGGCAGACACTTAACCGACTGAGCCACGCAGGTGCCCCCATTTTAATGACTTTTAAAAAATACTTACATGTGAACAAATTAGAATATAAAACTATAGAGAATTGATTCCATTGTGTATGAACTACATCAAGATATCAATGCAGATTTTCTCTGTGAGTGGAATTGTAGATGACAAGTTTTCTTTATCTTTTTCTTTATTATGTAGATTTTCTATATAGCTCTTGTATTAAATGTGTAATGACAGAAAAACTACCAGGATTTTTAAAAAATCACTACTGTATTAACTACAAAATAAGATTAGAGGAATTTACTGAATGTTGACAGAGTTATCTTTAGATAGATAATGAATAACTGTTTTTGGATCGTGAACAACTTTTTTTGTGTTCGTAGTTTTTGTGCTTCCCAGTCTATAGATGATAAGATGAAAACTAAGTTATTTTGTAAGGTATAACTGCAGTAAGCTGGGAATTTGCCTTACGAGAATTTTCTTTACGAGAACTTTTGTAATAATTTTTAGAGGAAAAACATGCTTTCTTTGCATTTTTGATGGCAATGCTAGATTTGATATTCCGAATCTTTTAAATATGTTTTTCCTGTACAATTTCTGATTGAATTGGGTGAAGTAGTTAATACTACTGGTGATAAAGTATCCTCCCTTTGAAATCGGTGTGAGTGTGACCCTCCATTTCACTACTGATATGCCAACTTCAAAGTATTTTTCTTTTATATTCTTGCTATCTTATATTTAGCATATGGGGCTGGGAGCTCTTTAATAACCAGAAGTAGCATTTCATCTATAAATGGCTTATTCTGCCAGCTATTAACACCTGAAACAAATATTTTAGATATGCTTAAGCCTTTGAAACCTTTAATTTTAAAAAACTAGTTATTCTCATAGATGAATATGAAAGCAGGATGGATAATAGTAATAGATATTTATAAAACTATAGCTACTATTTGTCAAGCATCTGTGGTGTTCTAGGCACTGTATCAGACACTGACGAACATTACATAATTTTTACAACAGCTGTGTGAAGTTGTATTTCTTTACCTTTTTTCCCTGTAGAGGAGGCACCTGTGGTTCCCAGAGACAAATTTGTTTTAGGGTCACACAGTCAGGGAGTGCTCAAGCTGGGACTAGATTCAAGTCTTTGTGACTACAGTGCCCAAGTAGGGGACCTTTGTCTTGTTTCCTATTGTATTTCTAGTTCCTAGAACAGGAGCTTTCATATGCTAAACACTCAACAGATATCCTTTGAATGAATGAGCTGTATACCTAGAAGCTTCTAAGTGGCCAAGCAAAAGAAATTGTTCTGTTCTAGTAATACAGAATATATAGAGAAGTGAGGCTGACAAAATATAATGCTATTAGCCAAATGGAGGTACTTATACCAAAATCTAGGTCATAATAACAAATGATCAGATTGGGATCTTCTTTTTTGATGTACCTGTCTAATTTCTTAATTTGATGTAACTAATTTTCTTCTTTTTCACTTAACTTTGATATCCAGTGAACAAAGAAAAAGCAAAAGATACATGATATTGGGGACACCTGGGTGGCTCAGTGGGTTAAAGCGTCTGCCTTCGGCTCAGGTCATGATCTCAGGGTCCTGGGATCAAGCCCCATATCGGGCTCTCTGCTCAGCAGGGAGCCTGCTTCCCCCTCCCCCTCTGCCTGCCTCTTTGCCTACTTGTGATCTCTCTCTCTGTGTCAAATAAATAAATAACATTTTTTTAAAAAAGATACATGATATTGGGACGCCTGGGTGACTCAGTTGGTTGAGCAGCTGCCTTTGGCTCAGGTCATGATCCCAGTATTCTGGGATCGAGTCCCGCATCGGGCTCCTTGCTTGGCAGGGAGCCTGCTCCTCTCTCTGCGTCTGCCTGCCTCTCTGCCTGCTTGTGTTCTCTCTCTGTTAAATAAATAAATAAAATCTTTGAAAAAAAAAAAAAAAGATACATGATATTGAATCTTTACCAGTGAAACAGAATCTAGGTGGAAACTTAGGTTCTGTAAATGTCAAGAAACTAGAATGGGAATTTCTTGATTGGGACTTTGGGAACCTCGGGTTTGTGGAAATAACATTGTGCTACTGTGGTACATGGATATACTTTATTTCATTGGTAACAGCAATTTCTTTTTATAGTTTTATGACAGCAAAGACTAAATTCCAATTGGAAGAAAGTTTGATATTTAGACATCTTGTAAGCATAAGTGGTTCTAGTTTTTAAGATGAATTGTTACAGAAGCCTAGTCGTGACTCTAACCTTTCCTTCTCTTTGTATTTATCATGCGTGTCTCAAATATCCTTGGTTGCTAAGAATTAGCTGACTCATGGGTTGAGTACTCTGAGTATACGAGCTGTGTAATCATGATGGTCATAGGATGGGCCATTAAAGGAATGCTGAGTGCTATAAACATAATATTAGGAAAGGGAGTGAAGGCAATACGTATCACATTTAATGCTCTAGTGTATCATGATTCCTGGGATGTCATTCCATGCCTAGACCCCTTTACTGTCTCCCCTGCAGAAATTATCTTGTTCTTAATCATCCATCAAAAGGAGACTGAGTTTTTGCATGAGATAGTGGTTTACCACAGACCTGAGTAATGGTCATTTGAAACCATCCTATGTGTTTGAAGGTATTTCATTTCCTTAATGGTTTAAAAACCATAAAACTAAACTAAACTAAATTAAAACCATAGTTTAGTGTGTCTCTTTTCTTGAATCAAACACAGCTGAGAGTGCATTCTTCCATATTCTTTTTTTTTTTTTAAGATTTTATTTATTTATTTGACAGAGAGGAGAGAGATTACAAGTAGGCAGGGAGGCAGGCAGAGAGAGAGGGGGAAGCAGGCTCCCTGCTGAGCAGAGAGCCTGATGCGATGTGGGGCTCAATCCCAGGACCCTGAGATCATGACCTGAGCCGAAGGCAGAGGCTTTAACCCACTGAGCCACTCAGACGCCCCTCTTCCGTATTCTTAAGGACTGTTAGTTCAGCTTCAACACATGGCCAGGCACTTCCCCCAGATCACTGGGTTCATTCTCAGAGTTTCTCGAATCCCTATCATTTTTTAAATGATAGAGCTCTGGCCATGGTTATCCTAGTTTATAGCTTGTCAGCCTCATTAGGGCAGCTAATATATCTATTTTGTTCATCACTCAACCTAGGTCTAGTACTGTGTATGATACATATTGGGAACTTAATATTTATTGGATGAGTGACTAAAAAAAGAAGGCTCTGCTTGATCAGCATTTAGTGAGAACTCAGAAACACCTGCCTACTGAGGGGCCTTTCCTTTTGTTACCTTTTGTGATTTCTTTATGTATGCTAATGGCATCTGTGGAAATCTTTGCTGTCTAATCTATCTTATCTTTCTTTATTCAATTATCTTTCTTGTCTGTCTATCTAATCTATCTGATTAACCAGTCCTGTAAAACCTTTTATGGTAACTAGGCTTTGCAGAGGCTGAATTTGAATACACTCTGGCCAGTCCAAATTTCTCACCTCTAAGTGCTATCTACCCTTTAGCCTCTAGTATGAATGGTTTTTTTTGGACCACTACTGGTAACAAAGACTCAGAAATGACTTGTTAAAAGTCACCTAGCTAGTTAGCGGCCAAGCTCGGATTTAATGTCCTCTGTCTAATCCAGCCCGTTTCTTGGAGACAAATCTACCGTTTCGATGTCTAACTACACCACACTGTCTCCCTTATAGTTCTTCTTCATCATCTTTTTTTTTTTTTTTTTAATCTACTACTTTCTGTACTCTGAAAGGTTATGCGGGGCACGTCCAACATTTTTCAGTTATCTGGCATTAAGAAACACCTACTATTTCTAGTTCTACTGGATTGTTTTCAACTTCCAAATAAGTCTACAAATGTAATAAGAAAACATCTTACCCAGGAATTCCTTCTATGGTTTTGATTTTAAAAGTAATGAATTTTCGGGCACCTGGGTGGCTCAGTCGTTAAGTGTCTGCCTTCTGCTCAGGTCATGGTCCCAGGGTCCTGGGATAGAGTCCCACATTGGGTTCCCTGCTCAGTGGGAATCCTGCTTCTCCCTTTCCCATTCCCCCTGCTTGTGTCCCTCTCTTGCTGTCTCTGTCAAACAAATAAATAAAACCAAAAAAATAAAAATAAAATAAAAGTAATGAATTTTCTTTCCCTTACCTGTAGGAAGCTGTTTTCTTGATTGGGGACATATTTTATTTTATCTTACTTTACTTACTTATTAAAGATTATTTATTTATTTAACAGAGAGGGAGAGGGAGAAGCAGGCTTCCCACCAAGCAGGGAGCCCGACGTGGGGCTCAATCCCAGGTCCCAAGTCGAAGGCAGACGCTCAACGACTGAGTCACCCAGGGGCCCCTGGGGGCAGTATTTTAGAACTTTAATATTTTTGTTTTAATCACCAAGAAGAATGAGTGGAAATCTTATTCCAAAAAGAAATATTATTTATTAATTTAAGGAAATGATTCTTATATATTTAGTAACATTAAATTAGTATCAGTATTAAATTACATTTTATAATATTAAAATCTGAGGTTTTCCCTCACTTTTTAGATAATTATCCTCTATTCAATCAAGTTATTTAATATTTATGTTTCTATTTTAAAAGATTTATTTATTTTTAAAGATTTTATCTATCTATCTATTTATTTATCGGAGAGAGAGAGAGAGAGAGAGCGCACAAGCAGGGGGAGCGGCAGGCAGAGGGAGAAGCAGACTCCCTGCTGACCAAGGAGCCAATGCGGACTTGATCCCAGGAACCCGGGATCATGACCTGAGCCCAAGGCAGATGCTTAACCAGCTGAACCACCTAGGTGTCCCGATTTCTTTCTTTCTTTCTTTCTTTTCTTTCTTTCTTTCTTTCTTTCTTTAAGAGAGAGTACAGGGTCAGGGAATGACAGAGGTAGAGGAAGAGAGAGTCTTAAGCCGACTCTGGACTGAGCTTAGGGCTAATGCAGGGCTCGATCTCACAACCCTGAGATCATCACCTGAGCTGAAACCAAGGGTTGGACACTTAACTGACTGCACACACAAGTACTCCTAATATTTATGTTTTTAAGACTTGAAACTCTTTGTGCAATGTTGACAGCTCTTATCTTTAAGTTTGTTTTAATTAAAATTTAAACAGAGAATGGCCTGTGTATAAATCAGCCTGGAACCCTTCTATTTCTATTCATGTTTGGGAAGAGTCAGACAATGAACTGGACCTCGAGACCTTACTGTGTTTTCACAGAATTGACATTTCAATGAGTGATTTCCATATGCCAGGATATTCAGGATGTTTTATGTATATGATCCTTGATCTTTAAAATGACTGGCAGGAAGCCTTTAATATTCATATCTTATGCATAAAGAGTCTGATGCAACGAAAAGAATTGACTTACTTAGGAACACATAGTAAATAAATAGCAGAACCAGGAATCCAACCCATGTTCACTTGATAATAAGAACCATGGTTCTTGCACCTAGCAGACACAGGATGGGTTGAGAATGACATCAAAATTTAAGAACCTCAGGCGCCTGGGTGGCTCAGTTGTTAAGCGACTGCCTTCGGTTCGGGGTCATGATCCTGGGATCCTGGGGTCCTGGGATTGAGCCCCGTATCTGGCATCCTGCTCAGCAGGAAGCCTGTTCTCCCACTCCCACTCCCCCTGCTTGTATTCCCTCTCTTGCTGTCTCTTTCTGTCAAATCAATAAATAAAAATCTTAAAAAAAAATTAGGAACCTCATTTCCATGTTTATCATGTCCAAATTACTTAATGGTAGATTTGGAAGTTAAGACATGGTCATGAGGGAATCACTTGGATTTTTTTTTTTTTTTTTAACCACTAAAGCCTTGGGGAGGTACCACTCATTGCATCTGGTCTTGACCAGATACCAAATTCACAATAAGTAAAGGCAATAAAGCATTGGATCTCTTACCAGTTCATTATAACTATTATTATAATCTGAGTTACTTAAATGTTCCTTGAAAAAAGCCTCAGTCCAATACTTGAGTAAAAGATTTCTATCTACAGTTTTTCTCTGTGCCTCAGTCATCTCAGCAAGGGAGGATGAGGTTTTTTATCATTGCATTTCTGAAATAACCTTTTCCGGGGCACCTGGGTGGTTCGGTCAGTTAAGCGTCTGCCTTTGGCTCAGGTCATGATCCCAGGGTCATGGGATTGAGTCCCACATCGGCCTTCTTTATTTGGCAGAGAGCCTACTTCTCCTTCTGCCTTTGCCTGCTTCTCCCTCTGTCTGCCACTCCCCCTGCTTGTGGTCTTTCTCTCTCCGACAAATAAATAAAATCTTAAAAAAAAAAAAACCTTTTCCATTTTCTTGAACAGGCATCAGGTTCCTTGTTTGGAAGCCATTTTTAAAATATTCACCTAACAGTGTATGCATCCCTTGGTAGAGTTTACTTTTTAGCTATAGAACACTCTTCTCCTATATAAAACCTAAGCCCAGATCCATAAATAATGAGTCTGAATACACAGGGACCTTGCTGGTTATTTGAGCCAAGTATGACTTGAGATTGTTCTAGTAAAAAAGCCAGGCTTCATGGAGCCACATGGTCACATATTGGCTGGGGAAAGCTGTCTAGCATACAAATATTTCCATTTTATTCCAGTTGATTTACTGAATGGCCAGTGTTAGTATTTTAGGATACCTGTTTACAACAGCTTGCTTTGTGTGTTGAATAGTTTTTGTCTATCTACAGGAAGTCACATTATAAAGATGTGTGTGGGGGGAATATATTAATAAATAATAGCTACCCTTTTTAAAATTCTCACTATATGCCTAACACCTTACTCTGAATGCTTTAATAAATACTTTATTGTGAGTCCTTCCATACCTTGTGCAGGTTGGCTGTTTCTCCATTTTGTAGATAAGGGTACTAAATCTCAGAAAGGTGGATTAATTTGGCTAATACTCACTAGATAGTAGGGTAGGTACTAGTAATCAAACCCAGGTCTGACTGATTTCAATACCCTTGTTCTTTGCTGTTCTTTGTTATCCATGACAGTCATGTGAAGGAGACCATAGAATTATTTGCTTCATGTGTTTATGAGGAACATTCTTTTTTCTTAATTTTTATTTTTTATTTTTAAATAGGCTCCTTGAGGCCCAGTGAGGGCCTTGAACTCACCATCCTGAGATCAAGACCTGAGGTGATATAAAGGGTTAGATCCTTAACCAACTGAGCCACTTGTGTGCCCCTAGGAAGAACTTTTTGATACTAAGTACCATTCTGGAACATTTTAATTACTCTGGCCACTCTTACCTGTCTGCCACTACTGCCTTAATATTCTTCAAAACCTCTTGTTATGGACCAAGAAAAAAAGAAACCTTTGGTATCAAAATGCTTTTTGATGCATATCTCATGTATCATGGTGCTAGCTGCCTTGTCATACTTGTCATTATATTTTTTACCTATAGATTAATTTCTTTCATGTCCAGCTGGATGTGTAGTTGAAGATAGGTGTTCTGGATTGAGCATAGTCTAGATTATTGCTGTCTAGTAGTACTTTTTTTTTTTTTAAAGATTTTATTTATTTGAGAGAGAGATTGAGCCAGAGAGAGAGCATGAGCGGAGGGGAGGGGCAGAGGCAGAAGCAGACTTCCTGCTAAGCAGGGAGCCCAATGTAGGGCTCAATCCCAGGACCCTGGAATCATGACCTGAGCCAACACAGACGCTCAACCAACTGAATCACTCAGGCACCCCTAGTAGTACTTTCTGATAGTATCCTATATCTGTGCTGTCCCGTATGATAGCTGCTCGTTACATGGGGCTATTAAGTTTGCAATGTGGCTAGCATGACTGAAGAAATGAATTTTTTATTTTATTTAATTTCGATTAATTTAAATTCAAATAAAAATAGCTTGTGTAGCTGGTGGCTACTGTATTGGACAGCAGCACAGCATGAGGTCATAACTAATGCTTGTGTTTGGTGGGTAATGATAGAATTTGAAGAGATCCAGTAATTGGTAGTTTAAAAGTTGATGATTTTTTGTTTTCCAACAGCATTAAATTTAGCAGGCCATGGGACCAGAGTAGAACAGTTCGTATTTCCAAAGCACTTTTGATCATTCATGATCTCATTTGATGAATATTTCAGGTATGATTTCATTTAGGATTAATGTCTGCTAATGGATCACAGAAGAAAGGCTGAAGAACAAAACCATTTATAACTTCCTTGTGGAGGGTCTCCTCCTGTTGAAATGGACACCATTCTGGCCTGTTGGTGCTCAGGTTGCAGCATGAGGGACTGGACAGGAGCCTGTGCTCATTGACTGAGATTGGAGAATTACATCTCTCCCCTCATCTAGAATGTCCATTAATTTTATTTTTTAGGTCTGAAGAGAGGGAAGTAGAGGCAATTTCTAAATTTAGCCATAGAATGACAATAATTTGATAACCAACAGAAGAAAATGTAGTTTTCCTTTCTAATATGCCAAAATAAATCCTTAGGTCTTTGATTTTAGTTCTTTGTTTTGGAAAATACAACTCAACTCAGAAATGTTCTATGTAAGTAAGATTAGTTTTTAAAATGATATGTATTGTCTGAAGAAACTTTTGATTGAATTAAATAATAGATTTTATATGATATTTTGAAGAAAAATTTGTTTCCCTGTGGTCTTGGTACATTTGGTTTCATTTTGATTGGTCTTATGAAATAATTTATAAAAGATACGGATTTTATTATGGGTCACTTGTGTTACTAAGCCTATTTTTTCTCTGGCATTTTATTTGTAAGATATTCTTCTTTCTATCAAGGCTTACAACTAATCAACTCTGGATGCTTTTGATTTTTCTGACTGTGCCCGGGCATTGAATGAAGTTCCCTATAGTGAGAAAAGAGAGCACATGGGACTCGTGACTTTATGTACTCCAACAATAGAGCTTTTATGACATTGGAGGTGGTTAAAAAAGCTAGAAGTAGCTCTTAAACATGGCATCGCTGTGTTGCCTTTTTTTTTTTTTTTGTATTCTCAGAGCTGCCAGGAGTGCATCGGGCCTGTAATTTCCTGTTCTCTGAATCCCCCATCTTTCTGCAGCTCCAAGCTTTGTGTCCCACAGCCTGTGACTCTGTGCTAACAAGTCACTATTGTCCAGTGGGGCGAATGGTGGCTGGAACTAAAGAATTGCTGTCTGGTTTCTATTCAAATCCAGGTAGTGAGATATAGGAATGGACTTTTCGAATCGTCATGTGAATAATGTCTGCTCGGCATGAAGGCTCAGAGCCACACTAGGAAAGATTAACTCCGAGGCTGACCACTAACATCCTTTGTGGTAGGAGGTAGAGACATTCCCAAGTATCATTTTATTCACACTTAATTTTCCATTTTATCCACCAAAAGTAGGGTTAACCATTCAGTTATTTGGCTACTTTTCGCCCAAGTTTTAGTGTTTCTGTTGATAATATGGAAGTTTGGGAAAATACTAAGTTGTTTTTCACCTAGAAACACTGTATTATTTTCTGTCAAAAGTTTTCTGCCTTATATGTATTATGGCATAAAGTTCTCTTTATCGTATACATACAAAAATGAGAAAGAAAAAGCTGCTTTTTCCAAGAAACCAACGCTTGAAAATGCTTTTTAACCAATGAAGGGAAAAATCCTTTTTTTTTTTTTTTTTTGTGCATTCTGCTTATTTTCATTTCCCCCCCAAGCTCCAAATTTATACAAAGAAAATAGAAACAACTTCAAAGGCAGTCTATTAACCAAACAAATAAGCCTTATTCAGATTAGGAACCAACTTAAGCGTTCGTAAGTATAGCAGAATCAGAATTTTTAAAAATCAGATTTGGAAGCCAGACTCTAAGTCATAATTCTCATTTATCCTCGGGAAATTATTATTTTATCTTTGTCTTGTATACCTGGAAAAATGTCCAGAGGCCAGAAGGGCCATGCTTTTTTACACTCGTTCCATACTGCAGGTACTATGGAACGGGGAGAGCCTTTTATGTTTCTTTTTGTCTTAAACTCAGACAGCTTTGTAAGCAGTAGTGTGTAGATTACAAGAGTTAGACAAAAGCAGGCGCGACTGAGAAGAGTTGCGGGGGGGAAGCTTGGGGCACTTCCTGTCACTCAACACATTCCAGATCACTAAAAAATTTCCACACCCTCTGCATTCTCTCTTGCCCACCCCAGATCCCAGTATTTTCTGATTCCATATGTCGTGGTATTTATCGCACTCCTCTCTGTCACTGGGCTCTGGCAAGACTGCTTCAGAGGAGATGCATTCCTTTAGATTGCACAAAGCATAGCTGGGAAAATGGCTGGCAGTTTCAGAATCTAGTCACGATCGCACGCATGAGCACCTCACACATCCATGCCCCTTCCCCCCCCTCCCGCCCCTGCAGCTGGCTGACCTGTCTCACCCACTGCTGGCCTATCGAGCGGCCAGGACTGTCTGGTTTTGGCTCATGCCTTTGTCCATGTCTGGCTTAGTTCCTCTCTGTCTACGCTTGCCACTACCCCCACCGCCCCAGGCAGCACAAGTGTTTGGCCACACAAAACTACAGATAGAAAAGGTGGTAAAAACTTCAAACTTTTTTCTCCAACAGTTTATTCTTTTGTGAATTTCTCCCTTTTTTAACCACTCTGTTTTAAGAAAACAAATACAGAATTAATTATCCAAAGGCAAAGAATGCAAAACAACCTTTGTGTTCCTTATAATAACTGACTTCATAACTCTCTCCAGCTGCGTTATGGGGTGTGTATAAAAAGCTTCTGTTCTGAGAACAAAGGAGCACGTGCAGAAATGAGACTAAAAAAATCCACTGACAGTATTTCACTACACAAATTACTTAAAAGATTTTAGTTAAGCTTCTCAACAGATTCAATGTTAAAATGGTTTTTAGTTTAAAAAAAAAAAATTGAAAGTGCTTACCCAGTAAAAGAACCGAAGTAGTCCTGAACTGTTACGTAAGACTTTTTACAGTTGGATCTTTGTCAAAAGGGGGTGGGGGTGATGGGAGAAAGCAGCAACAACAATCAAAAAAGTTCGAGCTGCTGTGGCTAGAGGACAACTTCTGTGTTTCCAGATAGGATTCTTGCTGTAGAAATGGAACTTCCAGCCAGCAGAGCATCCTGTCCCGGTAGAGAAATGAGTTTGTCAGTAAAAAAAAAAAAAAATTAGATACTGGAACCCAGGCTAGACGAGGTATTGAACCGCGCCAGATTTCCTTGCAGCCCTGTCTGCTCAGCTCGCATTGAACTATATATGACCCAGATGATGGACAGAAGCACATTCAGTCATGTGCACTCTGGAAGAAAGCGGATTTGCTGGTCCCTGGCAGTGCAGGGGTTTGCCTTCTGATTGGGCTGTGCCCTGATCAGTGAAATGTGAAGCCCTCACCATTCAGAGGCCGTAATTCAGGACTGGCAGTTTGAGTGTCTGGCTGCCTCTAGTCACTGAGAGAGACTTTGAAGGTATTGCTTTTGTTTGGTGGCATTACCCACCCAGAGGTTGCTTACACCTATGTACTAGTGTCAGGAGAAATGCTAGTCTTTCTGAAATGCAAGAAGGCAGCCGACTTGGCCTGAACCCTGTCATCTTATTGTAGATGAACTTGGCCCAAACTTAAACCAATGATTTGATATGAGAATTGTTGTGATCCTAACCAAGGCTTATGTCCACACCACACACTGGCCTTTATTTTAGGGTTTGATAAGGTAAAAATAAAGGTGCATTTGACTTCCTAAATGATATAAAGTGCTCTTAATGAAAATTAGATGGATAGATAGCAGAGAAGTCAAGTTTTGGATTCTGGAGTCTTTGAACATACTAGGAAGACACTTTATCTCTTATTACGCCCTTTGTGAAGCTGTCACTCTTATTCTAGTTCTTAGTCACATAGGGGACTGCTGGGGGGAGCTTCCAAAGTGTAGACCCCAGTGAGCTGTGACATAGCTTTAATCATGCAAGACAACCAGAGTCTACCCTCTCCAGTCTGTCTAAACTAGGGTCCTTGGGATTTTCCAATCTTTCTGTGCCACTAGGAAACCAGGTCATTGTATAGTACGGTCAGTTGTGACATTTTTGTTTAGTACATAAAAGTTGCTTTGTTTAATGCAAATTAGCGTGATTTTTTTTTTTTTTAATTTCAGGTAGTAAAGGTGTGTTATAAGACTTTGATACTGATATATGAAATCTACTCCACATGGGCCAGTCATTTTTTTTTCTGGGAACTTATCTCTTTAGGGATTAGTTTATATAATCCTTAACTGGCTTTTAGACATACAATACTTTGATTTATTTTTCATTTCTTACACCTGTAGAAAGGAACCTGTAGTCACTGTATAGCAACTGTCTATTTTGCTGTAAATTCTGGGTTTGGATGTTTGCGCACTTGCGGTTTCTTGGATATTGACTACATTACACAGGGTGTTTGTGTTTGAGGACTGCCCTGAAACTCTCCTCATGTCTTAACCTAGGAAAAGCTGGCTTGATATGCTACCAGATAAAAGAATCACTAAAGTCAGAGAAGAGAAGATACATGTTTTCACTCTTTCAATAAGTCATAGGACAATTATTCTTTTTTAAATTGTGGTAAGATATACATAACACTTATCATTTTAACCATTTGTGACTTTACAGTTCTGTAGTATTAAGTACATTCACATTGTTGTGCGATCATCACCACCATCCGTCACCAGAACTTTCTCATCTTTTTCCCCAATTAAAACTCTGTGTATAACACTAACCTCCTGTTTTTCCCTCCCCCCAGCTCCTGGCAACCACATTTCTACTTTCTGTCTCTATGAATTTGACTACTCAAAATATCTCATATAAGTAGAGTCATACAATGCTTGTGTTTTTATGACTGCCTTATTTCACTTTGCATAATGTCCACGGCGCTCATCCATGTTGTAGCATGTGTCAGAATTTCCTTCCTTTTAAAGGCTGAATAATATTCCATTGTATATATACCACATTTTATTTATCATTTCATCTGTCAGTGAACACTAGTTGCTTCTACCTTCTAGCTGGTAAGATGATCATTCTTGACCATTCCTCTTACAGTCTTATGAGGGCTTCTTTTCAGAGCTGCTCTGACCCATCTCAGAAGCTATTCTATTTTATAAATTGGAAGAGTTTTGATATACTTATCAATTCTAGAGACTAACCAGGCCCTAATATCAAGTTTGCTAGAGAAGGGCAGATTTGTTTCACCCTGCCTGGATGAGATAATACAGACTACACTCCTAGTAATTCTTTTATACTTTTTGTTTATGGGTTTATCTTTCCTATTATACTTTAGCTCTTCATGGGCAGGGACTGTAGCCACTTCCTCTTGAACTGTGCCTGTGCTCCTGTGTAGACTCAGGACCTATTAACAAAGTAAACATTAATATTAGTTGGAAAAAAGAGGAATGAATAATAATAATTTTTACTGGGTTTTATTATGTACCAGACACTGTGACAGATATTTTATATACATAAGCTTATCTAATTTTCAAAATAACCCTACAGTGTAAGTACCATTACTTTCATTTAACAGATAAGGAACTTGCCTAAGGCCTCACAGCATGTAGAAGATATAATGGGGATTTGAACCGTTTTTTCTTTCAGCTCCAGATCCATTATGCTAGAGGCAAATTTCATAGTCTTCATAGGTGATGATCAGTGGGTTAGCCTAAGCTAACTTGATTCCAAGTCAAATATTCTTTCACTGGACACCAGGAGCTATAGCCCTATGATAAATATAGTTAATGAGTAGATAGGAAAGCTTGGCACGTTAGTAACTTGGACCTTTTATAGATTTTTAGCTGAACAACTGCTTGTTGAACTCAGTTCACAGATATTCCCGTGTATGAAAATTCTTAAATTATTTTGAAAGTGCAGTTAAATGGAATATACTGGAATGAATGCATCAGTGTTCTTTATTTTTCTCTCGGCAGATACACACCTATAAACATGTATATAGGTATACATATACCATATGTTTATGATGTATATATGTATACATATACATATAAGTGAGTGAATTAAATCTAGGTGCTAAGAAGAGATAAAAAACAAAACAGAGGGGTGCCTGGGTGGCTCAGTCATTAGGCGTCTGCCTTTGGCTCAGGTCATGATCTCGGGGTCCTGGGATTGAGCCCAGCATCGGGCTCCCTGCTCAGTGGGAAGCTTGCTTCTCCCTCTCCTGCTTCTTCTACTTGTGTTCCCTTTCTCACTGTCTCTATCAAATAAATAAATAAAATCTTAAAAAAAAAAAAGATGGTAAATTTCCTCTGTAGGAACAATCTGATGTTCAAAAAAAAAAAAAAAAACAAAAACAAGCAAAACAGAAAAGATTTTTTTTTTTTTTAATTTTTTCTTTTAAAGAGAGATCACAAGTAGGCAGAGAGACGGGGTGGGGGTGGGGAGGAAGCAGGCTCCCTGCTGAGAAGAGAGCCCGATGCGGGGCTTGATCCCAGGACCCTGAGATCATGACCTGAGCCAAAAGCAGAGTCTTTAACCCACTGAACCACCCCAGGTGCCCCTCTTTTTTTTTTTTTAAGATTTTTTTTTTTGAGGGAGAGAAAGTGAGAGGGCACAAGCAGAGAGGGATGGGCAGAGGGAGGAGCGGGCTCCCCACTGAGCAGGGAGCCCTGATAGGGGGGCTTGATCTCAGGACCCTGGGATCATGATCTGACTAAAGGCAGACACTTAGCTGACTGAGACACTAAGGCGCCCCCAGAAAAGATTCTTATGGAACTTATATTCTAGTGAGAAAACAGAAAATAAGTTAGCAAAGTGAAATGAAGTAAAACAAAAAAGCATGCCATCAAGAAAATAAAGAATATGAAATTGACCAGTAAAAAGGAACTTTCTTAGTATTTTTAAATAAGGTTGTATTCAGATATTCTGATTCTAATAAAGTTAATTGCTAATATTTGGCCCGCATTATTTTTTCAAGTTCTCAAATACTCTGAAGGATACAGATACACACCTGATAGTCTTATTTTATAAAGGCCAGGAAGTTTCAGTTTTTTTGACCATTATTCACTGTAAGAAAGATTTTGTATTGCAATTCATTATACACATATTTGTGTATGTGTCTACATATCAATATATATATGCCTGAAACCATAGTTTCATGAAATAGTACTTGTCCTTATTACATATAGAGTCATTTTTACTTTAAAAGAAATGTTATTTGCAAGCCACGGAATTGGTTTTACAACCCACTGAAGGGGCAACCTGAACTTTGAAAAATACTATAGGTGATGATACCGAGGCTCTGAGAAGTTATGACTTGTCCAGTGTCACATAGCAAGGAAGTGGCAGAGCTAGGACTTGAATCAAAGGTTGATTCCAAAGCCCTTATTTTTTCTACCACATTATATAGCTTCTCTAGGGATACTAACCTTTAATGAAACTGAGCAACAACCATAAACCACAGATGACCTTTAATAATGATTATATGAAATGTAAATTTCCCAAAGCAGAGGCTACAGGAAGGAGCAAAAATAGTCTTCCTCTGATCGTTGCCTCTGCATTTTTCAACTTGGAGTTGTCTGTCCATATCTTGAACAGAAAGCAGTTGGTAGTACTCATTAGTTATGCTGGGAACCCCCAGATACCCAAAGCGTTTGTATCTCATTAAGGCCTATTTTTTTCTCTTCCATTTTGTCTTCCCATGGATCACATCAAGGGTACAGATGGCAACGTAGATTAGACAAAAAGAGACAGGAACCACCATGGGCTAGACCCTATGGTAGGTGCTTTTTAAAACTGTTACATTGAATTCTTAACAATATTCTTATTAAATTGGTATTGCCATTTCCTCTCTTTTTTTTTAAGTATTTATTTATTTATTTATTTATTTATTTATTTATTTATTTATTTATCTGAGAGAGAGGGAGAGCACACAAGTCAGGGGGAGGGGCAGAGGCATAAGAGGACTTCTGCTTAGCAGGGAACCCTATGTGGGGCTTGATCCCAGGACCAAGGATCATGACCTGAGCTGAAGGCATATGCTTATGCCTGGCACCTAGCCACCCAGGCACCCCCCCATTTCCTCTTTTATATAAATGAGGAACCTGAAGTGTGGAGAAGTTAAGTAACTTTTTTAGGATTCAAAAGACAGAACCAATAACTCAGACTTTTTATGGGTTGTTTCGTTTTTGTGGCCCCAAAGTACTGTCTCTCTCTCTTTTTTAAGATTATATTTATTTATTTGACAGAGAGAGCACAAGTAGGAGGAGCAGCAGGCAGAGGGAGAGAGAGAAGCAGATTCTCTGCCGAGCAGGGAGCCCAGTGCGGGGCTCGATCCCCAGGGTCCTGGGATCATGACCTCTGCTGAAGGCAGACGCTTAACTGACTGAGCCACCCAGGGATCCAAAGCCCTCTCTTTTTATTACCTGTTTACTGTCTTCACTAAAGCACTTCCATTTACTCTCAAGAGCATTACAGGGTTCAGAGAATGTTGGTGATTATATCCCTTAGGACAGACTTTCAGAGTTGGGTTATGGTGACTTCATTTAAAATTCAGGCCATCAAGGGGTGTCTTTGAGTGGCTCAGTCAGTTAAATGTCCAACTTTTGATTTCAGCTTGGGTCATGATCCCAGGGTCATGATCCCAGGGTCATGAGATAGAGCATGAGATCAAGCCCTGTCTTGGGCTTCCGGCTGGGCTGGAACCTGCTTAAGATTCTCTCTCTCCCTTTCCCTCCGCCCCTCCCCCTCTAAAAAAAATTCAGGCCATCAGCATCTTCAGGCACTGATTATAACAACATGGATGGACACAGGACCATTGAGACCACTTTGGTCAGATTCCTATTTGTAGTGGCTTTTACCAGGCCTCTCTAAGCAGCTCTGTTAATCTTTTATATAAAGATCTTGTCCAGGAGATATATGACACCAAAATTAACACACTTTCTAAAGGTTTAGATGTTCACCATTCCCATTAAAATCATAAGTGCCCATTGAGTAAGATGGCAGAAATTAATTAATTTAAGCAATTTTTAGGGAGCCTCTTTTAACTTAAACATTTCTGAATATATAGTTTTTATAAAAATTGTAATCTCTAAAAAAAATTGTAACCTCTCATTTTTCTCTAGGTTTCTTTAAAGATTTTTATTTATTTATTTGAGATAGATAGAGAAAGCATGAGAGGGAAGAAGAAGGTCAGAGGGAGAAGCGGACTCCCCACAGAGGCGGGAGCCCGATATGGGACTCAATCCCGGGTCTCCGGGATCATGACCTGAGCCGAAGGCAGTTGCTTAACCAGCTGAGCCACCCAGGCGCCCTTTCTCTAGGTTTCTAAAGGCAATAACTATTAATACTTGAAATCTTAGAAAATTGGTATTTTTCTTTCATATATATTTTAATTAATACATTTTATTTTATTTTTTAAAAGATTTTATTTATTTATTTATTTATTTATTTATTTATTTATTTATTTATTTGGAAAGAGAGAGAGTGAGAGAGAGCATGAGAGGGGAGAAGGTCAGAGTGAGAAGCGGACTCCCCATGGAGCTGGGAGCCCGATGTGGGACTCGATCCCGGGACTCCGGGATCATGACCTGAGCCAAAGGCAGTTGCCTAACCAACTGAGCCACCCAGGCGCCCAATACATTTTATTTTTTTAAAGCAGCTTTAGGTTCATTTCAAAATTGAGTGTGAAGTACAGAGAGTTATACCCCCTGTCACCAACATGCATAACCTCCCCCACTGTCAATGTCAAGCACCAGTTGTTACAGTTGTGCGGTTGTTACAACTGATGAACCTATACTGACACATCATTATCACCCCAAATCCATAGTTTACTTTAGGGTTCACTCATGGTATTGTGCATTCTGTGGATTTTGACAAATGTATAATGACGTGTGTTACCATTGCACTATTGTGCAAAATTGTTTCACTGCCTTAAAAATGCTCTGTGTTCTGCCTGTTCATTCCTTGCTCCCTCCTAACTGCAACTACTAATATTTTTACTGACTCCATAGTTTTGCCTTCTCCAGCTGTCATACAGTTGAAATCATATAGTAAGTATGTGACCTTTTTTGATTGGCTTCTTTCACTTACTGATAGACATTTTAAGTTTTTTCCTTGTCTTTTTATGGCTTGATAGCTTATTTACTTTTAGCAATGAGTAATATGCCATTGTCTGGATATACCAGCGTATCCATTCACCTACTAAAAGACATCTTGAATGCTTCCAAGTTTTGGTAATTATGAATAAAGCTGCTGTAAATATCTATGTGCAAGTTTTTATGTCGATGTAAATTTTCAGTTCGTTTGAGTTAGTACCAAGGAGTATAATTGCTGGATTGTATGGTATGAATATGTTTAGGTTTTTTTTTGAAACTGCCAAACTGTCTTCAAAAGTGGCTATACCAGGGGCACCTGGGTGGCTCAGTCAGTTAAGTGTCTGCCTTTGGCTCAGGTCATGATCCCAGAGTCCTGGGATAGAGCCCTTCTCAGCAGGGAATCTGCTTCTCCTTCCCCCTCTGCCCCACCCCCAGCCCCGCTCTTGCTCTCTGTCTCTCTCTCTCTCAAATAAATAAAGTCTTGTTTTTTTTTTTTTTTAAGATTTTTTAATTTATTTATTAGGAAAGAGAGAGAGTGAGAGAGAGCAGGTCAGAGTGAGAAGCGGACTCCCCATGGAGCTGGGAGCCCGATGTGGGACTCGATCCCGGGATTCCGGGACCATGACCTGAGCCGAAGGCAGTCGCTCAACCAACTGCGCCACCCAGGGGCCCTAAAGTCTTGTTTTTTTAAATTAACATATAATGTATTATTTGTTTCAGGGCTACAGGTCTGTGAATCATCAGTCTTACACAATTCACAGCACCCACCATAGCACATACCCTCCCCAATGTCCATCACCCAGCCACACTGTCCCTCCCACCCATCCCTCCCCTCCAGTAGCACTCAGTTTGTTTCCTGAGACTAAGAGTCCCTTATGGTTTGTCTCCTTCCCCGGTCCCATCTTGTTTCATTTTTCCCTCTGTTCCCCCCATGAACCCCTGCCTTGCCTCAAATTCCTCATATCAGAGACATCATATGATAATTGTCTTTCTCTGATTGACTATTTCTCTTAGCATAATACTGTCTAGTTCCATCCATGTCATTGCAAATGGCAAGATTTTGGTTTTTTTTGATGGCTGCATAGTATTCCATTGTGTGTGTGTGTGTGTGTGTGTGTGTGTGTGTGTGTGTACACACACACATACACCACATCTTCTTTATCCATTCATCTGTTGATGGACATAGGCTCTTTCCATGGTTTAGCTATTGTAGACATGGCTGCTATAAACAAGTGACTGACTATACCAGTTTGCATTCTAACCAACAAGGAATGGGGAGTATTTATTGCTCCATGTCCTTGTCAGCATTTGGTATTGTCAGTGTTTTGGATTTAGTATTTGGATAATAGGTGCATAGTGATGATATTTCATTGTTGTTTTAATTCCGAATTGTTTAATGACATACAGTGTTGAGCACCTTTTCTTTTGCTTACTTGCCATCTGTATATCTTCTGTGGTAAGATATTTGTTCAAATTTTTTTGCCTATTTTTTAATTAGGTTGTTCATTTACTTATTGTTGAGTTTTAAGAATGTCTTTTCTTTCATCAGATGTGTCTTGTGCAGGTATTTCCTTCTATTCTATGGCTGGTCTTCTCATTCTCTTGAAATTATCTTTAGCAGACCAGAAGTTTTTATTTTTAATGAACTCTAGCTTATTGATTTCTTTCATGGATCATGCCTTTGGTCATTGTCATACCAAGGTCATCTAGGTTTTCTCCTGTGTTATCTTCTAGGAGTTTTAGAGTTTTGTGTTTGACATTTAGGCCTATGCTTCATTTTGACTTAACTTTTGTGAAAGGTGTAAGGCACTTGGTGTAGATCCATTTTTTTTTTTTTACATGTCGGTATTCAGTTGTTCTGGCACATTTGTTGAAAAGACTATTTTTGTTCCACTGTATTGCGTTTACTCTTTTGTCATAGATCAATTGACCGTATTTATGTTAGTCTATTTCTGGACTCTCTCTTCTATTCCATTGGTCTAGTTGTTCTTTTCCTCATATGACACCATCTTAATTACTGAATCTTTGCAGTATTGAAATCACATAGTGCTAGTCCTCTGACTTTGTTCGTCTTCTTCAGTATTGGTAGTGTTGGCTATCCTGGGTCTTTAGAATCAGTTTGTCAATACCCACAAAATATTTGCTGTGTTTTTTTTAAAGATTTTATTTATTTGACAGAGAGAGTACGTTCAAACACAAGCAGGGAGAGCAGCAGAGGGAGAGGGAGAAGCAGGCTCTCTGCTGTGCAGGGAGCCTGATGCAGGGCTCGATCCTAGAACCCTGGGATCATGACATGAATCAAAGGCAGATGCTTAATTACTGAGCCACCCAGGCACCCCTGTTTTGTTTTGTTTTGTTGTTTTTGTTTTTTAAGATTTCTTTACCTATTTTAGAGAGAGAAAGAGTCGAAGGAGGGGGAGAGGGAGAGGATTCCTAGGCAGACTCCCTGCTGAGCACAGAGTCTGACGAGGAGCTCGATCCCACCACCCATGAGATCACGATCTGAGCCAAAACCAAAAATCATACACTCAAGTGACTGAGCCACCCTGGCACCCCTTGCTGGGGTTTTGGTTGGGATTATGTTGAATCTATGAATCAAGGTGCAGAGAACTGGCATCTTTACAATATTGACTCCTCTTATCCATGAACATTGAATATATCCCTGTTTATGTAGTACTTGATATTTTTCATCAGAATTTTGTAATTTTCTTCATATAGATCTTGTACATATTTTGTTAGATCTAATACCTAAGTATTTCATTTGGGGGGAGTGCTGATATAAATGATAATATATTTTTAATTTCAAATACCACTTGTTCAGTGCTGGTATATAGGAAAGCAATTGTCCTATTTATTAACCTTGTATCCTTTTTTTTTTCTTAAGATTTTATTTATTTGACACAGAGAGAGAGGGAAAGAGCAAGCACAAGCAGAGGGGAGCAGCAGGCAGGGGAGAAGGTGGCTCCCCGCTGAGCAAGGAGCCTGATGTGGGGCTTGATCTCAGAACCCTGGGATCATTACCTAGCCAAAGGCAGCTGCTTAACTGACTGAGCCATCTAGGTGCCCCTTAACCTTGAATCCTGAAACCCTGCTATCACTGCTTATTAGTTCCAGGAGTTTGGGGTTTTGTGTGTGTATGTATGGATTTTTTTCAGATTTTCTACATAGACTGTCATGTCATCTATGAACAAAAACAGTTTTATTTCTTCCTTTCCAATCTGTATACCTTTTATTTCCTTTTCTAGTCTTACTACATTAGCTGGGACTTCCAGTACAATACTGTATAGTTGTGGTGAAGGGGGACATCCTTGTTCCTGATCCTAGCAGGAAAGCTTTGATTTTCTTATCTTTAAGTATGATGTTAGCTATAGATTTTCTTTATCAAATTAAGGAAGTTCCCCAAAATTCCTAATTTGTTGAGAAGTTTTAGTAGGAATGAGTGTTGAATTTTGTCATGCTTTTTCTACATCTATTGATATGATCAAGTGATTTTTCTTCTTTAGCCTGTTGATAGGATAGATTATGTTAATTGATTTTTAAATGTTGAACCAGCCTTAAATGCCTGGAACAAACCCCACTTGGTTGTGATGTATAATTCTTCTTTACTTTGTTGGGTTCTAATTGCTAATACTTTGTTAAGGAATTTTGCAAATCTCCAAGTTTAAGGGGATTTTCCAGCTATCCTGCTGTTACTGATTTCTGTTTTAATTCCACTGTGATCTGAGAGCTGATATTGAATGATGATTTCTGTTCTTTTAAATTTGTTGAAGTTTGTTTTGTGACCCAGAATGTGGTCTCTCTTGGTGAATATTCCATATAAGCTTGAGAAGAGTATAATCTGCTGTTGTTGAATGAAGAAGTTTATAGATGTCAATCAGTGCTCGCTTCGGCATCACATATACTATAGATGGACATAAATCAACATTCCCAGTTGATTTACAGTGCATTTGAAATCAACTGTCCTTACTTTATTGCTTTTGGGTATGTCCTTTTTTTTTTTTTTAAGATTTTATTTATTTATTTGATTAGAGACAGAGAGAGAGAACATGAGCAGAGAGAGGGAGAAGCAGACTTCCCAATGAGCAAGGAGCCTGATGCCCGGCTCGATCTCAGGACCCTGAAGTCATGACCCGAGCCAAAGGCAGATGCTCAACCAACTGAACCACCCAGGCATCCCTGGATATGTCCATTTCTGATAGAGAGATGTTAGAATCTCCACTATAATAGTGGATTCACCTATTTCTCATTGCAGTTTTATCAGTTTTTGCTTTACATATTTTGACACTGTTGTTAGGTGCATATCTAATAAGGATTGTTATGTCATCTTAGAATATTGACCCCTTTATCATTATATAATGTTTCTCTTCGCCCTGGATAATGCTTCTTGCTCTGAAATCTGCTTTGTCTAAAATTAATGTAGCTATTCCTGTTTTCTTCTGATTGGTGTTACTGTGCTGTATCTTTGTTCATCCCTTTTCTTTTTTTAAAGATTTTATTTATTTATTTGACAGAGAGAGAGATCACAAGTAGGCAGAGAGAGTGGGGGGAAGCAGGCTCCTTGCTGAGCAGAGAGCCCCATGTCGGGCTCGATCCCAGGGTCTTGAGATCGTGACCTGGGTGGAAGGCAGAGGCCTTAACCCACTGAGCCACCCAGGTGCCCTCATCCCTTTTCCTTCTAATCTATATATGGGTTTCTTCTGGTCTACCTATTGTTGGATCTTGTTTCTGGATCTACTCTGACGATCTCTGTCTTTTAATTAGTGTATTTTTTGGAGGGAGGAGCAGAGGGAGAGGGAAAGAGAGAATTTTATGCAGCCTCCATGACCAGTGTGGAGCCTGATGTCTAGGGCTCAACCTCACAACCCTGAGTTCATGACCTGAGCTGAAATTAAGAGTTGGACACTTACCTTACTGAGCCGGCCAGGCACCCTATTAGTATATCTAATGTTGATATTTAAGGTGATAATTAAGTTGGATTAATATCTATCTATTTGTTACTGTTTTCTGTCTGTTGTCCTTGCTCCTGTTTTTTTCTTCCACACATTTTCTGCCTTTTTAGTTTTAACTGAACATTTAATTTGATTCTGTTTTCTCTGCTTTCTTAGCATAGCAATTATATTTCATTTTTTCTTTTTTTAGGGGTTGCTCTAGAGTTTGCAATATACATTTACAACTAATCCAAGTCAAATAACACTAAATCACACTATAACACAAATCCAAGTTTCAAATAACACTATACTGTTTCCCAGGTAGTGCACATACCTTATAACAAAATATTCCTAATTCCTCCCTCCCATCCCTTATATCATTATTGTAATTCATTTCAGTTATACATAAATATACATAATAGAATACAGTGTTGCTATTATTACTTTGATCAAACTAGTATCTGTTAGAACATTCTTAAGAAAAATAGGGGTGCCTGGGTGGCTCAGTCAGATAACTGAATCTTGATCTCAGTTCAGGTCTTGATCTCAGGGTTTTGAGTTCAGTGTTCTTTCTTTCATTACATAGATATGAGTTTCTGACCTGTATTGTTTTCATTCTCTCTGAATAATTTCTTTAAAAAGATTTATTTATTTATTTGACACAGAGAGAGATCACAAGTAGGCAGAGAGGCAGGCAGAGAGAGAGGGGGAAGCAGTCTCCCCGCTGGGCAGAGAGCCCGATGTGGGGCTCGATCCCAGGACCCCAAGACCATGACCTGAGCCGAAGACAGAGGCTTTAACCCACTGAGCCACCCAGGTGCCCTTAATTTTTTTTTTTAAGATTTTATTTATTTGACAGAGAAAGAGAGCACAAGCAGAGGGAGCAGCAGGCAGAGGCAGAGGAAGAAGCAGGCTCCCCATTGAGCAGGGAGCCTGACGCAAAGCTTGATCCCAGGACCCCAGGATCATGACCTGAGCTGAAGGCAGACACTTAACTGACTGAGCCACCCAGGTGTCCGATTTTATCTTTACCTTTAATTTTGTGAAGTTTGAATATGGTATGCCTAGGTATTTTTTTGGTATTTATCCTGCTTGGTGTTCTTTGAGCTTGGATTTATAGTTTGGTATCTGACATTAATTTGTGGAAATTCTGGAAATTTATTACTGCTTTAGATATTCTGTTTCTTTCTCTTTTTTCCTTCTAGTATTTCTTATACATTTAAACCTTTTTGTTGCCCCACAGTTCTTGGATATCCTCTTCTTTGTGTTTGTTTGCTTTAGTCTTTATTCTCTTTTTTAGCTTTGGAAGTTTCTACTATCATATCTTCAAACTCAGAGATCTTTCTTTAGCCATTCCCAGTCTATGTATAAGCCATGAAAGCCACCTTCATTTCCATTACAATATTTTTGATCTCTAGCATTTCACTTTTATTCCTTAGTAGAATTTCCATCTATCTGCTTACATTATCCATCTGTCTTTCATGCTGTCTGCATTTTCCATGAAAGTCCTTAGCATATTAATCGTAGGTTTTTAAAAATTTTTTTATTAACATATAATGTATTATTTGCCCCAGGGTACATGTCTGTGAATCATCAGGCTTACACATTTCATAGCATTTGCCATAGCACATACCCTCCCCAATGTCCATATCCCTACCCCCCCTACCTCCCAGCAACCCTTAGTTTGTTTCGTGAGTTTAGGAGTCTCTTATGGTTTGTCTCCTTCCCCATCCCATCTTGTTTCATTTCTCTTCCCTACCCCCCCATAACCTCCTGCCCTGCCTCTCAAATTCTTCATATCAGAGCGATCATGTGATAATTGTCTTTCTCTGACTGAC
>CM052813.1:71715354-71841112 GCA_028533885.1 Nasua narica | reverse complement strand
ACTGATTTCTGTGCATTAATTTTGTATCTTGACACTTGATTGAATTCCTGTATGAGTTCTAGCAGTCTTGGAGTGGAGTCTTTTGGGTTTTCCACATAAAGTATCATATCATCTGCAAAGAGTGAGAGTTTGACTTCTTCTTTGCCAGTTTGGATGCCTTTAATCATAGTTTTTTAAAGCTCCTGGTCTGGTAATTCCACCGTTCTTGCAATATCTGATTCTGATACTCATTCTGTCCCCCCTCCCCCCGCTTTAAAGATTTTATTTATTTATTTATTTATTTACTTACTTACTTACTTATTTACTTATTTTTTTAAAGATTTTATTTCTATATTTATTTGAGAGAGAGAAAGAGAAAGCAGGAGCGGGCGGAGGGGCAGAGCAAGAGGGAGAAGCAGGCTCCCTGCTAAGCAAGAATCCTCCCCCCCTCAACACTGGGCTCAATCTCAAGTCCCTGGGATCATAACCTTAGCTGAAGGCAGATGTTTAACCAACTGAGCCACCCAGCTGCACCCTGGTTCTGCCTTTTCAAACTGTTTTTTGCCTGTTAGTTTGCCTTATGATTTTTTTGTTGTTGAAAATCAGATATGATGTACTGGGTAAAAGGAACTATGGTAAATAAACCTTTAATAATGTAGTGATAAAATTTAGGAGAAGGGAAAGCATTCTGTAGTCCTTTGATTAGGTTTGATTCTTGGTGAGCTTCGTCTTCCCATGGGCTGTAGAATTCGAACACCAGTGCTTCTCCCTTTTTTTTTTTTTTTTAATCTCAGTTGAGAAAGAATGGCTGGAGGGGCCTGGAGTTGTTACGTATTTCCATTTATCAGGTAGGTTAGGTAAAAGAATTTATCCTGAATGCTCTGATATATTTAAAAATGGTTCCTCTTCCCCTCCCTCTACTCGAAGCAATGGGAATTTTTCTCTGACACTTACTGTGATGTCCTGGTAGAGCTCCTGGAGGTAAGACTCATGAAAGTATGAGACCCTCCTGCTACTGAGCCCCCCTGGAGATTTTAACTCTCAGAGCTATCCATACTTAGCCTCCAGCAGGCGACTCATCAATTATAGTTGAGGTTTTCTTATTCTGGCACTGGTTCCCGTGGAGTTTTCTGCTCATGAGTTTCTGCTTTGATAAGTTGTGATTCTCTGTTATCTGTATCTGTCTCTCCAATTTTGGGGGCAGTCATTTGCCATGTGATCTCACTTCTCTATCGAATCTGAGAAGAGTTGTTGATTTTTCATTTTGTTCAGCTTTTTCTTGTTGTTAGGACAGGGTGGCAACTTCTAAACTCCTTGTATAGCTGTACTGGAAACTGGTTTTTAATAGAAGTTGGGATAAGGATATCATTTCTTTTCACTTTTAATTTTACCCAAAAATTGTCGATTTAGAGCGCTTCCTGATAAGAGATTTGGTTTTTGCTTCTTCTTTGGAAATTTGGTATATATACATTTACTCCATGACAAAATGAGAGTCCTCAACTATAGGGAGAAAGCTCACCGTTTGGATTTCTGCAGATTCTTTGTTTGGAAAATTTTATTCTCCTCATGACCATTCAGAGTTCAAGGCTTCGTTTTTTTTCTCAGACTTTGTCTCTGGAGTTCCCGGCCCTTAGCATAACTCTTCTCTCCAGCATCTGCTGGTGCACATCTACAAGGATCACATTATCTGAATCCCAAATTGTAACGACAGATCTCACATAAGGATTCTTTTTTACTTTTAAATAGACGTTTTTGAGAGCAATTATAGGGTTTTAGGTTTATAGCAAAATTGAGCTGAAATACAGTGAATTCCCATAAATCCTCTTCCACACATACTATCCTATTCCATACTATACTATGGGAACCTCTTCCCATTAATATTCCATATGGTGTAGTACATTTGTTACAGTCAGTGAACCTACACTGACACAATATTATCACCCAAAATTCATAGGGTTTTTAAAAAAGAATTTATATATTTTAGGGGAGAGAGAGAGTGAACATAAGCAGGGGGAGTAGCAGGGAGAAACAGGCTCCCCAGGGAGCAGAGAACCCCATGTGGGGCTCTATCCCAGGATACCAGGATCATGACCTGAGTGAAAGGCAGATGCCTAACCAACTGAGCCACCCAGGCATCCCTCAAAATTTGTAGTTTATATTAGGGTTCACTCTTGATGTTTTACATTCTGTGGGTTTTGACAAATATATCATGATATCACATGGACTTTTTATTTTGAGAGATCTATTTTGAATTCCTGAATATTGGGATTTAGAAAATATTGGTTCCTGGAGACCACAGAACAGGCTATTCTTGGAAAATCCAAAGTACAGTTACTGTATATGGATGCCTCAGATCAGTCTCAGTGCCTATCTGCTTTGGTTAGTGCTTTGAGAGGCCCTGATGTGGACTCCCTAGCAGGTGAGGAGTCAGGATGTAGTCTTGTTTGCTCATGTGGCTTGGCGAAGGCCGCAAGAACTTTATGGGGGCTGGTGGGGACCTGGAGACTGTCGAGTCAGATCTGGCTCCTCCTAAAGGTATCATGTAGCTGGAATTTAAACACATATCAGTTTGGATTCAACTACCTTTTCTTTCACCAATGTCTTTAAATATGTGGTACATATTTAGGAAAGCTCAGAAATTGGTTTAATCTTCAAGATTATTGGTACGTACCTATTTTTCAGTTGTCCAGTAAAATAATGGAGAGCTAAAAGAGAGATCTGTACAAATGCACAAATCTATAGTGAGTTTTTGTCTTATTTGCTTTATATTTTTTTGTGATTACAGTATGACTCTTTCTGAAAATAGGATTTTTTTTTTCTGATCTTAAAGGCAGTACATATTCATTGTCAAACACGTCCTTTAAGTTTATTTATCCTGAGACCTTTATAGTCAATATGTGTGACTAGTACTCACTTTGGGACTGTTGGATAAAACTGAAACCATTAAATTTTGCTCATGAAACATAAAGAGTGATTTTGATATTTGATACATAGACCTGCACTGACCCTTCTCACTGACTGTAGGCCAGAATTTCTATTTATTTATTTATTTATTTATTTATTTATTTATTTATTTATTTATTTTTGAGAGAAAGGGAGAGCATGTGCACATGTGTGTGCTTATGCGGCGTGGGGGATTTGGGGGCAGAGGGAGAGGGAGAGAGAATCTTGGAGCAGGCTCCGTGCCCAGTGTGGAGACTGATGCGGAGCTTGATCTTACGACCCTGAGATCATGACCTAACCCAAAATCAAGAGTGGATGCTTAACACACCGAGACACCCTGGTGCCTCACCCTGGGCCAGAATTCTTAATGCCTTTCAGATATTTCCATTTGCATGCCCCTCTGGTTCCTCAAACCTGCATGTTCTCCTGTTCTATTTCTTTTGGTGACATAAATCACATACAATTAAAGCTGTGGTCACCTCTGCTACCTCCTTTTTTCATGGCCTCCACTATCCAATCAGCCAGCCAACTTGGCCATCTGAGTCTTTGTCTTTTATATTTATGCTTTCATCATTAAGTGACCACTTTCTCCTCTCTTCCTTCCCTGCAACCATTTTTAAAAGCTTATATCTACTTACCTACTTCTACTTTATATGTCAGAACTATGACAAATGGAATTTATTTGGCAGTGTCTCGAGACAATTTTGATGGTCAAAACCTGGGAAGAGGGGATAGTTAGAGACCAGAGATGCTGCTAAATATTCCTATAATAAGCAGGGCGGCTCCCCTATAGAAAGGAATTATTTGGCCTGAAACAACATTAGTGTAGAAGTTGAGAAACCTGAATCATGTTAATTGTTTCATGTCTTTCATTCCCACAATAGCTATTTACATGGGTTTTATTATCCCCACTTAGAGATGATAAGACTGAGGTTCACAGGGTTTAAGTAATTTAGTCAGAGTTAGACAGCAAGTAAGTGATGGAACCAAGTTCAAACTTAGGTCTGCCTCACTCAGTCTGAGCTTGTAGTTAATGATAGTCAGCCTGCTTATAAATCAGGCCCTTAACTTTTACCTGAACCATGATAATGGGCCCTTACCTGATCCTCTTCCCTCTTGCCTCTCCTTTTAAGTCTGTCTTAAGCACAGCATAAGGCTCTGCTTACGCTGCCTCTCTGCTCAGTCTTCCATTGCATATAGAGCGTAGCTTTGGTTCTCCAGCCTGGAATTCAAGGCCAGGGAGTGCAATCAGTCCCTGAACTATATCTTCCTAACTAATTTTTTTTTTATTAAAGATTTTATTTATTTATTTATTTATCAGAGAGAGAGAGAGAGAGAGAGAGAGCAAAAGCAGGCAGAGTGGCAGGCAGAGGCAGAGGGAGAAGGAGGCTCCCTGCTGAGCAAGGAGCCCGATGCGGGACTCGATCCCAATACCTCGGGATCATGACCTGAGCTAAAGGCAGCTGCTTAACCAACTGAGCCACCCAGGCGTCCCTCTTCCCAACTAATTTTTGACAGTTCCCTTCTTTTCAGTTTCTAAGACATGCTTTATTTTCTTATATTAGCTTCTTTATATTTTTATAGTCTATAATATTGCTTTTATAATTTAAAAGGTTATTTTTAGTGCCAGAAGAGGGTAATTCAGAGCCCCTCTGACAATTTAGGGATTACAAAATGAAGTGATTCTATTTTTACTTAACATACTGTATACGTGTATCATGTGTGTGAATAAAAAACAACGGGCTTTACACACTGAAAGGGCTAAGTGTGAAATCTGGTTCTGTTGGTAACTAGCTGTGAGACCTTGAGCAAGTAACCTAACTTCATTAAGTCTGTTGCTTCACCTGTAAAATCATGATGGTATCTAGCTCACAGGTTTTTGGAATTCAGCAACAGCTTGCATGTAAAGTGCTAAACACAGGGTCTGGCACAATGTTGAGTGGACAATGAATGTTAGTCCATTATAGACCCCATTATAGTTACTATATTTTTTCACTATTTCTTTAATTTACACCTCTGTATCTCTAATTATATGTGCTCTGGAGTCATAATTCTTGCATTTAAATCTTGGCTCTACCATTTACTAGTTGTGTAAACTTAAACTACCTAGGCATTATGTGCTTCACTTTCCACATCTATAATAAAATAAAACTTGTTCCATAGGGCTCATTTCAGTATTAAATGAGATAATATAGATAAAACACCTAGGTCTGGCCCATGGTTAATGCTCAATTATGTTAGCTTATTATTACCACTCTTCTAGCACTTAATACCTCTTACTAGTGTTACACTCATTTGTATACTTATAGCTCCCTTATCTGAAGCTTAGCTCCTTGAATAATAGGATTATAAAATATTCATTCTTGTGGCCAGAACATTGTTTTAAACTTGGTTACAATGTCAGTTATATTTTACTTGATTAAGAACTTTCATAGACCTCACCTCATTTGGGCCTCACAAAAACCCAGTGACTTAGGTAGACAAAACGTTAGCTAAGTATGTACATAATTAGGAAAGGCAGGTTTGGGTACCTTTCATGCTCTAAGCATGGAGTCCTTCCTTTATGTTCTTCTGTGTAACTTTCATAGCTATCCTGAAAGGTAGTGTTTATTAATACATTATAAATATAAGGGAGCTGAGGCTTGGAAAGTTTCAGAAACATGACCAAAATCAACCAGCTAATAAGCTTCAGAGCATGGACATGTTTCCACAAAGCCTTGTTTCCTCGTTACTGAATTTTCATGCCCAGGTGTCACATTTGGTGGTATCTAAGCCACTATCTCATTCTGATCCTATCTCTGTTTTTGGAAGTCTGGCTACCTTGCCTCCTGAAAACTGTTGATGTCAAATACTGAAGTAATGTCGGGAGAAAGAAAACCTTCAGACAAGGACCATTGGAAAAATTAATCTTGGTTTTCTCAGTTCTCTCTCTTTTTTAGAGACTGTTAAGAAAGAGTAGACAAATGCATTCAGTTTGATGTCAGTGATTTCAAGGGCTCCGTGAACATTTTTATGCCACTCGGTTGGTTTGCTCTAGAGCCAAGTGAGAATGTTCTGAAACTTACATCATAACCTGTAGTTTATTGGAAGAGCCCTAGGTTGTTTGAAGTCAGGAGACCTAGAGTTGGAATCCTTTTTTAGTGAGATTTTGTGTAGTCTTTGAATCCAAACAGATCTGATTTGAGAAAATTAACTTCTCTTGAGCCTTTGTATACATATAATTAGGAGAAAAATACCCATATGGGAGAGTTTTGAACATGAAATGCAGTGAAGTATATAAGACCCCATGCCTACTACATTGTAGGTATATAATAAAATAAATAAGCTGTAATAATAATAAATGTATGTTATTAATTACAGGAAGAAGTTTAACTGTTTAGCCTGGTATATAAGACCTTTCCTGGTCTGGCCTTCCTCAGCATCCTGTAATTTCTTCTCCTGCCACTTCACTAATGTGTGTCTTAAACTATAGCTACACAAAATTACTCATGTTTTCAGAACAACCAATGTTTATATGCTGCTGAGTCTTTGTATATGCTACTGCTTTTGCCTAGAATGCACTGTCCACTCCCTCCTCCTTCTCTGCCTAGTAGAAGCCTACTCCTTCAAAACTAAGCTCAGTGCCACTTCTGATTGTAAAGTTTCTATTGGATGTGTCCTCACTCCCACAGATCACTCCTGCTTGTGAGTTCCCATTAACATCCTGTTTGTGCTTTTCTTGTGGCACTGTAGATCATTTCCTGGTCTGTTTTCCCCCGCAGTTTCTGGAGGACAGTGACCTTATCTTAGTATTTCTCTAATTCTGAGGTAGCCGAGTTCACTACTATATCCCACTTGGGGCTCCTCTTTCAGTTTGAGTTCTAGATGTGAAAAATGTGATGGTGGTTCTCTTTGTTTTAAAACTCTCTGAGGTATAGGCGGTCCACATAGAGGTTAATCTCATTGCTCAGATTTGGACATCACCATGTGTGCAGTTTCTTTATCCTCCTCTAGCTATCAAAATGGATTTAGCAGTTGGCATCCTCTTTTTTCTGTCTGGGGCAATTGGAGCTTTGTAGAATTTGGCCTCGGGGATCAGTGACCTTGCCTCCCCGATTTAGGATGATCCTGGGGCATAGGACTGGATGTCATTGAGGACCTAGCATGGCCTCAGTGTGGGCGGTGACAGTACTGGGGGCCCTGCTTATGTTTATTCAGGAGACCAGGAATTACATTCAGCGTTTGATTTAATTTTCTTTGACACACTGAGTCTATGTCTTAGCTTACAGAACACTACAGCTGTGTCCTAATTCTCCTCACCCGACCCCTTTCCTACCTTGTGATCTTCATATCACTACCTTTTAAGGCATTGCTGTTCTTGGCTAACAGTCTCGCATTGCAAGTCATCACAGCATGGTGGAAAAGACAGCTCTGAATCAACCATGTAAACAGCAAAAATCACCAGTAGAAAGAAGCTGAGAGCCCAACATGTGTTGGGATAAGTGGTAGGCGATCTGTTCTTGGGACTCACTGGTGTTTCTCTATCTACCAAGTGGGAGAGAGATCTCAATGAAGAGGAACAGATTCACGTAATTTGTGTAATGACCAGCCTGAAGAGCAGTAATTATAATGATAATGACAACTATTTTCTGAGGGCCTTCTCTGCATCTAGCTCAGTACGAGGTACTGGAGGCCCCAAAATAGGTTGGTTAAGGTACTGATTCTGGAGAAGTTTGCAATCCAGTAGGGAAGACAGATTCATAAAACTAGTTGTCATAGTGCAGTAAAATTAGCTTAGTAATGCTGAGAAACGTAGGGTGCCGTGAGCACTGAGGAAAGATGTGTCTGAGACTTACGAAGCAGAAAAGCCTAGGCCATTTTTTAGAAAGAAAGCCTGTGTTTGACTTTTCTGTGGATAGTTTGGCCTTTGCCCACCCTCATAATCCATTGTTTTAATATTTTCCCATGCTTCCCAGGCCAAGTTAAGTTTCTTCATTGTTACACATATCTCTTGCACTTATCACAGTTATCACTGTTACCACAATTAGCATTAAATATTTCTTTACATAATTGCTTAATGTTTGTCCCTTCTACTAGCCTGTAAGAGCAGAGACTATGCCGGTTTTGTTTGCTCTGGGTCCCTATGTTGAGGATTAAAGGCACCCAATAAATATTTGTTGAATGAATAATTGAATCGTCACACTCATTAAGTCCTTGGATTGTCTCAACAATGCATAGTGTGTCTGAGTTTATGAAAGAACAAGCTTATAATCTTGAGGAAGAAACATCCCATACCAAATTAATTGCCCTCACAGTGACATGGTTAGGTGGCCAAACTTGGATCCTTTATAAGGCAATCCCTTAGGTTCTGAGCCACAGTGCAAAGCAGATAACTCTGACACTAGGTTTTCTTTCTCTTACAATTACCACTTTGTCAGTTTTTGACTAATGATGCAATATTCCATAAAAACAAAACAAAAACCACAAGAAACAAGTGCTAAAAATGGCTGACATAGTATTTTGATTCCCAATATCTCACCCAACAGCTCCTCACTCAAACTCAGTATGTGATTGTTTTTCTTTGAAACTGCCAACTTTGCAAAGGCATTGAAATAAGCTAGATATTTCTCCAGATTTAGTCAGCATGTTGTTGAGTATACCAGATGTGAGGCTGAAACTTTTTACGTTCTTTCTACTGGGCTTTTGAGGGTCAGGGTTTGGAATTGACTTGGGCAGCATCTGTGCCTGCCATGAGGAAATGCTGCCGAGACTCTTGTCAGGAGTGTATCTGTTGGGGCGCCTGGGTGGCTCACTTGGTTAAGCGTCTGCCTTCGGCTTAGGTCATGATCCACGCGTCCTGAAATTGATCCCCACATTGGGTTCCTGGCTCAGTGGGGAGTCTGCTTCTCCTTCTCCCTCTGCCCCTATCCCTCTGCTCATATGCTCTCTCTGTACCTCTCTGTCTCAGATGAATAAATAAAATTTAAAAAAAAGAGAGAGTATATCTTTCATTTGCTCACCATTCTGTCCCTTATATCTAGAAAAGTACCAGTTGCATAATAGTAGATACTCAACTTGATAAGTGCTTGAATGAATGCATTTGTAGCCTACATAGCACACAAGCTGTATTACCTTGTCCTCTGTCCAATTTTTTTCAGGCAGATTTCACTTTCCTCTCTTCTCACCAGAACACTTCCCACCCTTACTCATAGTAATTGCCCCTATGCTTCTTTAACAGTCAGTAGAAAAGATATTGGAATTTCTTCTATTTACTTTTTGGGGTTGCTGAATCCTTGGTTAGATGGAAAGATTGCTTATGAAATTGAGACTGAAACAGCTCAAAACATAGCTGGAAAGGGGTGTTATTCTGTCTTCTGTTCAACGTGTCTGGAAATTTTGAGGCTCAGAAAATCCTAGAGCATCATATCTGAAAGATAGCTTTATATGGATATCTCCTACAACTTTTTCATTATGCAGGTGAGAAGACTGAGGCCCTGGAGAGGCATACTGTGTGCCTTAGGTTATCTAGAACCTAGTCTGGATCACATTGCCTTATTTTTAAGATTAAGTAACTGTGGAAGGAAGCAAAAAAGCAAATATTTTTTAAATGGGCTTCTGTTGAAGTAGTAATTCCAGATCACTCATGACACTTCTGTTATAAGCCTATTAAAAACAGCACTTTGCAAATTTGGGAGATTTCACAACCCTCACCAATCGTCAGAATTCCAAACCTTGTCCTCGTCCAAAAAGAAAGCAATATCTCCTGGAATTGACCAGTTTTCCATTTTTCATCTTTATAGGGGCAAGTGTCAGTCGAGTTGCAGTGATCTCTGGGGAGAGATTCTTGGCCCCATTTTCCTTACAGCGTATGCATCTGACAGCTGGCCCATCATTCTATTTTTAGACATAATCTATGGGATTACAGAGTGGTTTCTTTCTTTCTTTTTTTTTTTTAAGCTGTGCTGTAGAAATTGTGCTGTAGAAATGCAAGCTATGCGGAAAATGGTTGTTCTTTGGAGCAATTTGGAGACTATTTAGTACATAGATTAAAAAAAATTTTTTTTTACTTTGATCGGCTGATGTAGATTCTTCCATCCAGGTATTTCATGTTAAAGTCAACTTCCAGTTGTGACTGTATTCTAATTAATTCAGGAGAAATAAATGCTAAAATACAGAAATATTAGAAGTGGATATAAGCTTGTATGTATGTATGTATGTATGTATGTATGTATTAGGCTCCATGCCATGTGCCGGTGCAGGGCTTAAACTCATGACCCTGAGATCAAGACCTAAGCTGAGATCAAGGGTTGGACACCTAACCAACTGAGCCACCCAGGTGCCCCAAGTTTTTGCTACTTTAGGTCATATAACTAATTTTCATTTTCTTCTCTCTGGGTCATAGAGGAACAATAGATATATTCTTTCTTTTTTTTTTTAAAGATTTTATTTATTTATTTGTCAAGGAGAGAACACAGCAGGGGAAGCATCAGGCAGAGGGAAAAGCAAGCTCCCTGCTGAGGAAGGAACCCGATGTGGGACTCGATCCCAGGACCCTGGGATTATGATCTGAGCCAAAGGTGTCACTAGACATATTCTTTATAGGGCTTTAAAAACAATTCATAACAAGCATTCATTAAACACGTACTGCCATTTACTGAATATACCTGTATCCTAGGAACTGTGCTTGCCTGATATATTCATTTACTTTCCAATAACCATAAAAAGTAAGAGATTGTACCCCCATTTTATATGAGAAAACTGAGAATTGGGGCACCTGGGTGGCTTAGTGGGTTAAAGCTTCTGCCTTCAGCTCAGGTCATGATCTCAGCGTCCTGAGATGGAGCCCCGCATTGGGCTCTCTCCTCGGTAAGGAGCCTGCTTCCCCCCCTCTCTCTGCCTGCCTCTCTGCCTAATTGTGATCTCTGTCAAATAAATAAATAAAATCTTTGGGGAAAAAAAGAGAGAGAGTGAGAAAACTGAGACTTTAAGCAATTGAGTAACTTGTCCAAGGGTCGAAAGTATGAAATAGTAGAGCAAGAACTAAAAACCAGTTCTGTCTGATCTCAGAATCCATGCTCTTTCCCTATAGTAGGCAATCTCTACTAGTTTTAAGAAGAAGCTGATTGACAGAACTAGAATGGTTAAGTTCAGAAAGGTGTAAAAATTCAAAATATAACATTGGGGGTTTTATGTAGGTGCTGTATTGTAAGATAGGATTGACAGTTCTGTGCTCATATTCATTTTGATTTAGAACTGTCATTTTGCAGGTTCTGTTACTTTATCTCTTCATTACATGAGTGAAAAAATTTAGAAAACATGGTTTACTTTAGCATTTCAAAGTTTATCTGGAAAAACCTCTTGCTTTTAGTTCATAAAGTGTTTACAATTTAACAAGTGATTAACGGGATAAAGCTGCCCTAAAATTTGGAGGGAAAAAATCAGTATCATTGGAGGTTAATTTTTCTTGTGCGCCAGTGACTACTTTATCTAGAAGAACCATGCTAATGATTTAGAACTTGGCAGGCATGACTTCGTTGTTCTGTACATTGGAATGTCTAAGAAGCTACAACTACAGTAGTGTTTATTTAACACTGTACATGGAATGATGTGTTAAGACAACAGGAAGAAACCATTTTATTCTCCCAGGAAATGAAGGAAGTTAGAAACAGCAGTATATCTCAGGGAAGTGAGAGGCCTAATAAGACATTGATAGCTTTGGGAAGCGTCCTTAAGAAAGGAAAAAACACTCAAAACTTGAGAGTCAGGTCCTAGTTCTGCCTACTTGGGCATTTGACTCCTCTTCTGAGTGTCGATTTTGTCATTGTGATAAAATGGAGTAATGATATCTTCTTATAGAGTGATTTCGAAATCATGTTTATGTGGATTTTTAATGATCAAGATGAAGGAGTGTGTTTTGAAACTTTACCAGTGATGTAATTCCAACAATAATTACATTTAAAAAACCAACAGTAACACTTTGTTACAGGAAAATACCTTCCAATGTAGCTAGTTTCTACTTGACCTATTTTAATGTAGTCAAAATTGAGCTTACTTGGCCCAGTAGCAAACAATTCTTGTTTCCTTACTTATTATCATTCTGCAGGTTCCTGTCCTGGGCTCCCCACAACAGTTCAAAATGCAGAATTAGTTTTCCCTTTGAAATGTATACATTTGTGGTAGGAAGAATGTGAATTAAGGATGGACCCAGAAAGACCATCTGAAGTGGGTAAAGGGAAGCACTGGCTGAAACAAAGGCTCTTTGGTCTAGCTTTGGCTTACTGGTCACTTGCTCTTGAGGTGGTCAACACACAGAGGATGTGCTAACCTGTAAAGATTGAAAACAAAGGCTAAACAGGGTTTCCCCCAACACCATCTTTACCCCGTCTAGATTGAATTTATTAGGACTGCTGTTCTTTCTGTTGCTTTTTATTTTTATTTATTTCTAAATTAACATATAATGTATTATTTGTTTCAGGGGTACGGGTCTGTGAATCATTAGTCCTACACAATTCACAGCACTCACCAAAACAAAAACAAAAACCCTTCTTGGGCAGCCTTACTGGCTCCGTCAGTAGAGCATGTGACTCTGGATTTTGAGATTGTGAGCTCAAGACCCAGGTTGGGCGTAGAACTTACTTTTTAAAAAAAAGGCAGGGGAGGGGGCGCCTGGGTGGCTCAGTCGTTAAGAGTCTGCCTTCAGCTCCGTTCATAATCCCAGTGTCCTGAGATGGAGTCCCACATCGGGCTCCCTGCTCATCGAGGAGTCTGCTTCTTACTCTCCCTCTGCCTCCTGCTCCCCTGCTCATGCTCACTCTCTCTCTGTCAAATAAATAAAAAATCTTAAAAAAAACCAAAAACAAAAACCTTTCCCTGTTTGTGAAGATGTCACTCTTTATCCAGTCTTTGTAGAACTGTTCGCTTTCACATTCAGCTGGAAACCTCTTCTTAGCCTATAGATTTCCAAAGGCTGCAGTAGCCCAGTGCCTCTTGTTTTCTGCCTTTTGAGCTTTTTGCCATTCCACATCTAAGAGTGAGTGGAGGAAGGGAAACACCTCCACCTCTTGTTTTTGTTTTTTAAAATAAGAGTAGAGGGGCTATTCACACAAATGTTATGCAGCCAAAGAATAAGTTGGAATCATTGTACTGGTCTAGTGTTGTGTCTCTGGACATACCTACCACTGGCCAGTCTCCAAATTCCCACACACAGAACTTTTAAAATAGACATACTGTAGCTTAGGGTTAAATAAAATAAAATAAAATAAAATAAGGGTAGAGAGGTGCCTAGGTGGCTCAGTCATTAAGCATCTGCCTTCAGCTCAGCTCATGGTCCCAGGGTCCTGGGATCGAACCCTACATGGGGGTCCCTGCTTGATGGGAAGCCTGCTTCTCCCTCTTCCACTCCCCCTGCTTGTGTTCCTTCTCTCACTGTGTTTCTCTCTGTCAAATAAATAAATAAAATCTTAAAATAAAATAAATAAGCGTAGAGATTATTTAATATGTCTGTTCTATAGTCTGAGACAGGTCAATGACATCTGATCCCAGCTCTACCACATTTCTTTTTTTTTTCTCTTTTTTTAAGATTTTATTATATATATATATATGTATGTGTGTATATATATATGTATGTATATATATGTATGTATACACACACACACACACACACACACACACACACACACATATATCAGGCTAAGCAGGGAGCCTGATGGAGGGCTTGATCCTCGAACTCCCGGATCATGACCTGAGCCAAAGGCAGATGCTTAACTGACTGAGCCACCCAGGCGCTCCCCCCCCCCCCCAGCTCTACCACATTCTAATTGTGTGATCTATGCCAAAACATGTCATCTCTGAGCTCAGTTTTATCATTTGAACAAATGGGAAATATTGTGTTTGTTTTACAGGTATTAAGTGTTGAATAAAGCAATGTATCTGAAACACCTAGTATAGCGCTTATTAGCACACAGAAGTACACAATATATGTTGTATTCTTTTTTTCCAAAAGCATTTTATAGATAGAGCAATACTGATTCTTGCACTTGGTCAACAACAAATGTATTAGTCACTGTATTAATCATTCCTATAAGGATAACTTCTCAATCTTTTCCTTACATTCCATTTTATTATTGAGAAAAGCCTTTTAAGTTCCAGGCAGCTGGCTTAAAAGGGACTTTGGGAACATATGTAATTTATAAATCAGGATCTGTTATGTTGGAGCAGAACAATCTCTGGAGATAAACCTCTGGATTTAATTTGTGCATGACATTTCTGTTTATTATTAGAGCATAGGATTGTCATTGTGAATTCTTTTTTTTTTTTAATTTTATTTATTTGAGAGAGCGAGAGAGAGAAAGAGAGAGAGAGAGCATGAGAGGGGAGAAGGTCACAGGGAGAAGCAGACTCCCCACAGAGCTGGGAGCCCGATGCAGGACTCGACCCCGGGTCTCTGGGATCATGACCTGAGCCGAAAGCAGTCACCCAACCAACTGAGCCACCCAGGCGCCCGGTCATTGTGAATTCTAAACAATCCTACTTTTATTAGGATTCTCCAGAGAAACAGAACCAACATGGTGTGTGTGTGTGTGTGTGTGTGTGTGTAGGTGGATAGACATTTGTTATAAGAAAATGGCTCACATGATTTTGAAGTGGACCAGTAGGTTGGAGACAGGAAAGCCAATGCTACAGGTCCACTCTGAAGACTGGCAGGCTGGAGACCGAGGGAGCTGATTTCCCAGGTCAAGTTCAAAGGCATTCTCCTGAAGAATTCTTTCTTGCTCAAGGGAGGCCAGTCTTTTTGTCTTTCTTGCTCAGAGAAGGCAGTCTACTTAAAGTCCACCAATTTAAATGTTAATCTTATCCAAAAATACCTTCATGGAAACATCCAGAACAATGGTTGACCAAGTATCTGGATACCCAGTTGACACATGAAATTAACTGTCACACTAGATTTAACAAAGACTACCGGATTAGAGCAGTAGGTCTTCTACTTGTCAGTAGGTCATCATTTTTGTGCCAAAGTATTTGCACATACGTTACCTCAAGTGAACTTCATAGCAGCTCTTGTGAGGTTATCAGAGTCGATATAAAACCCCATTTGTTTGAAGAGGGTATCCAGACGGAGACAGATTAGGAGACGTGATCCAGTTCTCACAGCTAGTGAATGGCAGGCTGCAATTTGTCCAGATCCTATAACTTTAAGCCCAGGTATTCTCCCTTGGCTGTTTCTCTATAGCAGCTGAAGAATTCTGGAAATGGTTTTGAGAACATTGTGACTTTTCTTCTTACAACTAGTATCATACTCCTCCTTGGAACCATTTTGTGATAGAAAGTTAACAAAATACATGTTGGCAGAACCTAAAGATTTCTTTTCAGATGACTCTAATGATGCCCTGAGGCAGAAGGAAAGGGGAGGGGAGGGAGGGAGGGAAGAAGGACGTTAGCAAAAAGAGTAATGTCAAAAAGTAATTAGAGCAGGACAAATGGATTGTGCTGCCATGTTCAAGGCTGTTATTTCTGTAGGCAGTGAGGAGGAAGGGCACTAATGCAATGTGACGGATCTGGAGCAAAACCTAGGGCACTGCACAAACTGTAGAGACTCAACCAATGGCGAAGCTCAAATTGCAAGGTTTGACTGAACAACATTTAGTATCTCAAAGAGTTGTTTCATGTGGTTTGGAGAAACTATTGTGTCAGGGGACCTACTTTCTTGATTTCAGCTTTTGGAAATTAGCCTCATACTTCTATGTAGGTAGACTCCCGTCTCAACATTCTGTCTTTGTATAGCCCCAGATTAGGCAGGGACATGATGCCAACAGGGATTTTGGAAGAAAAGATGCCTAATATGAACCTAATTAGGGTACTACATATTTAGAGAGAGTGAAATAAAAAAGTAGTAGTATCAATATGCAACTTGGTAGTGGACAGTCAACCTATGAAATAGCAGAAAGTAATAGTTTCATCTACGGACAGGATGCTTTGTGATTTGCTAGCCTAGTGAGTCTGGGACCCCACTGCTAGGATCCGTGGGATCACTATCCCACTGCTACCACCACGTACAAGGAAACTGCCACAGCCTTCAAGAAAAAATAGAACTTCATGTGCCTAGAAGAAAGCGTTCATAAATAGATCAACTCTCTCCTCTAAGTCACCATACCTTTGAGGTCGATCGTTAATTGCTGCCACCACTATGGCATGTCAAGAGCTTGTGCCTTAGTATTAATACTTAGACATTCTTGGGTTCATAATCTAGCTCTGCCTCTAGCTCTAGCTCATAAAATGAGCTGATAAAACTTGGGACCTTACTTAACCTTTCTGAGCCTCAGTTTCTCTATCTCTAAAATGAGGATAATAAAGCTTACTTTCAGAATTCTTACGAGATTTTGGTGAGATGATACACAAAACATTTAGCACTGGTACCAGGCATAAAGTAAGGGCCCAGTAAGGGCAGGAAAAAAAGACATCAGTAGGGAGTTAGACATCTGTTCTTCAACTCTCTGGTCTAAGCAGATGTAAATAGTTTTTCCCTGAAGACCCCACAGTACATCAGCCTGATACAGGCCTAGAATGATTAAACCAGGCTTTCTTAATAGGCAATAGGAAGGGGAAATTAAAACAGTATTACGATTCTAAAAAATTGAACTCACAAGGTATAGGTAATTGCTCTTGGCCTTCTGAAGGGAATCCCCTTTCCTTCCTAGCTCTTAGTTTGCCTGAATTGCTGTCCACTCCCCACCACCACTCCCACCCTGAAACCTTGTGACAACTCAGAACAGACCAAAGATCAAGTTTTGAGACCCTACCATTATTTCCTTACCTTTTTTCAACTAACTTCATTTTAATAATTCTTTTCCCTTTTTTGTCATGCTACCCTCTCTGCAGAGTCCTGACTGCAAAGGACAGAATTCTGCTACCCCCTACAGACAGACACCTCTTATTTGGCACACTGCAGAGGGAAATGTATTTCTGGACCTTTAGATACTCTTTGTTTGGTGCTGGGTTCATACCCTTCTAATTATGATCCTCTAGTTTTGTTACAGTGTGAGTCTTCTGAGGTACCCCAACAAGCATGGATTTATGAGCATTTTTCCAACGGATCTTTGTCTATGTATAAAATCATGTAAAAATCGAGCCCTCTTGTTGGTTGTGCCCTGCTTGTTCAGGATCTACATCTCTATGAGAAGGCCGTAGGAGCCAGAGTAGAGACATTTGCTGCTTTTTGGTTAGATTTTCCAGCACTTTTCTTGGTCTGCTCAAAATTCCAGAACCAGGTTTGTTTATGGCTTGCGGCTTTTTCCTGATAGCCTTCACCTTCTCTAGGTACCCAGATCATAAAGAATATACTATTAAGTGTGAAGACAAGAATAAATCCCAAATATGTTAGAGTGGTCCAGGATTTGTAATTTGCTAATCTTGTATCTTTTCTAGTTTGCCTTTATCTCTGAGACCCTTCCTTTTCAGAGACTATAATTAGGTAGTTACCTCAATTGTCAAGATTTAGTACAAAGTGTTTTAATTAACAATTCGAGAGCCTTGATCTTTTTAGCAGTGATAACAGAAAATGCTAAGGACATGGGCGCCTGGGTGGCTCAGTGGTTTAAAGCCTCTGACTTCGGCTCCGGTCATGATCTTGGGGTCCTGGTATCGAGCCCCGCATCGGGCTTTCTGCTCAGCAGCGAGCCTGCTTCCCCCCTACACCCCCCACCTGCCTCTCTGCCTACTTGTGATCTCTCTCTCTCTCTCTCTCTCTCTGTCAAATAAATAAATATAATCTTTAAAATTTTTTTTAATTTAAAAAAAATTTAAAAAAAAATACTAAGGACAGCTTCCTGTCCAAACTTATTTTTCTATATTTAAAATGGGAGTGAGGGAGATCCACTCATATTATCAACCCACTTTAGTGTGACAGACACAAAATTTTTCACACAGAAACAATTCTTTCCTACTGCAGTTCTCTGCACGAAGTTAGTAGAAGAGAAAGCTGTGGGAAAATACTGGTTGATCATACTAGGCTTTTGTTGTTTTCGAGTTGCTTTCCCAGTGTTGGTGCTGGGAAGGCCTATAGAGACTGTTAATGCAGGCAGCCTTTCATACCTTTTAGCAAAATGGTTGCCAAAAATTAACCATCTCACACACAAAAAAGAATGTTCCATATGGCTTATGGTTTGAATTTTATCTCTTGTCCTTTCTCTGCAGTCATTTTGTACAAAATGAAATACGGGATGCATTTAGAATAATGTTCAAATTCAGCTTTTTAAAATTTACAATTATTTTTCATAGACATTAAGAAGTGTATATTGAATCCCCACTATGTGCTGAGCATTTTATGAGTTACTGAACTGAAACTTTCTTGTTGCTTCTGCAAATGATCTCATGTTTAGCCAGAGTGTAAAAAGGGAGGGGGGGAAGCATCTTTAATTAAAAATTTCTTATATTCACATTTATTCAAAAAGTTAAAGAATTTTTAAAAACTCCTGTCCTTCAATATTAAGGTATATATAGATATAAGTATCAGTATATGGTGATTATCCCTGGAATTTTGCAGTCTTTATGTATTTTTACTGCCTTTTCTTGATTTACTTATGTTTTAGACCCAGGCTTCAAATGCTCTACTTGCTAGCAGTGGCTGTGGGCTAGTTATGTAACTTCTCTGAGCATCATTTTTTTTTCTTCTCTTTGAAAGGCATGATCCTTACTTTGTCTACTTCACATGCTGTTTGTGAGGGTCACATAGGCTAATGCAAATGAAATTTCCTTTCCCAAGGAGCAAAGCATTTTTATGAGATTGAAATAATGCATGGTTCAAAGGATCTTTTTTCCAGCTTTTTTTTTTAACGACTTCATTGAGGCACATTGTACTTATATAATTCACTCTGATTGTACAATTCAGTAATGTCGAGTAAACTTACCCAAGTTATGTAACTATTACCACAAGTATAGAACATTTCCATCATCCCAATAAAATTCTTTTTGTCCTTGTATTGTTAATTCTAGTCTCAGCTCCTGTTCCATGTAATCCCTAATCTGTCTCTGTAGATTTGCCTTTTCTGGATATAAATGAAATCATACAATACATGTTCTTTGTGTCTTCTTTCACTTAGCATGATAGCTCTGAAGTTTGTTCACGTCATAGCAAATATGAGTAGTTTGTTCTTTCTGTTGCTGAATAGTATTCCATTCTATGGATATATACCTTACCTGTTTGTCTATCCATTCATCAGTTGCTGGACATTTAGGTTGTTTCCAATTTTTTATTATTATGATAATGCAGCTATGATCATCTATATACAAGTTTTTGTGTGAGCATATGTTTTCATTTCTTTTGAGTATAAAGATATCTTTTAATTATAAAAGCAATACATGCTTGTTTTGGAAAGTTCTTTATGTACTGAAATATAAATTTGGTGCATTAGTCACCTCCCAATTATTTTTTTTAAGATTTTATTTATTTAAGAGAGTGAGGGAGAGAGAGAGAGCACAGGAGCAGAGGGAGAGGGAGAAGCAGGTTTCTTTGATGAGCAAGGAGTCCGATGTGGGGCTCGATCCTAGGACCCTGGGATCATGACCCAGCCAAAGGCAGACACTTAACTGACTGAGCCACCCAGGCCTCCTGTCACCTCCCTAATTATGCTTCCAGATGTGGTGATGGTAGTAATGATTAGTAATAGTAATGAGTGATCATCTTCTGAGTGTTCTGAGCATTTACTACAGGTCAGGCACTGTTCTGATATGTATGCATGTGTGTTCATTTCAGTTGATTATTTCATATATATACATATCTAAACTTGATACTATTTCTCCGCCCGCCCCCCGCCCCCATTTTATGGATGTGGAAACTGATTTTGAGGATTCATCGAAAAGTCACACTTGTAGTAAGTGGCAGAGTCAAAATTTGAGCTTGGGCAGTCTGGTATAATATCTTTTAGACTTTCCAAAATACACAGCTTTTAAAAGCAAATGTTATATACTTATTTTTGTCTGTATCTTGTTTTACTTAGAGATAGTTTTATGGAGTTTTATAGATCGATCTCAGTATGTGGCTTACCTGTGCCGTTACTTTTGCAAATCCTGGAAGTAGAATTTCCAAATGAAAGAGTTTGTACATTTAGATTTTGGTGTTATTAAATTTCCCCTCCCCTCCAAAAGGTGATAAATAACACCGCCTCCCCACCCCGCCCGTAACTCACTCACTCTTGCAATCAGGATATAAGAGAGCCTGTTTTTCCACCCTCATCAGTGCTGCATTATTATCTCCGTAGTGTAGGCTACAATCATATAAATGTTTTAGAGAGAAGTTAACCTATCAGGGCAGGGCAGTGGTCAATAGCTGGTATGGCTACAGTAGTTTCCAGTCTTTTGATAGGTAAGGATTGTCACTTATCTATATAAGCTCTCAAGAGCTGAAATGTTGGAGTAGTCCAGACTGCGGTTCAGGTTAATTTAGAATGACGCACTTGGTTGATGATCTAAAATGAACACTGAGATGTTTCAGTACAGTGGTTCCCATTTTCTTTGTTCCGTATCCCAAGTGCTATGGCCTGCTGGCTACATTTCACCTCATTGCTGCCGACAGTATTCTTGCTTTGCCTCCAGCTCAGTTTTAAAGTGAATCTGAGAAGACAGTAGATAAGAACTTGGACATCTGTGATAGGTAGGTTTGTTTGCCCTTTTCATTCTTTTCTTTAACAAAATCTGCCAAAATGAGGTCAACAGACCAATATTATTCCTTTTTCAGTCTTCCCGGGGGTAAGGCTCCAGTCATCTTTGTTGCTGGCAGGATCTCTGTGGCCAAATTGGCCATGGTCCCTATGGCCAGTATAGCACTATATAGATAATCTCTTTAAAGGGAGGTAAGTTTGATATTACTGTGCCAGTAAAGGAATCAGAGACATGAGTGTCGGATGTTGCTAGTTGTGGATAATCCTGTTATCCTGCAGAAACTAGGCCTACCACACCTTTCCGATCTTGGGAGCCCTGGCTAGCCACTACTGTGTGGATTTTGGTTTTGTGTTTTGACCATCCCTTTCCTCTCCACTCCTCAAGCTTAGTGTCTTCATTCTGAGGCCTTGGTAGTTTGGGGGATGCTGCCCTCTTCTGTTGGACTGGGGGATATCCACAGCAGTTTGATAGATCTTGGGGGAACTGACAAGGCTTTATGGAATCAGAGTCCTAAAGCTTTCTCTAGTGTCCAACTTTATGAACCAGTCCCAAGATTTTGCTATGAAAATAATTCAGCAGGGACTAGAAAACATACAAGTAGAGAGACTCACTGTAACATTATCTATAGTGACAAAAGAATAAAACCAAATGTCCAGTCATTGGGCTTACGCTTATAGCTTTGCTAAAATGGGCTATGTAAAAGACAACATAGGGACACCTGGGTGGCTCAGTCGGTTAAGCATCTGCCTTCAGACCTTGTCGTGATTTTAGGGTTCTGGGATTGAGCCCCAAGTCGGGCTCCTTGCTCAATGGGAAGTCAGCTTCTCCTCTCCCTCTGCCTCCTCCCCCCTGCTCATGCTCATGCTCTGTCTCTCTCTCAAACAAATAAATAAAATCTTAAAAGAAAAAAAGACAACATAAAGAAATGAAAATATTTATCACAAAACAAAAACCATACAGAATATACCAAATACAGCCATGGGAGATATCTCTCATGTATGAAAATGGCTAATCTGCAATCCTCAAAACTAGTTGTCAAAGCTAGGTTGATTTTCTTTGATACTTCATGTATATTGTTGGTCAAAAACAGTATGCTCATACATTTCCTTAGTATTGTTATGTATATATAGCTGTCTTTTCTCCTGAAATGAATACTTGATATTTGAATGGCCTGCTACAAACATCTCCATGATGTGTGGCCCTCCTCCAGGCCTGATTTTTCTGGGACAGTAAAGTGGTACCTAAAGCAGGGACCCCAGCTTTATCAGGAATTTCCTAGGCAGTCTTTTTACCCGTGGCATCTTTTATAATAGACGAGGCCCAATAGAATGTGGACATTATTTTGTGTGATTTGATGGCCTGACTGGTCTCTGTGGTGTGGGTTTCTACCTCAAATGATGCCCAGTGGGCTGGTGACAGCCTACAGGTTATCTGCTATTTCTGAGAATTTCCTTTTTGTAAAAAGCCTTAGGGAGAGAAAGGAAACTTCTAAAAAACTAAAACATCTGTTTTCTGAAACTCAGCATCTCATTATACAACATTTGAATGGGAATAAGTATTCACTCATATATCTTAGTCCTTTTTATTTAACAAGTAAATTATTCCATTTTTAACAGGACCAGGACTAGAGTGAGACAAATCAGATACCTACAATGCAAAATTTAAGACAGCATTCATTCTCAGGGTCATATAAGTGCAAGAGCAACCCTGATTCTTTTTTTGTTGTTGTTGTTAAAGATTTTATTTATTTATTTGAGAGACAGAGAAAGTGAGAGAGAGCATGAGAGGAGAGAAGGTCAGAGGAAGAAGCAGACTCCCCATGGAGCTGGGAGCCCGATGTGGGACTCGATCCCGGAACTCAAGGATCATGACCTGAGCCGAAGGCAGTTGCTCAACCAACTGAGCCACCCAGGCGCCCCAGCAACCCTGATTCTTAAACAGTCTGTGCATATGTACTGTGTCAGGCCTTGAGCTCAACTCTGAGGAAAACATCATTCCTGGTGTGATGGGATAGATTATTCATTACCCTTTCTCAAACTGAGCCTAGGGTCCCTGGGCCCTGGAAGGGGCTCTTTGGTTGAATAGGTTTTGATTAATCACTTGGCTTTCAGCTGTGAGTTTAACACAAGGAGGAGTAGCTCACTAATGAGTTCATTCTTGAAAGTGTATTTTGTGGGGCACCCAGGTGGTGCAGTCAGTTGAGTGTCTGACTCTTGGCTTTGGCTCAAGTCTGATCTCAGGGTCTTGAGATGGAGGCCTGTGTCAGGCCCTGTACTCCATGGGGAGTCTGCTTAAGTTTCTCTCTCCCTCTTCTTCTGCCCCTTCCCCCTGCACACTCTCTGTCTCTCTCTCTCTAAAATAAATAAATATATCTTAAGAGAAAAAAAGAAAGTGTGTTTTGCACTTGAGATAGTCTGGTCCTGGGAAATCAAAAGATTGTTACAAATTCCTCTAAAAATCAATGCCAACACGTGCTACCTACCTACTTCTGACACCCTGGCCCAAGTTATGCTTTGATGACTTTCATTCCATTGGTTTGTTTTTTCCTTTTTTTAAGATTTTATTTATTTATTAGAGCACGAGCAGGGGAGAGGGAGAAGCAGGCTCCCTGCTGAGTGGGGAACCTTATGTGCGGGGCTCTATCTCAGGACTCTGGGATCATGACCTGAGCTGAAGGCAGACACCCAACCAACTGAGGCACCCAAGTGCCCCCTTCATTCCATTTTCTAAAGGATCTTCATAGCAGGAGAAATGCCTGCGTTAGTGTACTAGCGATTCTGTCCAAATTGTTGGGGGGGAGGAGGCGATGAAGGGAGACTTGTGCAGGTTATCAGGGATGGATTGCCCACCTACTGCCTGACTTCATTCTAGGCACATAGCGGTGGGGAGGGGGGAACTGGCTGAATGATTAACTGAGTGAGAGCCTGACTAAAATCAAGAATGAGTCTTGCAAAGTGACCAGGTAAGAACCTCAAAGTCTGGTTTCTTTTCTCCTTAATCACTTCCCCATTTCTTTGTTTTTCCTATATTGATAGATATTTTCTTCCACGTTTAAAAAATTATAATACCGATATGATCATCCATGTGTGTATATATATATCTTTGTGAACATGTGTGAGTATTTCTGTAAAATAAAGTAGTGAAAGTGGGATCCTTGGGTCAAAATGTGTTCACAGTTTAAATGTTGATAGATACTGTAATCTGTATTCAAATAGCTATATATCATCACCAACAATATATAAGCAATTTTATATTTTCTTAGACCTTCTCCAACACCGAAATAGTCTCACATTTTAAATTTTTTTGCCATTTTGTTGGATGAGAAATGGTGTATAATAGTTGCTTTACTTTGTGTTTTATTAGTGACCTGTTATTATTCATACCATAATCATTATGGCCATTTTTGCTTAGTCATATTCTTTGCTCCTTGGGGGATTTGCTTGTCTTTTCCTTACAATTTGTAGGGTTTCTTTGTGTTTATAAATGTGTGTACATGTTTGGGTGTTTGTTTGCCTTTTAGAAATTAGACATTTTATATGAATGCAAATATGACCATCTTTTCCTTAATGGTATCTAGGTTTTATGTTATGCTTAGAAAGACTTACCCTCCCCTCAGGTTTGTTTTTTTTTTTTTAAAGATTTTATTTATTCATTTAACAGAAAGAACACAAGCAGGCAGAGAGGCAGGCAGAGGCAGAGAGAGGAGCAGGCTCCCTGCGGAGCAAGGAGCCCGATGCAGGACTCGATCCCAAGACGCTGGGATCATGACCTGAGCCAAAGGCAGTTGCTCAACCAACTGAGCCACCCAGGCGTCCCTCCCCTCAGGTTTTTTTTACTGTAATGCTTTTCCAGTTCAATTTGTGTATGTGTGTGATTAGTTCTTTTATAGCTCATGAAATTCCTGTTTCAAGAACTGTCTACATATTTTTTTTAAAAGATTTTATTTATTTATTTGACAGAGAGAGAGAGATCACAAGTAGGCAGAGAGGCAGGCAGAGAGAGAGGGGGAAGCAGGCTCCCTGCTGAGCAAAGAGCCCAATGCGGAGGTTGGATCCAGGACCCTGAGATCATAACCTGAGCCGAAGGCAGAGGCTTTAACCCACTGAACTACCCAGGCACCCCATGGTTTTTTTTAATAGACTAAGATTTTACCTCCTTTTCTCTGTACCTGGCTCCCACTCTAGAACCCCAACTATATACCCCAACTCCCTCTCAGAGGTCTATTCTGTCAGTGTCATTTTCCTGAAATTTAATTTGCAAATCACTGTGACTCTTGTAGTTAAAGCATTTACTATAAAAAGCATCTTACCCATTTTTTTGGTTTAATTTCTCTTTTTTAATAAGATCATTAAAATGGCATTGCATTCAATGCTCCATCTCAGCCTGAAAGTTTAGCAGTTTTTTAATGCTACATTCATCTGAAAATTCTGTGTTACATGATAGGGGATCTAAGTTCTCCAATTTTGTATTAACTTGATCTGAAAGTAGATGTTCAATGAATCCAAGTTTCTTACTTGTGTGAAAAGTGAACTTCTCCAGGACTGAGTAAATAAACACCATTAAAAGGCAATACCAGACTTTGAATCCATAATTCTATCATTAGGACCAAAAGGACAAGTAAGACTGTGAAGAGCTGATTTCCAGGATAAGCTCAAAATGATTGCCTTAATGAATTTGAGTGTCTCTTGTGAAGAAGATACGGTGAATGGGAAGATCTGTTCTGGGCAGAGCTGTAAAGGCTTGAAAAACATCCAAGTAAAAAGGGAGAGTTTCAGTGTGCTGCCCAGGTCATTGAAGAGGGGTGAGGATGTTGTTATCTTCACAGTCATTTTTGTGCTAGGCTAATTTACGAAGGGGACTTATGCTTTTAGTGGTAGATTTTGTCTATGTCAAGATGAGCCTGAGGCAAAGTTTATTTTTAGGATCTACTCTCTGAACCTGTTGGACTTGCCTCTCTAGCTTCTGCCGACTTTATCCATCTCTCATCCCACACACCAGCCATCACCACTTGTCTTAGATTCGAACTTTTATGGATTGAAAAATGACAGACAAGTAGGTAATCTTAGAAACCGGTCAGTGCTTTTAGGTAATTACCTGAAGGCCAGGTGTCAGGGGTATATGAATACTAACTATCATCTTCAGGAAATAAATTATCTCATCTTGAAAGTTTTCTACTCTGACTGGTGAGAACAAGAACTATTCCTGGCCCTGTGTGAGCCTCCCAAAGTTATTTCCTCCACTCCTTCTAGGTGGTTCTTTTCCTAACGTTGTGTCCTTTCCTCGCACACATGCACTGACTTGTCCTTAGCTACAGACTGAAGAGAGCCCTCTACAGATCTCAGTCACATTCTCTGTGCAGCCCTCTCTCTTCCAGCCCTCTGCCCCATTAACTCTAGCTTCTCTGGTTTTTCAGACTGTCAGCTGTGAATCCTCAACTCAGGGAGATTTGTTGGGCTGTACATGGGCTCTCCCTTCCTGTGTTCCAGCCTAGAAACTCTGAAAACTGTTAGGTAGGGCCTTCACAGGACTTTTCCCCTATGTTTACCCTCTCAAGAATCACTGACTGTCCTTTGCTGCCTAAAGTCTAATATTTGACAAAGTACATAAAATAATGATCTTCAAAGTATTTTATATATACACAGGAAAAAAAGATAAAAGAAATACACCAAAATGTAATTAATATTTCTTATGGTTCTGTCTAGGTAGTGAGATTCAGAGTGTTTTTTCCTTTATATTTTTTTGCTTTCTGGTTTTGTTTTGTTTTGTTTTTTAAGTAAGCTCTATGTCCAACATGGGACTTAAACTCCTAACTCCCGAGATCAAGAGTCACATGCTCTACCAACTGAGCCAGCCAGGTACCCCTGTTTTCTGGGGTTTCTTCCCTACTGAATATATGTGACTTTATGATAAGAAAAGAAACATTGTCCTAAATTATATTAACTCTAAGTTTACGGAGAATTTACTGTATGGCAAACATCGTGTTAAACATTTTTCATGACATTATCTCTTCTAAAGATTTTATTTGTAAGTAATCTCCACACTCAATGTGGGGTCCAAACTTAACAACCCTGATTCAAAGTTGCTTGCTCCACTCACTGAGCCAACCAGGTGCCCCAACATTTTCTCTTTTAGTTCTTAGAGACTCTATGGAAGAGGTACTGTTAACTCATTTTTAAGGTAAGGAAATTGAGACCAAACTTATGCAATTTACCTAAAGTCACAAAGCAAGTAAAAGCAGGATCCAAAATTTGAATCTAGATTTAACCTTAGAATTTGCTTGCCTACCCTTTTTATTCTGTTTTCCTATTAAACAATAGTCCTTCACATGAGAAAATGGGAGTTTAGTGCCAGCTTCAAGATGTCCTGGTGCAGCATAGAAGTTTTATTGTCCCTTGTGCTGGAGTATGTATCCTATATATCTATTCCTTTTATTCAACATGTTTAAAGGTCAACTTGGCAAAATTCTGAGTTCCAAAGCCCTGAACCATAATTCAGCATTTGTCACAGAGGAAGATGAGTTTCAGTGTGCTGCCCAGGTCATTGAAGAGGGGTGAGGATGTTGTTATCTTCACAGTCATTTTTGTGCTATTACATATATATATATATATATATATATATATATATATATATATACACAGATATGCAGCAAGTAGTAGGAAAGTATCAGGGAAGCAATGCCCCTTTCCTCGACTTGCCAAGCAGTGATAGTGTGACCCTATTGATAGGAAGGATGCCCAAAGCCTTTGGAATTCGACAGGCTTCCAATGGGAAAGTGAGGGCACAAAACTTATGGTTCCTGGAGTTTGGTAAATCCTCTGTGATATGTGAGCATTGTGTTGTGTTGTTAAAGATAGTTTTAGTTTCTTTGATCTGTGTACTTACTCTTCTTAATCAGTAACCCTGTGGAGTCACTGTTGCCATTTAATGGGTATGGAAACTGGGCTCAGAGAATTGTCTGTGCCCTGCTGAAATTTACCAATCTGTGCAAGTTGTGTACTTGGTGTTTGACTTTGTCTAACTCCAAAGCATGTAATTTCAGGCTGCTTTTTATTTTAATTGGCTGTTTCTATAGAATGGTAGATTTCTTGGAAGCCTAGGCTTTTTTTACCCCCCAATTCATCAAAAGTGAATCAAGCATCCATTTTGTGCTAGTCTCTGTGGTAGGTACCAGGAATACAGAGTGAATCAGATCTTGTTCCTGTTCTTGTAATACTCACAGATCCATGGATAGGCAGGCATACAAAAAGATGAAATTATAAAAAATAATAGGATTAGATCAATTAAGGTAGGGAAGAATTGATGATTGTAATGTCTGAATTAACTGAGAATTAAGTAATTCATGAAACTAGCCAGGCAGAAGGAACAGTCCATGCAAAGGCACATTGAGGAAATTGCAGTAATGCTATTTGTTGAGAACATGGTGAATATAAGAGAGAATGGAGAGGTTGATGAGGGTCTTGAACACCAAGGCCCTTGTAAGCTTGGGAAGGTGTTTTATTCTGAAAGCAGTGACAGAATTGAAGTGGGAATGTCAGGGTTTTATTTGAGTTTTAGAAAGCAGCCAGAGTAGAGAATGGATGGTGCAGGGAGAGGGGGAGGGTATGATTAGACAGAGATGGAGTAAAACATGTAGAAAAAATAGGAACTAACAAGACATACCTATAATGAAGCTCTTGAAATAAACCAGATGAGAGATAATGGTGGCCAAGAATAGTACAGTGGACATGAAAATAAATACATGGATTCAGGAAGATTTGTTTGTTTACTTTATATTATTAGATTTGATACATACATAGAAATATGTAAAGTAATATAATGAACCCATGTACCCAGCCTCAATAACCATCACCTAGTGTCTAATTCTGTCTAATCCATACATTCACTCACTTTCTCCCCTTCCATGTTATTTTGAAGCAAATCTTAGGTATGATATTATTTCATCCGTTAAGATTCCAGTATATATCTCTAAAAGATTTTTTTATCTACAGATTTCTCCTCCATCTTTTTTTTCCTTCTAATTTAATTTGAGAGATTGAGTAATTTGTCTTGTTGAGTGTACCACAGCCCAGATTTTATAAATGAATATGTATAAATGAATATGTTCCTATAAATGAACATATATAAATGAATATGTTCCTCTGTAGTAGTTTTTTATTTTAGTAGTTGAATCTAGAGACTTGACCATCTTAAGATTCAACTTTTTTGGCAAGACTACTGTTACATGGGGGTGTTAAGTTCTTATATCAGAATATATATTACCGCCTTTTTCTCTTGTTATTTTAGCCGTGGTCAATATCTAGGATCCGTTATTTCATAGTAATATTCTAATTCCAGTATTTTTTATTCATTTGTTTGCTGGAATGCTTCTATGGAGAGAAATTTTTCCATAGCTCTTTATTACCCTGTTTATTACCTAGGTGTATTTCGCCTAGGAAAGGCATGATTCTTTCCCTTTATGTAAAAATTTTCAAAATGCTGTGTTGGTTCCCTAACATCTTGCAATGGTGGCAAATTAACTTTTTTAGAATTATTAATAATTTTGGATTTGAACACTTGTGCTTCCATTAATTGTAACTTTTTTTTAAGGATACTCAAGTTATCCCATCTTTGGTTAGAGAATGGCTGTTTTGGCAGCTTTTTTAGGTGATAGAAAAGAAGAATGATGACAAGTTGAATGTGGGTGAGGTCAAAGGGGGGAAAGGAGTCAAGGAAAGAGTCCTTTTGGCTTGGGAGTTGAGGCCATTCACTGAAACAGAGAGCACAGAAAGAAGAGCAGGTTTTAAAGAGAGGATGTGTCTGGACATGTCTGAGGTGCGTATGATCTCTAGGTGGAGATGCCCAGGAGGCAGCTAGATACCAAGATGTAAGGCTCAGGGGCGCAGTCCATGACTCCAGGACCCAGGATAGGACTCAGTTGCTATGTGTAGTTGACTCAGATTAGGATTATGTGTGTTATATTTTGTTTGATAAAAACCAGTCCTTTTTGCTGTCAGAAGCCACGTTGTACCCCAAAGCAAGATTAGTAAGCCCCTATTGCCTCCTCTTTTTGTTGTGCGTATCCTTAGAGAGTCAGGTTCAATCTCTCGTAGAGTAGGAAGGATGGGGTTGGTTGCAGATAGGATTGCTACTTGGCTGGTTTACAACCAGTCCTGTTGGTTTTCAGATTTATTACACTCAGTCCCTCAATTAGAGGAGAGCTCTGTGTATGAGTAGGATTTACTGGAATTAGAATTGAGGCTGGGTGAACTGGTTTTGGCTTTGCAGGAGTGGTCTAGTGTAACCTTTTTTGTGAATATTTGTATTCTTGGCATTTTCTTTTCTTCTTCCATCTTCCAGCTCTCTGAAGTGTAACTATTTTCCTTTCTTCCTTCCTTTAGTCAACAAATATTCTTTAAGTACCTGTTTTATGTCAGGTACTGGGAATACACTGGGAACATAATGGTGAACAAGAACAAGGGGCACAGTCTCAGCCTTCATATAGCTTGGAATCTAACAGAAGATATGCATGTTAATCAAAAGATCACCAGCAACATCTGACTCCACACTAATATAGGAACTCTGCAAGTAGGACATACTGGCCGGAAATCTTATACAACCAGTGCTGGACCTTTCTTTATTGGTAGATTCAGTGTCACATAGGCTTACAAATCATAGAAAACCAAGGGCCTGACACATAAAGGACTCTGAAGTGGAGTTCATCCAGGGGAAAAAATTTCTTATGAAGTAACATAAAAGAGTTAGAAAATGTGGAAATGAAATAGAATATTAACACATGATTAAGTTTAGCAAAAGAACTGTACACTCTCCATCCACCCACACAACACATACAATAAGAGCCTTCTAATTGCTTTAACATTTATGAATGCCTGCGATCTGCTAAACCCAAGGCTGGACCCTGGGATTACCAAGGCTTGACTCTTTGGGGGGTACATTCAGATTAATAAGGAATGTAGAACTACAAATAAAAATATTAAGTGATTTGTATTGTCATGGTATATTTTAGGGATCCAAGTGGAATGGAAGAAGGTTGTGATTTGACTTTGTCTGATTTCGGGGCTGAGAGGATGGAGTCTTAGAATGCCTCATAGAGCAGTTGATATTGAAATTGATTCCAGAAAGATGAGTAAGTAGTAGTGGAAGCGATAAGGAAGTAGTAAGAAGCGTTATGCAAGGCAGATGGAAGAGTAGCGTGCTTGCCCTGCAAGTGGGTCAGTATGGCTGGAGTGATGTGCACTTACAGATGAAGCTAGAGAAATCAGCAGGGCCGGATTGTAAAGGGTGTGGGGAGTGTGGACCTTTATTCTGTAGGTGAGATTATGCTACAGTTATTGGGGATGGGAGCAGGGTGATGGTGGTGGTGGTGGTGAACCTTACAGGCCTTTGCCCAGAGTCTTCTCTCACATAGAACTTAATCACTTATTGACAGAAACCTCTTGTGTTATCTGACTTTTCCCCCCCATGTGTTAGGCAGATGGATGGATAGACAATGAAACCATTTGAGAAGTTAGGGTTGAGACTAGAATCTGTCCAGAAACTACTGGGCTTCAAGTGGTTTTCCTTTTTAGAAGCACCAAGAGAAAAGTTATCTGTCCATTTGTCTCTAAGTCTTGTTTTTACTACTTAAATCTCTCTCTCCCTTTTTTTAAAACTTCATTTGCACATGCGGCTTAATAACAGTTTGAGCTATTGCTATATACAGAGCTACAGTGTTTATTTCCATCACCCTCTCGGCTGGCCTGGGCCTTAATTGTGAAGAAGATAAACAGGCAGGCATAGTATATGGGATGACTAAGTCCCAGCTTTTTCAGACCTCTCAGGAGAAATAATAGTTGGCTACATTTTTGTTTGTATATATTTTGTTTGTTTGAACTGTATATCTGCTTCTTTTTCTTTTCATTCAAAAGGAACTGATTTATTCATATTATAATCTGTTCTTGATTGCGATACTTTACAATTTTACATACAAAATCTTGACAGGAGAATTTTTTTTATTAACATATAATGTATTATTTGCCCCAGGGTACATGTCTGTGAATCATCAGGTTTACACATTTCACCGCATTTACCATAGCACATACCCTCCCAACGTCCATAACCCTTACCCCCCCCCCCCCAGCCATCCTTAGTTTGTTTCGTGAGTTTAGGAGTCTCTTATGGTTTGTCTCCTTCCCCATTATTTATTTGACAAGGAGATAGAGCCAGCGAGCACAAGCTGGGAGAATGGCAGAGGGAGAAGGAGAAGCAGGCTCCCCACTGAGTGGGAGCCGGATGTGGGGCTCAATCCCAGGACCTCGGGATCATGACCTGAGCCAAAGGCAGACACTTAACCAACTGAGCCACCCAGGCGCCCCTATGGAGATTTTTTTTTTAATGGAGGGAGGGCTTGCTCTTTCCAGGTTCTTCAATCTGTGGTTGGGAAACTGATCTAATTAAATACCCTGCCCATATTTAAATTGCCTTGATTAAATTGCCTTTTACACTTGATTTGTGCAAATCAGGATCCAAATAAGCTATATACATTGCATTTGGTTGTTATATATAAGGTGATCTTTTTTGTTTGTTTTGTTTTTATAAGGTGATTTTTAAATCACACCCTGTAGTCTTTTCTTTCTTAAGGTAGTCATGTTACTTTTCTGCATACAGATTGCATTCTTGACTTTATTGCATAGGTATTGAAAAGTATTAAAAAGTCTTTTGAGAGCTTCCCAGTTCTACTCATCCCTTCAAGTCCTGAAATACCTTTCCTACCTGTCTACTTGCAGAACTACAAGGTTCAGCTCAAATGTAAGGCCTTCTCTATAGCTTCCCACTCCAATCTAATGAATTATACATTCTTCCGTGTTTCCTTAACACTTGGTACCCACTTCTGTTATAGCACTCATACATCCAGTTGTCAGTTATCTATTTAGTATGTTTGTACTATAAGTAGGTTAGTGTGGAGTGGTAGAAAATGAAGCTGGAGAAGTCAGCAGATGGTGAGCACCTCTAGGGGTAGGCTGCTAATTTCAGTTATCTCAGGCAGCATAGTGCCTAGCTTATAGGAGACGCTCAACTAATGTTTGTAGAATTAGATGAAAACCCCAATTTCTGAAATATTTTTAGTTTCCAGCTCTGAGTTATTTTGTTTGTTTCTTGTTTCTTGCACTATGAATTCCCTTCTCCAACTCCACAATAAAAGGCAAAACTGGAAATCATATCTAAGTATGTTCTTTGTTGTTCTTGTTCTTTTTCTGCACTCAAGAGGTTTGCTTGTTAGTCCTAGATAGTATGGATTTCACCTGGCTGTGTTTCCTTATTCCTGTTCAGTTGAATTCAGCTCTTTCCCTTGCCATAGGGGATGTCTGTATCAAAGATCTGACAGATGAGAAACTGAGACCTTGGACTCTTGTTTTTTGTTGTTTGCAAGGCTAAAAAGGAATTTAAAATATTCTCTGAATATTTCTTCTTTTCTGAGATAGATAGAGATTTTCTAACTAGGCTTCCTCCATCATAGTGGTCACATGGCTTTCACTTGCATCATACTTTCGCTGAAACGTCTTAAAATTAAGTCTGAACTGATTCTAGTGATCGGGTGGCCAATAGAATAACTCTCTTTTGTTTTACATTGAAAGACCAAGCATAGGGGCACTTGGGTGGCTCAGTGGGTTAAAGCCTCTGCCTTCGGCTCGGGTCGTGATCTCAGGGTCCTGGGTGGGCTCTCTGCTCAGCAGGGAGCCTACTTCCCCCCCTCTCTCTGCCTGCCTCTCTGCCTACTTGTAATCTCTCTCTCTCTCTGTCAAATAATAAATAAGATCTGAAGGAAGGAAGGAAGGAAAAAGAAAAGAAAAGAAAGAAAGACCAAGCGTAGTACATCTTGATACCTGGCTTTAGCTTCAGAATCTTCAGTCTTCTTTGAAAGCTGTCATTTGAATAATAAACAAACAGATGGGAAATAATGCTGAATAGTAACATCTAAGAAGAGAGTTTGTTTTTTTCTGTCCAAGATATGTGGTATAATGGAAAAAATAAGGGACTAGGATATTTTCTTCATTGTTGGTCTTATGACTCCTGCCTCTTCCTTCCTTCCTTTCTTTTTTTTTCTTAAGATTTTATTTATTTATTTGACAGAGAGAGATCACAAGTAGGCAGAGAGGCAGACAGAGAGAAGAGGAAGCAGGCTCCCTGCTGAGCAGAGAGCCTGATGCAGGGCTCAATCCTAGGACACTGAGATCATGCCCTGAGCTGAAGGCAGAGGCTTAACCCACTGAGCCACCCAGGCACCTCCTGCCTCTTCCTTTCATTGGGCTTCAGTTTCCCCATCTATAAAATGAAAGTGGAACGAGTCTCTTGCAAGGTTAACTAAGGTTTTGCCATAATTCAGACTCAACTTTTGAATTCTGTTAGACTTGCAGAATGTAAATGGTTAAATGGAGAATGTTGTTCATCTACTTTTTTCTACATTACAAAGCTAGTATTAGGAAATAAAAATGTTGCTAGTTTCTTATTTTCTTTTCTCACCTTCCCATTCATAAATCCTAAGAATCCTTTTAATCTTTTAAAATTATTTTTCTTGGGATGCCTAGGTGGCTCAGTCGGTTAAGTGGCTGCCTTTGGCTCAGGTCATGATCCCAGGGTCTTGGGATTGAGTCCTGCATCAGGCTCCTTGCTCAGGGGGGAATCTGCTTCTCCCTCTGCCTGCCACTCCCCCTGCTTATGCTCTCAAGTGATCTCTTTCTCTGACAAATAAATAAAACATTTAAAAAATAAAATAAAATTCTTTGTTTTTAAAAGATTTTATTTGTTTATTTGACAGAGAAAGAGATGAACACAAGTAGGCAGAGAGGTAGGCAGAGAGAAGTGAGGGAAGCAGGCTCCCTGCTGAGCAGAAGCCCCGGACAGACGGGGTTACTGCTTGACTGTGGAGCTTCTCCAAACCCCTGCTGCTCTGTGCACTAACCCGCAGACGAGTCAGGGGACACCGCCGCGTCGACGACAGGGGACACTCCTTGTCCCTGGAGCTCACAGACGCCGAGTGGACGGCCTTTCTCCGGGCTTGTACGGCCTTCCCCGGGCCGCAGCGGCCTCCAGGCCTCCCCGGGCCGGCTCGAGAGTTGAGAGTTGCGAGAGTTGCGGGGCTCGATCCCAGGACCCTGAGATCATGGCCTGAGCCGAAGGCAGAGGCTTAACCCACTGAGCCACCCAGGTGCCCCTAAAATTATTTTTCTTATATGCAATTGTTTTTAATGATCTTACTGGGATCCTCAGTTAAGATTTACAGTTTGTCTTTTGCATTCATGTGGCAAATGAGATGTATGTTCATGTTCTCTTTCCTCCTCTTCCCAATAGAACCTATAAAGGACTTTTAAAAAAACCTTTGGGACTGAGGATGCTGAAGAATATGACTGTATCCAAAGATTAAGATTTACTCATCTTCTTAAGCTATGTTAAAGATTTGTTCCCAAGCTTACGGGTATATCAAAGATTATTACTCAAATCCGCCCTTAGGGGCACCTGGGTGGCTCAGTTGGTTAAGTGGCTGCCTTTGGCTCAGGTCACAATCCCAGTGTCCTGGCATTAAGCCCCACATCAAGCTTCTTGCTCGATGGGCAGCCTGCTTTTCCCTCTTCACCGCTGGTGCTCTCTAATGTGTGCTCTCTCACATGTGCTCTCTCTGTCTCTAAAATAAATAAATGAAATATTTTAAAAAGAAAGAGAGAGAGAGAACTGCCCTTAAAAATCAAGGGCATTGCTTTAGTCTTGATCTGGGAGCCGGACAAATAGCTTCCCATTTCATCTTTCCTCCAAAAGTTGGTGCAATAAAGCAAAGGTGCTTACTACATTTTCTCTATTGTATGCAGGTACTGAGTTTTAGATATACCTATGTCCTTCAGGGAGACAGAGAGCTGCCCTTTGAATGAGTGTTCCTAATTGAATAGCTTTTTGCTGGTAGACTTTCCCCTTGTTCAGATTTTGCCCCTCTTCTTCTTAGTCGCTTTACTAAAATTCTAAGAGCTGCATTAAGTTCCACAGGGACGGTGAAGAAAATGTCTGTTAATCTCTTAGAGGGGTGGGAAAACTGGATGACATGTTTGTACCGGGGTGAGGTATGTGGTGGCCGTGGCAGATCATGTATTTTTAGGCAGACAAAGTGTAGCCTTTTCTCCTCTAAATCATTGGTTACTTTCTCTTTGGATCCTACTTTGTAAGATGACCCTAATGGTCTCTACTGGTTGGAAAAGCCCTCTCGTAACTGTGGTAGCAATATTTGCCATTCAGTTTCTATGGCTGCCAAGTGATAGATTCCGCTCCCACCCCCAAGAAGGGTCTCCTTTTCTGGGACACTGCTATAAAATGTGCTTGGCCTTAAATTATTCCCAAGGCTAGGCTAGGGAGAAAGGGAGCTTTCACAGAGTGAAACATACTGCACGGTTAAAAAGAATTTATCCCTGAGATCAGTGGGTCTTTAGGTCATACCACCTTCTCTGAGGAATTCGCCCTGTAATTAGTGTTCTGCTATCTGAATGGATAGCTGATGTTTGACATCATATTCATTAGCATACGGCTCAGATTTGCCAGCCTCTGCAGCTCGGTGGCGGGGTTTAGCGTACATAAGCATACATACTCTGCTGTGTTACTGGTATGGTTCACCATCAAGGACGCGTAGGCCAAGATTGCTTAAGATCTTAGGAGTTTGAAGACAATGAAGCAGGTAGCTTACTTTAAAGATTTAAGCTTTTGGCTGGGGGCAGGGGATGATATTTCTAACCTTTGTGCTTTCTAAAAGGATTTTGCAGACCTAGTTTTCTTTCTCTACGTTCTTTCAGACTAGTGTGTATAAGCACAGCATGGAAATTAAGGACCAAAATTAAAGTGGACCCTGCAAAATAACTCAGAGCTCCACGTTTTAATTTTCTCAGAAGAATTTGCCTTGTCATTGTTTATTATAATGACAAAAAGCAGGGAATCCCAGTCTTACCCTCCCCCACCCAAATACATGCATAACATGGAGTTTTTGCTTCATCTTTTCTTTGTGCCAAATATTTCAACTCCAAGTTTTTCTAATCCAGAATATAGGCAAATAGAGTATAGAATAGCTCTTGAAAGAAAAAAGGGAAAAAACTCCATGTGTTAGAACTCATCCAAGTTAGATGAAGACCAAATCTTCTAAAATGCTGCCTTTTAATTTTAGGATCTCAATTTAAAGAAGACCAGAGGAGTGTTTCTTGTTACATGTTCCCACAGTACTTTTCAGAGAGATATTCTAGGCAGTATTGTTAAAAAAGAAAATAAGTATATCAGTTCCACTTAGATAACCTTTGGTAATAAACGAACTCCATACACGTTGTGACCTTAGCGCCTGAACTTTCTAATCACATGACCGGCTTGTAAACTGACCTGTGAGGATGACTGTTGTAGTCCCAGCTAAGAGAGAAATTGGCCAAGTGTCGGAAGGGTAGTCATCAAGCTGGACTTGTCCCGTAATCTCTATTTCTTCATGGCTGCAATAGAACTTCTCAACAGACTCCCAGAAGCATGAAATGGAGACATGGGAAGGTAAGAGAACTGACTGTTTAAGTCTGGGCCCAAATCTGTGGTTTAGAAATTTTCTTTGAAGGCTTAGAACAAATAGTAGCCTTGAGGGAGGAGGGAGGCAGTTCACTTCGTTTTTGTGTCTTAGCAGAATTTACCCAGCAAGTTTTCATGTAAGCAACTGGCTATAAATGTTTGGATTGGAAGAAAAGTGAGGAAGAAATGTAGTAAATTGATTGTTGTGGTTGATGATTGTAAGAGAAAGAGCAGGCAAAAAAAGAAAAAAAAAAACCTGGATTTAAGTTTTATAGTGACTTGAAAAAATTTTTTAACTTAATTTTACATCACAGCCCTTAGGTAAAGTTTACGTTTAAAAAAATTGTTCTGTTTACCTCTTGACAAAATTTGTTTGTATTTTAAATTCCTTAATCCAGTTTACCGGCTGTGAAAGCCTTATTTAGTACTGTAATTATAGATAGTATTGGGGTCATGAGGCCGTTGATAAGGCAGCCTCATTTCCTTTGGGGGAATTTAGATATTTTACGGTTTGGGGTATAAGACTAAGCCACTGCTAATTTCTTTTTAAGTAGGTTGTTTTTAAAATGGGTAAATTCATTTGTGTGTGTGAATGTGTGTTTCATTAATAGCAACTAGTTGGTATTACAATTTATATATTCAGAGATAAGCTCCTGCTTGTGGGAGAAACCCCAGTGCCCCCACAACTTTATAATTTGGGCCAGATACACAGTTAAAGAAACAGCTAGAAGATGAATCTTAGCACTAAAGATTTGCTGTATTTGTTTGCTGTGTTTGTAAAATATAGAGTCTAAGACTTTGCCAAAAGTTTGGTTTCTTGTAGGCAAGCTCTGTTGAGCTATAGTAGAAGAGTTTCAGATTTGAGGTAGTTAGTAAATTTCTAGGACATTAACTAATAAAATAGCTAGTCCTAGGAAACCTTCCTAGCCCCGTGCAGCATGGCTAACATCTGCCACAGGCAGCTTTGCAGTTTCATTCTCACTCTGAGGACGCACACACCCAGGGAACAGGGACCGATCTGCTCTCAAACAACATTATTCTTCACAGTAATACTCCCTGTATATTCTCTCCCAGAACCATATATGCCAGAATTGTGTCCTCATTGGGTTTTAGTGTCTATTGGTGGGGAAAAAAATTTTTTTGTTTTAGAAATTATCGGTTACATGCAAGCCCTGTTATTTGTAATTTTGGACAGCTTCCTCTTCTTCCCCCAATATACACAGAAATTCTTTGTATTCTGGATATACTAGCTTTTCCAGAAAAGAGTCATTTAAGAAGTAAGATTTGCTCTGGACACATTGGAATAGGAGTTTAAGTGCAGGCAGAGATACCAGAGCAGTGATTGCATAAGTTTGGAGGGGATAACCCTGGAGGATTTGGATATTTTTTCCAACCAGCTTGAATCTCTTAGTGCTGTATGGTCCACAAGTTCTGAAAGAAAAAAGATTTGAAGGGAAAATTCTCCCTTAGTTCTTATTTAATTAAGTATTGAAACTTTGATTTTTCCTAGCTGTTCAATGACAGAAAATAACTTACAGTACCAAAACAAGAACTTTTATAAAACAAGGAAGTGAATTTTAAAAATTTCAACTGAATCTTCTGTCTATAATTCTAGTAAAGCAAAATGAATTATCCTAGCTGAAGATCTTTGGAAGCTTAAAAAGCAAAAGCAGACTACTTACAAAAGAGTTGAGCGAAAATGCTACTGTAAAAAAAATGTTGCCTGGTTTTAGATATTGGGCCCTTGTCCATTTAAATTAACCTTTGTCACAGCTGGGCATACAAATGTTTTGTTTTAGTTCACAGAGGGTTAACTCTATTCAAGCTTTCACTGTGGCAGGCCTGATCTGTGGAGTCATACAATCTGGTCTTTCAGCCCTGCCAGTCGCTAGGCAGGAAGTCTTATTTCTTAAGCTATCTTTCAGAATGGGGGGTTGGGATTTGGAGAAAGGTGGGGGAAGGGCCTTGGAGCATCTGTAAGGATCAATAACAGAGAGCGAGCCGCAAGAGAGGCCATTGTGCACACTTCAAGATAGATGCAGCCCTTGTGCATGGCCCCTGCCTGGCAGGGTAGACACCTAAAACCAAAACAATGCCACCAACTGAATTCCTTGTGAAAATCAGATTGCTCTTAAAGGAGAAAATACTTAAAAGAGTGTCCTTTTAATGTTGGGAATATTCTCATTCCTCAACTTGCTAGGCGCATGCAATCTCCACTAGAAATAACTCCAAATTGATTTTTAAATGCCTTTTGTCCTCATGCTAATACTGTATTGAATTGGAGAGGGTGATCATTTTGGTCTTAGTCACATGCATCAATGCATTGAGGAATCTTTTTTCTTTCTTTCTCTCTCTTTTTCTCTTCCTTTCTTCCTTTTCCCCTCCTTTTCCTTCTTTCTTTTTTAAATTCTCACGTTTGCTTTACTCTACTGGGGTTGGAAGCATCATTAAGAGAATGAAAAAAACCAAAATTTGGTTAGGATTTGAATAACACATGTGTGAAATCCCTCCCCCAACAGCTGGTATTGGCTCTTGAAGCTTCATCTGAACTAAACACATGCTCTTAGTGTGTGTTATTTTGAAATCATTTAAACCAGACTCATAGCCAAGAAATCTACAAAAATCATAGGGTTTATTTTAAAATGCATTTAACTCATGATATCATGCCATATCTTAATGCATATTATATGTGTGTGTTAAACAGAGATACCTGAGCTTGGGAAAGTGAGCAGTTCCACCAATGAAATTATGATTTTAAAAGCACTACCAAGTTCGTTGTATTTTTACTCCAGTCCAGATTTTCAGTTTTTGAATTCTTCTTTCCTAAACCCACCTGTAACATTCCTTTTTTACTGTATCCTTTTTCAGAGGACTAAGGCAGTTGTTCAGTAGGTGCTTTTATGATGCAAATTCTTTATGGCTGTTGGAAAGAGTAATGGAGTCATTGCTGCCTCTCTCCCACCAAAGCCCCAAAGTATTGGTGACAACCGATAGTAACAGCTGTTGAAAATGGAATCATAAAGAGCCTTTAATATCATTCTCGCCATTTGAAATCTTTCAGGAATAAATGCATAAACCAAGTTGGGGTCCATAATGTGACTTGCAGACATGCTAATGGAATAAGGGCAGGGGTGGGGGGCAGGGAGAGAGAACTACAGTTGAAATGAGCCCCAAGTTTAGTTTATTTTATGCTTCTTGAGTTGAGATGACAGTCTCCTGGACAGTTTTGAGGCTCAAGACAATATGTAGACACTTAATAAGATCTTCTGAATATTTTTAACACATCTCTCACCTATACCCCTTTTCTGGGGAAAATGAAATATTAAAGAAAATCTAACTTAATCATCATAGTACCTCCTCGGTACCACTGTTTTGCCTCTCTGATACATTATATTCTGCATTAATACATAAACCAAGGAATCAGTTCTTTTAATGGGCATTTCCCAAAGAGATACAAATATTACTGACAAAACTTGGAAGTTCAGTTACCATTTACATTGTATTAAAATGGGGTATGAAACCTACCATGACCCTTTTGAACAATGTGGTCTTTAATGTGCTTTAAGGGGGAGGGCTTACTGAAGGAAAAGCCATAAAAGTCTTCAGGGTTCAAGATGAGGTTGGGATTTTAGTCCATTGCTTTTGTCATTTTCACACACAAACATCACTGCAATCGTGTTTGATTTAGCATCCTTAATACAATGAGGTGGGAAAACAAAAGGATATTAGAGGCACAAGCATGGAAACCAAACATTCTCCCTTCCCCCCAAATTTTTTCAGATGGTTCTCTTTTCCCTATCTCCCCTGCTACTATCATTTCTTTTTAAGCAAAAGAAATCAGTCAGTTCGTAAGAATCTTCTTTCTGCATGCCTCAGTGGTTTGCTTGGGCAATTGAAAAACAAGCCACTCCTCAAATATTTTTTAGCCATGTGAAAAGTCATGCCCCAAAGACTTGGTAAAAACACCATAATTAGGAAAAATGCATCTACTCCTATTTCAAGGTTGAGAATTTAGGGGCGTTCCTGATGCACAGCTGTTTTACATATTTTGAAAAGCCTGATAGATGTAAAGGTCATTGCTAACTCTAACAAGGTCTTGATGCTCACAGTGTCATCCAAGGACCTTGCATCAATTAGGATGAGAAGCATAGAAGGTCAGGAGTCAACTGACTGGTGGGCCTCTGTGGATTATCACTGGGGCCAGTAAGCATTCCTATAGGATTTTTAGCCATTAAAATGAAATAAAAACAAAAGTAAAACCTGCCGCTGCTTTCATGGCCTCTGAGCAGACAGACCTCTCGATCTGTATGGTAAGAACTCATCCCCTTGTTGGCCAAGTGGCTCCTAAAAACTTGGTTGCAACCTTTGCTTTGCTACAGGATTCCCAGTATTGGGGAAAGAATCTCAGCAGTCTGATTCTGTCACTGGGCCAAGTCGCTTGACCTCTGTGAGCCTCAATTTCCTCATATGTACAACAGGGGATAGTAATACCAATTTCACAGGGTTGCTATAAGAATTAAATAAGAGAACCTCTGTCACAGTGCCCAGCACATGCTTAACATGCCTTGACATTGAAATGAGTTTTACAGAATAGCAAGTTTAGGGAGATTAGGAAGGAGAAGATTCTTGGGTGAGCCTGTGGCCGGTACTGTTTAATATTCCAAGTAGAAAAGCCTGCATGCCACCCAATGCCTCCGTTCAGTGAACAACATTCAGGGAGGAGCCCTTTGGAAAGTTAGCTTTGAAAATGTATAACCTGTGAGACGAGCTGCTGAGTCTTCTCCTTTACAACTAGTTGTGCTAAAAATCTATTCCTGAGCTAATAAAAATAATTAGTAATGAGAGTGTCTCTGCAAAATTTGTGGATTTCTTTCCCCTCAGAGAGTCTTTGACAGTTGTGTTCATTGGAAGAAAAGGGAGAGAGGATGGGTTCACTAAGAACCCAGATTAAGTAATCAGCCCGAAAGGAAGGTTAATCAGATTGGTCATCTCCTTCCATGTGTTTGCTAGATAGATGCCAAGACAGTGACCATGGCCATGTTTAATAGCCCCTTCTCAGAAGTTTCACCATGAAATGGTAAAGTTGGAAATATTGTTAGCATACTAATCACCGCCCTACTTAACTTTGGAATCTTTGATGTCCCTGCCTTCTGGGGGTTAAGAGCTTATATCAGTAATTCATTATTCTGATCTCTGTGTATAAAATTATAATTTATTTAGCCAACATTCATTGAGCATTTACTGTATTCAAATCCCTGGGAACATAGGTGAATTAGAACTGCAGCTCTCGGTTTTGAACCAAAAAGAGGTAATAATGTTAACGTTGCTTAACAGATATTAACAATTGCGGGGAGACAAGGAACATTTGGCTGCAAAAGCATTATTCAAAACTGGCAGAAGGATTTGTTTTCACTTTGGGGCCCTGTATTTCTTTGGCTTTTTTTTTTTTTTTTTTTACTAAGCTTGTTCTACATTTCTGAAATTTTTTTTCATCCAAATTTATGGCTCCAAAATAGAATATTCAAATATTTTTCTTAACATACTAAAATTAGAGTTCTGAATTGCAATTGGTGAAAGTTGGGAAATACTCTAAACATCAATACTCTATTTGCATTCTATTCACTGTCAGCAAAAACATTTTCCTTTTGTGAGGTTCAGCATGTTCCCTCAGAGTGATGGCTGTGGCATTCTAGCTTTGCTTTTCAAAGGAGTGATAAGTTATGGGTAATTTATTAAATGTCAATTACAGTTCATTAAATAACCATTCTATAGCAGAATGGTATATTTTTTGGACATTTAAAAAAAGAAAAAAGTAAACACCATCCCAGTGGCCATTTAATCCCAAAGTGCATGCACGTGAGTCAGTATGGAAAGAAAAGGTGTGTTAAGAGAAAAGCTTGGTACTCAATAGATGCTAGTCACAGAAGTCTAGGCTACTGTCATTGTTATAGGAGTATATGTACATGCACACACACTCATATGCATTAATGGCTTTTGTTTTTTAAGTTTGCCATGAGATAGTTGTTAATTGCTTAGGATTCTAGGTTCCTTTCGAATATGTAGAAATTAATTCTTTCTCAGCACTTCTGCTGTCATGACTACTTGCCTTTTGGAATCATGTACACTAAAATATTTGCCATGAGTTTACCAATCTGATTCTAGAGAGAAAGTACCTATCATAGAATAGGGTTTTTTTTTAATCTTTCTTTTTTAAAAGATTTTATTTATTTATTTGACAGAGAGAGACAGATCACAGGTAGGCAGAGAGGGAGGCAGAGAGAGAGGGGGAAGCAGGCTCCCAGCTGAGCAGAGAGCCCGATGCGGGGCTCGATACCAGGACCCTGAGATCATGACCTGAGCTTAAGGCAGAGGCTTTAACCCACTGGGCCACCCAGGCATCCCCATAGAATAGGTTTAATATCATAAGTTCCTCATTCGTCATATGCTAAAAAATGTTTAGATTCAGTTTCTTCATTCTTTATTTCTACCAACCATTAGTCTTACCCCAAAGTAAGAGAATGATGAATGTCTAGGGAGGAGTAGGGTGAAGAAGTGCTAGTTTTATGAAAGTATTGATTCAGGGAAACCGAACCCTTTGGCTACATTAGTAAAATTGTGTGTGCGTATAATGTGTGAAGAAGTGCTTATATTCCTTGTTTAAATTTCATGATTTTTGCTCCTAGTGGTGAATGTAGAGAGACTCTACCGCTTACTCTGAACATTATTTTACATGTGGAAATAGTTACAAGTGCACTTTTTGGCAAATAGTATGAGGATCTCCAGTAATGCACATGTATCTTTTCTGGCTCCATTAAACTAAATCTGGTCAGAGGATTTCCTTTTGGTAAGGCAAAGGAAAATGTGGCAGCTACATTTTCCACTCTCCTAGAACATATGGTCTTACTTAAAGCATGCTAATTGGTCTCTCTTTCACCAAGACCTTAGAATTGGGGGTACCTGGGGAACTGAGTACTGAACTTTTAAGCATTGGCACAAGGTATCTGGGCTGGCCCACTAGTTTGCCGTCTAGAGTCTTTATCAACTGTGTACTTTGATTTGCAAGTAGAGAAGCTATACTCTTTATTCATTCAACTGATATTCACTGATGGTTGCTCTATGCTTGGTATATATTGGGGATTCAGAAAGAGTAAGAATCTCTCCCTGTATACTCCCTGGAGTATACAGTTTAGTAGAGGGAAATAAATAGGTTAAGTGCAATAAATATTGGAGTAACAATGATAGCAATCCTGGAGGGTCCAGAGGTTGTACAGAGATAGGAGTGATCGTTTCTGTTTGGGCTGTCAGGTTAGACTTCACCCAGGAAGGCGTCATGAGAGATTGATTTACCAGGCTGGGAAAGTGGGAAAGGGTCTCCTGGGCAGAAAAAGCCCCATGAGCGAAGGCATAGCAATATAAAACAACTTAACAGGGTATCCCGTGAGTTATAAGTAAGGCCCATAAAGGTTTTGGGTGCAAAGGAAGCCCTAAAGAGAGCTTTAGTCTGTGAATGGATGCCCTTACCCCTGTTGAGCAGAAGAGAGCCCTCTTCACATTCCTCTTAATCCATCCCTTGCAAATATGTTGAAGAGATTAATGTAGTACTTTGCTAGAAGGGAACACAGGTCTGCCTCAGAGCTGGAAGCCTGTGTACCACTGCTGCTGGGATTTATGGAGAATATGCTGTAACCTTACTTAACCTTCTTGCAAATTGCCAGTTCTTTTAAGAGCGAGAGGTCTTGGTTAAATGGTTTTAAGAAGTTATACTCCCCGCCTAGGGCCATCTGTGCTCTGTGGGGATGTTTCAAACAGAAATGGGCTCTGTTGTATTTCTTTAATGAATGGAGAAATAGAGTCTTAATAATATCTTAGTAATATATTATTTTAATAATCTCTTTCACTAATTAAGACTAAAAGTTTTCTTTTAGTTTTCTAGGGCAAGTTGTATATGTTTTTACTAAGATATTTGTTGTGTAGTTACTTAATGAGATAGTTGAGGATTAGTGACCAAAATATTACAATATTTTTGGTTAAGTACCAAATTTTATTTTAGATTTTTTTTAAATTTATTTATTAGAGAGAGAGACTGAGAACGAGAGGGGAGAAGGTCAGAGGGAGAAGCAGACTTCCCACAGAGCCGGGAGTCCGATATGGGACTCGATCCCGGGACTCCGGGATCATGACCCGAGCTGAAGGCAGTCGCTTAACCAACTGAGCCACCCAGGCGCCCCCAAATTTTATTTTAAAATAAGCATGTAATAAAATTGAGTTTCTGAGGTGGTATACAGTTCTATAAATATAGATTTGTAGAACTAGCACTGTAGTTAAGATACAGAGCAATTTAACCCCCAGAAACTCCCTCATGCTATTTATCCCTTCGTGGTCATAACCTCACCTTATTCCTAACCTCCTAGCAACCACTGGTCAGTCTGTTCTCTGTTTCTATACTTTTATCTTCCTGACAATGTTATATGAGTGGAATTCCTCAGTATGTAACCTTTTGAAGCTGGCTTCTTTCCCTGAGTATAAATGCCTTTGAAATTCATCTAAGTTGTTACCTGTATCAATCAATAATTGATTCTCTTTTTTATTGATGAATGGTATTTCATTGTATGGTTGTTGAGCCACTTATCTCTTGAAGGACATCTGAGTTATTTCTAGTTTGGGGTGATTCTGAATAAAACTGCTATAAACAGTCATGTACAAGTTTGAGTGTGAACCTATGTTTTCATTCTTCTGTGATGAATTACCTAAGTGTGGACTCAAGGGATCATATGGTAAGTATATATTTAACTTTATAAGAACCAAGAGAAGTAGGGAGACCAGTAGTAGACCAAATGGTCATTCAAGTGAGAGATAATAGCTTAAAGTAGTGCTGGTAGTAGCAGAGATGAAGTATAGATTTGAGATCTGTTTTGGAGGGAGAATTGATAGGGTTTGCTGATGGTTTGGATGATGGAATAGAAAAAAAAAGGGATTAAGGAGTGACTCCTAGATTTTAGGCTTGAACAGCTAATGGATATAGGTTTCAATTAGTGAGATGAAGAAGATTACCGAGTATAGGGGGTAGGAATAGAATTTAGAATTACGTTCAATAAATTTGAGATGCCTGTTAGAAAGTTAAATGGAATGTTAAATAGGCAGTTTAGATATCGAAGTCTGAAACTCGAGAGGTTTTTGGTTAAAGTACACTTTGGGGGAATTATCACAATATAGATGGAAGACTGAGTCCTTTAAAGAGAGAATATTGATAGAAAGTATCCCCAGGACTATCCCCTGCAGATATGCCAACATCTAGGCGTTCCAAAGATACTCAGTGAAAAGAGATAGAGAAACTAGTAGTCTGAGAGAAAGTACGAAAATGTAGAGAGTGGTATTCTGAAAGCCAGGGGAAGAAAGTGTTTCAAAAAGGAAAGAGTTTAAATGCTTGTCCAATTTCTTTCATTCATTCAGCAAACATTCCTCAGTACTTTCACGTTGTAAAACTCCATGGATAGGCCCCACAGTGATCAGGACGGATAAAGTGCTGGTCCACATAGAGTTTATACACATATTTTAAGGATTTCAGTGTGGAACAGGACCCATCTATATTCAGTTCTGATATTTAAATTTCAAAAAGTTGCCTATGGAACACTCAGGATTCCATAGTATTCCCAATTTCTGCAAAGAGTTAACAGTTTGTTGGAATAGAAAGTCTGGTATGCAAATTCGTGTGATCCAGAATAGCAGCCATTGAGTGTTGTAGATAGATAGGTCATCTAAAAGCCAAATGAAATGCAGAAGCAGCTGTAGTGTAGAGGTTACTAATGCAAACATATGCAAGTTACTTTAATTCTCTGGACCTCAGTTTCTCCATCTGTAAAGTGAGAATGAGGAACTGGTGTATTTATAAAGCCCCCTGTGACTTTGAAATTTAATGACTGCATAATCCCGGATCAAGTAATCAGAGAAGTCACAAATGGCAAGATATGTAATAACAAACACATCAACTCTCAAAGTCAGTAATAACCTCATCAGTGGAACCTTCAGTAGCCAGATTAGTCTCTAATTCAGTGTCTGACAGTGGAAGCACAAGATTTTAACAGTTGAAAACTGTACTATAACCAAAGTCCCTAAGAGTTTCTTTGGAATAAAGTGAATGACAATTTTGTGTATATACGCTTTCCTAAAGGAGATTTTGACAGCTCTGGCTTAACTCTGGTATAATCGCACTATGTGTGTTTTTACCTAATAGGAACCTGTAAATTAAGCTCAAATTCATGGAAGATACTTCTTTTTATTCTCTCGGCCTCTCTTTTTTAAGATTTTTACTTTAAAGTAATCTCTACTCCCAGTTTGGGCCTTGAATTTGCAGCCCCAAGATCAAGAGTCTCATGCTCTATCAACTGCACCAGCCAGGTTCCCCATGGAAGATATTTCTAAAAAGAGAGCTATGGACCCTGGGTGAAGAAATAATAGCCACAACATAATAAAATGCAACTACATTTGTTGATCCACATCTTCATTTCTGCAGGTCTTTTACATGTTTTAATCCTTTCATTTTCACAAAAATTCTGTAAGACGAATATTTTTATCTTTATAGATAAGGAAATCGAAGCTCAGAGAGATTATTGCACAACTCAAATAGTGACTAGCTAGAATGCAAAGCGAGGGTTGCTTTTGCTTTTGACTTTGTAATTATAGTAAAAATAAAATATATAAACAAAAAACTTTAGGGACAATTTATTACAAAGGCCCAATAAATGAATTTTTGGTTCTCTAACCCAAGAAGTAATCTCCAAAACTGTAGGTAGATAGAAAGGGGAGCAATCATGCTGCTGAAGAAAGCCAGATATGTGAAGCTGCTCTGTCTATACATACTCTCTGGTAGACCCTAGGCATGCCAGAGTTAGACATCACTCAGGTGAAATACCATCGTTCTTCATAGGCACCCTGAACTTTAGAGTATATAGGGCACTTTCTTATATATTCCTATTTAGTCCTCATAGGAAATTTTCAGGGGAAATCACTGACCTGATTTTCTGATGAATATCCCCAGAGAAACTAGTGATGATATGATGATAGTGATAATAATAGCTCACATTTATTGAGCTTTTTAAAAAATTTATTTAGGAATTTCATTTTTTTAAGTAATCTCTGTACCCAGTGTGGGGCTTGAACTTAAAACCCCAAGATCAAGAGTCACATGCTCTACTAACTAAGCCAGCCAGGCACCCCTGTTGAGCATTTATTATGTGTCAAGAATTTTGCAGATATTACCTCTGTTCTAAGCACATTACATGTATTAACTCAATCTTCACAGAAACCTAATATATAGATCCTACATATCTACATTTTACAGATGAGGGAACTGAAAGGATATGACCATACATTTAATAAATGTAAAAGCTGAGATTTGAATCCAGACACTTTTACTTCTTCATGGCACATCCTCTTAATCACTTTATTTGTGGCAATTATTTCATAGTATATGTGGCAGTTATTTCACAGTATATGTAAGTGCGGTCATTATGCTGTACAGCTTAAATTTATATAGTGCTATATGTAAATTATATCTTGGTAAAACTTGGGGAGGGGAGTATAAGTGTAAAAACATAGCTAAAAAATAGAAATTTTGATATAAAAAATTAAACTTACTGTATTATTTTTTGATATATAGAGAAATGGCCAACCTAAGATCACAAGCCTAGCTTAATCCTTACCTTTTTTGCATAAACGCTGAAGTACAGATGTGGAGTGTGGGTCTTGTGCTTCTATTGATGGTGCAAAGCTAGGAGGAAAAGCTCATACCATCTTAATAGGACATCGGGGTAACTCAAACAAGGCAATTCAAAGTCTTGTATTCGGTGCCAAGACCTAAACTTGCCATTACAGGATGTGAATGAGGCAGCTTAGCAGCAAAACAAAAAGGCTGAGAGGTTTGAGATCCTATATACTTAGTACTGATCAATAATATTAATCCATCATCTTTTTATGCAATCATACGGTGTATACTTTCACAAATACATTACAACTGCCTTAAAGGTGATAGACTAGATTTATATTAATTAAAAATATAGTAGGGGCACCTGGTTGGCTCAGTCAGTGAAGAATGCAACTTGTGATCTTGGGGTTGTGAGTTCAAGCCCCACTTTGGGTGTAGACGTTGCTTAAAGAAATTAAAGAATCTTTAAAGAGGATAAAACGGGCACCTGGATAGCTCAGTTGGCTAAACGTCCCACTCTTAGTTTTGGCTCAGGTCATGATCTCTGAGGGTTGTGAGATCCAGCCACGCATTGGGCTCTGGGCGCAGCGCAGAGTCTGCCCCCCCACCCCCCACCCCCACTCACACACTCTTGCTCTCTCTCTAAAATAAGATAAATAAAATCTTTAGAAAAAAATTAAACGAAACATAGTATACAAAAGGGAGTAAGAAAAATAGACTCCCTTGGGGCACCTGGGTGGCTCAGTGGGTTAAGGCCTCTGCCTTCCACTCCGGTCATGATCTCGGGGTCCTGGGATCGAGCCCTACATCGGGCTCTCTGCTGAGCGGGGAGCCTGCTTCCCCGTCTCTCTGCCTGCCTCTCTGCCTACTTGCGATCTCTCTGTCAAATAAATAAAGAAAATCTTAAAAAAAAGAAAAATAGACTCCTTCTCTGTTCTGTACTCATCAAGCCGCAGTAGATTCTTTTTTATTTTTTTATTTTTAAGTAATCTCTACACCCAGCGTGGGGCTCAAACTTATGATCCCAAAATCAAAAGTCACATGCTCTATCAACTGAGCCAGCCAGTGGATTCTGAACAATTGATTTTCCTTCGATCCTTACAAGCAGGAACATGTCCAGAGGGAAAGGCAGATGACCAGTATGATAAGGAGACTAGAAATCATGTAACTATGTAAGGCACTTGTTGAGACTAGTGGTATTAAACCCCAAAGGCTATAAAACTCTTGGTGGAAAAAAGGAGGAAGTAGGCTTGTTCAGGTTGGGAGTGTCAACAGATTGAATTGAGACCAGTATGTTTTAATTACATATTTAAGCTTGAGGAGCCGTAAAAACCACTCTCAACCCTTATGAAGTCATAAGGTATAACCCCTCTGCTTCACGTTATCCCACCCCTCCCACAGAGATGAGCATCCTCTCCTTTTCTGGAACAAGGCCACCTCACCAGTCACATTCACAGTTCCAGGCTCATCAGAAGCCTAGCAATCCTTGTGTCCTCATTACCAAAACTTGGGAACAGAGAATGTCATTGAACCAACTTGGGCCATTGTCTTTTTGTAGTCCAGTTAGCAATAGCCATTATCTCTTCTGCTCCATTCAGTTTATCTAGCGGTGTAAACCGGTGCCTTACAGGCCACAGCAGTGATTGTGTCAAAAAAAAGAGGATTGGTGTGAGCTGAGCAGACAACCCAAAAGTTATCTATTATAGATTCTGTTCTCTTACTATGCACTGCCTTCCCGCAATCTCATTCATGCCTACAGCCTCCCTACAGAAGACTCCCAAGTCAATCTGACTCCAGAATTGCATGTTATAGCATTCATCGAGGCATTCATTGAGGCCTTCCTCACCTCCCTCTATCTCAGATAACCATACTCCTCTAAAATTCGATTAAATACCTACCGCCAGCAAGCCTCTTTGCCTTTTTTTTTTTAAGATTTTATTTATTTGACACACAGAGAGAGATCACAAGTAGGCAGAGAGGCAGGCAGAGAGAGAGGGAAGCAGGGTCCCCGCTGAGCAGAGAGCCTGATGCGGGACTCGATCCCAGGCTCCCCAGGCTCCCCAGGCTCCCGAGGTCACTACCCAAGCTGGAGGCAGAGGCTTTAACCCCCTGAGCCACCCAGGCGCCCCAAGCCTCTTTGCCTTAACTGTTCCCTCTGGCTGAAATTCCCTTTGACATACTTCTGCTCTAACGCCTGCTTCAGGTGACACCTCTTCTAGATAATCTTTCCTTCAGCTTCCTCATCTAGTACTAGAATCACCCACTTCTCTGTGCCCAGGATACCTTCTCTTTCTAGTTTAGTGTTGACTGCTCTGTATTGCAATTCTGGGATGGATGTCTGTTTTCGCCACTATTGTGAGGTATATGTGAAGAATGCTGAGGAACTCTCAAATGTTTATTCAGTGAATAAATGTCACAAGATGATTTGAAGCAAGAAGTAGAAATCATTACATAGTGAATCATTGTCTACTTTATCCTTCTAACTTCAAAAATATGTACTTACTTAGAGCTCTAGTGCATGGATCCAAGCTATCTATTAACGAAATATCTGTATATTTTTTCAGAGAAGACCACCCAGGCTCAACCAACTTTCCCCCCCGCCCCTAAATAAATAAGGGATCCTTAAGAGTTTCCAGTAGTGATCCAAATAGGACAAACCACAGATTTGGAGGTTCTTTTCTCCATCTGAAAAATCTGAAATTACAAGAATATGAAAACTGTTTCACCATAAATAGAAACTTGATTCCTAATTTGAAGATTCCTACACGTGTATAAGAGATAGGAAGGAACTAGAAACTGTGGTCTGAGTTTTTAATTTCTTGGCCCCACCTGTTGAATGATGAGGTAGCATTTTCCCTGGATTCATTTCCTGTGGCTTCAGCTAATTTTAATTTGTGAACCATTTCTGTTTTCAGTCCTAAGCAGTTAATGATAGTAACATTTTCTTTGGTCTTTTTTTTTTTTTTTTTTTTAATTAGCTCTACAAGCAGCAGGGTTCTTGAACTCACAACCCCGAGTTTAAGAGTTGCATGCTCCACTAACTGAGCCAGCCAGGCACCCCTCTTTTGTCTTTTTCCCATCTTTTATTCAGTGACCTGTAAAGATAACTCCTAAACATTCAGTTCATACATACCAATCTTGTAAATTACTCACTTGTTTTCATTCAACTGATAATATTTTTTAGAAATGTCCTCTGAGGGGGCACCTGAGTGGCTCAGGGGGTTAAAGCCTCTCTGCCTTCGGCTCAGGTCATGATCCCAGGGTCCTGGGATCCAGCCCCACATCAGGCTCTCTGCTCAGCGGGGAGCCTGCTTCTGCCTCTCTGCCTACTTGTGATCTCTCTCCTCTCTGTCAAATAAATGAATAAAATCTTAAAAAAAAAAAAAAGAAAAGAAAAAATGTTCTCTGAGGCCAGGGAGGGAAAAAACCATAAGAGACCCTTAATCTCAGGAAATAAACTGAGGGTTGCTGGGGGGATGTGGGGGAAGGATAGGGTGGCTGGATGATGGACACTGGAGAGGGTATGTGCTGTGATGAGTGCTGTGAATTGTGTAAGACTGATGATTCACAGACCTGTACCCCTGAAGCAAATAATAAATTACATGTTAATTAAAAAAAAAGAAAGAAAGAAATGTCCTCTGAGGTACTCCACATGTGGCCTCTGGAAATGGATTTTTATAGTGGTATGTGCAGTAGAGGAGAATTCTTATGATTTTCACTTATTTCTGTTTAAATTCTATGTTTTCAGATGAAATTTTGAGGGTACCTATTTCTAATTTCAAGGACTTCATTTCAGATTGTGGTGACCTATGAAACTGAGTGGAATCAGTAGTACTTAGAAGAATGTGCAGCTGATCAGGGGAGTTAGAACCAGTATTCCAGTTGAAATTGTTTTAAATACCCTTTGTTTTAAATACCTTTTAGCTAGGCAAGTTCCAAATTGCCTTAGTTGTCAGTATAATTTTGGCCAAGTAAGCAGCTGTACTCTCCATTTCCTATATCTGGCCTTCATCACAGTCTGAAAAGCAGGTTTTGATAAAAATCAGTTCCAATTGTAATTTGCGTAACCTGAGCCCTTGGAATGAGTAAAATGTCCTTCTTAGGGTGGGGGAGGTATTTTTGTAACAGTAGGGCTGAGAGGAGAGATGAGCGCAAGAGGAATTTTTGTAACAGGCTTTCTTCTATATTTGGCCAAATTAAAGTAGAACTAGTTGCTTATATGGAGGTACTAAGTGATCACTCACACGATGGTAAGAATACATCTAGTTCTTTGTCTCATAGATTTTGTTGTGACTCCTGTTGTTTCTTTGGTTTGGGGAAAAAAGGCAACAGTAACACTGAGGCTCAATTTTGATGTATACCATCCTTCTCTTCCTGCACCTTTCCTCTATAGGAGGTAGTCTGGTTTAATGGGAGGTCTTTGGAAAAGTAGTAAGGTTGAAATCCTCCATCACTTGACTCACTTTGTGACCTTGGGTGAATCACTTTACTTTTCTGACCGTGGCCAAGTAACATCTTTTTTTTTTCTTTTTAATTTTTGTTTTGTTTTTTGCCTTCATTTTCTTTTTTCTTTTTTTTTTCTTTTATTAAGGATTTTTATTTATTCATTTGAGAGATACAGAGACAGAGACGGAGGGAGAAGCAGACTCCCCGCTAAGCAGGGAGCCCGACATGGATCACAATTCTAAGACCCGGAGATCATGACCCAAGCTGAAGGCAGACGCTTAACCGTCTGAGCCACCCAGGCGCCCCCTTTTTTCTTAAAAAAATAAAATATAAAAGAAAAATTTAAATGTTAAACTTTTTAAAATTTTCATACAGGTTTTTATTTTGAGGATATGTCTGAATTATAGTTCGTTCTTCTCTTAAAAGCCTTTGTTCTTGAGGTACCTGGCTGCCTCTGTCAGTGGAGCATGTGACTCTTGATCTCGGGGTTGTAAGTTTGAGCCCCAGATTGAGTGTAGAAATTACTTAAAAATAAAATCTTAGGGGCGCCTGGGTGGCTCATTTGTTTAAGTGTCTGCCTTGGGCTGAGGTCATCACCCAGGGTCCTGGATCAAGCCCCACATTGGGCTCCCTGCTCAATGGGGAGCCTGCTTCTGCCTCTCCCGCTGCAGCTCTCCTTGCTTGTTCTCTCTCTGTGCAAGCTCTCTCTCTGTCAAATAAGTAAATAAAGTCTTAAAAATAAAATCTTTAGAAAAAAGCCTTCATTCTTAGGTTTCTCTTCTTCTTCTTTTTTTTTTTTTTAGGTTTCTCTTCTTTAAATGCATATGAATCTCCCTTAGTTAAAAAAATAAACATCTGTTTAAAAGCTGTTAAGCTTCTTCCTACAGTGTTTTTCCATTACTCTTAAATGGAGTGACACTACTCAATAAAATACTCCTTATTTTATTTCTTTACCACTCAACAATTTTTTTTTTTTTAAGATTTTATGTAAGTAATCTCTACACACATTGTGAGGCTTGAATTTACAACCTTGAGATCAAGAGTCACATGCTCTTCTGACTCAGCCAGTCAGGCGCCTCACCACTCACCTGTTTTTAACTCAGTATGATTTTTGTTCTAACCAGTTTACTGAAAATGTTATCAGTGGTGACCTTTTGAGCCTACTTCTTCACACCTTTTGACCTGCATTGCATTTGACAGTACTCTGTTCTTTATAAAACCCTTTTGTTTCTTATCTTTCTCTTAATCGTGGATTTATATTCCGCCTATATCTTCTTTGATCATGTCATCTCACTTTGCTTCCCTAACTTCTTACCTTCCCCTCTGTCTTATAGAGTTCCAATCTGTTGTCATAGCTTCAGTTCTTGCATGTATTGACTTCCCATTTCATCCTAGCTTTAATCATTGTTCTCTAAATAACTGCCTTTGAAGTATTTCTCCTTGACTCACCTATCATCCTCTCTTAAGCTAAAGAGAGGTTGATTTTGTCCCTCACACAGCTTTTATTTTCCCCTCTTCTTTTAGGGCTACCACATTTCTTAATGCCACCTTGGTGTAGAACCTCAACTTCATTTTTGACCCTTTCCTCATTCCTGTTACCCAGATGCCCATGCCATTCAACTTGTTGCAACCTGCACATCATTGTGACATTGATACTCCTAAAATACTGCTATGTTCCAGACATACCTCCATTTAAAAATCTCAGTATTCTTTTTTTTTTTTTTTTAAGATTTTATTGATTTATTTGAGAGAGAGCACAAGTGGAGGCAGGGGAGCAGAGGGAGAGGGAGAAGCAGACTCCCCACTGAGCAGAGAGCCCTGATGTGGGCTCTATCCCAGGACCTGATCCTGGGACCCAGAGATCATGACTTGAGCTGAAGGCAGATGCTTAACTGACTGAGCCACACAGGCACCCCTAAAAATCTCAGTAGTCTTTTTATGAATAGGATAAAATAAATTGCAGTCTTTCTAAACAGTTTTCTAGACTTCTCTCTGACCATTCCTCTGTAAGATCTCTCTGCTTAATTATATATCTACATAGCTTGCCCAAGCACACCTTATATTTGGTTTTTTTCTTTCTTTTTCTTTTTTTTTTTTTTGCCATTGCTTATTCCTTTCCCTTACCTGAAGTGCCTGTTGTCTTTTGTTTTCAAATTTTTTACTGTGAAATATAACACTTGGAGAACAGTACATAAAACACAATTTTACAGCTTATGAATTAAAATACAAAGCAAGAATCATGGAACATAGAATACATAGAACATGCCAGGATCCAAAAGCTCCTCTCCACCCCAACACTGTTCTCACTGTATATCTCTTTACTGTCAGAGCCTGTTCTTTGTTTTTTTTTTTTAAGATTTTATTTATTTATTTGTCAGAGAGAGAGAGAGAGAGAGAACAAGCTGGCAGAGTGGCAGGCAGAGGCAGAGGGAGAAGCAGGCTCCCCGCCGAGCAAGGAGCCCGATGTGGGACTCGATCCCAGGACCCTGGGATCATGACCTGAGCCAAAGGCAGCTGCTTAACCAAATGAGCCACCCAGGCGTCCATGTCAGAGCCTGTTTTTATTATTGTTGTTTTAACTTATTTAATATGAATGGAATCTTATGGATGGTTTGTTTCTTGGGGTTTTTATTCCATCTGGCTTCTTTTACCCAACAATATTCGTACTAGTCCTCCATGTTGTTGCAGTAGTTCAAATACCTTTACAGCTGTATAGTATTACGTTGTATGAATGACACTGTTTATCTCTAGTAATACTGATAAATATTCGGTTTTTTTAAAAAAAGATTTCATTTCTATACTTGAGAGAGAGAGAAAGAACAAGTGTGAGCCTGGTGGTGGGAGTCAGAGGGGATGGGGGAAGCAGACGCCCCACTGAGGAGGGAGCCTGATGTGGGGCTCATCCCAGGACCCCAGGATCACACAACCTGAACCGAAGGGAGACACCCGACTAACTGAGCCACACAGGCGCCCCATATTTGGGTTATTTTTAATTGCGGCTTTGACAAAGCTTATTATTATGAACATCCTCAAATTTTGTCCATTCATACACATGTGCATGTATTTCTGTTGGGTCATATATATCTGGGAATGGGTCATAAGAGAGGTATATCTTCAGTATTAATAATGACACTGTTTTATATAGTAGTTGTCCCAATAAACACTTCTACCAATAACATATGAAAGTTAGTTTTTCCAAATTGCCACCATAACTTGAAGTCTTTTTTTCTTTAGTCATTAGTATGTCATTGTGGTTTTAATTTGGATAGCCTTGATTACTAATAGGTTTGAACATCTTTTCTTAAGTTTATTGATGATGGTGGATAGTCTCCTCTGTGAAATGCTTATTCAAGTTTCTTGCCCAGTTTTCTACTGGTTTGCATTTCTCTTAATGTTATATAGGAGTTTTACATATTTTGAACGTGAGCTCTTTGTAGGTTGTATGTATTGCGTATACCTTCTTACACACTGTGACTTGCCTTTTCACTCTCTGAACATTCTTCATTTTAATGTAGTCTAATTTTTTAAAAGTTTTCCTTTATGATTAGTGCTTTTCGTGGACTGTTTTAAAAATCTCTTCCTAACCGAAGATCATAAATATTTTTTTATTATCTTTTGAGAGGTATATTATATTGCTTTCGGTATTTGGGTCTTCTGTCTGCTTGGGATTAAGTATTTTGCATGGTGTGAGGTAGGGTCAAGTTTAATTTTCTTTCCTTAGAGATATCTAATTTTCCCAACACTGTTCACTGAAAAGACTTGTCTTTTCCTCACTGCTTTGTAGAGCCACTTTTATCATAAATTAAATGTCCGTAATATGCCTGGTTATGTTGTGGAATGGTATGTTTTCATTTGGTTCCTTTGGTCTGTTTGTCCCCGAGCCAGTAAAACATTATCTTAATTACCATTGCTTTAAAATGAATATTGATATATGGTAAAGTCTTGTTTTGCTTAAATATCTGTGCTGCTTTTGTTCTTTTGCATTTCCCACATATATTTTATAGTTAGCTCAAGTTATACATGAACACACAGAGTTGGGATTTCATTTTATCTATTGATCTTTACAGTTATAACTTGCAATTTGTGAACATAGTCTTCCTCTCCAGTTACTGAAATCTTCTTCCATTTATCTTAGAAATATTTTATATTAATTGTTTTATAGTTTCTACATAGAGATCTTACATGTCTTTATTGGATTGCATCCTATTTTTTTTGATGCTGTTGTAAGTGGCATCTTATAAAAATTTCATCTCTTTGTGGATGGTATAGAAATATGGTTAGTTTTTGTATATTTATTTCACTGTGCATTTTAGAACCTCCAGTACTTCCACTGTGGAATGAAGGTGTTGGCAATGGGCCATCCTTGTCTTACTTCCAATCTGAAGACAAAAACTTTTTGTAAGCATTTCACCATTAAATATGATATTTGGTATAGGTTTTTTTAGATAACCTTTATTTATTAAGCAAGTTTTTATCCCTAGTTTGTTAAGAGTTGAACAATAATGTTGAGATCTATCAAAGACTTTTTTAAATTAAAGTACTATTTATTGCTTTTGTTTAAGATGGGTATTTTTTTTTTAAAGATTTTATTTATTTCTTGGACAGAGAGAGAGAGAGAGCACAAGCAGGCAGAGTGGCAAGCAGAGGGAGAGGGAGAAGCAGGCTCTATTCTGAGCAGGGAGCCCGATGTGGGGCTTGATCCTAGGACACTGGGATCATGACCTGAGCCGACGGCAGACGCTCAACCAAGTGAGCCACCCAGGTGCCCCTAAGATGGGTTGTTGTTGTTGTTGTTGTTTTTTAAACAAAGTACTTTCCAAAATGTTTCATAAAGTTGCAAATTTTTATCAGGTTCTAATCTTACAGAAAACTTATCTTTAACAACAGTAGCAAAACTAGCATTGATTATGTGTTTACGATATATTAGGCATAGTATTCAGCAGTATAGTTAGTGTGAAAGGTCTCAGATCCTGGTGCAAGATTGTCTGCTTAGAATCCTGGCTCCCCTGCTTAGGAGGACTTTGGGCATATTTCTTATTCTGTATGTGTCTCGGTTTTTTCATCTGCAAAATGGAGATAACAGTAGTTTCTGCTACATAGAATTTTGAGGAAAGAGCGAATTATATGTGATACATAAAGAACAGAACTTGTCGCATAGTACCAGGGTACATGTTATTGTCATTATAACCTCTGTCATTTATTCTTTAGTAAGTCCATGAAGTGAATGCTATGGTTATGTCTGTTTTTCAGTTGATAGAGAGACTGAGGCAGGTGCCCGCAGTTACAGAGGTAGGAAGTGGCAGTGCTGGATTCCATACTCAGTGTGTCTTAACTACCAAGCCAATGTATTTCAGACTTTTCACACTTCTCCATTTTTCATTTAGTTATTCAACAAAATGAGCATCTTCTCCGTAGCATTCATGGTGCCAGATGTTCCTGTTAATGTCTGTGATTAAGACTTAACCTACAGTGTAACTTTGGTTAGGTATAACTAAGGGGTCCTGCCACTTTTATAAAACAAGAACCTAAGTATTGTAAAATTCTGGTCAGATTGATGAACAGATTAGTTTATGAATGTCTTTGTTCTCATTTACTTACTGTTTATGCTAAATGACGTAGAGATGGGAACATCCATTTATTGGAGCAGACACTTGTCAGTGGTGCTCTGAAGAGATGTTGTAGGGCTCTGTACCTGATTCGGATTGTCATTGATTTTCTACACCAACTATGTCAGCTACTTTATTCATCGTTTTCATTATTTCATTTGAATTTGACATATCTCCCTTTAAAAGTTAATCTGTGTCCATAGAGACTCCAACTGAGCTCTGCATTTACCCTTATCCATCTCAGCAGGAGTGTTAAAATTTGAAGAAATGAAACTTAGTATGATACTTCCTGTTACCTGCACTAGAGTAATTACTTGTTAAAAAAAATTCTTGGGGTACCTGGGCGCTTCAGTCGGTTAAGCATCTGCCTTTGGCTCAGGTTGTGATCCTGGAGTCCCAGGATCAAGCCCCCTGTCTGGCTCCCTGCTCAGCCAGGGGTCCGCTTCTCCCTCTGCCCTCACAGCTCATGCTCTCTCTCTCTTTCTCTCAAATAAGTAAATAAAATCTTAAAAAAAAAATTCCCAAGATTATTCCTAAGGTTTGGAAAGCTAGCAAAGACAAGCATGTTATGTTTTTTCTTTTTCTTTTTTTAAAGATTTTATTTATTTATTTGACAGAGAGAGAGAGAGATCACAAGTAGGCAGAGCAGCAGGCAGAGGTGGGGGGGAAGCAGGCTCCCCGCTGAGCAGAGAGCCCGATGTGGGGCTCGATCCCAGGACCCTGAGATCATGACCTGAGCCGAAGGCGGAGGCCTTAACCCACTGAGCCACCCAGGTACCCCTGTTTTTTTCTAATATTGCTTATGTATGGTTACATTTATTTATCATGAATAACCAGCAAGCTCCTTTTAGAACATTGCATAGGAACAAAATTGTGGGCAGATCGTGACTGTTTTACATATAGAGGGGGGTAGTACATAACCTGATAATATATCCATGGATATTTCTGTGTAACTCATCCTGATAGTCTTGCTAAAACTTAATGAACTATATTGGCTATTTTAGAAAGGAATGAAATTCTTCTCAGAGGAAACCCAAGTTGGAGAGAAGCTTAAGCTCCACTTAAGACATGACTTTATATGCCAATTGTTTCTTCTTCCTGTACCTTCCTCTGCATTTGTCTAACTGGTAATCATACTTCAGAACTCACCTCCCAGGAAGTTTGTCATTACCTTCTCCTGCCACCAGACTGACTGAATAATCCTCTTCTGTGCTAATTTTTTTAAGTTTTTTTTTTTTACTTTAAAAATAAAAGAAGAAAGACAATTAAGCAATAATAGTGTACAGTACGTAGGAGTTTACAAAGCTGTTTCATTCTAATACCATGAGGAATCTAGAGCTGCATGTCATTTATAGGCAATCTGTTAATTCCTTGATTCTCACCATAGTCATTTGAAGAAGGTACAATACTAGAAACTGAGGTAGCTCTGAAAAGGTTAAGAAACTTTCCAAGGTAACACAGCTAGCAACTGACAGCCTAGATTTGAGCCCAAGAGCCTAACTGTAAAGCTCAGGTTCTTAGTCCTTATGTTCTACTGCCTATGTTCAAGAGATTTGGAGAGCTAACAGTCATCTCTTCCCTTTCCATCCCTGGGTTGAGATTTATCTTGCCATAGACCCTGAGATCAACTCGACCTCCCCGTCCAACCCCATTCTCTTGACTGCCAGGCTGATCTATCACCTAATATCAGTCTTTTCATTTAAAGTTTAAAAGTTTAAAGTTCTTTTTTTTTTAAAAAAAGATTTTATTTATTTATTTGAGATAGAGATAGTGAGAGAGAGCATGAGAGGGGAGAAGCTCAGAGGGAGAAGCAGACTCCCCATGGAGCCGGGAGCCCAATGTGGGACTCGATCCCGGGACTCTGGGATCATGACCTGAGCCGAAGGCAGTCGCTCAACCAACTGAGCCACCCAGGCGCTCTAAAAGTTTAAAGTTCTTAAAAAACTGTCTTAGTTTCTACCTCCTCTCTTCTTTTACTATTGGGGACAGGGGCAAGAGAAAGATTCCAATAGTTTTTACTTTTAATGTTTGATTTTTCCCTTAATACATCAATTTTCAGAATAATGAATTGGTGTCCTAGCAACCTCCATGGTAACTAGTGAGGTTTTTCTTTTTAGTATTATTGTGAATGCATTGATTTTTATATTTGAAGTGTTTTAATCCATTGCTATCATTATTCTTTTTGATGCATAGGTTGCTCCATTTTAGGCCAGTGGGAGGCTTTTTATGTTGTTTCCTATATCCCTTTTTTTTTTTTTTTTTTTACAGAGAGAAATCACAAGTAGGCAGAGAGGCAGGCAGAGAGAGAAGGGGAAGCAGGCTCCCCACTGAGCAGAGAGCCCTATGCGGGGGCTCAATCCCAGGACCCTGAGATAACCTAAGCCAAAGGCATATACCTAACCAACGGAGCCACCCAGGCACCCCGTTGTATCCTATATCCTTTTGACATGACCCCATTATTGGTCTTAGGTAGCACAACAACACTCAAACCTGGAATCAAACATTTCTCTATGAAGTCTGGGTGTCTGTTTGTAGAAAATGGTATTTTCAAAGTTCACTGTCTGAGTCCTTCTGGTACTGCTGATGAAGATAAACATTCAGCTTCTCTGATAAATTAGTAAGTCTTCACTCTCCTACAGTATTTTTTGCCCATTGCTATTTTTGCAGATAGCGAACTACTTGTTCAGAGTGTCAAATACCTATCATTTTTCAAATCCTCACTTTTTCATCAACTCCTCTCTTATCTTACTGATTTCTGAGCACTACAGTTACTGTGATCCATAGTCTCCAATTTGAAGTACTTCTTTGCTTGATTTTCTTTCCATTGTATTTTAGGTAGAATAATACAGATTAATGGCATGGAATTAATAGATTAACAGCACTAAATTAGGAATGGTTATGAACATTTCCTTTGTGTTAGTCTCACTCATCAGAATGTTGTAGATGCTGTATGAATCTGAAATTCCAGTGAGTTACATGATAGTCATTCATAATATCCTTACGAGTAAGATAGAGAAATGCAAGCCAGATTAGAGTGTCTGCTCTAATTAAGAGACAAAACTAATTGAGCATCTCTTTCCAGACTGTTCATAGTTAAGTCAGATTGGAAAAGGGGCTCTAACAGAGGCTACATTCTGTATTGTTTTAAGGATGAAAAGGAAAATAATCTAATACCATACATGGAGAAAAGAAGGAGATGAGAGAAATAATGAGTATACTGGATGGCAGGACTGGATCCCTAAAGATTTCAGTAGGCCATACAGAATTTATTATATAAAGATATATTATATAAATATATTATCTAATAATAATTTTTTATTATATAAAACACAATTAAATTATAATACATAATTATATAATAAATTATTATATAAAGATATATAAATTAAAAAAATATATTATATAAAGATATATAAAGACATACAGAATTTATTATATAAAGATAAAATTGATCAAGGACAAATTACAAAGTCCTACCTTTGGGGTCAACATTTACCTTCCCAAGAATGGGGTAAGAAAGACATGGGTTGAGGCACCTGGCTGGCTCACTTGGTAAAGCATGTGACTCTTTATCTCAGGGTTGTAAATTTGAGCCTCATGTTGGGTGTAGAGATTACTTTAAAAATAGAAAAATCTTTAAAAGAAGAGAACTTCATGGGTTAATAGTATATGTATGTAATAAATGCTTCAAGCTTTAGATATCTATGAACCAGATATGAATTAAGTATGGGGGGGATTGGAAATAAAGAGGTATGGAATTCTAATTCCAGTTCTACTGCTGACTGGTTGTGTAACCAAGATTAAAGTTCTTTACCTCGTTAAGCTTCAATTTGCCCATTATAAAATGTGTGGCATTTTTATAGTACCAGTAATTATAAAATATTGTTTGTTTACTGGTATTGATAGCTGAAGAAACATGAACAAAGCTAGTGGAGTCTTAAATTATAATAAGAACCCCCCCACCCACCCCCATACTCATTCAGTTCTGGATACTTTAAGAAAATTTGAGACTATATGATTCATTAAGAAATAGAAGAAAAAATTTATAGTTGGGAACCCCATTTAGCTTTAAATCTCTGAACGGTTGGTATATGAACTAGGTTAGATTATACATTTATTTTTTGCCTGTGAGAACATAACTTAGGACAGTGGGGAAAGCTTCAGGTTAACAAACTTTGGCTCAGTGTATGAGATTATGCTGAGTGAAATAAGTCAAGCAGAGAGTGTCAGTTATATGGTTTCACTTATGTGTGGAGCATAAGGAAAAACATGGAGGACATTGGGAGCAGGAAAGGAAGGGTGAATTGGGGGAAATCGGAGGGGGACGCGAACCATGAGAGACTGTGGACTCTGAGAAACAAACTGAGGGTTTGGGAGGGGAGAGGGTTGGGGGGTTGGGTGAGCCTAGTGGTGGGTATTGAGGAGGGCACGTATTGCATGGAACACTTGGTGTGGTGCGTGAACAATGAATCTTGGAACACTGAAAAAATAAAATAAAAATTTTTAATTATATATGCACAAAAAATAATAATAATAAAAGAAAGAGCTTCTGAATCATTTATCCCATTATAATCCCCATTTTACAGATGAGAGAAACTAGATTCAGAGAGGTGAAGTAACTTAATTTGCCCAAGTTCAGTCAGCTGGTAAGTGTCAGAACTAGGGTTTAAATAGGATTTCTCAAACTCTTAGGGCTGTGTTCTTAATCATTATATCTTGCCTGTTACTTGGGAATGTGGTTCAGGTCTGTGGTTTCTTGCCTTGGCCTCTTGATCAAAACCTTTTCTTGGAGGTTTCTTGTACCTGCTAGCAAGAGCTGACATCACAGTTCACCGGGGCACTTTTTTGTCATGTGCCTGTTCTTTGGCAGTTGCTTGATTCTTAGTAAATGAAATTTAAGGGAAGAGGAAGTTAAGAGAGTTATATTCCAGCCTTGAATTTCCTCTTTGACTAACTTGTTTGTTGCGAGGCAGTAAGTTCCTTGACTGTGGGGATAATGATGATTTATTTCTGAGTACCCAGTACCGAATATGGGGCCTGGACACAGAGTAGAAGCTCTCCTGGAACCTAAGCTTCACCAGGGACTTTCATTCACTGCTGTAACCGTGCCTTACCACCGTGCCTAGCACAGAACAGTTGTCCAATATCTTTTTGTTGAATAGGCGGAAGATTGGTTGGCTGGCTGGGCCTCATTAAAACTTCTTCACTGGTTAATAATCATAACTTTCATTTACTAGGTGCATGCCATTTGCTGGGCACTTAGGTAAATTATCAGTAACCCTTATCACCTTTCTACAGGGTAGAAGTAAGGGATGGGCTGTGACTGAAGAAGGTGAAGGAGAGAGAGGAGTCGAGGATATCTCCTAAGTTTCTGACCTGGATACCGGTCCAAGTGATGATGAAACCCAGGGAGAGGAGCATGAGTTGTTTTTAAAAATAGGCTGTGTTTGTGATACCTGCAGGTAGATGCAAGGGTCTGTTCCTAGGACAGAGGCTCTAAAAACGATCCCTGTTTGCCAGTTAGCCGGGAAAGAGTGATGTTCTTGATCTTCCCAGAGCAAGTTTGCTGATTTTAGACCTGCAGGCTTAAAACCATTATTTCCACGTGTTCTAATTTGAATATGTTCAGTTTCTGTTCCAGATGATCGGGCTGAACAACGAACCTGTCTCATTTGTGGGGACCGTGCCACAGGCTTGCACTATGGAATCATCTCCTGTGAGGGCTGCAAGGGCTTTTTCAAGCGGAGCATTTGCAACAAGCGGGTATATCGGTGCAGTCGTGACAAGAACTGTGTCATGTCTCGGAAGCAGAGGAACAGGTGCCAGTACTGCCGCCTGCTCAAATGCCTGCAGATGGGAATGAATCGGAAGGGTGAGTGGTGCTTGTGGCTCGACTACCCACTTTACCATCACTTTACCTTTAGCCTTGGAGTTTTTCATTTCCCAAGCCTGCACTATATGCCAGGTCTTGTACTGTGTACCCATAACCCCAAAACACATTTGACACAGTTCCTGCCTACAGGGATTTCTCAGACTCGGTGGGGAGAAAGACTGGGTGGGATGTTACAGATTCTGTGAGAATGAATTCACAGGCTCCAATTGGCAAGACCCCAATTAACAATCAAGTCCTAACTCGAATTAATATATTCCACTAGTTCTTCTTTCAGAGCATGACAAGAAGTAGGAATTTTAGATGAAGAAGCAAAAAGGCAGTATGTCACATGAATGTGGTATCATTTTGCTTGCTACAGTCATGGCATACTCATGCCACTCATACTCAGAGGCGAGGCATGCCCAGAATTCTAAATCCAGGTTGGTGAAGAATTTGGGATTTGTTGGGAAGCTTTCCGAGAGCCTCTTAGCCTGATATTATGTGAATAAACCAATATTCTAAGATGATGAACCCAGAGGGCAGGGTTTGAAGAATGGATTGGTGTGGGGAAAGCAGAAAGGCCACCTAGAAAGTTTTTAGAAGAGTCCAGAAGAAAGCTGTGAAGAATTTGATGGAGAGCAGGAAAAGTAACGGCACAGATGGGGAGATGTGGAGAAGCTTACCTGATAGGAGTTGATAACATACTGGGTATTGGGCAGCACCAGAAGTTGAAGTTGCAGATTGGGATTAATAGTAATGGCCCCACCAGAAAAACAACAAACACAACAACAAAAAACCTACCAGGCTAAAAAGCAGGGTGGGGCAAAATGTTGGCCTTGGCAGTGCATTGTTTAAGGTATCTAAGGACACATACAATGTCCATCAAAGAATTTGGATATGGGGGCGCCTGGGTGGCTCAGTAGGTTAAAGCCTCTGCCTTAGGCTCAGGTCATGATCTCAGGGTCCGGGGTGGAGCCCCGCATCGGGCTCTTTGCTCAGCAGGGAGCCTGCTTCCTTCTCTCTCTCTCTGCCTGCCTCTCTGCCTGCTTGTGATCTCTCTCTCTGTGTCAAATAAATAAATAAAGTCAAAAAAAAAAAAAAGAATTTGGATATGTAGGACTGGAACTGAAGTGAAAAGTCCTGCCTTCAAGTTGAAGTTTGTGGAACTATTCGCAATCAGATAGTAAAATTTTGTGAGTGAGTAGAAATCACCCGAAGAGAACTTAGACACAGAAGAGGAGAGGGCCGGTGTCCGAAACTCTAGAGTATTCTCATGGAGGGTAGAGAGTAGTACAGTATAGTTCAGTAGAGAGAATGGAGGCAAAGGTTGGTGACAGACTAGCTCTATGACCTTGGGCAGTTTGCTTTATGTCTCTGATGCTCAATTATCTTACCTTTTAAAATAGTATGATAATACTTAACCTTTCAGCGTTCTCTAAAAGATTAAATTTGACAACGTGTGTATCTACTCAGGAAGGTACTAGGGGTTCATAACGGTAATGCATAAAGGTAGGAGTTAGATTTAGCGAACTGTTCAGTTGGTTTTGTCACATTAATGCAGACTACCAGATACACTTCCGGCTATTTCTTTTATTATATGTGGGATAAGAAGAATCTTTTGAAAATTTGCCCATTATTAAGAAAGGTAAAAAAGTTGTAAAAGGTTTTTTAGATTGAGATAAATTTAGATTTAGATGAATTTAAATTTAGATAAATTTAGGTCATTTATAATTTATATTATATTTATATTACTAATATTTATTGATTACTATGTATATCAGGAACTCTTACACACTTTTTATTCATTATCTCATTGAATATGCACAAACCTATTATTAAATATTACCCTCAGTTGAGAGGCGCCTGGCAGGCTCAGTTGGTGGAACGTTGCAACTCTTGTTCTTGGGATCATGAGTTCAAGCCCTACCTTGGGTGTAGAGATTACTCAAAAACAAAATCTTTTGTTTTTTTAGAAATGCTTTTTTTTTTTTTAAGATTTTATTTATTTATTTGATAGAGAGTTAGAGAGGGGACACAAACATGGGGAGTGGGAGAGGGAGAAGCAGGCTCCCCCTAAGCAGGGAGCCTGATGTGGGGCTCAATCCCAGGATTCTGGGATCATGACCTGAGCTGAAGGCAGTTGCTTAACAACTGAGCCACCCAGGTGCCCCTAAAAATCTTTAAAAAAAATATTACCCTCAGTTTATAGATGCAGTTTGGGGGAGATAAAATGACTTAACAGTAGGTAGGTTAGTGGTGATTATGTTGATAATAATTATTAGTTGTAGTTTATTATTAATCAAGCAGATCTTGTACCTAACTAACCACATGGACAACATGTCTGTCATGTGGCATAGCTACTTGCATGATGGAATGCCCTGTGTTCACTGGATGAGAAATATCTATAATAGGGCATTTAAAAACTTAACAACTTTGTCTTCTGTGTTTCTAATCTCATCTTCTGTCTGGAGCTTACTTACTGTACCTCCAACCTGCTTTGCATTATCCTGCCTGTGCTCAGATTGTTTCCTTTGCCAAGAAGTCCTCTCCCCTCCCCACTCTTTCCCACCAGTACCAAACAGGTAATGCCTGAAGAGATAGTCTGTGGGCATCTACCCACTTTCATCTGGTTTGGTCTTGGTCTCATTTTCCAGTCTTCCTTTGTTGTTTTCACTGTATTTTATCAAAGCATGTTTGTGGGTTGCCTTGTTGACTACTCTGTGACGATTCATCCTGCTTATTCAGTTGGAGTGTGAAATTCTAGGGCTTCTAACCAAACTCTCCTATTTCAGGGAGGAAGAAGAAGCTTACCTTCTTAAATTCCTGTAACCATAGGCAGGAGAAGATGACACATGGAGTGTGAGGGGTGGGACCTGCCTTGCAGTGTCTATTTTCATGCATTAAGGCATAAGAGGCTTAGTTGCCTTGAGAAGGCTGCCTCTCGGAGAGAAACCCTGCCACCTCCTGGTTGGTGCTGAGAAAGCGGAATTAAAATTACAGTTGCCATTGGAATAGTTTTGGATTGATGAAACTGTTCCATATGGAACTGTAGTGTTTGACATAATTTTATGCATTTGTCAAAGCCTATAGAATATATACCACTAAAGAAGTGAATTTTATTGTATATAAATTTGTTTAAAAGCAACCAGTATATGGGGAAAAGACACAATGTAGACTGTGATAAATGAATCTAATTGATATTACAAATAAATCACATAACCACACTGAGGGAAATCGGGGAGAAAGAAGCTGACCTTGGGAAATAGTGTTTTAACTGTATACTGTATACCATATGGCTGAAGACAAAAAGCTGTATGCAAACAAAGCTCTCTAGCTTGTAAATTTATTTCTCTCAAGGTTATGGGTTAGGAATTCTGTCACTACTTTATTTGTATACCAGAGTTGAACAGGAAGTAAATATATTGTTGATAATGAGAGTCAGGTTTCTCACATCAGAGAAAAAAAGTTATAAATCAGGAAAGGCGAAGGCTGAACTGAAACTTCTGCTGCTAGATTGGAAGCATCAGTGTGTACTCATATTTAGAAAAAGAAATTCAGAAAGACCAGATTTTGGTTTCCAAATATCAATAAAAGGAATAAGGACTCTTTGGAGAAGGGGTTGATTCTAGTTTTAAGGCAGGGAAAATATAAGGTGAGCCTAGAGCGTTTTTCTCATGCCAGAAAGTTAGAATGTGCTATATTTTTTAAAAAGGAGGGGGCAAGGCATTATCAAAAGGTCATAGAAGTCAACCTAAAAGCATTTCTAGTAGCCAAGTTGGAAAAACTGGAGCAACAAAATAACTATATATTAGTTTATAACCCAAAGAATAAAATATCCATGAGTTCATACTGATAGAACTAACTGAATAAATAGAGGAGTGACAGTTCTTTCTCCTAGAAAAATTCTAATTAATAAGTATAGAAGGCATGAGGGAAATAGAAAATCACCATTAAAAAAAAAAGTAACAATTGCTGTAGGCAGGATTGACTTATGGATGCTAAAATAAGAAAGCATAGTTTTTTTATTTTATTTTATTTTTAAAGATTTTATTTATTTATTTAACAGAGAGAGAACACAAGCAGGCAGAGAGGCAGGCAGAGGCAGAGAGAGGAGCAGGCTCCCCGTGGAGCAAGGAGCCCGATGCGGGACTCGATCCCAAGATGCCGGGATCATGACCTGAGCCAAAGGCAGCTGCTTAACCAACTGAGCCACCCAGGCGTCCCAAAAGCATAGTTTTTTTAAAGATTTATTTTTTTAAAGATTTTATTTATTTATTTATTTATTTATTTATTTATTTATTTATTTGACAGAGGAGACAGATCACAGGTAGGCAGAGAGGCAAGCAGAGAGAGAAGGGGAAGCAGGCTCTGCACTGAGCAGAGAGCCCGATGCGGGGCTCAATCCCAGCACCCTGAGATCATTACCTGAGCCTAAGGCAAAGGCTTTAACACACTGAGCCACCCAGGTACCCCAAAATCAGGAACTTCAACATGGCATAATGCTATAATCTAATTAGTAAACTTTATTCAAATTTCACCACTTCTTTCTTTTTTTTTTTTTTTTAGGATTATTTATTTATTTATTTATTTGATAGAGAGAGAGAGAGAGATCACAAGTAGGCAGAGAGGCAGGCAGAGACGGGGGAAGCGGGCTTCCTGCCCAGCAGAGAGCCCGATGGAGGGCTCGATCCCAGGACCCTGGGATCACAACCTGAGCCAAAGGCACAGGCCTTAACCCACTGAGCCTCCCAGGCACCCCTCACCACTTATTTCAATGTCTCTCATAGCAGTGTATCTTTTTTTGTGATCCAGGAGCCAATCTAGGGTCATGTGTTACATTTAGTTTTTATGTCTTTTCGATCTCCTTTAATCTGAAATGATTCCTTATCCCTTTTTTTCCTTGAATGCCATTGTTAATTTCGAAGAAAACAAGTAGAATATTCATCAACTTGGACTTGTCAGTTTGCTCACAGTACATTCAAGTTATTCATTTTTGGCAAGCTTGCCACAACAACAGTGTGTCCTTTTGTGCATTCTATGAAGAGTGCATGGTATAGCTTTGCCCTACTATTGGTCATGTTAACTTGAATCACTTGGTTGAGGTGATGTCAGTTGGGTAAGGTGGTGTTCCCAGACTTCTCCACCGGAAAGTTTCGGAGTACAGGCAACAACACGTGCAGAGGTAAAACTGTGTAAAACAGCATGACATGTTCAAGGACTGACAGTTCTCTCTCGTTACAGTGTAATGTTTGTGACAAGAGATGAAGATGGGGAACCCCAGAAGAACCAGATCATAGGAGTGTCTTGAATGATAGGCTGGGGAGCTTGGGTTGAGCCTGTAGACCAAAGGGAGCCACCAGTGGGTTTTGAGCAGGACTTGGATATAGTTAGCTTTATGTCTTACTCTCCTTTCTGTTTTTGGCTTTGGGTTGGCTGCCCAAGCCTAAGTGAGGAATGGTAGGTACATGAGTTTCAGAGCAGAAAAAGTATCTGTACTTCTTTTAAGCATACAGCAGAACCATTCCTGTGATCTTGTACCTGGAAGCCCTTTGTTTTTGTTTTTGTTTTTTTCCAAATCAGTTCACTATAAGAAAGATTTTCAGCCCCGTTAAAGAAACTTGCTCTTAGCTCAGTATAGCATATAGAATCAGAGGACCTAAACTAAAATTCCCCACTCTGTCAGTTTTTCCCTGCATGGTCTCGAGCAAGTCCCTTTACCTCTCTGAGCTTCAGGTTTTTTCATCTCTAAACTACATAGGATAATAATAATGTACTCCTTCCAAGAATCAAATGTGATACCATATATGCAGATATATTATAAGCTTTAAAATGTGATCCAAGTTTTTGTTTTAACAGAGGCACTGTGACACATTGTATTATTTCCCACACTTCAGGCAGTTTCATGCCATCTTGACAAATTTTACCTTCTTTATTTTTTTTTAAGATTTTATTTATTTGAGAGAGAGAGAGAGAGCAAGAGAGAGTAAGCCCAAGCTGGGTGAGGGGCAGAGGAAGAAGGAGACTCCCTGCCAAGCAGGGAGTCCAATGTGGGGCTCGATCCTGGGACTCTGGGATCCTGACCTGAGCTGAAGGCAGACACCCAACCAACTGAGCCACCCAGGCGCCCCTATATTCTTCTTTTAATCTAAATAGATAGATAGATAGATAGATAGATAGATAGATAGATAGATAGATAGATGTTAATTTTCAAAGGGAATTTTTTATCATCTCAGTGAATGGAAAATCAGTATATTTTAATGAATGTTAGGGTAAGTGTATAATTATGAGTTTATGCAGGTATGGTATATAGACATACCATGGGAAACACTAGTTGTGGAAAGAAGTCTGGTCTTAGTCTAATAGTCTGGTTTCCAACCCTGATTCTGCTTGTTTAGTTTCTGTCACCGTAAACAAAATACTTCCTTTTTCGGACCCTTATATTCATCCGTTCAATGGGAGTGATGCTGATACTTCCCTCATGGGTTTGTTTTACACAAGATGGTACCTAAAACATAGTACGTGTCCATCATATGTGAGTCTCCTTAGTCCAGGGGGGGTTGAGAGACAACATGAGCTTTTAAATATCAGAACGAAAAATTGGTAAGTTGTAAATCTTTAAGATTTGTGGCCCTTAAAAAAAAGAAAAAAAAAAAAAAGAAAAACCTGTTGAGTTCCTTCCTCACCTCCAAGACCGTGAGAGCGAGATATCAAGTAAAATGTATTCAGTGTTGGATCTGCTGATGATTGATCTTTATTCTGCACCTGTGAGCTGAAGCAAAGACATAGAAAACTCAGTATTGGAATAGAAGTGTCTGAAGGCTGACATTGAATCTACAACAGCAGAGAGGGAATTTTAAGGATTTTTAAAACTTGCAATTAGGTTGAAAGAGATCTCCAGACCAAAACCAGTATGCGTCTGATTGTAATGTAAGCTGTGTATGGTTCCCACTCCCAATTCACAGCAGCCTTGTAAAGAAGACTATGTTGTCTCCCTTTCACAGATGAAGATGTTAAGGCTCCATTAAAGCTGGGAATAGAACCTTGTTTTTTTTAATTACTGTGTACATAGAAAAGAGGCTGGTCAGCGGGAAGGATTAGTTACTTTATGTGTCAGGCCCTATGCTTGGTGCTTTAGCTATGTTATTTTATATGTAATCCTCAGAATACCCCATAAGATAGGTTCTAGTAGCCCCGTTTATTCTTCAAGAAACTGATGTGAAGAAACTTGCCTGTAGTTACACAGACCAGGCAAAAACTGGATTTACTCATTTATTTTTAGAAGGTTTTTTGTGTATTTATTTTTGTGAGCGAGCACGCACTGAGCAGGGAGCCCATGCGGGACTCGATCCCAGGATCCTGGGATCATGCCCTGAACTGAAGGCAGACACTTAACAGACTGAGCCACAGAGGTGCCCCAAAAACTGGATTTAGACTCAAGCTTGTCTAATTCTGAAATGTGTGATCTTCTAAGAATACCAAGGATAATGTCTGTTTAAGGAAAATGAACTTCCTCTTAGCCTTTCAGTTACCACAGGAACTGAGCATTATGCTTGGAACCCTCAACCCTGCCCCAAGGACTCTCTAGATTCTTCATGTTAATTTTTTTGGAAGCAAGTATATTATTTATATATGTATATGTATATATAGCAAAGCTTACTCTCACATGATGCTATTCACTTACCTTCTGTCGTTAGCATTGCCTCCTCCGAGCTAGCCTCCATAGCGGCTATCACAAAGATTTTTCAAAAATGCTGACCTGACCACATTCATCCTCTGGATTCCATTGTATCCTTAGCTTCCTCTGCTGAAGTCCATACTCTTACCCTGACGTGAAAGGCTATCTACGATCTGGCCCCGGTTGCCCTGTTCAACCTTCAACTTCATCTCTTGCTACTCTACACACACACACACACACACACACACACACACACACACACACGAGTTGCTGTGCAGAGGAAGAGGGAGAGAGAGAATCCCAAGCAGGCTCCACACCCAGTGCAGAGCCCTACACAGGGCTCAGTCTCACAACCCTGACATCATGACCTGAGCCAAAACCAGGAGTCTGATGCTTAACTGACTGAGTCACCCAGGCAGCCCTTTACTGACTGCATTTATAGGGAGAAACCAGTCAGATCAAAATTTTGATTAATTAAAAAAATCTGTTCTCCTCATCCTATAAATTAGACTCAAATTTAGCCTGGAAATAAAAAATACTTTTAAAATGGAAATATTCTGGGTGCCTGGGTGGCTCAGCAGTTGGTTGAGCGTCTGCCGCCAGCTCAGGTCATGATCCCAGGGTCCTAGGACTGAGTCCTGCATAAGGCTCCCTGCTCAGTGCAGAGCCTGCTTCTCTCTCTGCCTGCTCTGTGTGCTGCTCCCTCTGCTTGTGCTCCCTCTTTCTCTGACAAATAAATAAAATCTTAAAAAATAAAATAAAAATGGAAATATTTTTTCTATCCCTCTCTTTGAATTTACTGAAGCCTTCAGATGCATCATCCTGGTGGAATATTTGTAACTGTGCTGAGGACTACTAATAATGCTATCATCTTTGCTGAGCATATTAAATGTATGCAGAGTGTGCAATATGTGTCCATTGCCTTGGGGGCCCAGAAGTATCTGTTTCTTATGAGGTAGCCTAAAACAATGGAAAGTGTGTATACCTTGGGTCCAGAAAGACCTCTGTTTTAATCTTGATTTCACCAATTATTACCTTGTGCTTTTGGCCAAGTAAGTTCTCTTTTTGTGCCTAGATTTCTGTGGGTATACTTTTGACTATCTTGACTTATGTTTCCTTCCAGCAATCAGAGAAGATGGCATGCCTGGAGGCCGAAATAAGAGCATTGGGCCCGTCCAGGTGAGTTCTAGGCCTCAGTCTTTGTGATCAGTCCTGGAAGCCCAGTGCTTTCGATGGTTCTATAGCTACTTACCTTGATCTTCTCATCTCCTGATGGGGGGAGCCATCTTGCTTTCATTCCCGTAAAATTGTTTTTAGAGCCTGGTTATGAAAGTGCTTTGAAAATCTTAAATATGTAACATAATGATTAAAGCTCTTCTTGTGATTCCCTCAACCCTTCCTAAGGATTTCATAGGAATTGAATCCAATTCTGGTTCTAAACCATCCAGAGGATTTTTATGTCAGTCACTCAAGGTTGGTGATAGCTTAGACTGGCAGAAATCAGTAAGACTACTTTGCTGTTCGATGTCTCTAAAGATATATCAGCAGAAAGATCATTGCCTTACTTGTAGAGAAGGAATAATAATACCCATTCTATCCCACAAATATGTAAGTACTTACTGTGGGCAAGTCCTTTATACTGTGAATTGAGTCTAGTGGGAGATACAGATGTGTGAACAGACATCAGAGTATAGTGAATGGTAGCAGAGTATGTACAGAAAGGAGGAACTTCTTTTTTTTTTAATTGGAGCCATGGTTGGGAACTGAAGACATTTATGGAAGCCTTCCTAGAGAAGGTAAAGTTTGAGCTGAGTCTTGAAGGAAAAGGAGGAATTAGCTATGCTGGGAAGGGGTGGGGAGCCAAATATCTTCTATTACTGCCAGACAGAACAGACTCTAAAAAGACCACAAGATGGATCTTTAAGGAATCACAGGAAGTTGATGCAGTCGGGCTGGAGTGCTGGGCACATGTAGTGGAGTGGCAGAAGATAAGGCCGATTCCTTGAGTTTAGAATCTGTTCTCTAAAGAATGACCTTCAACTATCTTTGATTTTAGCTTCTTAGGTATAGTCTTTGTAGGGCCAGCCTACACCAGCTTGTTCTTACTTGCCAACAGAAGAACTTCATGAAGGTAGAAAATTGGATCTGTTTATGACCCAACAAGTGAATCCCTCAGGACGCTAGTGAGCAGGACCAGGCCTCAGGGATTATTAGTGTGGACCAAGAGGCAACTACTAAAAGCTTTTTTTTTTTTTTTTTTTTAAGATTTTATTTATTTATTTGACACAGAGAGAGAGAGAGAGATCACAAGCAGGCAGAGAGGCAGGCAGAGAGAGAGGAGGCAGGCTCCCTGCCGACCATGACCTGAGCCAAAGGCAGAGGCTTTAACCCACTGAGCCACCCAGGCACCCCACTAAAAGCTTTTAAGTAAAGAGGGAGCGACATGGTCAGATTTGCATTTTAAAAAGATCATTCTAGGGACACCTGGGTGGCTCAGTAGTTGAGTGACTCACTCTTGATTTCGGCTCAGGTCATGAACTCAGGGTTGTGGGATCAAGCCCCACATCAGGCTCCTTATTCAGCAGGGATTCTGTTGGAGATTTTCTCTCTCCCTCTACCCCCATGCACGTGCTCTCTTCTCTAAAATAAATAAGTCTTTTAAAAAAAGAAATTATAAAATTACAATTAAAAAAAGAAAGAAAGGGGCACCTGGGTGGCTCAGTTGGTTAAGCGTCTGCCCTCAGCTCAGGTCATGATCCCAGGGTTCTGGGATCAAGCCCCACGTCAGGCTCCCCGCTCAGTTGGGAGTCTGCTTCTCTTTCTCCCTCTGCTGCTCCCCCTGCTTTGGCTCTCTTTCTCTATCTCTGTCTACTAAATGAAAATAAAGAAGAAAGATCATTCTAGCAATAGAAATGGCTTCTGAGGAGCTGGGTAAGTGTCCATGAAACTGGAAGCAGAGGAAAAGTCAGTTCAAAGGTTTTACAGAAGTCCAGTCAAGAGATGGAGATAGTGTTTTTGTTTTGTTTTGTTTTGTTAAGATTTTATTTATTTGACAGAGAGAGGGATCACAAGTAGGCAGAGAGGCAGGCAGAGAGAGGGGGAAGCAGGCTCCCTGCTGAGTTGAGCTCAGTGCGGGGCTCGATCCCAGAACCCTGAGATCATGACCTGAGCCGAAGGCAGAGGCTTTAACCCACTGAGCCACCCAGGTGCCCCTAGATAGTGGTTTTAAGTAGGGCAATGGTAGTACAATTTGAAGGGGAGGGAATAGATTCAAGGGAGATTTAATAGGAAAAATTAATAGGATTTATCCAGTTGAATATGAGGGAATGAGAGAAAGACAGGAATTTGTAGTTGTTTTGAGACATATGCTGGTGAAATATGGGGCATTTCATAGCAGATATATGCACTCAGTCGGGCTGTGGGTATATGCCGTATTCATATCTTTTTCTAAAACATTTTTATTCATGTTATAATAAAAGTTAATTTATTTTGGTCTATAACCATATGTGTTTTGTGTGTGTGTGTGTGTGTGGTAAAAAACATGCAACATGAAATTTATCTCCTTAACAAATTAAGTACATGGTATAGTATTATTTACTATATGTACATTTTTATAGAGTAGATCTCTACAACCTTTCCATCTTATGACTGAAACTCTGTACCCATTGAACAACAACTCCTTGTTTCTCCTTCTCCCAGTCCCTGGCAACCACCATTCTACTTTCTCTTTCTGAGAGTTTGACTGCTTTTGATACTTCATATAAGCGGAATCCTGCAGTATTTGTTCTTCTGTGACTTCCTTATTTCACTTAGCATAATATCCTTAAGATTCATCCACATTGTAGCATATGCTAGGATTTCTAAGGCTGAATAATATTCTGTTGTATTTATATACCATACTTGTTGATCCATTAATTCATCAATGGATATTTAAGTTGTTTCCATCTCTTGGCCATTGTGAATAATACTGCAGTAAATGTAAGAGGGCAGCTATCTCTTAGAGATCCTGATTTCAGTTCTTTTGGATAAATACTCAGAAGGGGGGATTACTGGGTCCCATATGGTTTTATTTTTAATTTTTTGAGAAACCTCCATATTGTTTTCCATAGTAGCCACACTGTTTTACATTCCCACCCAGCAGTGCATAAGGGTTCCCATTTTCTGCATCTTCTCTGGTATTTCTTATTTTCTGATAATGGCATTCTGGATAGTTGTCAGGCAATACCTCATTATGGTTTTGATTTGCATTTTTCTGATTATTAGTGATATTGAGCATCATTTCATACACATGTTGGCTGTGCTGTTTACATGTCTTTGGAGAAGGTATTTTTTTGTATGTCTATTCAAATCTTTTGTCCATTTTTATTTATTTTTTAAGATTTTATTTGTCAGAGAGAGGGGTTGAGAGAGAGCACAAGCAGGGGGAACAGCAGGCAGAGGGAGAAGCAGGCTCCTCCCTGAGCAAGGAGTCTAATGCGAGACTCAGTCCCAGGACCCTGGGATCATGACCTGAACCGAAGGCAGATGTTAAACCGACTGAGCCACCCAGCTGTCCCTTTTGCCCATTTTTATTTTTTTTAAATGTATTTATTTATTGTTAAAGATTTTAGTTTTTTATTTGACAGGGAGAGACACAGCAAGAGAGGGAACACAAACGGGGGGAGTGGGAGAAGTAGAAGCTGGCTTCCCACCGAGCATGGAGCCCTACATAGGGCTCAATCCCAGAACTCTGGGACCATGACCTGAGCTGAAGGCAGACCCTTAATGACTGAGACACCCAGGCTCCCTATTTATTTATTTGACAGAGAGAGAGAGATAGTGAGAGACAAAGCACAAGCAGGGGGATTGGCAGGCAGAGGGAGCGGGAGAAGCAGGTTCCCCACTGAGCAGGGAGCCTGATGCCGAGCTCCATCCCAGGACCCTGGGGATCATTACCTGAGCCAAAGGCAGATGCTTAATCGACTGAGCCACCCAGGTGCTCCATTTTTAAATAAGGTTATTTGGGGGTTTTGCTGTTGAGTTGTAGGAATTCCCTGTATCTCTTGGATATTAACCTTTATTAGATAAATGGTTTGCAAATATTTTCTCTCATTCTGTAGGTTCCTGTTGACTCTGTGATTGTTTGCTTTGCAGAAGCTTTTTAGTTTGATGTAAATCCATTTGTCTATTTTTGTTTTTATTGCCTGTACTTTGGATATCATATTCAGGAAATCATTGCTAATGCCAATGTCAAAAGGCTTTTTCTCTATGCTTTCCTTCAGGACTTCTATAATTTCAGGTCTTACATTTAAGTCTTTAATCCATTTTGAGTTGATTTTTGTATGAAGTATAAGAACAGAATACAATTTCATTCTTTGGCATATGAATATCTAGTTTTCCCAGTACCACTTGTTGAAGAGACTATTGTTATGTAGTCTTGGCGGCTTTGACCATATATATATGGGTTTATTTGAGGGCTCTCTATTCTGTTCCATTGATCTATAGGCCTGTCCCCATGCCAATCAACTCTTTGATTACTGTGACTTTTATTTTTTAAAAAGTTTTATTTTTTAAAAGATTTTATTTATTTATTTGATAGAGAGAAAGAGATCACAAGTAGGCAGAGAGGCAGGCAGAGGGAGCGGGGAAGCAGGCTCCCTGGCAAGCAGAGAGCCCGATGTGGGGCTCGATCCCAGGACCCTGAAATCATGACCTGAGCAGAAGGCAGAGGCTTAACCCACTGAGCTACTCAGGTGCCCCTTGATTACTGTAACTTTTAATATGTTTTGAAACCAGGCAGTATAAGACCTCTAGCTTTTTGTTCTTTGTCAGGATTGTTTTGGCGATTTGGGGTTCTTTGGGTTTCCATATGAATTTCAGGATTTTTTTTTCCTATTTCTGCCCAAAATCCCATTGGAATGTTGATAGGGATTGCATTGAATCTCTAGATCACCTTGGATAGTATGGATATTGTAACAATAATTGTTTTTTAATCTGTGAACAGAGGATATCTTTTCATTTATTTCTATCTTTAATTTTTTCTTTTTTTCTTTTTTTTTTTTAAGATTTTACTTATTTGTTTGACAGAGAGAGGCACAGCGAGACAGGGAACAGAAGCAGGGGTAGTGGGAGATGGAGAAGTAGGCTTCCGCCTAGCAGGGAACCCAATGCTGGACTTGATCCCAGGACCCCAGGATGATGACCTGAGCCGAAGGCAGACACTTAATGACCAAATCACTCAGGCACCCCAGTATATCTTTATTTCTTTCAGCAGTGTACAAGTCTTTCATCCCTTTAGTTATATTTATTCCTAAGTATCTTATTCTTTTTGATACTATTGTAACTGAGATTTTCTTAATTTCCTTTCCAGATTCACTGTTACTATATAAAAATGCATCTGATTTTTTGTGTTGATTTTATATCCTGAAACTTTGCTGAATTCTTTTGTTAGTTCTAACGGTTTTTTGGTTTTCATTTATAAGATCATATCATCTATGAACTGAGATAATTTTACTTCTTTCTGATTTAGATGCTTTTTATTTCTTTTACATGTCTAATTGCAATGGCTAGGACTTCATACTGTGTTAAATAGAAATGGTGAGAATGGGCATTTTTGCCTTGATCCTGATCTTAGAGAAAAAGCTTTTAGTTTTTCATCAAGTATGATGTTAGCTGTAGACTTTTCATGTATGGCCTTTATTTGTAGTCATTCTTTTTGTATTTAGATGTAGTAGAATGCTTATCTATTGGAAAGAATGCTTAAACGTTTTCTCAATGAAAAACTTTCTCAGCATTCATTACTCAGTGTCTTTTGAGTACCCTTCTTCCACCATGGAAGGGATCTTCAGGCGCTTACATCTCCTGACTTTATGTTCTTTCTAAAATGGAGGGAGCTGATGCTCAGAGAAACCTATTTCATATCTCATTGCATTTGACTTTTTGATGCTGAGCATATAATTTTTCCTTTGTCTCTTACTGTTTTAGGTAGTGTTAGGAAGAGAGAGCTTTGATCGCCGAAGTTCTTAACTTTGTTTAATTATAATTAAAAATTAAGGATAAAATTACAATTTATTGAGTACCTGTTGTGCACTTCATCACTTTATCTTAGATTAGCCTCTCAAGTCTGTCTGATTCAGTTCTGTACCCTAAGAGGGGACCCAAACTACTAAGTAGGTGGTATTATCTTCATTTTATAGGTGAGGGAACTAAGGCTCAGAGAACTTGAGTGATGTGCCCAACAGTAAGCACCCAGTTAGGAAATGACAGATGAGATCTGAACCAGGATACAAGCCTTCCTGATATGTCTATCCCCTTAATGCAACAGTGATTGCCCAGTGTCCTCTGGGACCCATAGGGAAGGACAGATGCAGTCCAACTTTGGCTCCCAGTTGGAATAATCTGATTTATTAAGACTGCTTCCTTTCACCCAGCTCAAGTACTTTTATGACCTCCAAGCTCTTGTATTGCTCTCATTACCATTACTGAGGCTGCTTCAGTCAGGGTCTCAGTAGATGCCTTGTAGTTTGATGGCGTCTTTTGTCTTTACATGTCTTTTTTGTTTTTTTTTAAGATTTTATTTATTCATTTAACAGAGAGAGAACACAAGCAGGCAGAGAGGCAGGCAGAAGCAGAGAGAGGAGCAGGCTCCCTGCGGAGCAAGGGGCCCGATGCGGGACTCGATCCCAAGACGCAGGGATCATGACCTGAGCCAAAGGCAGTTGCCCAACCAACTGCGCCACCCAGGCGTCCCTGTCTTTACATGTCTTATAAAATCTGAGATTTCAGTGTTCTAAAGATCCCTAAGAGAAAAAATGTGTTTTGTTACATGTTATTGACTAAAGAAAGACTACCCCCGTAATTCAGTATACAATCTAAGTTTGTTAAGACAAATCACTCAACTTCTGTACCAGTTAAATGTTTCTTGTTTTCCCTCCAAGTCCCATGTGCTGGCTGGCTTCCAGTTCTAAATGCCTCCTGTATTTGTGATCAGAGCAGCTGAAGGTTTCCTCACAGGCTGCTGGAACAAAGAGTTATGCAGGTTTGAGTCAGTCAGACTTGAGAGAAAATGTCCTTCCAGGCTTTCTATAGGAACAAGAAATAAAAATTTATCTGGCCCTTACTTCTTCCTATTCACTCTCATTCTGTGCTTAGTTCAGCCAGTTAGGCTTCAACTCTGGGTTAAACACTTTATAGAGGATGTATTTATTCACTCCGTTTATGGTATGGTAGCAGGAGCCATGGACTGAATACTTGGGTACTTGGGCCTCTTCCTCAAACTCCTCCCAAGACATGGACACACAGTGTGATCTTGGGCAAGTCAATTCACTTGTCTGAGCTAAAATTTCTTCTTATTTATTCTGTAGGCTTGGGAATGTCTTTCTTACTGAGAAAATCCTTGTGAAGTTTCATGGACAGTACTTAATAAGTGAACATTTGTTTATTTATCCAACATGCATTCTTTGAGTACTTTTTTCTGGGTTCTATTATAGCCTTAGATCTGATTTTTATGATACGTTACCATAAGTGCTGTAAAAATAACAATGATGGTGAAGATATCATTGCCAACCTTCCATAATTGTTGCTATGTGTTAAGCCCTTTTCTAACCATGTGATAATGTATTAACCAATTTAATCCTCACAATAATCCCATGAGACAGATACTGTTATTTTCTCCACCACATAGATAATTTTTGTTGAGATTTTGAATTTAAGTTCAAATAGTTAAACGACTTGCCTAAGATTGTACAACTAGAAAGTAGCAGAAACTATATCGGAACAGAGGTGGTCGGACTCTAGAATTCATCCTCTTAACCACTGTGCTGTTCTGTCTATCTCAGAATACACAGAATTAGAAGTGAATAGAAGAAGGACCTAAAATTTTGTCTAGGTAGTGGCAGAAGGATTCACAAAGAAGGTGACATTTGAATTGGGTCTTAAAAGGCAAGTAGGAGTTTGTTCTTGAAGAGTAATGTTTCAGGGGTAGGAAAGCATAGACTCAAAGAGTGTTGAAGAACGTGGAGGCTTTGTGGCTTGAGAGGAGGGTAAATGGACAAGAGGAAGGCCATAGTGAGCTATGGTGCTGGGAAGCAGGCAGCTGAGCTGTGCTTCGATTAGTGAGAAGCCCTGGAGTATGGAGATGGAGGGGAGGGAATCTGGGTGTCTCTCTAGAGAGTTCTGGGAATCCTTGTGAGGTTTAAATGAATTCTTGGTCCTAAAGAAGGTTATCCTGAGCACCCAATCTAACATGTATCAATTCCTTGTCAAAGATATCAGAGGAAGAGATCGAAAGGATCATGTCTGGGCAGGAATTTGAGGAAGAGGCCAATCACTGGAGCAACCATGGTGACAGCGACCACAGTTCCCCTGGGAACAGGGCTTCAGAGAGCAACCAGCCCTCACCAGGCTCCACACTGTCCTCCAGGTGAGCTTCAAGGCAAACCCAGCGTCATCTAGGGACCTCCCAAAGAGTAGACCCACAAGGAACCTCTGGGCCAGGTATTCCTGCCAGTCTGTCTCAGCTCCCTCGGTCTTTTGGGTAGGGGCCAGGATGACGCAAAGCAGCATTTCATAGGCTACTTTTTTGTTAAAGACCTTGAAGCCATCAGCACTCTCTTCTGCAGGCTAATAACTGAGATAGCTGCTGTCCGTGCGCATGCGCTCTCTACCTAACAGAACGCCGCTTTAAATGTAGCTCCTTGCTCACATTTGTCATGGAAATAAGACAAACCACATGGACGATATTGAATTAAGTTCTTATTTCTCTGTCTCAGCAAGAGTGAAGATTTTCACTTTATAAATTTTAAGAAACTGAAAAATTTTAAGCCCATTAAATTTGCTGCTATTATGGAATACCAATTTGGAGACTCTTGGTTCAAGAATATTCTCTTAAGTTAGTCGTTAGGTGTAAAATATGTAGCCATCCACTACCAGCGTAGATTTCCTTGTTTGCAGAAACCTTTCTTATAGGAAAGGGATTGATAAACTTTTTCTATGAAGGCCAGATAATAAATATTTTCGCTTTTGCCGGCCACACAGTCTGGGTCTCAACTGCTCAGCCCTAACATTACAGAGCAAAAGCAGCCAGAGACTATATAAATGGATGAATGTGGCTGTCTTCCATTAAAACTTCATTTCCCAAATGGGCCGTAGGCTATAGTTTGTCAGCCCCTGTTATAGGAAATGCATTAGGTAAAGCCAGAGGATTTTTGTTTTAGGTGATGGAGTGGTTAGATTTCTCCAGGAAAGGAAAGAAGATAAGAATCTGCCTTTCTCTTGGTATTTTATTATAACTTTTATTCGTTTGATTGTTCCGTTTTTGTCCCTTCCTTTAAATGTTTAGGGAGTTCATGCCAGATTCCTTGCCAGATTTCATGTCAGATTCCTTGCTTGGTGCTGGATTTGTTTTATGGCCTGGCAAGGCCCTTAGCCTGTCTATGCCTTAGTTTTCCTAGCAGTAAAAAGAATACATACCCCCACCTTTGTGGATCATAGTTCGTGAGTATCCTTTAAAATCTCTTCAAACGTGACACCTATACAAGGAATTCATTCAACCACTCTTTATTCAGCACCTATATTGCCAGGTCCTGGGTGTCCAGTGATAAGTCACACATACACACACCTGCAAAGAGTCCCTGTCTAGTGGGGGAGACATGCATATAACCATTAATTATGTCCCTGATGAAGACGGACAGCATGGCCAAAAAACACCCTAACCACCTTGAGCAGACAGTACACTTGCCACGGTTCTGCTTGACATGAGACTTTTCTCTTCAGTAGGTCTGTGGAACTAAATGGATTCATGGCATTCAGGGAGCAGTACATGGGGATGTCTGTGCCTCCACACTATCAATACATACCGCACCTTTTTAGCTATTCTGCCCACTCGCCACTCCTGCCCCCACAAGCTCGCAGCCTGGATCCCCAGTCATACAGTCTGATTCACCAGCTGGTGTCAGCCGAGGACCTGGAGCCACTGGGCACGCCCATGTTGATTGAAGACGGGTGAGTGCCCTGTTTAGCCCTTGCAACTTCACAGTGATCCCTACCTCACACCCACCTTCATCCCTGGCTGCTAATACCCTGGGCTCTGGAATGATTCAGGGGGCTCTTGAGTAATGACTCAAGCATCAGAGAACAGATCTGTATTTATCTTTGAAGTCAGCAGTCCCTTGTTTTGCTCTTGAGCATCTTTTTTCAGAATTGGGCCTGTTTCTCAATCCTTATGGAATTGGGATTAAAGGACTTTTTGTTTCTGCTTGGGCCTAGGTAAGCCAGACCCTGAGGCGGTCTGAGTGCTTCTCTGGCTCTGAGCCAGAGATGAGCTGTAATTCTGGGAATAATTATACATCAAGTCTAGACTCATTAACAAGGCATTCAAGGCACCAACTGGTTGCGGACTGTCTGCATCCCCAGCCAATGTACCCATTGGTAGCCTGGTGCCGTGCACACTGTGTACAGACCTGAGTGGGTGGGAGGAATACTCTTGTTAATCCTCTGTCAGCTCCACCTAGGTAGATACTAGTTCGACCTTTAGGCCCACCAGTTGCTGCATCCATTACTCCTTGGGCCTGAGGCATAGGCTGTTTGTTATCAAGCTTACACCCCTTAAGACATACCCTGAGATTTCTCAAGCTAGTCTCCAATATCAGAAGAGGAAATTCAAAGATCTGCTTACAAGAAGGCTACACGAAATCTTTATAAACCTGGGTGTGGGGGTGTGGAGACAAGTCATGCCAAGGGGCCTTGAGAGAAGAAAACTGGGACCCTGTCTCATCCAGCCCAGAGAGGAGAAATGCCCTGCTCCTTCCATTCAGCAGTAGCTTACAGGGGCTGAGCAACTTGAGTTTCTGAAGTCTGCCCACCAGGGGGTGCAATGAGAGCAGGGAAAGCTTAACATGTCCTCTTTTTCAGCGGTGTGGTCTCATTCCCATGCCAAGCCCTGTATTGGGTGGGCAACAGATCGACCGTACTGGGGTTCTTGTTGCCAAAACCAGTGCAGGAGTGATGGGATTTTCTCTAACACATGGAACATTAGTGGAATGTTGAAATGTTAACATTGAAAGTCATATTCCCTAATAATTGCACAAATTTCCAGGCCTCCTTTCCCTTTCTACAACCTTTTCTCACCAAACCCACCTCTAAAGCCCCGAGCTTGCTGCTGGCCCTAGTCCTGCCCTTTTATCAGTAGACTCAATTGAATGGAACTGGAGACCCATGATCAAGGGCAAGGAACCCACTGCCAGAATCACTTTTTACTCTTAGGAGTACCCTTTCCCTGTGTCCCTATCTTCCCCCCTCTGGCCACTGGAAGTGACTTTCCACTGTCCCCGCCCCCAGGTATGCTGTGACGCAGGCAGAGCTGTTTGCCCTGCTTTGCCGCCTGGCCGATGAGCTACTCTTTAGGCAGATTGCCTGGATCAAGAAACTGCCTTTCTTCTGCGAGCTCTCAATCAAGGATTACACGTGCCTCCTGAGCTCTACCTGGCAGGAATTAATCCTGCTGTCCTCCCTCACCGTTTATAGCAAACAGATCTTTGGGGAGCTGGCTGATGTCACTGCCAAGTACTCACCCTCTGATGAAGAACTACACAGGTAAGGGCTGTTGGCTGGGGAGGAAGCCCCAAGCAACCAAACCACTGTCATCCCTGCAGTGTGGGGGTGGAGTGCCCCCACTGACACTCCAGAGGATAGGAATTAAAGCCACACACAGGCCTGGCTTTGAATCCTTACTCTGCCACTGACTAGCTTTGTAACCTTAGTCAAGTCTTTGATTCCTACCTTCTGAATTTATACAATGGGATAATACCAGTACCTCCCCAACAAGGTAGTTGTGGAAAATAAATGATACTGTGCAGCAAGCCTTAGCAGAGCTCTACACTATTATTATTATTATTTTTGTTTTTTATCACATCTGGATTCCAGAGGTAAGAGAATGTATCTGGGGAAAAAAAAACCTAAACTCTAAACTTCATCTCTCAAGTGAGGGGCTCTGAGCTATAGTTTACAATTCAAGAACAAGATCTAAAGTCACTGTGTTACCTACTGTATGCCAAGCACTGGGCTTGGTATTTTGTATTACTATCTTATTCTTTTCTCACAGCCTCTAGAATTATAGGCGTTGTTATGCCTATTTTATGGATGAGAAAACTGAAGTTCAAAGAGACTTGCCCTTTAATGTTTTGGGTTTGAACCCAGAGACTGAATTTGAACCTATGCCTGCCTAATGTCAAAGTTTAGGCTCTTTGACTGCATCTGAGATGCAGTGGGGCTAAGAGACTGAGCCACTCTCTTCCATGTTTTCTGGCATAACTTCTCATCCTACCTGGCCAGGAGCCTAATCTCCCTGTCTAGCACAGATCTTTTACTCACTCACTTTGAAGACCTGGAGCAAACGGTGACTCCCCCAAATCAGGACAAGTGATCTGTTGATACAACTTTTCTGGCTTATTAACTTATCATGTGAAAAATAAAGCTTAAATCACATTTAAAGAGACATTTCAGTAATTCACCTTTATCGAACAGTTTTTAAAAATGGAAATCATGAGATTCCAAAGGGGAGAAGAGGTACCTCCATCAATGAAGACTGGAGGAGATGGGGTACTAGCCCCCACAGTTTCTCTACACAGGACCAAAGTGCCTCTCCTCTGTCACCCAGATGCCATAAAAGAAAGACAGGCTATGTGTTAGACTGAGGCTGAAAGTACAGTTCCAGGACCCTCAAGGCCCTTTGCACAACTGCGAAAGGGGGAGTCTAAGTGCTGACACTCTCCCCTGGTTTTCTAATATTTCCTTTTCAGCCATTCTTGCTGGCTTTAGGGTAATCTATAAATGACAGAGTTTTGAACCCAGCTGACACTTTGTCCTGTAAACAGAGCTATCTGATTTTGCAGATGACTGAACCCCCTTTTTGGAGCCTTTAATTCATTGTTTCCATCAAATTCCTATCTGCTGGTCCTTAATTCTGGGCCAACTGAATGTTTGAGTTGCAGTCAGCAGGCTTTAATATGGCCAGCGTTTGCTGAGCTGGCCCTTTGAGTCTGCTCTCATTCGCCTAGAATCCGCCAGTGCAGCCTGGGGCTGTCTACAAAGTCGGCCTGTGGGCTCTAGTCCCTGTAGAATGGTGGGTTTTTCCAGGCCCACTGCAGGTAGGCAGGGATCGCTGGCCATGCAGGGCTCTTTGTGGCTTTGACCTTCATAAAGCACCTCATCCCACTATATCCAGTCCCTTGAGTTCCAAGAGCAAGGCAGAGGCTAGTAAATTAGTGTGGGAATGTTTATTTCCAGGAAGGCTCCTAACTGAGGAGAATGTAGAGCTGTACTGTCCAGTATACTAACCAGTAGCCTCAGGTGACTTTTAAAATTTAAGTTAATTAAAATTAAATAAAATTAAAAATTCAGTCCTCATTTGCACTAGCCAATTCCACATGCTCACTAGCCACATGTGCTTAGTGAGTACTGTGTTGGACACAGTGCAGATATAGAACATCTCCATCAGCTCAGAAGTTTCTGTTGGACAATGTTGGTTCTAGAACATGTGCTAATTCTGAGGATAAGAAATAGATTTATTGTCAGGACTCACTACTTCATGCAAGAAGCTTGTAGAGTCCATCCATGGAAAACAGCAGTTAAACTTCAGTACCTTCGTCTGATTCCATGCCCGTGTACCTAGGACCCTGTCGTGTGTGTCAAAGGAGGGGTGTTGGGATTGAGGTGGTGCAGACATGGTTTCTGACTCTGAGATGAGAGCCCCTATTCTTGGCTTGGGGGACTGGGAGACAAATAGGAACAGGTAACAATCTGTAATCCAGGGGGATACTGGTGGAGATTGAGGGGCATATGAGAGACTGTGCAAGCACAGCCAAGGGAGTAAGTACCTCTCTTACATAATTAAGTGATGCTTGCCAGAGGCTAAGACGTCTGAGCTGCATATTGAAGTGGGTTTTTCTAGGTAGATTATAGAGAATAGGAGGAAGGCAGGAGATAAAGTCCTAGAAGTTAGAGATCCTGGATTGTTGGTTTGTGCAGGGAACCAAAAGCAATCCCGTGGATTAGGGTATAGAGAGACTTTGTCTGAGAGACAGAAATGAGGGGAGAAATGACTGGAGAAAAAGGTAAAAAAAAAAAAAAAGCAGATCATGAAGTTGTTCAAATGCTAGTTCAAATGCGCCTGGGTGGGTGGCTCAGTTGGTTAGGCGTCTGACTCTTGATTTCGGCTCAGGTCATGGTCTTAGGGTCCTGGGATTGGGCTCCCCACTCAGCAGGGAGTCTGCTTGTCTCCTTCTGTCCTGCCCCCTGCTCGTGTACACGCGCACTCTCTCTCTAGAGGAAATAAATAAATCTTAAAAAAAAAAAAAGATTCATTAAATGCCTATCAAAAGAATTTGGATTATATTATGTAAATAGTATCAAGTCATAAGATGTGTTTATGTGGAGCAATTACATGGTCAGGTGTCATTTTAGAAAGATCCCTGTGGCTGTAAAGCTCAAGATGCGTTGGCTTGGACAACACTAGAGGATGAGACTGGGTAGGAGGTTTTTCCATAACCCAGGTTAAAAAAGAAAAAAAGGCCTGGACAAGGCAGCAGAGACTACGGGAACAGAGAGGGCTGCCCAGAGTTAAGAGAGAATGAGGAGGTATAGTCAGTGGGACCTTAGGGAGGCAGAAGTTGGGGATGCTGCCAGGGAGGTAAGTGCGAATTCTCTTACCCAAGATAATGGAGCCTGAGAAGAACAGGCTAAGAGATGAGCCACTCTGGGTTTGGTTTGGGGTGTGCTTGGTCTGAGAGCCCAGGAGGTCAGAGGAAAAGGAAGTATGAGAACCTCCGGAATCAGGTACACCAGAGGAAAGCATTCCTTACTCTGTTAGAAACCCGGGCTGTGGAGTCTGTAATTGGCCATAGCTCTTGTCTACCTTGCCTGCTCCTGCATTACTCCTACTCCCCCAAAATGCCTTTACTTTTTCACGACTCTTGAGTGCAAGTGAGCTCCTGCTGTCATGAAAAGGCTTTTCCCTGATGATGCATGACCACCTCCTTTTCTCTTCTCAAATATTGAATCAAATTTATGGTACCCATTTTCCTTAATCAGGCTGTTATCAGACAGTGAGCTGGGCCAATTTGATTTAAAGCAGATTGTAGCACCAGCCAGTGACTGCTCCTGGCCCTAATCAAGACTCCTTCAGTCTCAAGAGAAGATGCCTTGCACTAGATGGGCTTTAATGGGCACTTCTGTCTCGTGAGCAGTAGCTCCATTTCTGTCAGATCTCTGGAAAGTTGCCTCCCAGCTTCCCTGCTCACACCCTAGCTGTAAGGCTCAAGAAACAATCTCTTCTTTTTGTTGTGATAACAGGAGTGATGACGATGATGCCATTAATAATGATAATAGCTAACAATTATGGACTGCTCATTGTGCCGAATTCCATCTTAAGTGCTTTACAAACATTATTTGTTTGGTCCTCACCACCACCCCAAGCAACTGCACTAATGTTACCCCTGTTCCACAGATGAGGGGCATGAGGTTCAGAGAGGTGAAAAAACTCAAGGCTACAAACCTAGAAGGAGATGAAGTTGAGATCATCACCTAGATCTCTTGTACTCCGAAGCCCAAAATCCGTACCATTACCCTCTACTAAATAATTTAGCCTCTAAAAAGTTCAACTTTCTGGAATGTGTCCTAGAGTTAGTCTTACTTTCAGTCTTGGAGTGTTTACATGGGTGCTGAGGTGACAATTCCTTTAAAGCTGATGACTGCTCCTTGGGGTGCGTGCACTTAGCTGAATGAAAAAGAGGCAACTGGGCCCCTCAGCCCCCTTAATGGGACATAACTCACATAGTGTCAGCTTCAGTTGCTGACTGAATGGTCCAGTGGTTCGGGGGATCCTGGCGGGAATGTTTTCTTTGTCCCAGCATGCTTGTGTGACGGGAACTCCAAGAAGAATGGGTGTGTTTGTCCGACTCTCCGGCTTTAAATGCTGATAATTCGCAGACAGGGAATACAGGGCCGTTAGAACTGTGGAGTGGGCAGATGTGGGGGAGGCACGGCCGCAGGAGAAAGCAGGCCCACGGAACAGAGAACAGTTTGTTTATCAAGGGGTGGGATGCGGGGTGTGGAGGAAAGCTTTGCAGTCGCGCTGTGGAGGCCGAGTGGGGGCTACTGGGCTGGCTGCCAGCCCCCCCACCACTGCCAGGGGTCCATGATGGTTGCCCGTCCTAGGAAGTGTGGAAAAGAAGGTACGTGCTGTCCCCAAGAGAAAGGGCAGTTTTGGGACGGAAGCTCACGCCAGGCACTTGGGAGCTCCTTTGTGTCCCTCGCATGAAGACTCGGCCAGCAGTAAGTTCCGCGCTGGCTGGGGGTCTGGCTGATAACCACACACCTGCAGGTTCTGCAGTGCCAGAGGGAGCACTTGGGGCAAGCGGTTGCTGATTAAGGGAGAGAACGTTATCTTTGTTTGCTACACTGCTCGGCCTCAGACAGATGCTGGCATTGCCGCTCTGCCTGCGTCCTCCTTTTGGATGCCCTACCACATTTCCTCCCCACACCACCCCTCCAGCCAGCTCCTAGAGGGAATTCGCAGTCAAGACCTTTTCCCTGTCGAGAACAGAAATAGTGACCAGAGTCCTGTGATGAGGCGTGTTCTTCACTCCCAGGCCTGCTGCCTCCGGCATGGCTCAGCGCCGTGGAGGCTCAGCAAACCCTACACCCGACTGACGTAGGCCCTGGGCTGAGGTGCTGGGGGAACACAGAGCTCCTGAGGTCCCCTGTGGTGGCATGAGGTAGCCTCTCCCGGTCACCAGTTAAGAACAAGACAGTCAGGGAGTGGACAGTGTAGTGCTAAGAAAGCGAGAAGCTTGGAATTAGAAAACTTGGATTTAAACTTTGGCCCCAGCCCACCACCACTTACTTGCTGTGCAGCTTTGGGGTAGGTAGGATGCTCTTCTTTTGCTTCCTCACCCCTAATGTGCAGGTGATCTTACTTAGCCCCCAGGGTGTCAGGGAGGTAAAATGTAAGAATGCAGTAGGGACCCAGGGACCCTGTAAATAACCTCTCTGAGCTATGTTTCCACATGTGAACAAAGAGAGCTATAATACCAATTTTGTAGATTTATGGGGAGTATCCAGTGAAATAATAGGTGTAGAATATTTAACAAAGTAACTGGCAAGTAGCAAACACTCAACAAAGGGTAGAATGGTAGATAAGGTTAGTATAGTAGTTATTCAGTATACATTTGTCTATCAGCCAGTTTGGGGAAGTATTAATAAAGTTGTAAACAGGGGCTCCTGGGCGGCTCAGTGAGTTAAGCCTCTGCCTTCGGCTCAGATCATGATCTCAGGGTCCTAGGATCGAGCCCTGCATTAGGCTCTCTGCTCAGCAGGGAGTCTGCTTCCCCCCCTCCCCCCGCCCCCCCCCCCCCGCCTGCCTCTCTGCCTACTTGCTATCTCTCTGTCAAATAAATAAATAAATAAATAGTCTTTTAAGAGAAAGAAAGAAAGTTGTAAAAGCTTTTGGGCAGGCACGGAGAGAAATGGAGTCAGCCCTCATTGTTCAGATCAGCGGATGGAGGGAAGAAGCCCCAGGTCGTGATGGGGCCTTGAGGCAGAGGGGTCAGGCTCTGGATTGCAGGATGCTTCTCCTGTAGCTCCCTCTGCTGCTTGAGAAGTGCACATGCTTCGGGCCCCAATCAGAGCCAGGCTTTCCCCCCAGGAAGAGAAAATGTGCTGCTTGCCCAGAGGCCACGCCTTTGCAAAAGCCTTCCGAGTCAACGCAAAAGGCAGTAGCCCAGAGAGTACTACATCCCTAGGTGTTCAGGACCCTGCCCGCATGGGGACTTCTTGCCTGGCACAGGGCTGCAGTACTCAGATCTGAACATGTCCCCAGGAAGTAGTCCCAGTGCTTCTTCTTTCCTTGACTGAGCTGCATCTAAGGCCTAACTGGAACTCTCCTTAGTCCACTCCTAGAAGGGCAGAGGCTGACCCTGACCCCAGCTATTATAAACTCTTGCTTCCCCCATTAAGCCTTTTTATCTGCTTGGTTTGGTGGTATCGCCACCTTTGGTATGAGGTGTTCCCCACTATGACCCAGAGTGTTAGTCCCCTAACCTGGGGCTCCTTTTTTTAAAACTCGGTCTTTCCCCAAGGAGCTTACTTCTAATCCAAAGAAAAGAGCATGGTCTGCATGGAGTCTTATCGGCTACAGTATGATGCTGCCCTCAGATGTTGGAAAAACCAAGGGCTTGGGAAGTTAGCCTAGGTTCCACGTTCTAGCTCTGCCACCAACTAGCTGTGTGCTTGTGGCCCAGTCCCCCTGCTCTTTGAACGTCAGTCTGTCATCTATACAGTGGTAATAATAATCTCACATAGCCCATAGAGCTGAGAAAATTAAATGAGAAAGTGCACATAAATTGCCCAGCATGGAGACCGACATGGCATGGAGGCCCAGTTAATGTTTTCCCTTCCTCCCTAGCTAAAGTCAGGGATGCCAATAAAATTTTTCATTGTGCATAACCTCAGCCCTGCTGGAAACAGTGAACGCAAAGAAATATAATCATCAGCTCTTTCTTCACCGGGCAGGGGCTCAGATAGAGTCACCACGGCAGCTGCCGTTGAACGTGGAGGCTGCATCTCAACTAATAGTAGTATCTCGATGGGGTCATATTTTTCCACATTTACATTTCAGACCACCTTTGGCCCTTGTTACCCCAAGCAGACGAGCATTATTATTTTACAAAAGGAAACCTCGAAGCTTAGAGAGGTCAGATGATTTTCCCAAGGTCTTGCAGCTTGTGTGTGTTGGAGCTGGATGTGAACTTCGATTTGACTGCCCCCACCTGACTTTAGGAGCGGCAGCTCGTCGGAGCTGCCTTGCCTCTAGACGAACCATGGCCCTGTCTCCCTGTCCTTCGTGATGGTTCTGGATTCCATTTGCCCCAAGCCCGGACTCTCTCTCTCTTAGATGCCTTACGGAGCTGGAGGAGATCTCTGTCTTCCCTTCCTTAACCTCCACTGGTATCAGAGGCCACTCACACCTCTGTCTGTTCCCCAGATTTAGCGATGAAGGGATGGAGGTGATCGAGCGGCTCATCTACCTGTATCACAAGTTCCATCAGCTAAAGGTCAGCAATGAGGAGTATGCTTGCATGAAAGCAATTAACTTCTTAAATCAAGGTAAGTAGCTGGAGGTGAGAAAGGGGGCTTTTTTTTTTTTTTTCCAGAGAGCATTTTCCCTCATGTTTCACACACCACCTCCCACCCTTTACCCTCAGGACTGTCACACAGAATCTGTCACACCCTGCGCGTACCACTCCTAGAAGGCCTATGCTTTCCTCGGCCTGCCCCTCTATAGCACAGGGCACGCTTTGGATTTTTTTCTTCAAACCTAAATGCCACAGTCTCTATAACTCATAGAGGAAGGAAGAGAATTTGCTTTGTTTAGTCAGTTTTAATGCATTTAAACACAGACACCAAGGACAGTACATGCGTCATTTAAAATATGTACCCAGTTTACCAGTGGCTGAAGAAGAGCAGGGTGACTGATGAGAACTATGGGAGATAAGACGTCTGTGACAGGCTGGCTTGGTTCTGATGGCCTCTTCAGGACAGAGGGGGGTTGTACAGAAACTCACACAACGTGGATAAGCCTGGCTTCTAATTAGAAGAACGCTGGGTGTGGTTTATGTGGGGTATTACCTGCAAAGTGGTGCGTGGTGGCTGCTAGTAACTGGAGTATGAAGGAGAATTTATATTCGCTTTTTTCCAAAGGAGCGTGAGTGCTCTACTCTCACAGTGGGACTGGGCTGTTTTGCTTCCTATGACATTGAAATTGCTCTGTTACTGTCGTCAGTATCCTAGTCCAGAGGCTTCTCATTCCTTCCTCTTGCTTACTCCTGCGGCTGCTTCTCTGCTATTCATTCATTTACCTTCTCCATTCATTTATCTGCTGTTCCACGTGCCTCCTTAGACCAGGCACTGTGTCGAACATTAAAGACCTTAATAAAATAGATCCCAGGCCCCTGGCTTCAAAATGGACACACTAATGGTACTTGACAGAGTACTTGAGCCTCAGATCGGGGGAGATCAGCAGCAGCTACTTGGAGGAGAAATCTGAGCTGGGCCTCAAAGGCTGGGCAAGATTAATATAGAGAATATTTATATCCTATTTTATGTATAAATTATATAGATAACTTATATTTATATTCTATGTATAAAAATGAGTTGGTATGTGCATATATGTGTACACACACACACACATACATATGCATTATATATATACACATGCACTTTTATATCTAAATAAATGAGAGAAAAATCTATATAGAAAAAAGCTGGAGTGACCACCCAGCTAGAGTAGTATGAGCAGAAGCACACAGGAGACCATGTGTGAGTATGTGCAGGTATGAGCAGACTTTCTGATTGGCTCCAGCAAAGGGCCAGTTGAAGATAACATCCCCTGGTGCCTGCTTTGGGTCAAGCCCTGTGTTGGGAGCTGTGTAGGAAGCTAAGAAAGATACAGCCTAGGGCTCAAGTGTCTCAGTCGAGTGACTGTCCTTTTTCATTTTTTGCCTTCTTTATCTGATTTCTCCTCCCTTATCCAGAGTTTTGTTTCTCCATGATAAAAAAGAGAGATCTCCTGTTGTGACATTGTTGAATAGCTTTTAATCGAAAGATGCACATATTCAAGGAGCTGGTTTTTCTTCCACAGTAAAAAGCCCCTCCTTTTCCTGTGTGTTTTCTTCACAGATATCAGGGGTCTGACCAGTGCCTCACAGCTCGAACAGTTGAACAAGCGATATTGGTACATTTGCCAGGATTTCACTGAATATAAATATACACATCAGCCGAACCGCTTTCCTGACCTCATGATGTGCTTACCTGAGATTCGCTATATTGCAGGTATCATTCTTGGTGCCGGGCTTCCAAACCTTCCTTGCTTCTCTTGGCTTATGAAAGAAATGAGATAAGCAGTCTTTTCTTTTCTTTTCTAAGATTTTATTTATTTATCTGACAGAGACAGATCACAAGTAGGCAGAGAGGCAGGCGGGGGTGGGGCGGGGGGCGGGGAGCAGGCTCCCTGCTGAGCAGAGAGCCCGATGTGGGGCTCCATCCCAGGACCCTGAGATCATGACCTGAGTAGAAGGCAGAGGCTTTAACCCACGGAGCCACCCAGGCGCCCCCCATAGAATTTCTTATAGATTTTTGGAGATCACTCATTTAAAGCAATATCTTTAAAATAATTCTTCAGAATCCTACCTTTATAAAGGAATTTTTGTTGTTATTGCTTTGTAATCTTGACTCCCTTCTGAGCTTCTTGACATTTAAATAGGTCCGTTCCAGTATAAAATCCTAGGTTTTGTTGTTGTTGTTGTTGTTGTTGTTGTTGTTGTTTTAGGTCTTCTGGTAAAGATTCTTGTGTATAGTAATCCAGCATATACTGAGGGAAAACTCAGAAATGTGACCTCTAAGATAAAACTGTTCCTGTCAAATTCAGCCACCCAATTTTGAAGGAAAAAATGTTCAGTCTGACAAAGGGATTTTTTTTTCTACTTTTTGGACCTAGATAGTCTAGCAGATCTAAACTGGACCTAAAATATTGGAATTTTAGGGGTGCTTTGATAGTCTTTGGCTCAGCATTTCCAAATCTATGTTTTACTGAATAAGATATCAAACAGCTGCTCTCTGAAATAAAGGGAAGTCAGTGGTTAATACCCCACTCTCCCAGACAGAGCCGGATTCTCAACTCTGGCCACATTTTGAATCACCTGGAAAGCTTTTTTAAAATATCTGTGCTTGGATTGCTCCTGCAGAGATTCTGATTTAATTGGTATAGAGTGGGACCTGGGCATCAGTATTTTTTTTTTAAACTCCCCAGGTGACGCCAAGATACTGGCAGGGAGAAGAATGACAGTGTCTGGTATTTACAAAGTATATTAGCACACCGAATGCTCTGAGAAGTCTTCCAATGAGGAAACCTTTCTTAACCCCGAATTTCTCAAATTACTTGCCCCTGTGACCATCCCCTCCTTTTTTTCCAGTACTTTTATTAACCCATTATACTATTCCAAAGAACAGAATGCTAATTAGAGAATCTACCAGGAAAAAAGAAATAGGGTATGTTTCTCTGGGTATTTTAGAAGGGAATACCTAGGAATACCTTTCAGTTTAAGATTCCTCATCTATAAAATGGAGATAACAAGAAATATCTATCACATGGAAATACTGTGAGAATTCGATAATGCATTTAAACACCTAGCACGGAGTAGGTAGACGGTAGCAATGATTATAGCTTGCACCATGACTAGACTCTAGGGTACCAGAATGAGTCTGGGTATCAGGAGGTGAGCACAGTTGGTCTGATACTCCTGTCTTTGTGATACTCCTGGCACTTTCTTGCTCCAGTCCCTCAAAAAGGCAACATTCTCCCTCCCCCAGCCCAAGAGGAGGCAGACACACTCTTCCACCATGTAGCCACTACTAACTCTTCTTTTCCCGCCTTGTTACCAGGAAAGATGGTGAATGTACCCCTGGAGCAGCTGCCCCTCCTCTTTAAGGTGGTGCTGCATTCCTGCAAGACAAGCGTGGGCAAGGAATGACCTGTTCCCGGCGCCCCTCCTCAGGCCAGCCACAGCGCCTTGGGTGGGCAGGACAGGCTCCCGAAGAAAGAGCCAGAGAGACCAAGATGGAGGCTGTGGAGCAGTGTTTCCAGTTGCCTCCACAGCAAGAAGAGTTTTTGTTTGTTTGTCTGTTTTTTTAACCTCATTTTTCTATATATTTATTTCACGACAGAGTTGAATGTATGGCCTTCAACATGATGCACATGCTTTTGTGTGAATGCAGCCGATGCATTTCCTTGCAGTTTACAGAATGTGAAGATGTTTAATGTTATAGTGTTGTCATTGTTTAGAGATAGTTCTTTTGTATTTTGAGGGAGAGGGTGGGATGGGGCTGAGATGAATATTTCCATAATGTTGACAAAGACGACTACCTCAGTGGAAAGGGAGGGGTGTGACCATCCCTACTTTTTCCACATGTTCTCAGCAGACTCCTACATTGGTCTGTCAGAGAGCAAACTGCCTTTTTCTAGTCACAGAATTACCAGGTAAAAGTAAAAGAGCACACCATAAAGGGGCAAAGCGGTGTTGGGAGATTTATTAAGCAAAGTGGGTGAGACATTGGAAACAGGGCAGGATATGAGGATTTAGCCATCTCTTTTCTTTGGGAAGCACGATCGTTGAGGGAGTAGGGTGCAGTGACCAAATCTAAGATGTCGTCCCTCCAAACAACTCCTCAGGGAGAAGGGTTTCTGTTCTCACGCCGTGCTGTGGGCTCCCCCCGCCCCCACCGTCCAAACCACGACTATTAGTTTCTGCCACTGTCAGCTTTTTATCCACACGTGATCCTGGCAGTAGTTAATTCTTGGGGCTCACAGCTACCTAGTGTCTTTACCTGGATCTACCAAAGTCTACCTTCCTCAGACTCCCTGCCTCACTCTTCTAAATTTGACTTCCTATTGGCCCTTTGAAAAAACAACTGTGAACAAAATGTCATGCTCTGAATCCTGGTGCCCACTACTGATTTATTCTCCTTTCACCTTGCTTTTTTCAAAGGGTAGTGGGACAAAGGCCAGACTGCTAAAAGAATAAACAATCTTCCTTTCCCTGTTCCTCCCCTCACCCCATCCTGTCTCACCCTCAGGACTAAATCCAAAACCTGCGGTCTTTCATACAGTGGGAAGGACCATTCACCCATCAGCTGACCAGAAGTTTTGCCCCTTCGTTCTCCCAAGTTCTCCTAATCTCTCCAAAATGAGACCAGGTTTCCTTGGAACAGAAGGCCCATGTACCGGAGTGGCCCGCCTGCCCGTTAGATTACCAGTGGCCTGGCTGACCAAGGCCTGGAGGGCTGGAGTCCAAAGCACCTGGAAGGGGAGGGGGGGCTTGAAACTACCTCATGCTCCTAAGGGCCTGGCTGCCCCCCGCTGCAGATATGGCCTGGACCTCCTATTCTTTCACTACCTACCCTGCCTGGTCCTGGGAAATGTTCTGTACCCTCTTGGCTTTGGCCAGTGGCCACCCCGTGTCTGTCTCAGAACTCTTTCAGGTGCTTTTCCTTTCTCTGCCTTACTACAGCAATTGTCCCTGCCCGTGCCCAGGTGCCTCCCACAGCCAGTGCAGCAGACTGACCACTTTAGCTGGGCGCCTCCCTGGGTGCGCTTGAGGGGCCTACAGCCTTTTGTTTTGCCTGTTTAGTCAAAGGCCGTTTGCTCTCTTCCCAGCCCAGCCAGCAAATTTACCTAGTGGGCCACCACATCGTGTGCATACCAGGTAGTCTGTGTCGGATTATAATTTTTTCTTTCCAGTGAAATGTTACGGGTACCAGCAGAGTGATGATTTTGTCCCTTGATGGATCTAAAACTCAGAGCGTTACTCCTTAATGCCATTTCCCCAGCTGCTCTGAGAACGAAAAAAGAGACACGTTCCTCAGGAAAAGCTCCAACCAGAATGTTTTTCACTTGTTGTTGGGAAGATTTTTGTGTGTGTATCTGTTTATTTCTAAGTTCACAATATTTTTGTTTCCCTGAATTTTTTATTTAACCAACTAGATCACATTCTTTGGCTACAGGTCAGACTCCAAGCTGCTTTCCTCAAGATGGGGGAGGAGACACATATCAGAGTCCTCTGCTCCAAGACTGCTCCTGTGTGCAGTATCTTTCTTTGCTTAGACCTCCATCTGTCAAATTATTATTTTTTGAAATTGCTTTTCTCTGAAATTAAGCATTTTACTGGTTGTGTTGGGTATCAAAGGAAATTGCCCTCTGACAAGACAAGAACATGTCTCTCCAATAATGCAGCATTAAACAGAGCAAGTTGTTAATTTGTGGAGTGGGGGAAAGGTTCTGCAAGTTGCCATTGTACGAATCCATTTTTACAAATGTTTGCAGCAGATTCCACAGAACAAAGAGCCCATTCATTGCCAAGAGCCCTGCAGAATCTCTGAGCCAAGTGGCCGCGTGTTCCAAGCCGGAGCCTGACCTGTGGACAGCCTTTAACGTCTTCTGCACCCAGTCCTTATGACGTGGGCTTTTTTTAAACAGGGTAAAGTGAATGTGTTGCATTGCAAACTCAGGTATTATGAGGAGAAGGTAGGAGTGTAGCTAGCAGCGTGGAGACATTAGGTCAGCCACTAGATGTATTTGTGAGTTTGGTTTGAAGGACACAGAGAAAGGTTGGAGGGGGAGGTTTGGTGTGTTTGTTTTTTGCCTTTCTTCCCATAACATTTGGTTAACAGGTAGCCTTTTTGCTAGTGGAAGAAGAAAAAAGTTGTGCATGTTGTCTCTAATTCCCCTCTCTTCTGTCCTCTCTCGATCCCCTGCTACCAACAGCACTCACTTTGAGTGAGAGTTTTTCAACCGTAAAAATAGAACCCTGCAAGCTGTGTAGTAAAGGAGGCTCCTGCCTCCTTGCACTGCACTGAAACACACAGGCTTTTCCTTTCCTTTCCCTTTAAATGTTTTCTTGACCCAAGACAAAAGTTTGGAATCTTGGAACTTCACCTACAGCTTACGCTCCCTGGCTCCCTTGTAGAATTTTGGAGTCTTTCACAAGGTTGGGTGGTCTTGCCCTTAGTCTGGAGAAACTCCCCAGAACCTGTCTCAAAGCACTCCACCTGGTTCAGAGGACACCCAGCCCCGTGCTTAACCCGTCACTGAGGTGGGCGAACCTCCCGGGACAGAAGGCAGCGTGCAGGAACCTCCTTGTCTTGTTCCCCAGAACCAGAGGATGGATAGAGGGAATCTCAGGGTCTCTGCAGCGTTGCTGACCCACTCCACACTGACCGGCCTCTCACCTCCCGCCCCTTTTCAGGGATGTGAGTACCTGCCATGGCCAGTAGGTCACCAGGTCCTTAAAACCCTGGGCTCTCTGAGCTGCCTTGCTCTGCTTCCCATTTCCTACGTTTGTTTGTTCTCGATTTCCTGGGGAATGGGACAGGTGGAGACAGATGGACAAACCCAGCACGGGCGACATCTAAGCCGTGCCCGAGGCTGGCCCACGTGAGGGGACCCTGGCCTCCCCCCAGGGCAGGAAGTTGAGCCCTGGTTCCAAGTCTTTAGCTCTGGGCCCCTGGTCTATATCTTTTTCCTTGTTGCTTTTTAAAATTTTGCAATTATTGTAAGAAATCCAGTCTTTCAGATCAGCTCTTTTATTAAACTTTAAATTTTTCTTTATTGATTTTTTAAACAAAAAAACAAAACAAAACAAAAAAAAACTAAACAAAAACACCACTGCTCTTACTTTCCCCAGTTTGATCCGTGAGAATCCCCTACGCTCCCCTCTGCTTTTGCAGTTGATCATTCCTCCCTTTTTCCTCAGCTCGAAGCATCTATGTCCAGTGTCTGTGAAATGATGTTTTATCTGTGTCTCGGGATGAGAAACGGCAATCATTCCACCAGGTGCTGGAAACTGATTAGCCTCGAGGCAAGGGTTTCTAGGGCCACAGCTCAGGGATGTGTATTTAATTACAGGGTCCCCAGAAACCCCTCTCTTGGCTGCCACAAGCAGCAGCTTCTTTTTTGGGCTTGAGAACCGGACCTGGACTGTTTCCTCAGAGGCAGGAGCCCCACAGAACATGCGGAGTCGAGGAGCACGCTGGGGCTCTCTTCTTGGCTAGACCTGGGCTACCTTGGAACTTGAAGACTTCTGGCTCTCCTGCAACAGGAGCCACCGTGGCCCTGCCTCCCCCAGCTCATAAAATGCCCGGTCCCTCTGCCCAATCCAGTGCCCGTTCGGCCTCCCTCTTCTGGGCCTGCAGCCCTCAGTGGAGCACAGCCTGCTCAGGAATCAATTGCAGGCTCAAAGGGAAGCTGTGAGTTAGGCCAGAGCTTGCTCCAAGCCCAAGAAAAAAGTTGCGTTACTGGTGGAGGCTAGTCTTCCAAATCCTGGAGCCAGCCCTGCCAGCCAAAGGATCGTTTTTGCCCTTTGGTGACCTTTTTTTTTTTTTTTTCTTTCTCTGAAATGTCTTATGATAGGTAATAATGTTGTTGACTCAAATTTCCATGAAAAAGAAAAAAAAAATAAAACTACCTCTTGCGTGACATCCTGATCGATTCCTCTCTGAGGAATCCTGTGGGAAAAGACTACTGCAGGCCTTGCTCTGTTTACATGTTTCTGTCAGGAAAGAAACTCTGCCTGCCCTGCGGCGTTGGTGTTTTTGTCTGTGTTGCCATCCCAGGCTCGCGATAGGGGCTCCGTGGCTGCCTTGTGATGTCTGGGCCATGTCTGGGGAGTCCCAGCCACCTGCCCGGCCACGGGCCAGCCACCCCCTTGAAGAGGCCACCATTTCTTTCCTGTGATTCAAGGCACAGGGAGCACCACCTCTCGCTACCCCACCTCCAGGGGTTGTGGCGGCACGTGCATCAGTAAACATCTCCTCGGGCTGCCTACCCCAGGCCCACTTCTACCCACAGTCCAGTGTAGGAATCGCATAAATGGGATGTCTCTGAGCCCTTGTCCCCAAAGGGCCGGCCAAGGGCTGCCCGCCAGCCTGGCTCCATCAACCCTGCATGACCAAATGATCGTTGGTGAGCTCTTGGCCCTCTGCTACCTCCCACCCTGCCAGCTGGCAAGGGATGGGCCTTTTTCTGTGAATTGACTACCTGTGGAAATGTGACCAATTAGCGTGAAATGCATGTTTAGCAAATGTTAGGTACTGTATTTGAACCAATAAATGTGAATTCTTCTGCACATGGCATCGGTCTGTGAAGCTTGTCTGGGGTTCTAGGCAGGGACCGTGGGGGGTCCAAGGAGCTGGCTGGCGCCTGCTCGGTCCTGCTTGTAGCGAACACCCACTCGCTGTCTATCGCGCAGGGTCTGGCAGAGGCCGCGCGCTCAGCCGCTTGAATGAACCAGTACTGAAATACGCTGTCTGCTCTGTGGGCCAGGCACTGTGTTGGGACTTTTCGCAAACCTGAACTTCCTTGAACCTCAGAGATTATTACCTCTGTTTTGTTGAAGTGAGGTGAAGAGACTCATTCAAGGTCTCCCAGTCAGAAAGTGGCACGACTAGAGAAACGTAGTCTGGTTGGTTGGGGGAGGCAAACACCCACCTTTGCAGTAGTTATAATTAAGGATATATGTGAGGTTGTAAGGATCCAGAGGAGGGAATGTCTTCTTCTACTCAGGAAGTGCTTCACAGCTGAGCCCTGAAGGTGGGTCTTGAAGAAAGGCACTAGACAGAGGAGGCTAGACCAGGTAGAGGTGAGAGGGAACACCTGGCTATGAATCAGCAACATGGAATATTCGGGCATAACAAGGGACTACCATGGCAGAAATGGTGGCATATGGAAGGGATTGCAAGACTTGAGGTTGGAGAAGCACTTGGCGACCTTGAATGCCACGTTCAGGGGTTTAGGAAGGGAAGCCACCTGCTAAGTCACAGGGAAGACAGCTACATCTCTGTGACAGCAGTGTGCTGGTGGTGGCCCGCCCGTTTTGTCACTAGAGCCCAGCTGATTAATACCTATCTTTCCAGGAAACAGTTGAGGTTTTCTAGAGCTGAGAAAATGGAGGCTCTGAGAGATCAAGGGATATGTCCAAAGTCACACAGGCAGTCTCAGAGTTAGGACTTGAACCCAGATCTGCCCAACTGCAAAGCCCACCCATCCTGTAATCCTGCTGCATACGACCAGAGAGGCAGCAGAGTTTGGGTTGAGGGTTATATGAAGTCAGGAAAGATGAAGACTTCTCAGTTCACAGCCATAAAGGCTGAGGAGCATCTGATCAAAGTCTATTAAATCCCCATGTGTGAAATGAGGGCTCGCCGAGCTGCCGTCCCACACCTCAGCCTCCTCTAGCACAAGGGACCAGAGAGCCCTTGAGGCTGGAAAGAGATGGCTTTAGAACAAAGGAAACACTGCAGAACTAATTAACAGACTTCCTTGCCCCACAAGAGGGGACGGAGAGGACACAGAGGTGTCAGGAGGAGAAGAAACACATTTGCTGAGCACCTAGCGAGCGCCAGGTACCCTGACTGGGGCTTTAGATGCATTGTCTCCTGTCCCCCTCGTAACAGCAACGAGGTTCAGGTCTCAGCCCCATTTTACACATCAGCAAATTGAGGCCCAAAGAAATTCAGCTGTTTGCCTGAGAAGGACACGTGAGTAAGTGGCAGAATTCGCTTTTGAATCCAGGTCTATCTGATACCAAAGTTACAACGGGCTTCCTCCCTGCTCTGCCTGAGCGGCTCAGTAGTGCTGAATACGAACGTCTGGAGTTTGCAACAAAACTCCGTAATGGCCTTTGGTTGAACTTCTTGCTATTAGCAAAACCAAACTATTAAACTAATAAAGGATTAATTTCTGTAAGAGGTGAGTGAATAGCCCCAACCAAATTGATCTGAAAAGCAGTGCTGTCCCCAAAATACATAGAAGGCTATGGACACCCAATCTGTCGTTTCTCGACATAGACAACCCAACAAGATGGCTTGATGGAGAAAGAAGTAGGAGTTCCGTTGCCAAAAATCTGGGAAATACCGCACTCACTCTGTCTTCCTCTTACTGCGTCCCAACCTTTGTTGGCATATTAAAGGCTCTGAGAAGTCTCGCCTGAAGAAAACTAATTTTGTCTAGCCCGGGACCTACCAAAAAAGTGTTTCAGCATGGAACATTCTTTCCTCCTGTTAAAATATTCCGTTGGGACACTGTTCTGTGGAATAAAATTTAGAACACTGCTCTAAATTTATAAATTGCTACTGAACTAATGCTGAGCTTTTGATTTCCTTGAGTGCCAGGCAATAATCTGGAAGAATAGTGAACATAAATGGAGGAAGGCAAAGCATGGCACTAAGCGTTCTATATACTTTACGTTACTGATTCCTCAAAGCCACCCTATGGAGTTGATGCTATAAAGATCCCATTTCACAGAAAAGAAAACCGAGGCCCAGAAATGGTAAGTAATTTGCCCAAGGTTACATAACTCGTATGTAACCTCAGGAATGAACATAAACAAGGACTACCGAGTGCCTCCTGTTAGGATCTGTGCTGAGATCTTCTTCCTCACACAACACGCTGAGGTAAATAAGATCACCTCAATGTAACTGCAGAGGAAACAGAGCTCTGGCATAGGTCACAGTCTGAAGCCAGAAACCCCCAGATATGACGGCTTAGGGAGGGTGTTGGGGTCAGGTTGGATGTGGCTACGTGGAGCCCTCCCTCAGGGACCGTTTTCCTCAGGCAGCTTGTGTGACAGGCCCATCGGGGGGGTCTCACCCTCCGAGCTCTAATTCTAGCTCTTCCCCTTACGAGCTGTGTGTGGCTTTGCCCCAGATAGATACCTCTCACCTTCCCGGTCAGATAAATGGCGATGACGTGCTTTTGTCTTAAGGAGTTAAGGAGGACTCACTGTGGCTGGTTCAAGGTGGGGCTTAATTAAGTCAATCGTAAGAGAGAGAGCTGTCAGAGAGGAGCGCGGCCCCTCACACCCCAATAACACAAACCCAGCAGGGCCAGAAGCTACCTCTCCGGCTTTGCCTGCCCACCAGGGTTTTAGGTCCACGGTGGTAAGCAGTCTGTCTGAGATCCTGTGGCAAAAGTGCCCAACTGTCAGACCCAGGGCTCTTGGAGTCTTGTTCCCTTGGCAACAAGTCTCACCATGGAGACCACAGCCCCATCCTTGCCCTCCCTTGCAGTCTCCCTCTCCACGGACCTTCCCTGTTCCCTACCTAGTCCTAGGAGAAGTGTAGGATCGGGGGAGAGCTCCAAGGAGGCCCTTCCTCAGAGTGAGAGTTTGGGGCACAGCCGGCAAGGCAGGCAAAAGGAACTCCGTGTTTGTGTCCGCTCTGTGCCTGGCAAGATTCTGAGGCATCTACGTATCGTGGTCTCGTTTAGATTAAAAGCCCGGCACTTACCCTATTTTACATAGTGGAAACCGAGGCTCAAGGAGACACACTGGACCAGCCCGAAGTCTCACAGCTGGTCACTGTTGGAGCTGACACTTGAATCCAGGGTTTCTGACTCAGGAACCCTTGCTTTCTCTGCAACTCCCCACCCACGGTGTCGAGGCACGGCCGCTGCACACTGGGGAGGCTTGGACAGTCGGGTGAATCCCCTCCGCCCTAGGCCCTGGCTGTCGCACAAGCAGCAGCCAGCAGCCCTCTGAGGCCTGGGCCAGGCCCTGCAGCAGCAGAGGAACTGCACTATTTTAAGCCAGGGCCAACAGGCCCCATGTGGGCACAGGGAGGGTGGCCTCGGGCCCTTGGCCAGCTTCCCGGAAGTCACCGTGGCCTCCCTCCTCTCCCCTGAGCAGCTTTCTGAGGCAGTCACTTCCCAACAAACAGGAAGGAGGCCCTTAGGCCAGGAGCCCTCCAGCCCCAGCTTCCTCCTCCTCCACCCCCGCCCCCCAGTCTTTTCTACATGGGGGAGCCCAGCAGCTGCACACCCCGATCATTGTCCCTTATCTGGACTAACTCTCAGCAGGTGAGTGCCAGGGGGTCTGGGCTTCGGCTTGGGCTGCCTCAGTTCACCGGTTACAGGTCTAGGGCCTCCCCGTGTCCGGGCCCTCTCCCCGCTTGCTCACGGCCGTGTTTCTCATCTACATTCCCATTGCAGTTGGCCCTGTAAGGCAGAGAGCGGAGCAGAGGGATCCTCAGACTTGGCCCCACTCAAGGACCCTAGAGAGAGACGGACTAAGAGACTGATAGAAGCAAACTGGGACATTCCCAGAGAAAGACTGAGGCAAAAATAGTGATAGACGCAGATGAATCGTGGCAGAGACAACATGAGAGATGCTCAGAGACAAAAGCAGAGAAAAGCAAAGAGGCAGCTGCAAAGGGCTGGGGCCAAGAGGTCAGCGAGACGGCTCTGAGTTGTTGCTCCCGACCACCCCCCAAGTACAGGCCATGTCTCAGGGCTGTGGGGGGCCCGCCGGCTGCGTGGCTGAAGAGGAATGTGGGGAGCAAGGCTGGGTCACCCCTTGAGGGCCAAGCGTGTGCACTGTGAGATAAACTATCCCAGGAAGGGGGCCCCAGCTGTGGCTGCACGCTCCAGGAGCATGGCGGAGAGGCCCAGGCCCAAGGCTGAAGCCCCAGCCTTGCCAGACGCCCAGCTCCCGCGTCTCCTGAACATCTCCACCAGGCCTCGGATTCTAAAAGGTCCCAGGTCCCTCAGTCCGGCCCTTAAGGGCGTGCAGATTCCGTGAGGGTCCCATTTGTGGAAGAGCAGGGTGGCCCCTGGGGACCCCGCCAGCCACAGAGCCTTCCTTCTCCAGCTCCAGCTGCAGTCCCGGCTCCGGTGAGGGGGGACCTGGCAGAGCAGGGGCTCCAGCAGAGGAGGGCTGTGGTGGGGCAGTCGTGCCCCGGCCTGTGAGTGGTCCGCGTGTAGCTTTGTGCACTCACGTGCAGCCGTGTGGGTCTGTGTGCATGTGTCCATGTGCTTGCACGCACGTGGGGGCTGGCACATGTGTGTGTGTGTGTGTGTCCACGTGCTGCCGGGAGCCGCACTCTGCCGCCGCAAGTCCCTGCTCTCAGCCTGGAGAAGTAGCCCCCAGAGGCACCTGGTGTCTCCCACCCCCCACCAGGTGGTCCGGTCCAGAAGAACCAGGAGGCACAGGGAGAAGAGCAAGTAGGTCTCCTGCCGTCCCCCAGCTCCCCTCCCCACACTGCAGCTGAGGCTCCCGCTGGCCACGGCCTTGACCTGGCACTATGGACTTCTCTGACATTGGCATCGGATCTGAACATCTGGCAGCAGGCTGATAAGGGGTGCAGCGGAAACAGCGTCTGTGGCTGCCAGCAGCCCCGCCCCCCTCTGTTGCCCTGCGAGGGGTCTCCGCATCCACCTCCCCTCTGCCTCCAGCTCCTGGCCCTGCCCCTCTCTCTTTTCTCATTCTCTGCCTCAGTCTCCCTCTCCGCCATTTCTACTTTCCCTCTTTCTAAATTGCTCTCATTCTTTCCGCCTCTCCCTCTCTCTCCTTCCTCTGTCCTGCTCTCTCTCTCTCTCTCTCTCTGCCCCCCTCACCTCTCTCCCTTCCTCTCTTTCCCTCTCTTTCTCTATTTCTGGGTCTGTTATGCTGTCAGTGGGTCTCTCTTCTCTCCCTTTCTGCCTCCTTTCTCTGTGGGTTCTTTCTTTGTCTTTCCACCCTGTGCCCCAACCCCAGCCTGATTCTCTCTCGTTCTCCTCTGCATTTCAGTTTCTAGGTCTTTAGTTTGTTTGTTCTTTGTTCCACCTCCAGGAAACAGGGCTGGCACTTTGGGAAAGTCCCCACTTAAAAGAGAGACCCTGTGCTTTGTTTGCTTGGGGAGGGAGGGAGGGGGGAGCCTGGGTCACCCCTTCTCCTTCCCCTCTGGGTGGGTCTCATGGCCTGGGACCACCTGGGCTGGAGCTTGAAGGAAAAGACAAATGGGCCACCCAGGGGCTCTGGCAGAGGAGAGAGGACACTGACTCTCCAATCCCACTGTCGGGATTCAAATCCTAGTTCCATCACACGCTTGCTTTGTGACTTTGGGAAGACACCTCTTCTCCTTGAACCTGAGTTTGTTCATGTCTCAAATGCTGCTCATGGAAGGTGAGGGGAAAATACTACTTACCTTCCAGGATGGTGGAGGCTGACCACAGGGGTGGAATAGTAGGGGACGTGGTGCTTGGGGACCTCCCTCTTAGAGCCTCGCCATTCCCTGCCTGCCTCACCCAGCAAGGGCGAGGGCCGAGGAGGGGAGCGCAGAGGAAGGGGGTGCCCATAAAGGGGTCCAGGGAGATCAGAGGCGAGCATGCCCAGCCTGAGCGATGGAAAGTGTCCGCTGACCAGAGAAGGCAACAGGACAGGAGGGACAGGCGGCAGAACTCGCCCCCCACAGGCAGCATGTGGGCCCTTCGGTGCAGAGACAAGTAGGCATTCAACAAATGCTCACTGACGCCGGCTCTGTGCTGGCCGCTGTGGGCCCAGAGATAAATCAGCCCCGAGTCTTTCCTTGAGGGTTCCCCAGGCTGGGGTGAATCACGCTCTCCCAGAAGGGCAAACAGCGCTCCAGATGATGGTGCAATCTCAGACTCCACACCGAAAGGGCCCCCGAGGCCAGACCCGCCGGTCCTGCGGCTTGTTGTTTGTGTTTTGCGAACATTTATTGAGCACACATGACATACCAGGCAGCCGCCGAGCGCGGTGCAGGCATTGTCTCATTTTGTCCCCATCTTATGGGGAGGATAGGAGGCCCAGAGACAGAAGTGACTGGTCCCAGATCACACAGCTGGGGAATGGCAGAAGTGGCATTTGAGCCAGAGTCTCCACCACTGAGCCCTCACGTTTCTCCTTCTCAGGGGTCAGATCCTCGCCAGGAGATGGACAAGGCCGATCTAGTTCTTTTCACGGCACCACCGAGTTGAAAGGCCCTTTTTGCCCTGTTTACGAAGGCAGTTAAAGTGGACCCCATCTCACAGTCTCCCATCAAAAGAGGCGCAAAGGACCGGGATTGTTTGTTGTTACCTGTATGTGACCTGTCAGTGATGTCAGGGTGCTTCCTGGGATGTTTCTTAAATTCAGAGGACGAATGGTATTAATCCAGAAACAAAATCATTGCATTAAAACGGGGAGATGAGTGAGGTTCAGTCATATGCAAGAGAAATATATCTTGTAAGAACTTCAGTGAGTCGGGCGCCTGGGTGGCTCAGTGGGTTAAAGCCTCTGCCTTTGGCTCAGGTCATGATCTCAGGGTCCTGGGATCGAGCCCCACATTGGGCTCTTTGCTCAGCGGGGAGCCTGCCTCCCCCTCTCTCTGCCTGCCTCTCTGCCTACTTGTGATCTCTCTGTCTGTCAAATAAATAAATAAAGTCTTAAAAAAAAAAAAGAACTTCAGTGGGTGAAAAAGACATAATTATGAGGTCATGCATGTTGGGAAATAATTTATATGTTATGTCATAGGTAGAAATTAGAATATATAGTCCCCCTTATTGGCAGAGGATGCATTCCAAGACCCCCCACCGGATGCCGGAAACCGTGGATAGTACTGAACCAAATATACACTCTGGTTTTTCCCATACCTACATCCCTATGATAAAGTTTAATTTCTAAATTAGGCACAATTCAGATAATAATAAAGCAGAACAATTATAACAATATACTGATAATATAACATAATATATATAATATATACTATATAACAATTATAACTGCTAATAAAAGGTATGTGCATGTGGTTTCTCTCAAAATACCATGTACTATGCTCACGCTTCTTCTTGTGAGAGGAAGTGAGGCCTACACGAGGAAAGGTGGGCCACACCTATGCGCTGCCCTTCTACAAACACGTCACAAAGAGGCTCATCTACTCCCTGACCCCGGCTGACCCCAGGTAATTGAAACAGTGGAAAACAAAACCACCGGGTACGGGGAGGACTACTGTATATTTAATCTATTATAGAGTCAGTTGGTTACGACTGTCAACAGAATTTTTGTCTTGCAGGTATTTTCACGATAAAAAAATGTGTTGGGGGCACCTGAGTGGCTCAGTCAGTTGAGTGACCAACTCTTGGTTTCGGCTCAGGTCATGATTTCAGGGCTGTGAGATGGAGCCCCATGTTGGGCTCCGTGCTCAGCGGGGAGTCTGCTCCTCTTCCTCTCCCTCTGCCCCTCCCCCAGCTCGCTCTCTCTCTCTCTCTCACTAAACTCTCTCTAAAATAAAGAAATCTTTTTTAAAAAATACGTTCAGTGGCACAATGAGGAAGATACTCTAGGTTTTAAATACAGTTGACTTCAGTTATCCAGAAAATCCCTCTCCTCCCAAGCCAGATCAGTGAGATGTGTGATGGGCCTGCTTCCTCAGATGAAGGGGTGTGGTGACGCTTCTCAGCAGTGATTGCCCCATGGTCCCCTGTGTCCCTCCCCAACCCCCAGGACCCATGTCTGGGAAGTAAATGGTCCAAGGACAAAAACTTCTTCCTTTGTCTTCCCTTTTCTCCAGTGCCTGGACCCGTGCCTGGCATCTACCGTGCACTCTGGAAATGCGAGATGAATGTAGGAATGCACAAAGGGTATCACGCAGAAGAGGGGTGCAAAACAGCAACTGGGACCCTATGGAACCAGACCAGCTCAAGACCCATCGAGGCCTGGAAGTTGGACGGGGACATCCCTGGCTGCGTGGGGAGGCCCGGCCTTCGAGACAAAACCCCCTGCCCTGCCCTGCCCTATCCTGGCCTAGCTACCCACTTGGCCCAACCTGCAACCACAATAGGCAACCACCTGGCCCCGGAGGCAGTCTCAGCCCAGCCTCAGCTTCCCCAGCTGTCCACGGGGAGTATCGGCAGCCCCCAGCCGATGGTGACATTCAGAGCAGCCAACGTGGAATGTACACGGGAGGGGTTCAGTCAGCTCACCTGCTTGCCTTCCATTCCCTTCTTCCTCTCTTCACCTTCTGGAAGAGTAAAAAGATCGAGCCAAAGCAGCAGGGCCACCTGGCCAAGCCATCCATGCCCCTGCCTCCGCTCCGGCCCGACCTTAGTCCACTCCCTTGTCTGGACCAGACCGGACCCCGGCGGGCCAGGCCCCAGGGAGGTAGCCATCCAAGGGGAGAGAGGCCAGGCTGCAGGCCTGGTGGGGGAGCCGCCCATAAATCAGGCCCCACTCCCACCCAGTCACTAACAAGCGGGGCTGCCTAACCGCCTACATGGGGTCCCTGCCTCTGGGCTCCCACAGCGGCCTGGAACAGCCAGCTGGCCAAGGCCTCCAGAGTGCCTTGGCCTCCACCCCCACCGCGGCCCCCAGATAGATAGGGGTATTTTTTTTTTTTTCTTTTAGGAGAAGAAAAAAAATCGACCTAAATGAAGAGAAACACCAACAAAGAAGGAGAGAGGCCTGCAGAGTCACGTGGGGGCAGAGACCAATTGGGCCTCCGGTGCCCCCCCCCCCAGGGCGGGGAGGAGGAGGCCGGCCGGAGAGGGCCAGCCTGCTGTCCGCCTGCCGCCCGCCGTGGCGTGGAGTTCCCGTGTGCCCACCGTCACCACTGCCCCACCTGGGCTGCCGGAGCCTTCCCTCGGACCCCTGGTGCCCACTGTCCACCCTCATCCGGCGTGAGAGCTCGCCTTCCGCTCCGTAAGTGAGGGCCTGGGCCCAGGCCTCTAATGGCCAGCCTCCCTCCTCAGTGCCTCCCTGCGGCCTGGGCCGGCCACTGCCTGCTCAGCCGGGTGATTGGTGCCCACTGCTCTGGGCAGGGAAGGGGCCAGAGATTGCCCCCGACCTGTCCTCCCATCATGCTTCCCCCTCTTCTTCCCTGGGCAGCTGATGGGAGGAGCTAGGCCTATGGGGACAGGCCCCGCGGGGGTCTGCGGCGTCCCGCTGTCTACTAGTGGCCGAGTGTTCACAGGGCTGTGTCGGCCCAAGCCTAGGAGTCCGTGAATGTGCCCGTGGTTTCTGGGCCTGTCTGTGGGTCTCTGGGTCTCCCTGCCTGTGGGTCTGTGCTGCCTCCGTGGATTCGTATGGATTTGTGTGTCTGTCTCCAATGTCCTTCTGTCAGTCCTTGTTCTGTGGCTGGTCCAGATCAATGTTTCCTTCCCTGGGTAGGTGGGCGAGGGTGGGCGCAACGGAGCCTGGGTCAACCTCAGGGCTCCCAAGCTGGGATAGTGTAGCCTCCGGAGAGAAAGGGAGTAGACGTGGAGGGAGAGGGGGAGAACTGGCTATGGGCCCAGCTCCATGGACCACCTGGGTCCCCAGCCCAGACCTGTGCTTACATTGCCTGAGTTCCTCAGCAATGCCCAGGAGACCCCAGCCCTCGCCCTCAATCCCTTTCACTCCCCTACAGAGGTGGTGCCCGTCCTGTTTTCCATTTTCTGAGGGCCCCTCCCAGAAGGAGAGCTGCCCAGAGGCACTAGTTCCCACCTCCAGCTCCTGCAAACGCTGGTGTTTCTCAGGGGTCCCATGGGGGGCGTCTGCAGCTAAACTCGGGCTCAGCTCTCTCTCCTTTGGCACCAACATTCATCCATGGCATCTCACAAAACTGCAGAACCCCTTCTGTAGGGCCCAACTTTTCCATGTTACGAGCGGAGAAACTGAGGCTCAGAGAAGCAAAGTGGTCGAGCTTGCACAGCAAGTCAGCTGCCTATTCGCCCTTTCTTCCCGGTGAAAGATAGGAAGAATGGTCCGCGCTGGGTCTCCAGCCTCCGCGGGCAGGACCAAGGTGCCAGCTCCAGCCCTAGCCGGGTGGCGGGGGAGGCTCCTCAGGGCGGGGGAGGCTCCGGTCGGGGGCCCAGGCGAAGCTGGCCGAGGCCAAGAGCCAGAGCCTTCAGATCGGTCGCGTCGCTGCGGGTGCCTAACTGTGGTCACCCCCACTCCGCCCTCTCCGACCAACCGCTTGAAGACCGTGGCTTTTTGGCCTTGCCGATCTCAATACACTTCTCCGCGGAGGGGGCGGGGGCAAGATGAGAGCAGATGAGAGCAGAGCCCCTTTCTCTGGTCTCAATTTTTTCATCTGAAAAATGAGAGTGACCGGGTAGCATTTCTCCACCCAGAGCAATTACTCAGCGTAGCCCAGCCCGGAGACCCCTTTGTCCCGGGGATGCGGGACGCTCCCTTCCCCCTCCCCCAGCCCGGAGAAGGGCTCAGAACGGAAAGGGGGAAGAGGTCCCTCTGTTCTCCTAGCTCCCGCGCGCCCTTGGTGGTTTCAGGTCCTCGCCAGTCCTGGGAGGATTCCCATTTCCGGCGCGGCAAACTGAGGTCTCCGGTGGAGAAAGGGTCTGCCTTGGGTCTCCCAGCTGGGTACTACTGGTCGCTTCCACAGCGATAAGACATGCGTTTCGTCAGCACCTCTTCGGTTCATCCGCATGCCCACTCTTAAGAAGTCCAGTCCTCATTACCACTTCGCAGATAAACTGAGGACGTGTGTGTGTGTGTGTGTGTGTGTGTGTGTGTGTGTGTAAATTTGTCTCCAGTGAGGAAATATGGCAGGGCCAAGGCTCGAACCTGGTTTCTAGCCTTGAACCCGTGCCTTCGCCATGTACCCCCACATTCGCCCTTACCCACTTCCACGCTGCAAAACGACCAGCACCCCCAGTGTGGCCCTTGCCACGACTAAACTGGATTAGCAAACAGGGGCTCGCCTCCTGGGTGGCTCGAGGCTCCCAGGCGCTCAGCACCTGCCCGGATTCCGAGGCGCCCGGGCTGGGGATGGGGGACGGAGAGGGTAGGGTAAAGGCGCTAGCCAGGCTAGGTGGCGGGGGAGGGCGAGGGCCGGGCCTCCGCCCCCGGATACCGCACGCGCTGATATAGAGGGGCCGGCCCCTGGCCCGGGCGAGGCGGGTTCGCGCAGCGCGCATTGGCGGCGGAGGGGCCCGGGTCCCAGGTGCGCCTCGATGCGGCCCTGGAGGCGGCGGGGGGTGGGGAAGCTGGGGGGGGACTCCGAGGCCCCGCGCCCCCGCCTCCCCGCCCCCGGCCCGATCAGCAGTCATCGCGGGCAGGCGGCGCTGCGCCCGGGTGCGGCTCATCGCCGGCGGCGGCGCGGCCGGGAGGTGCGGGGCTCCGCGCGGGCGGGACGCGGGGCGCTGCTGCTCGCAGGAGCCGCCAGGTGGGCGCCGGGCCGGCCGCCGTCGCACCCCTTCTCGCTTCCTGGGCCCCGGCTCTGCGCGCTTCCCTCCTGGGGACTTCGGCTCTCCGCCCGAGGTCGCTCCCCCGCCTCGGGCTCGGCCCCCCGGAGCTCGCGGGGGTCTCCGCCCGAGGTCTCCGTGCCTCGCGCCCGGCCTGCGACTCCATAGCCGGCGTCTCCGCTGCGCCCTCCCTCCGCCCGACGTCTCGGTCTCGGTGGCACCGGCTGCGCCTCCCGCTGCCGTCGCTGCCGCGGGCTTTGTCTCCCTCAGCCCGGGGGCCCCGGCGGCTCGGCGCTTTCGGGCTCCCGGTCCCGGGCGCCGTCGTTCTCCGCCTCCCTCGGCGCGAGCCCCTGGCGGGGTCCGACCCTGCGGGGCCACGCCTCGGAGCTCGGGCGCACGGCTCCGGCCGCTTTCCGCGCGTCCTCCCGACCCCGGCCCCCTTGCTGGGCGCCTCCGTCTCTCCAGGTTTTCGCTCAGTGTCTCTGTCCCTCTTCTCCGTCTTCTTCCCTCCCGGGTTTCTCTTGCCTCTCCGTGTCTCGGGCTGTCTCTCGTCTACCGCTGTGTCTGGCTCCGCGTCTCCCTTCTCACGTTTTCTCTTGGGCCTCTGCCTCTCGGTGTCTCTGATCTCTCTCTCTTTCGTTCTCCACCTCCCTGTCTCTCTGTCTCGTCTCCCCCGGGTTTTCTCTGCCCGGCATCAGTGTGTCTCTGTCAGCCTCGGATTTTCGTTGTCTCTGTCGCCCCAGGGCACTCGCTTCGTTAGGCGGCGTCGGTCGGTGTCTCTTGCTCTCGCTCCAGCCATCTCTCTGTCTCCCCCAGACTCTGTCTCTGTCTCCTTCGTCCCTGTCCGATCCCCAGAATACTCAAGGCCCCATTCTGGCCGGCTTCGCCAGTGTCTCTCCCGCGGCCGAGCTCATCTCGTTTTCTCAGAACCGGGGTTTTGTTCTCAGACGAACGAATCCGGACCCGAGCGCACCGAACCAGGGGTCCCGGATCGGGCGGGCCGCACACCGCGCCGGGGGATCCCCCGGGAGGGGGCGGGGGGCGCGCAGAGCAGGAGCGGCGGGACGGGGTCGCTGAAGGCCGAGGCGCTGGGCCGCAGCGGCCGCATCCCAGTGCGGGCTGCTCGGGGCGCTCGAGTGGGCGGCCTTGCCCAGGGCGCGGTAACGGAGGGCAGCGCGGTGGGGGCGCCGACCCCGCCGGCCCCCGGGTCTGCCGCGCGGCCAGTCGCGTCCCGCCCGCGCTGACCCTCTAATCCCTCCGCAGGCGGACGCCGCGGGCATGGACTATTCGTACGACGAGGACCTGGATGAGCTGTGCCCCGTGTGTGGGGACAAGGTGTCCGGCTACCACTACGGACTGCTCACATGCGAGAGCTGCAAGGTGAGCGGGCGGCCCGGGCTAGGGCTCCGAGCGCGGCCGAGCGGCCGGGACGCGGGGACAGGCCCTGTCGGGCGGGACCGGGACGGCCGGGCCCGGGGAGGGGGCCACGGGGCCTGCCCGCCTCCCGCGCGGACTCCGCTCTCCCCTAGGGCTTCTTCAAGCGCACGGTGCAGAACAACAAGCACTACACGTGCACCGAGAGCCAGAGCTGCAAGATCGACAAGACGCAGCGCAAGCGCTGTCCCTTCTGCCGCTTCCAGAAGTGCCTGACGGTGGGGATGCGCCTGGAAGGTGCGCGCGCGGCGCGGCGGCCTCCGACCGCTGACCGCTGGCGGCCGGGCTCGAGGGTGCGAGGGTGCGGGTGGCGGAAGGGGTGCGAGGAGGGCACCGTGGCCTTCTTAAAGTTTTCGGGCCGGCCCTCCGCGGGGGAGGGGTGAGGAGTGGCTCTGTCTGGCGAGGGGACGCGTGCAGGCTCAGCGGGCTTGGGCCGGGAGGCCTCCGCCAGTGAACACGGGGAGCTGACCCTCTCTCCACCCTCTGAGAGGGTGTGCAGCACCGGGCTCTGCGAGGAGACCTAGGACACCCCCACTGACACCCAACAGCCGCTGGAGCCAGGGCGTTTAATACCTTAACCAGACAGAGTTCAAGTCCCAGCGCCACCCGGCTGATTGACCCTGGGCAACTTCCTTAACCTCTCTGAGCTGCAGATTCCCCATCTGAAAAGTGGACCTAACAGTCGTGTCTTCCTCCGTGAGTCAGTGTGAGGGAATTGTATGAAAGGCGAGCACAGAGTAACTGCTATTATTACATTATCATCATTATTTGTGATGTTATCTGCCCACCATCACAGACTTCATTCATCCAGCCCACCCATCTGTTCGTCCATCCGAAAGTTCGCTCAGGTCGTTCACTTAGTGGGTGAAAGTCCTCCCACCATGTTCTTGGGAGGAGCCTGAGAGGGTGAGTTCAGGGGGAACAACTGGCCCCAGAGGACGCGGGCCCATCCCTGCCTTCCCGCCCCCACCCTCCCCCCTCTCAGTCTACAGGGGAGGAAAAACGTTTCAGCAGGAAAACCTCCAACTTTCTGAGGGTGGACAGTCGTAGGCTTCCACCCTGCTGGCCCCGGCCGGGCTGTGCGCCCAGCAGGCAGCTGTTGGCTAAAGTTTTTAAACAATGTCGAAGGCCCCTAGTGGTTCTGGGAGCCGCTGACCACAAGTCGTGCCACCTAGAGGAAGGACTCCTAGATGAGAGGGGAATGTCCCGATACCCCCAGCCCCGGGTCCTCACGGGCCAGGGAAGCTAACTGTTGTAAGTAGCAGCAACACTGCGATGGAGCGGAGGGAGCAGAGCTGGGCTCTTCGCCCCTGCGGTAGGAAGACTGGCTGAATGGGCCTCCAAGACACTCCCCCTCCTGGGCACCACCCTCTCCCTCCTGCTCTCTCCCTCTTCCTAGAGCTCAGGGTGGGGTCCCGTCTGAGCAGGGGTTGGGGCGCACTCCAGCTGCAACGAGGCACCTGTTGGGTCCGGCTGGTGACACATTCTTGGCCAGGCAGTGGGACATCTGGTCAGCCAGGGAGGTCCCTTCTTCAAGCTCGGAACCCTGGCCGGCCCTAACCTCGGCGTCGTATTCGAAGGGTCGAGAAGCAAGCAGCTAGACGCTGGGGACTGGCCTGGAGGCTGTGAGGAAGGCTGACGGGGCCCATTTCCTGCCGCCATCTCCCTGCTCGGCCTTGTACTAGGCACCCGAACCCGTTGCTAAGTCCCCAGAAACTCTCAGCCTGGGTCACATGGCGTGATAGCACTCAGCAGGATGAGCGTGGACAAGAGGCAGGACATCTGGGGCAAGGACAGTGGAGTGTGCCTAGATGAATCCAGGAACACTTCTGGAGGTGGTGACCCTCGGGCTGGGTGTTTGGCAGACATGAGAGAAGGAAAGGGTTTGAGGCAGAAAGAATATCAAAGGCATCGGAATACCAAATATCCATCAAAGGGGGGGGAGGAAGAAGGAGACCTGCCAAGCAGAGGAGCGGAGAGATAAGGCGGTGGGGAAAGAACATGGGGTCTTGGCAAGGGTGATCCGGGCGGGTAGACAGGGCCTCGAACGCCAGGCTAAGGAGATGGGCTTCCTCTGTGGGCAGTGGGGGCCACGGAAAGGTGCTGCACGGGGGAAGCGACACAGTTTGGGAAAGATCCGGGAGTGTGGCCTTGTTGCAGTGGCTTGGAAGGGCTGAGACCGACGCTCTGCTTTTGCCCGCAGCTGTGCGTGCTGACCGAATGCGGGGCGGCCGGAACAAGTTTGGGCCCATGTACAAACGAGATCGTGCCCTGAAGCAGCAGAAGAAGGCACAGATTCGAGCCAATGGCTTCAAGCTGGAGACAGGCCCCCCGATGGGGGTGCCTCCCCCACCCCCTCCGCCGCCGGACTACATGCTGCCGCCCGGCCTGCACGCGCCTGAGCCCAAGGGCCTGGCCTCTGGCCCACCTGCCGGGCCACTGGGCGACTTTGGGGCTCCAGCACTGCCCATGGCCATGCCCGGCGCTCACGGGCCACTGGCCGGCTACCTCTATCCCACCTTCCCTGGCCGTGCCATCAAGTCTGAGTACCCAGAGCCCTACGCCAGTCCCCCGCAGCCTGGGCCACCCTATGGCTACCCAGAGCCCTTCTCTGGAGGGCCTGGTGTGCCCGAGCTCATCCTGCAGCTGCTGCAGCTGGAGCCAGAGGAGGGCCAGGTACGGGCGCGCATTGTGGGCTGCCTGCAGGAGCCGGCCAAAGGCCGCCCTGACCAGCCCGCGCCCTTCAGCCTCCTGTGCAGGATGGCCGACCAGACCTTCATCTCCATCGTGGACTGGGCACGCAGGTGCATGGTCTTCAAGGAGCTGGAGGTGAGTCCCCCCTCCCGCCTGGCTGGCCGCTGGGTCTGGGGTGTCCTCTGGGCTCCCAAGCCTCCGTCCCCGTTAACCTTTGGATGGAGCTGTCCTCCCTGCTGGCTTCCGGCAGCATCTGGGCACAGGGAGGCGTCCTGCAGGCGCCGAGGAGTGTTTCTGGTCCATCACAGCCTTCCTTGCCCCTCTCCCCCTCCCCCTCCCCCCTCCTGCTCTCTTCCCTTCTCTGTTTCTTGAGTCTCTACTTGTCACAGACTCTGCTTCTTTATCTCTGCCTCTATCTCTCTCCGCTGCCCTTCTCTCCCTGGCGTGCTGTCTCTCTGCATCTCCGTTTCTCTGTGCCTCTGGGTCTCTGTTCCTTTCTCATCCGGTCAGGGTCTCTGTAGGCATTTATCTCTCTTCCTCTGAGACCCTGAGCTCCCCCAAAAGACTAGCTGAGTCCTTTGGAAGCTGTCTCTGGCTGCCCCAGCCCAGGGTCGAGAGGAGGACACACTGATGCTGTCCTCCCATTTGGAGAGGCCACCGATCCCTGCCGGCCTCAAATATCATAGGTGGTGTCTTAGTATCACAGAGCTAGGAATGCTTGTGGACATTCTCCTTCCGAGCTAAGGTGAGAGGTCCTGCTGTCCCTGAATCTCTTGTTCATGAGGCTGGTCTCCTGTGTCTGTGGGTGCAGTGGGGGCTAGGTGGGGAATGGTGGGGCCTGTCACTGATCTTCCCAAAAGAGCCAGGCTTCCTTTTGCGCACGTCTTCCCTTCCCCTGGATTGGAGTGCCTGCAGCTAAAGTAAGCAAGAAAGCAGCGGGAGAAACTGAGGCCAGACAGGGAAGAACTTCCCAGTCCTCCTGGCCGGTGGTTTGAAGAGCTGAGGCCTGGAGCTGCTGCTCGGGTGCCCGGGCCTCCTGTGAACAGGGTGCTCTGCCAACCTCTGAGGCCCCTCGAGCCCGGCAAGGCCCTGCCCTCCTCGCTGGCCTGGGCACAGAACACCTTCAGTCCGGGCTCATCGATGTGCGGCTTTCCCCTGCCGGCCTCCCTGGCTTTTCTGGGGCTGGATATAAACAGCAAGGCCCGCTGCCCTCTCTGCCGGGGCCACTGCAGCCTTGAGCAGCATTGTCAGTGCTGACGCCTGGGCTTCCTCCAGGGGCATGTGGCCGGATGGGCCGGGGGCACTGCCTGCCTGGGCTGGGCACGGGCAGGATGAAATAGGACGTGGGCCCTGTGAGCCCTGGAGGCCTCATGGGGCTGGGGGCCTGGCTTACCCTGGGAGTCAGGAACCCGTGGCGATGATTGCTGCTTCAACCGTGGAGGCTCTGGGGACGTGCCCGTATCTGCCGCAGGGTGGGACTTCTCACCCTTGCCCCCTCTCTAGGCCAACCTCATGGATGGGACGAGAGGCGGGACCTTGAACAAGCCCATCTGCCTTTCTCTCCTGGCTGGAGGCCCTGGTTGGGGATGAGGATCCCGGGACCCTGGGGTTGGTTGCCAGCTTCCCCTCCAGACTTCCCATGAGCCCCCTGTGCAGAGGGGAGGAGGAGCAGAGCGTTCCTGGCTTTCCAGAACCCTGGATCCAGGGGCAGGGCACTTCCTCTGGCCGCCTTCCTAGTCTCTTGGGGTTTTTCACGCAGGATGGGAAGGGCTTTTGTCCCAGCTTTGCTGAGTGTTTTTTCCTGCTTCTGGCTTCTCTGTGGTCCAAACCTTCCTGCTTCCCCTTCCCAGAATCTCTGAATCGAGCCCAGGAAAATGAACCATGGTCACCATCCTCTGTAAAGGAGCCTTGCAGATAAGCACCAGCCCAGCCCTTAGAGGGCTTCCTCAGCAGCCTCGTGGAACTTCTTTCCTACTGGACCAGCGAGCCCTGGCCGGTGTCTGTTTGCAAAGCCCGAGGTGGGGAAGCAGAAAAGTGGGGGTGGTCCTGAAGTCATTCACCTGTTCTCCTTCTTGGGTGACCATTCACTCCCCCACCTCCAGACAGAATACATCTTAGGAGACAGAAGTGGGGAGCTCTCTTGCTCTGAGAGTGGGGCACTTGGGCCGGACAGTGGGGACCTTGAAATGAATTGGACCCAGGAGGCGGCCAGGCTATTGGAGGGCACAGACAGGCACACAGATGATGCCAACGCAGGCCGCCCAGGGCTCTGGGAGTGACCGAAGGCGGGCAGTGGGGCCCAGCAGCAGGGAAAATGGCTCTAGCTAAGGAAATCAGGGGTTTCTTTGATCCTTGTCTTTCCAGAAAGCAGTCTGAGAAGGTTAAGGACTTTCCAGAAAGGGGGAACGGCATAGAGAAAGGCCTAGAAATGTGAAAAGGTGTCGTGTGTCAGGGAGTTTCAGGTGGTCCTCTATGTCCAGAGAGGTCGGCAGGGTTAGAAGCAGAGCTGGGACCAGGAGCCAGGGCTGGCGGGGACCCCACATCCTGGGGCAGGGAGGGCTCCTACCACAGAGCCTGAGCTCTCCCTGGAGGCCACCCAGCACCCTGTGATGTCGATGACATCTTGCCACCCCTATAGGGGAGGGCCTGGGGCCCTTGCCGGGAGCCTGGATGCCCTCTTGGGGTTCTCCTCCTCCATCCCCTCTCCCGGCTCAAATGTCCCTCTCTCTCTCTGCTTTTCATCTCACGCAACGTGTTGGCGCTGACCGTGGCAGAGAAGCTCGTGACAAAGACCGGGATCAGAGCAGCCGGTGTTCGAGTCCCAGCTCCGTCAGCTCTGCTAACCCCGGGGGTGACAGGGGCGAGGGACTACCCCTCCGGGCCGAGGTTCCCTGATCTCTGCAATAAGGGGAGTCGAGAGCACTTCTACTTCATAGGGTTGTTGCAAGGATTTAGTGAGCCAGCATGGGTCAGCGGGCCCGCACAGGGAGCAGCACCCAGGAGCACTCGGTAGGCTGCAGCGGTGGCTCCCATCCTTCCTGTGCCCTGTGCCGCCGCCCCTGTAATCCGGACTTGCAGGAGGTGCTCGGGCCAGGAGGAGTGCGAAAGCGTAGGCTGGACCCACGCCCCCTGGGCACTAGCGTCCAGGCAGAAGACTCGGGCCAGGCCGCCTTGCCCTGGGCTTAGAAAGCCCCTGTGGCAGCGATGCGACAGAAACACCTGTCCCTGCTACTGCGCTCGGTGGAGGGCCGCGAGTCCGCCCAGGCCGTCAGCCCCTCGGGACAGTTCCCAGGTCGGGCAGGCCGGGAGGAGGCCAGATAGGAATCAGGGAGGGGGAGGGGAGCCCCAAGTGTGCCTAATGACCCATCTTGACATCACTTCGCCCTCCACATCCAACTTGGAGGCCCCCGATCGGCAACAGATTGAACGGCTCAGATTTATGGCTTCGTTTAAACAGCAATAACTCTGTCAGTCCCGGCCTGACAAACGACGACCGGCCGACCGCTCGGCGGGGACAGCGCCCTGGCCGGCCCGCGGCGTGTCAGCCACCGGAGAGTTACGGAGCCCGCTGGCCTTCGGCTGCCAGACGGATCAGACCCCGGGGGGCTCCGGAGGGGACCCTGCTGGGAGGGAGGTCAGCTCGGCACCCATAAATAGCCCTTCTCCAGGGCAGGCTGCGAAGCGTTCAAGGCTCGGGGAGGATTTATGGTGGATCGGCGGGAGGGGCATGCGGCTGGTACGCTGAGCAGACGGGCCGGGCCGGTGAGGGACCCCAGGGCCAGGCTGGCAAACGTCCTTGTTCCCTGGGTGCCAGGGAGGTCCGAGGGCAGCGGAGGAACCTTGGCTTAGGGAGAGCGCTAAGGAAGGTGAAAACTAGCCTCTTTGGTAAAGTGAGCCTCTTAGCCACCTGCTTTCCTGTGGAGAGGGACCGGCAGCGAGGGCCTTCTGGTTTTCTTTGAAATAAAAAGAGGTGTGTGTGTGTGTGTGTGTGTGTGTGTGTGTGTGTGTGTGTGTGCGCGCGCGCGCGCAGCGTTTGGGAGTTTGGTGTGTTTATGTGTCCATCTGTCCACCTGGAGGAAGGACAAGTGACAAGTCCGTAGGGTCGGGGGTAGGTGGGCACGTCGGCCGGGGCAGCCGCTGCGAGGGAGCCCCCCACGGGTCCACACAGCCCTTCACAACCGTCGCCGCTGTGCTCGTACGTCTTCTCGAACCCGAAGAGGGAGCGTTTATTTGTCCGCTTCCTCAGAACAGAAAATCGGGGCGGAGGAGGCTCTGTGGCTGAGTGGGGACTCGAACAAGGGGACAGGGCGCCGGGGCTTAGCCAGTATTGCATCTCGCCGCCCTGCCGCCCCTACCAGCCCCGGGGCAGGGCTGCCCCCACTCTTGGGGTCTGAGGTCTGCGTACAGAGTCTGCTCCCAGGGCTTGGCCAGCCGGGTCACTGTGACCCCTCGTGCTTTCTGCCCGAAGCTCAGCCTGCTTATCTCCTAATTCTCCCCCTTATCTCTCACTCTCCCACCTCCCCACCCCCTGTTCCTTTAAGCCAGGCCCAAGGGCCGGGATGAGGGGTGAGCAGAGCCCAGCCCCGCACGTCGTCCTCCGTCCTCCCTCCTGCTCTGTCTCCATCTGGGTTCCCAGGGTAGGCCACTCCCAGCAGGCGCCTTCTACCACCTTCTACCGCGGGCCTCAGGACTTCCTGGGGCCCTCCAGCAGCCCGGCCCAATCAGGGGCCTTGACCTTAGGCAAGCCTCTGTCTCCTCATCTGTAACCCGGGCACAATGTTGACAGGACGGGGTGAGGAGGCCGGGGCGGGCGTGCTGAGAGTGGACCCCGTCGCAGGTGCTCCCCGCGCCTTGCCTCCCTCCTCGGAAACTGGGAGGCCTCCAGCCTGTGGTTCTGTGAGGATTGGCCGCTTCCTGAGGAGAGATAGGAGAGATGTCTCTGTGATTCAGCCTTGCCGGGCCTTAGTCTCTGCTAGCCCCTCCGACCCAGGGCTAGTTGTGGCCGAGCCTAGGGCCCGAGCTGGGCTTCCGGCTCTGCCCATAGCCGGGCTCCAGGAAGCGCTTTCTGCCAGGAGTGGAGGGGAGAGGTGTGCGGGTTCTTGACACAGGGATGAGGTGAGCAAGGGAAGATGGGGGGCTGGTGACTCACAGCAGGACAGAGACAGGCCCTCTCTCTTCTTCTCAGCCACCGTGGGCCGTGGGCCGTGGAAAGAGTGGGCAGGCGAGGCCTGAAGGAAGCCTGACTGGGTCCCGCTGCTCACTCGCTCTCTGTACACTTGTTCTCGCTCTCCATCGGCCTGAGGATGGGCCCCAGGCGGCCCCCGGGGGAGGGGGGAACCAAAGGGGGGGGACAGGCCCTAGGCGGCCCCCGGGGGAGGGGAGGAGGGGGCCTCAATCCCCAAGAAGAGAGAGCTGGTCATTGGGTGTTGCCAGTTCCCCCCAGGCCAGGGGCTGCCTGGATCCCTCCGGCCCCCCGGGTTGGGGGCAGCCCCTCTGTGCTCCCTGTGCCTGTCCTGGGAGCACATATGTGTTCATCAGTTGCTCACCGACCCCTCCTCCGGGAGCCCAGCGATGAGCTGGACACCAGCCCTGACTTCCCAGACCCCGCAGGTGTTGGGGGGGGCAGAGGCATGAAGTGGCGCCATCGGACGTGGCAGGGGCCACAGCCAGAGGACCGTGCGGGCACCGCGGGAGGAGGAAGGATGGGGCAGAGCCTCGCGGGGGAGGGAATGAGCGAGCTGCGAACTCCCGGGTGGCCGGGCTGGGTCCTCTTCCATCCCGGGGAGTTCAGAGCGCGGATCTGGAAGCAGACAGGGCAGCATGACCTCGGGCAAGTTACTTGACTCCTGGGGTGTCTTCTCTCCGTAGATGGGATAGCAGCTGTCCCAGCCCCCTAGGGGCATGGAGCTGCAGCACAGAGACTGGTGGCTGTCACAGTTTGCTCTCATCACAGGCCAGGGCCCAGGAAGGCGCCCGGGAAGTACTAGCTGGGCGGCTGGTGGCCAGTGGATGAGCGTGGGGCCTGGGAGGGACTGGCGTCTGTATCTTGTCTCCCCAGGGTGCCCTGCGGTGCCCTGGGCCGTTCGGAGCACCCGGGAGAGTGCGGTATCTGTCACTGCAGAGGGTTGTAGACTGAGAAGGCCAGCCGGGGCTCTGGCCCCCCTCTACCTCTGCGATCCCAGGAGAGTCCCTTGCCTTCTCTGGGCAGTGGATTTCCATCGAAACGACAGAGGTTTTGGCCAGAGGATCTCTGAGGGCCCTTCTGGCTCTGGCATCCCACGGTCCCAAGTCCCGCTCGCCATGGTCACGAGCGTCCACTCGTGCAGTGCTAGAATGTCGTGACCCTCCGGGGCGGAAGGACGCCCCCCACTGGGTGTCTCACATTACCCACTTCACAGAGGGGAGAATTGAGGCTCAGAAGGCTATAGAATTTGCTTAAGGTCATACACCTTGTAGGAGCTGAGCCGGGGCCTGAAGCCAGGCTTGCCGGAGTTCTGAGCTCCTCCAGTGGCCTTTTACTTTATTTTATTGCTCGATCCCTGCTACACTTTGATAAAGTAGGCAGAGAGGCAAAAAGGGCACGGAGAGGGGAAGCGGCTTGGCCAGGTCACGTATCCCGGAGAACCTCTGTGTCGTGGGCTGGGAGAGGAAGGGGTGGGAGGAAGGTCCCTGGCCGCACCCGGCTGGACCCCAGCCCCTCACGTGCCTCTTCCCTCCAGGTGGCTGACCAGATGGCGCTGCTGCAGAACTGCTGGAGCGAGCTGCTGGTGTTTGATCACATCTACCGCCAGATCCAACACGGCAAGGAGGGCAGCATCCTTCTGGTCACCGGGCAGGAGGTGACCAGACCCTGCGGTGTCCCGTGCCAGGCCCTGAAGGGCGCTTCCAGAATTCTGAGCCCAGAAGAGGTCGTAGGCCTCTCCAGGGCTGGCCTTGGGCACCCCGATGTCAGCCCTTTCCCCAAGTTCATGCCCCGCCTCCCTCTGATCAGCCCTGGCCCTGACCTTGGCAGGTGCCAGCCCCTAAGAAGCAGCTCAGGGATGTGGGGAGGGTCAGGGAGGCTCTTGGAGGAAGTGATGGTGGCCCTGGGTCTTGAAAGAACAAACAGGGGTTGGTCAGGTCATAAAAGGTGGTGGGGGACAGTCCCAGCCCCACCGCAGCAGAGGGGACAGCATGGACGAAGGCGCACGGGGGGATGTTTAGAACTGCTGAGCTACCAGAGGCTGCTGGTATGTGGGTGCTAGTAGATGGGTTTGGGGGGCCAGGAGCCCTGTGAGGTGAGGGGTAAGGCTGGGGGCAGGCCCTAAATCCTGAGTGAATGAAGGAAGGGGAAGGAATTTGGGTCCCCTGCCCAGCTCCGAGCAGGGAATTATGGGCCCTAGGATAGGAGCCGGGACCCCCTGAGATCAAGCAGGGAGCAACAGGAGAGTTTTAAGTGAAGAAGGGCTCATCCAGCTTGTATTTGAGGAGACACACAGAGCGGGCGAGATGGGGGGTGAGGAAGTCGAGGCCACTGTGGAATCCTGGGGACCTGGGAGGGGGCAGTTCAAGGAGGAAGACCCCCAACTGGTGGAGGAGGTATGGGAGAGATGGAGGGAAGGAGGGAGAGAAAGAAGAGAGGCTGACGCCAGTCTAGTTGGTGGGGGGAGCATCACTCCCGAGGGGGGACGAGGAAGAGCGGTTGACAGGCATTCCGGCGGGGGGGGGGGGGGCGGGAGGCTGAGGCCCTGCTCCCCATCCGCTGTCTCCAACCCAGGCCCTCGGTCCTCGTGCTCCGTTCTCACCCTGGGCGTCTCAGGGCCTCCAGGGCCGGGGAGAGGAGGTCCCCAGGGTATGACTAGGAGGCCCCTGGGAAGGCGGATAGGAGAGTCTGAGGTGTGAGTGTGTTTGTTGGCCTCTGCCAACAGGCGGGCCCCTGTCTCTGAGGCCCTATCTCCACACAGGGGAGCTCGGTTGTTGAGATCTGCCTGTCACGGTGTGTGGGAACTCATACGCGGGTGCGTGGCTGTCCCCTTACCTTGTGAGGTGACCATACAACGGCCTGTGTGCCTGTGTGTGTTCACTTCCTGAACTGGGTGGACAGCCCTGCCAGTGTGTCCGTGTGTGTGAATGTGAGCGGAGGTGTGACCGCGTCCCCAGTCCGAGGGTCCTTGTGTGGGCGTCCCCCCCCCCCCCAGCCCCGTGGCCAAGGCCCTGCGGCCCGGGATCCAGGAGGACCAGCCCCGACCCTGCCCCCACACCCAGGACAACGCATACTCGGTGTCCCACACCGCACAAAACACAAAAGCCGCTCCTGCCACAGGGCCCGGGGCAGCTCTGTGCGTGGAGGACCCCTCCTCTCCCTCCGCAGCCCCCTGGCCGCGAGTTTGGCTCCGGCCTCCGCCTCGGAGGGTCCCCGGGGCGCGGAGAGCCCAGGCCCCCACTCCCTCAGCTCCAGGGACCGGGCTACCCCCTCCCCAGCCTCCGCCAGGGCCTCCCCTCCTCTGCCCCTGACCCTGTCATCTGCCCGCAGGTGGAGCTGAGCACGGTGGCCGCCCAGGCGGGGTCCCTGCTGCACAGCCTGGTCCTGCGGGCGCAGGAGCTGGTCCTGCAGCTGCACGCGCTGCAGCTCGACCGCCAGGAGTTCGTCTGCCTCAAATTCCTCATCCTCTTCAGCCTCGGTGAGTGCGCCCCGCAGGACCTGTGGCGGGGGGGGGGGGGGGGGGGGGGGGGGGGG